>CP130734.1:14651696-15251696 GCA_030553155.1 Nippostrongylus brasiliensis | reverse complement strand
TACAGTATGCACTGTAAGCCCCGCCCCTTCATCCGTTTGGCTCCAAGGTCATACCATGCCTGTTACCACTCGGAGTGGTAAGCATACGTTTTCTTCCATGTCGACTTCGACTTCGCTTCCTTCTGGAGCTGATGTCCCTCTTTCGGAACCTGTCTATGGTGAGACCCTCGGTGGTCATGTCACTGCTCCTCTTGTTGAGCCTCTGTCTGCGCTGGAGGACCCGGCAAGTCCCAAGGCGAAGGATTTTAAGGCGCTCCGTGAAGCCACTTCTCTGGCGATCACTCAGGTGTGGAGTGATTCTGTGTCCAGAACCTCCGCATTGGAGGAAAAGATCAAAGAAGGTAATATGTCGTTTTCTCATAAATTGGATGAATCATTTTCAGCGGTAGACGCTCGGATCCAGCAACTACCTATTGTAGCTATGCTTGGACAGAACTCTTCCTCCGGCCCGAGAGTTGCACCATTTTCCGGATCTTCGGATGAGGGTATGCAATTCTCCGTTCGGCTTCGTCGCCTGGAGGATATTATTCGTGTGCGCCCTGGAGTGATTTCATCGGAGCAGAAAGCGAACTTCTTGATTGGTCACCTCGATGGAGTCGCAAGGGAGAAGGTAGAGGAGCTTTCAGAACAGGATCGTAAGGATTTCGCCCTTGTTGCTGGACACCTGAGAAGTTTTTTTTTTGAAAGTCCGCAGCAGAGGTAAGTTGCTCGTCAGAAATTGGCTGCTTGTAGACAGGAACCTGGTGAGTCCGCATTTACCAATAAAGTGTTAAATTTGGTTCGAGCAACGATGACAGGACAGGATCCGCAGATTCAGACTTTGGAAGAATTCGTGGCTCGCCTTCGTAATGATGTTAGGTATTTTGGTAAGCTCGATAATCCGGCATCGTTTGAGCAGGCTGTTAGCAAAGCTCAAATGGTTGAGCAGCTGCTGACAGAGGCAGTGGCGGATCGTCTGATGCATCCTGGTTCGGTAGGCGAAGCGCAGGTAAGGAACGGAACGCCTTGGAACGTGCTCCAGTCGAACGGGCGGCTCATGGTAGGACCCTTTTTCGGGGCACTACTCGTGTTCCCGATAATAGTGATCAACGTCGTTCTATCGTGGTACCTCGACAGCTTCAGCAGAAGCGAGGAGACTTTCGCGGTACTCACTGTTTCAGTTGTGGTGGACTGGGGCATTTGGCCTCACACTGTCCATCATCGTCACCTAACAATGGCAGGATGTCACGCGAGGCGGGTCGGTCTTTTCTTCTCGTGCTGATAACCGTCGTTCTTTTAATCCGTCTCGTGGTGGTGCTAAACTTACGTCTTGTGGTCCTTCGCTTCGTTCCCCGTCAAAAGGCCCCTGCAGACTCGACGACGCGACGACGAGCATTCTCGTCCAACGCGGTGCCGTCGTGCAATGCAGTGTGTTGACTGTAGAGTACACGGCACCGCTTGGACGAGAATGCTCGTCGTCGTGTGTTTTGCCCAAGTGCACTTATAACGGTGAATTCGACGCGCAAACTACTCGTCGTCGAGTCTGCAATCCCCTAAATACAGAAGATTTACTGCGAAGCGCTCATCAGCGTATCGCAGAACTGTCGGTTGAAGTCGATCGGACTAACAAGGGAGGTTGCTCAGCGTGCTCCGAAAATTCACAACGAGACCCATATTGCTTTGTAGAACATCGAATGACGATTACAACGGTATGGTTTGTTTTTGCTAATTGCAAATGGATGGCCCAAAGAAGGCAAAAAACCTTGACCACTAAGCAGTGGCAAATGGGCTTTTAGATCGCAACCGTCAGAGATACCACCAGAAACGACCCAAATTCAAAAAAATGTTAGATCAGTTATCAGCGCTCCAAATGACCCTCGCAGGCAAAATTTGAGCTGAATCGGTGATTTTGACCTAATCAGCCTTACTAGTGTTGAGTAGTTGTACGAAGGTCCACTTACCAAGAATATCTTTATTCCTAGTGTTCCACTTTTTGGACTCTAAGGAACCCAGAGACTCCAATTTGAATCAGTTTCTTTTAATTTTTATCAAAATAGATCATTCGGGCTGTTGACAAATCCACAATTCACAAATCAAACGTGAACTTTTCCCATCGTGTCTGACATACGCTTACTACGGTCCGTTCTAACAAAGTAGGGTGATTGGGTCAAAATCACCGATTCAGCCCAAACTTTGTCTACGGGGGTTATTCGCGACGCTGATCACGAATCTGACATTTGTTTCTGAATTTGGGGTCGATTTGGATTGGTTACGGTAGATATGGGCCACATACAGTGGCGGCAATATATTTACAGACGCCTGCCCTCTGCGTGGTTTTTTGGCCATAACTTTGGAACTAGAGGAGCACTAGAAGTACTGAGCATACATTTAGAATCCTTGAAAAATACTCTACAAAACACGCTAAATTGCACTCAACGTCCCTTCGAAGTTGTAAAAAAAATCGAGTGGAAATAAATTGGTCATGAGTTAGTAAATGTAAACTCATTCTCAAAATCACAATAAACTACAATGCATCATCAAAACATGTTTATTATAAAAGAACAAGTCAATATTAAGTAAGATAGCCCTTGCTCTTGATCACAGCAAAAGAGTTCGGTTTCACATTGAGTCGACGAACTTCATACATCGCTCCACAGGAATAGCACTCCACGTTTCCTTGATGATTGCTTTCAGCTTGTGAAGATTCTGTGTCTTCAAGCGCTTCCAGTTTGAATCCTATCGAACATCTCCTGAATGACGTGGATAGATTTTTGAAGCGCTTGAAGCCACAGAATCTTCACGAGCTGGAAGCAATCATCAAGGAAACGTGGAGTGCTATTCCTGTGGAGCGATGTATGAAGTTGGTCGGCTCAATGTGAAACCGTTTGGCTGTGATCAAGAGCAAGGGCCATCCTACTGAATATTGACTTGCTGTTTTATAATGAGCATGTTTTGATGATGCATTGTAGTTTATTGTGATTTTGAGAACGTGTTTACCATTTACTATCTCATGACCAATTTATTTCCACTCGATTTTTTTTCTAAAATCTCAGAGAGAAGTTAAATGCAATTTACTGCGTTTTGTAAAGAATTTTTCGAGAATTCTAAATACGTGCTCAGTATTTCTCATACTCGACTGGCTCCAAAGTTATGGCCAAAAAACCACGCAGAGGGCAGGCGTCTGTAAATATATTGCCGCCACTGTACATATGTACTAGAAGACATTGTCGTTTGTGCGTACTTTGTTGGCCATACTCTACCCAAGCGCGATTCTATCCCGCAACGGCGACAAAATTCTAGAAGAAGCATGTTGTGGTATCTAGCGTATGAAGGCAAAGGAAAAGCACAGCAAAGGGGCCGATCCACCGTCCGCCAGAATGATAGTCCTGCATGCTACCCACTGAGCCACCATGCTTCGGTATCGATTAGTTAACACCTAGAACTGTGTTCGCCACTAGTTTCTCGCCACTAGTTAATGGTCAAAATTTCTTGCTTTTTTTCTGGCCATCCATTTGCATTTAGCAAAAACAAACTATACCGTAGTAATCGTCATTCGATGCTCTACAAAACAGTATGGGTTTCGTTGTGAATCTTCGGAGCACGCTGAGCAACCTCCCTCGTAAGGTCGAACTCGACAATTCTCAGGCTCGGTTGACAGCAATTTCTCAGCGCAATGACGAACTGGCCCAGTCAGTTTTTCACGGCAATACTTCTAGTTCTTCATCCTCCGCGACCCCGCAGATTCGCATGTTGTTTCTTTGTATAATATTATCGTTTTCTCGTGTTTTTTATGTTCTTCTGCTGTAGAACTGATCGGGTCACCTTTACCCCTTTTCAGTTTTTCTGATTTATCGTTTTCGGGGTCCTCTTTTTCCCATTCCTCGTGTTTTCGGCCCTCTATCACGGGAGAAATTTTCCGCGAGGAACTTGATCCGTACTTCACCCGGGCTTACAGCTCAAATGTTTCTCGTTCATCCGCTCCAGTCTATACTTTTTGCCTCGGAGCGCAGTTTCTTCCTAGTATAGGGTCTAGTTACTATTTCTACCCAGAATATTACCGTTGTCCTCGTTTTCGCAACTTCAGTGATCCTCTTCGGTTTGAGAAACTCGTCTTCGTAGATCGTTGTCATTTCAACGAGGTTTGCCATCGAGGCAACGATTTCGCTCGTTTCTGTAGTTTTAGCTCTAATTTCTCGCTGTCTTTGACGAGTTGCGAACATCGCATGAATGGTAAGTTCACAGGGTTCCCTCTGTCCTCCGTTTTGTGTGTATTTTGTACTCCGTTATCTGATTTTCTCGGTGGTTTCCCACATCATTTTCCTCGCTGTCGTAAATGCTATTTTACGATTCTCAGGGTGGGTACAGTTCTCGACCCTGTATTCTCTCTAAGGGCACTGGATCGCGACACGAATTCGTCTGTTATAGCCGGTCAGTTCTTTTCCTTTTTCCTGTTCTCTGTTTTGTTGATTTTCTGGTCGCATTACTGTTCTTTGATTTCTCGATTGAAATATTTTTGTTCGACGTTGTTGTGCAGCGTTATTTTGATGGTGTTTGAGTTGATTTCACTTAGTCTTTCGGGGCTGGTGTCCCTTAAGCGGAACCTGAGAGTTTTTCGCGGTCGCTCACATCTTTTTGTGGGTACTACCATGGGTGGTTCCTCGGTTTCTTTGTCTTGCCCCTTGCCAAAGACCTCGTTATTTCGTTGTCCCATTCTCGAGAGTGATCCGTTTATCGTGGCTCAGATTCCCCTTCGCATAAACGTAATTCGTCTTCTCGGCTTAATAGATACTGGTGCTTGTATAACAGTGGCCAGTCCGTCTATTCTGCCGTTATTCGGGATTTTTGAATTGAATAAGAGTTCGGTTTCGTCAGCACTCGGCGTGGCCGGAATCCCCGTCGTATTTGTCGGAACAGCTATGGTCGATTTGGTTATTGGGGGTGAAGGATTGCGCCACCAAGTTCATTTTACGGCCACGCAGTGCATCCCAACTTCCCCTTCTTCCTATAATATTATTCTTGGTAACGACTTACTCGCCCGTCTCCCGCGGTGGTCGATCGACTATAAACACTGCATTTTTCATGTTGGCGATGGGTCTGTACCAATCCGCACTTCAGTGGCATGCGACTCTCGACCCGACCTTCTTTTTGAATATACCCCAACCATGGGGCTGGTGGTGCGGGCCGCATCTACGACGGTCGTGCCCGCCAGTACCGAGGTGTTGGTCCGCTGCTACGTAGCCCGCGATGCGCCCGAACTAGGTAGGTCGCCGGCCCTGTGCTCTCGAGCTCAGGTATTGGGCGATGGCTCCGTGTTCGTGGCACCTGCGGTATTTCACGACCGTCCTGCTTGGTCGTCCGTTGCCAACTCGTCTTCCGCCCCCTTCGTCATTAGGAAGGATGAACGACTCACGGACGCCGATCCCCTTCTCGAGCAGGCTAATGGAAACCTCATAGACTCAGGTCCGTATTTTTAGCACTTCTAATGATATCGCAACTATTCATGTTACTAATTCTGCAGAAGATAAATTCTCTTCTGATACTTCTTCTCTTTTCTTCAGTGACCTATCACAGGTTGATGTAACTGAAGATGAAAGACGTCAGCTTGAAGATCTATTTCGAGAATTTCAAGATCGTATTTCTCACTCCACGTATGATTTGGGTTCGTATGAGGTATCTCCCATCTCAATTAAGACTACCACCGAAGTGCCACCGATTCGTTACCGTCTCGTTCGAATCCCCACACGTTTCCAAAAGGAGCTCGACGAGCATATCCAGAAGCTTCTTAAGGCAGGTTGGATCGTGGAAAGTGACACTCCGTGGGTCCATAATACAGTATCAGTTAGGAAGCGAGATGGTCCACTACGGGTTTGCTTAGATTTTCATCCGCTTAGCGAAGTTACCATTCCGGATCATTTTCCACTGCCCCGTATTGAAGATCTACTGGAAAGTGTCAGGAAACCACTATTATACAACTCTGGACTTGGCTTCTGGCTACATGCAACTTTTGTCAAAAAAGTCAGGCCAAATGCGGTTGGGCTACCCATAAGGGCATATACCAGTTTGTTTATCTTCCGTTTGGTCTCCGTAATGCTGGCGCGTATTTTTCTCGCGCCATGGCTCGTATTTTTGCGGGATTGGAGGATAATTGTCTTGCGTATTTGGACGATATCATTATTTTTGATAAGGGTTTCCCCTCTCACCTCCAATCTCTTCGTAGAGTTTTCGAACGATTTCGAATTTTCAATATTAAAGCGTCAGGTAAGAAACTAACGCCTATTTTTCAATCTAAAATTACCTTTCTAGGACATGAAATCTTGTACGACGCCTACCGCCCGGCTGAGCGCAACACGAAAGCAATCAAGGAGCTTCCACGCCCTACCACGGTGAAGGACGTCAAAAGTTTTATAGGTATGGCTAATTTCTTCCGCAAATTTATTCGCAATTTTGCTTCAATTGCTGCTCCATTATATGAGTTGTGTAAGGGCAAGTCCTCCTTTAAATGGACGCCCGAGCGAGAGGAAGCATCCCTTGCTATTAAGGAAGCCCTCGTTTCGCTGCCATGTTTGGCCTTTCCCAGAAACTGTGAATTTATTCTTCATACCGACGGCAGTAAAACCGCTGTCGGAGCGGCCCTCCTTCAGGAGCAAGCCGATAGTAGAAAACTCGCCGTGGTTGGATATTTTAGTAAGACTCTATCCGAATCCCAGAAGAAGTGGGCACCTGTTCAGATTGAATTTTTTGCTATGATTGCTGCCCTTCGTTTTTTTTCGTACTACGATTTATGGCCAGCTCACTCGCGTTCTTTCAGACCATAAGCCTATTACCTTTTTCCTAAAACATCATGAAACCCATGATAACTTAGCCCGTTGGGTGGTCGAACTTCAAAGCTACAATATAAAAATTGAGTACCTTCGTGGCTCTTCTAACGTGTTGGCTGATTGTTTGAGTCGGTTGACTAATGCTGAGAATCGTTTTGTTGATGACACCCCAGAAACGGACGATATTGTTGAATTTCCCCTATGTTTGGTTGGACATCCTACACAAATCTGTCCTTATGACGTTTTGCTAGAACAAAAACAAGACCCATTTTGCTCAGCTCTGATGCATTTCTTGGAAACTGGTTCGTTCCCGGCTTGAACCTCTGAAGAAATCAAAGCAAAGGCTCTCGACCTAGCGGACAGCTCAATTCTACGTAAAAACGGCTGTCTTTACAAGATTGGCCAACAAGGGTCCCAACCAAAGCCACGGAATCAAGCCTTATTTTTACCCGAGAAGCTGCGGGAGCCTGTTTGCATCGCTTTTCATGCTTCCCCGTCGGCAGGTGGACACTTCGGCTGGAAGAAAACATTTGCGAAAGTCGCACGCAAGTATTTTTGGCCCACTATGCGTGAAGACATTCACAATTTTGCCCGTAGTTGTGAAGAGTGTCAACGTAAACGTGGTCATCGGTCTAATTGCGAACTTCTTCTTCACATTTCGGCAATTGCCTTTTTCCATAAAGTATACCTCGACCTCAGCGGTCCCTATCACTCGACGGCAACCTCCAACAAGTATGTTTTATGCATGATTGACCATTTTTCAAAGTACGTGATAGCAGTTGCCCTACCGGACTGCACAGCGGTAACAGTAGGTCGCTCTATTATGTCTGAATGTATTTTGAAATATGGTGCTATGTCTGAATTAATTTCTGACAATGCTTCATACTTGAAAGGTGAATTACTAACTGAACTCGGCCGGTTACTTCGCGTTCATCGTTATTTTCGCACTCCTTACCACCATGAGGACAATGGTCTTTGCGAAAGGGTATTCGCTACTTTTCAGTCAATGCTTAGGACGTATATTGGAGATAATCACCTCGATTGGGATCAATTCCTCCCCGCATGTACATTTTCTTACAATACTAGTGTGCATTCCGCTACCAATGAAACCCCATTTTCCCTTATGTTCGGGTGAGACCCCGTTTTTAATCTCGACCTTATGCTTAAACATCATATTTCAGGCCACATTCCATCTGATGATGACGCCAATATCTACAAGGCTTCACTCTTGTCCGCTCTTCATTCAGCCTAGACAGCTGCCGCGGAGTTCAATGCAAAAAGGAGGGAAGTCCACAAGCGACACACGATAAGTCCAGTTTTTCCCCGATTTCAATTCAGTTTGTGATCGTGTGTTCTTACGTAATTTTGTTCCGCCAGCAGGCAAGTCACCAAAGTTGTGTTTCCCTTGGTTAGGTCAATTTCGAGTTATTGAGGTTAGTCACCCGCACGTTACTATTGTTAGCATTTCTTCACCCCAATCTCCCCCTAAGCGAGTTCATCTTAATCAGGTCAAAAAATGTTTTGAATTGTCAGGCCCAGTGTTTTCTTCCCCTTGGGAGCCAATTGAGGAATCCTCGGCATTGTCTGACAATGGGGGCTCCTCTATTAAAATCACGGGTTATGACCATGATGTTCCTCCTGTTAGCAGAAATCCCCAGACTCCTCAACACACCCACTCTTATAATACTCTTTCCTGCTCATTTTCCATCATTAAGGTTCTACTTTCCTCATCGCAATTTTCACTAAATTTTCACTTCGTTTCCGATCGGTGATGGTGATTCTTAGATGTTCCATTTACTTTCATGCCTTATATTCACCGCGAGACATTCTTTCAGATTCTTACACATTCTAATTTGCACATATCTTCCACATTCTATTTTGCATCGTTTCTCTTCATTCCTTTTGCACTCATCTTTCTTCTCTTTTTCTCTACCGATGTTCCACGTAACCATTTCTCTAGTCCCTTTCTTTTATCGATCGTTCTTTTCTCTTTTCGCCTTCGGTTTCATGCGTGTTCGCTCTCTACATTGGTGCATTTCCATACGTTGATTCCGTTCTTTTACTAATTGTCGTCGTCGGTTTCATGCGTGTTCGCTCTCTACATTGGTGCATTTCCATACGTTGATTCCGTTCTTTTACGCCGCATTCACCGAATGTAGTTTTTCATCCGTAAATTTCCGCCCGCAATTTTATGTCGTTTCGTTTCGCATTCCGGAATATTTCGTATCTCGTCGTCCACCGTTTTGCGTGTCGTTTCGCTCGTCGATATTTTCAATTTCCGTTGACTAATTGTCGTCGTCGGTTTCATGCGTGTTCGCTCTCGGCTAGAGACTGTTCGTCGGTCCCATTGCGCCACCCTTTACTCCACTTTCTGTTTTCCGATAACTGTGAGATAACGAACTCCCATGTCTTCAAATTCTCGTGGTATTCCACCGGATGATCCGGACGGCTGCTGTCCTCCTGACAACACCGATCTAGAAGGGTTTCCGGCGTTTTCCGATCTCGTCCCGCCGCCTATTGGGCAGCTCCAGCTTTCGGCGAAGAGCGAGGAGCCGATGGGAGCTCACGCTTCAAACTCATCGTGTGTTGCCGGAGAAAACTCCACCTGGGTACGCTCACCGTCTCAGCAGTAGGCATCCGTGGGGTCTTCTGGTTTCTCTTCGCAGGGAGCCACTCCCGACTGATTCCGCTTCCGTCACCAACCTGCTTCCGACTACTCTTTATCGGCACATCCAAGACGGGGCTTACCTCTCGGCTCGATTTCTCGCTCTCTAATTCCTCACACCTTCCGCGAGCGCACTAGCCCGCAACACCGTGTGCCTATCATGGAACTCATGCGTCTCGAGCATGCCATGCTCTTCCGGGAGACATCTTTAGCGATCATTGAGGAGGTTCGACAGATCACCTACCAGCCCGTGGAGAACAGCTTGCTTCAGACCGCGACTGAATCGATGCCTTCGGTGATTTTCCCCAAATCCAAGCTTCACTTTCCAGTTTTGTACCAGGTAGTCAACCGCGGGCCGGGTCAAGGACTGATGCTAGAAGCAGAGGACTTAATCATGGGACCTGACAGTGGGGAGCTCCACATGATTAAGATGGATCAGTGGATCAGTTCGCCACCAACATCACCAGTAACACTCGAGGATTCGATCACGCCTTGGTGTCCAATAAGGACTTCGTTTGGGTGTATTCAGTGGAGCCTACCCGGGCAGCCGTACGTGATCCCAGCAAGGTCCTGGATTTGGCTCGTACCCCGCGGGCCACCATCTTGGACAACAAAACGACATTTTCTTTCGCGTAAAGGATTTCGTATTTGTCACTCCTCCGACTCTTACTAGGCGTTCTTATGGCATCACTGTTTCGTTGCTCCATCGTTATAACTCCATTGAGGGATCACGCGTCGCCCTCGAGAGTGGACCCGAGGCCGTTCCAGTTTTTCCTTCGATGTGTGATTTTCCCATCACCGAAGCACGCGAGGACGAGTTCCTCACGGCTATCACTCGCTCAGACGTGTCCACCGCTTTTTTTAGAGAAACCAGTATCCAAGGAAGCTCAGGAACAGCTATGTGGTCTAGTCCGCCGTTATCGTCCAGCCCACCCTCAGGAGGGTCTTCTCCCGCTGAAAGTTTTCAGGTTGACTGATGCAGAGCGGGCTTGGCTTGACGATCGAGCGGGCCCTTTCGTTAATTACAGGCGGAATCCATCGACTTCTCATCGCCGCGTGGCCCAAATTTTCAATGCGGCGTGTTCCGCACTGGTCGCCGTCAACTGTATGAACGGGGACCAACGGACCCATAGTCTGACGGCCGTCGTTCCGAACTTGGACGCCTTTCCTCTCCGGCTTGATTTCACGATAGACGACATGTCTTCGGAATGCGGCTGGAACACCCGACGTAACGTTTATTTATGGATTGTAGGCTCTCGATCTCTCGTCCGTGCCACGGTTCAACTTTTCAATAATTTTTCATTCTCACCGGACGCCAGAGCCGCTACTGTTTTAAATACCGTGTATGGCAATCATAGGTCCCCGATCGACTCTGTGGACCCCTCCTCAGAGCCGGAATTCATTACAGTGGCGACGAAGCCTCTACAACTGTGGCCGAACCAGATGCGGGTGCTTCAGCTAGGCGCCCTGGACCTCCCAGTCTTCGCCATTCAAGCCGCTTTTGGTACTGGTAAGACGGTTATCGGTGCCCTTCTGGCGGCCCGTATTTTCAGCACTCAGTGTTCCACCGTCGTCGTCACCACCACGACAAACACTGCCGTCGCCCAGTTCACGGATACTCTTTTGAAGTTGGATGAGTATAAGAATTTAGACGTGCTGAGGTTCGTCTGCGACAGCGCATTGATCGAAGGGACGCCCTCTACTCCGGTCGACATACACACCATTCTTAAGCGTCTCGCTACTGACTTCGGTCATCAGATGAGTGCGGGCGATATTCATTTCTGCAGGAAGTATAAACGAGGTCTCGAGGTGCTCGAGAAGTACCTGTTCGATCCAGATCGCGCCCTCTGCTCGTCGGAAGCTGAACGAGAAGAGTATAGGATGGCCGAACGAGAGGTGTCCGACGTAACCATCCAGGTTATTCGCATCATGTTCGAAGTGCGGCCCCCGGCGGTGGTATGCCTTCCCACCGCCTCGCTCCTTAACGCCGTCTCGGAATGAGGTATTTTCAGTGAATTTCTTTCAGGTGCTAGGACGCTCATCGCGGATGAGGCTTCCCAGATCCCGGAACCTGCGATGGTAGCGATCACCACTCGTCTCCCTCAGGCGAGGCACGTCTACATAGGCGACATCCATCAGCTGGACCCTCACGTTCGGTGCCCTCGAGCCTCTAATCCGGCTCGATTCGGTGCTCGTGGGGTCATGGATCTGCTTCTGGAGCGAGGTGTCTCCTCGGCTCCCTTAACTACTACTTTCAGGTCTCATCCCGGACTGGTGGCTCTTCCTAATGAATTATTTTACAGCAACGCTCTTCAGAGTGGAACCGACGTCGGCGACCGCCAGATGTTCCTCCGCGCGGTTCGTTGTCCTTCTCCCACGCCGTTCTTCTTTGTAAATGTGGCGGGTACTTCGGTGCGGTCGGTTAACGGATCTCATTCTAACGAGACTGATCGTGAGTCCGAACTGTGCCGGCAGATAGTGATGACGCTCCTGGTAAAAGAAATTGCTCCGGATTCGATTGCCATTATAGTCTTTTACAAGGAGCAGTACCGCCTTCTGAAGGAGTTTGCTCGTACCGTCGAGGTCGACCTCCACACCGTGGACTCGGTCCAGGGTCGCGAGAAGGATATCGTGGTCGTTCTCTCGACACGGACAAGCCTCTCAAGGCGACTTTTAGATGACCCGAAACGCCTCAACGTGGCCCTGTCCCGTTCTCGCCACGGGCAATTTGTTTAAGGTCATGAGCGCTCGCTGAGGCAGCTGCAGAACTGGGGAGGGGGACGTTCTGCACGAAACCGTAATTGCCAACTCATGGCGCGCGCAAGGTGATGATACCTGCGGACCATCGGCGAGTTCACCGCGTGCACGTGCACACTGGTCCCCACCGCACGCGATCTTGGCCGTGGCCGAGCTCCTCGTTAACGCGATGGTGACCCGACGGACGAGAGGAGTCACCAGCTTAACCAGATCGAGAACGAAAACTATGGCTCGCCGATTCATAGGGCGCGTAAGGCAGTGTGACGATTCAAACATGCACAACACCTATACGTGCCTGTATCAGAATTTCGAGCTCTACTCAATGAGCTCAATTGCATTTGGGGAAAGCTGTTGAGAACCCAATTCTGTGCTACAATTTCATGAAAAAAAAAGAACACCACAGGAAATCTATTTTTTGGTTGCCGACGCCACCACAACTCTGAACTCAAATTTCATACTGATTTATGGTTTTCATTACGTCAAATAATGAATACAGGAGAGCGATGCCAACCACCTAGGAATGTTAACTAGTTTCTGCGGACATCGAGGTGATAATGGTATTTTTATTTTGCAGCAAGATGTTCAGGTACGTCCCAGGGCGAGCAATATGAGCTGGATATCGCCATTATTTTACCATTCGATTCCAGTGATACCATTTTCAGGCGAAAAGCAACATTTTTCCAACCAAATTCAACATTTTTCAAACCAAACTCATCACTTTTCAAACCAAATTCAACACTTTCAGACTAAATTCAACGTTTTTCATCCAAGCACAACATTTTTCAAATCACCTACAACACTTTTCAGATCAAATTCAACCGTTTTTCGATTTGAAAACTGTCGAATTTGATCTGAAAAGTGTTGACATTGACATTTGAAAACTGTTGTGATTGGTTGAAAAACGTTGAATTTGATTTGAAAAGGGTTGGAATTGATTTGAAAAATGTTGTGCTTGGTTGAAAACGTTGACTTTTGTTTGAAAAATGTTGCTTTTCACCTGAAAATGGTATATTTGATGAAATGAATATCCTTGTTGAAACCCATATGTAATTTTGGCCCAGAATTGTGTTCGCGACAGTTTTCCCCAATGCGATTGAGCTCATTGAGTAGAGCTCGAAATTCTGATATTGGCTTGTATAGGTGTTGTGCATGTTTGAATCGTTACAGTGCCTTACGCGCCCTATGAATCGGCGAGCCATAGCTTTCGCTCCCGATTTGGTCGATCTGGTGACTCCTCTCGTCAGTCGGGTCACCATCGCATTAACGTGGAGCTCGGCCGCGACCAAGATCGCGCGCCGCGAGGACCTGGTGCTGGTGAGCTCGGTGAACTCGAAAATGGTCCGCAGGTATCACCACCCTGCGCGCGCCATGAGTTGGCAATTAGGGTTCCGTGCAGAACGTCCCTCGCCCGCAGAACTGGAGTCGCGTTCTGGATTGAGCCCATCGTCTTGGATGCTCTACAACATACACCGCCCTCCCGGACCTCTTCGATTAGGATCTCCTTTTTTGTATTCTTTTCGGCCATGGTGAGTATTCTGCACCTTTATTTCGCTAACGTTCGTACTTTTTCCTACTTTTGAATTTTTTCTTTCGATGAAGTCCGAGGACGCACTTTTTTTGAAAGGGGGAGGTGTAAGGGCTCCAAATTTGCACTTTTGGGCTAGGTGACTCATCCACCCGGTCTACCAGCCGCGCCGCTAATCATTCGATTTACAGGACTTCTCGACGACGGCGGCTCTCCACTCGCGCCAGCCGATTCCACCAGCTGACTACGCCAGCCGACTTCCCGACCTACCTGGCCGCCTCGACAACTACCTCGGCCGACCCCACGACCCGCGATGATCTCGCCTGACCGTCGCCACCTCTGGGCCCTCCGCTCCCTCTGTCTACTGTGATCTACTACCTTTTCGTCTTAAGGATAAACTATTGTTACTCGGTCTGTGTTCTGTACAATGCGAGAGAGATGGGGAAAAGCCCCATCCATTACTGTCGACATTTTGGTAGGCTATCGTTGTGTAGTATTGACAGAGCAATAAATGTTGTAATCAACTGTGTTCTCTACTGTTCTAAACTTTGGGAAGTGCCGCGCCTCAAACTGACAGTGCTTGGGGTGAGATCTTCTGTCTACGTAAGAAGGAGAGCATCTGGTCAGAAGACATGGATTTTCTTATTTTCCCAACTACTGTTCACATACGATGTTACATTTTATGTACACTAGATGCTTGAGATCAGTGAAATGCTGATCTGATTGTGAGAATATTTCGCTATTATTAGTTTCTTCATAATAGGAAAAGATCTGATTCGTAGTTCCTCTGCTGTCGGTGGAGAAAGAGGCTTCAGGCGCTCGTAATACAAAAGCTCGTACAATTAGTGGACCAATCCTTCGAATTTCAGTGCTATGTGGGCAGGGGTATACGAAATGCTTCTATGCAATATTGCGTCGAATTCACGTTGATTAACATGTTCGCCCTAAAATATCTACCAATGCATCATTGTCGTGTTGTGGATAATTCTGTAAGGTTTACATGTAGAAACTTGTAAAATACAACGTGAATTAGACGCAATATTGCAGAAAAGCACCCATAAACCGCATGGCGCCGCAATTTCCTATTACAGTGGTGGATGTGTGATTGATATCGATGTGTTGTCAGAAAAGAAACGAGGTTGATGCACGTTAGATCATTCTCATTCTCGCTGTTCGTCTGCGGTCGACAGGAATGAGGCTCTCGTGAGTCGGCTCTCTCATGCCCTTTAAACAAAAATCGGCACTATTGTACTTATTGGACCGCACTAAATTTCGTTCAAAACATACCTGTGTGGAGCATTTGGCTATGGGAAGAACGAATCTGATATTTGTTCAGTGCGGAAATGCCTAACAAGCCCGCTACGTGGAGCCGTAATCGCCAAAAGCAATGCGAAATAGTGCGCGGCGGGAGGAGACGCAGGTTCTAACTCTACTAAAGACACACACTATTTCGCCTCTCTCTGTTGCTGATTTGGCCGTCTGCCAGTCCGCGTTTAGCTCGCTTCTACTGATCGCAGAATTTTCCAGTGGTATACACTAGCGCGAAAATGGAACGGGGTGAACGGATTTCTATTGCGCGTCGGATTTCTATTGCGCGTTGTGTGTGACTGCATGTTTCTGGGGATGTGCCGCATTTTACGACAATACATTATTCTCAGCGCGTTCTGGAGTGATGTTGTTGTACATCATTTAATCAGTTGATTGGGCGCTATGTGGAATGGGGAGTGAAACGTTTTTGCCACGGAGGAACGGATTCCCATTGCGCGTCCAAGACTGCGCGTTGTGTGTGACTTGCACAGCGCTCTACGGATTTCGCGCCCACGGCGCCGTATGGTAGGGGTGGGATTGACAAAAGAGATCCAGGAACGGTTTCCATAATGGTCGGGATGGCCGAGTGGATATCGAAGGTGATTGTTGTCCACGGTTTGAAGGTTCCATCCCTTTCTGCGTCATAGTTTTGCAATGCTCAGTTCAAGGTTCAACCATCGCTCTGCTTTTGATTGTTATACTTTGGACCCTCCATCTGCTGCGAAGTAGTGGTTCACCCACCCCGTAGTGCCTCCCCTAGCCTGACCGCGTGGCGAAGCCGCGCGGTTTCAATACAGTAGGCTTATGAATTATCGTCCTGTTGCGTTTAGGGTCTAGACCCTCCATCTGCAACGATTTAGTGGTTCACCCACCCCGGAATGCCTCCCCTAGCCTGACCGTGTTGTGAGGCCACGCGGTTTCAATACAGTAGGCTTATGAATTATCGTCCTGTTGCGTTTAGGGTTTAGACCCTCCATCTGCTGCGAAGTAGTGGTTCACCCACCCCGGAGTGCCTTTCCTAGCCTGACCGCGTGGCTTCGCCAATACAGTAGGCTTATGAATTCAGTACAGTAGGCTCATGAATTATCGTCCTGTTGCGTTTAGGGTCTAGACCCTCCATCTGCAACGATTTAGTGGTTCACCCACCCCGGAATGCCTCCCCTAGCCTGACCGTGTTGTGAGGCCACGCGGTTTCAATACAGTAGGCTTATGAATTATCGTCCTGTTGCGTTTAGGGTTTAGACCCTCCATCTGCTGCGAAGTAGTGGTTCACCCACCCCGGAGTGCCTTTCCTAGCCTGACCGCGTGGCTTCGCCAATACAGTAGGCTTATGAATTCAGTACAGTAGGCTCATGAATTATCGTCCTGTTGCGTTTAGGGTCTAGACCCTCCATCTGCTGCGAAGTAATGGTTCACCCACCCCGGAGTGCCTCCCCTAGCCTGACCGCGTGGCGAAGGCACGCGGTTTCAATCATAAAAATGGTTACGTCTTATATAAGTTTCCATGGTTGGTTACCTCTTAGATAAATTTCATGCTCATTTACCTTTTTTGTTCTGAGTTCTAGTCCTCTTGCGCTTTAATCTTCTGGGAAATACGTTTGCAAACTCTGTTTGCAAGCCTTGAGAATAATGTATTGTCGTAAAATGCGGCACATCACCACAAACATCGTGTAGCCACACACAAGGCGCATCATTTGGCGCGCGATGGGAAGTGGATTGGGGGTGTGCAGCTTTGTGATCCGCAACTTTTCGTCGACTTTAACGTGTTATCATGGGTATATCTGCAATTGTTTACGATCAACTCGGTCGGTTTTGACATGTTTAACGTGTAAACTCTTCAGAATTGTTCACACCTTAACATATTAACCAGCATAGAATCGACGCAATATTGCAGACCAGCACGCTGCACCCCCCAACCCACATAGCACCGTTGATTGTATGATACGCTGATAGTGTATTGAAACGATTATAGTGTATTGAAACCGCGTGGCGAAGCCACGCGGTTTCAATACAGTATCTAGGGGAGGCACTCCAAGGTGGGTGAACCACTACTTCGCTACAGATGGAGGGTCTAAAACCTAAACGCAACGGACGATAATTCATAAGCCAACTGTATTGAAGCCGCGTGGCTTCGCCACGCGGTCAGGCTAGGGGAGGCATTCCGGGGTGGGTGAACCACTAAATCGCTGCAGATGGAGGGCGTGAAAAATAACAATCGAAAGCAGAGCGGTGTCACTCGATATCATTCGAGTATATATAGATCAGTTCTGTAAACTTGAAACTTATGAAAGAAAAAGCGAGTCTATAAAGTGCGAACTGAGCATTGAAAAACTACGGAACAGAAAGGATTTGAACCTTCAAGCCGTAGGCAACAATCACCTTCGATATCGACTCAGCCATCCCGACCACTATGGAAGCCGTTCTTGGATCTCTTATGTCGATCCCACCCTTATACGGCGCCGTGCGCGCGAAATCCGTAGAGCGTTGTGCAGTCACACACAACGCGCTTTTTTGACGCGCAATGGAAATACGTTCACCCTGTTCCAAAAACGCTCCACTGTGGTATACCACTATTTTACTTCTTCATTCATTCAGAGAACTTACAAGGGATAAAGAGAGCAACAACAGTGATGTAAAACTAAATGGTACATGTGCAACTGAACTCCAACGTGGGGCTTAGGTCCTTCACTAACCATATGGCTTAGGTTCCTAACCAAGCTTAAGCCCAAGCCCAAGCCCCGCTTCGGAGATCAATGGCACATGTACTAACAACCAGATAGTGTGTCGTGGATGGAGTCAGAACCTGCGTCTCCTCCCGCCGTATACTATTTCACAGGGCTTTTGGCGATTACAGCTCCTCTTAGCGGGCTTATTAGGCATTACCGCACTAGACAAATATCAGATTCGTTCTTCTCATAAATACCCCTGGTGGACGTCACTCGAACGAGATTTAGTGCGGTACATTAAGTATAATAGTGCGCAAAAATCTCTTAGAAGAGCAGTCTTGGGAGAATCCTTTTCCTTCGGGTTTCCTACCTATGGTCCACATCATGATTCAACCACCATTCGCTGCTGAATTCTTTTTCCGCTTAATCGCGATGCTTTTCCTGCTTTGTCTATGAACGCACAGGAATGGCTGGGCTATAGACTTTTTTCATCATTGACCAGGCAGTTTTAGATGGTATGTGCATGCCTTCTCCCAATCGAGGTGCTTTTCGGAAGCTGTTCTCATCGACGTGGAGAAGTGTCTGGAGACTGTAGTCGTCGTAGTGTTTGGGTCGTGATAGTGCTTGGAGTGGGGTATTCTGTCTACATAAAGAAGAAGTGTATCGTTTTTTCAGAGGATATAGATTTCTCTCCATCTCATCAATGGCTGTTCGCATACGATATTACGTCTAGTTGTGCTTAATAGTGCTTGAGACTGGCGAAACACTGGTCTGAGATTATTACGCTATTGTTAGTTTCTTCATAATAAGAAACGATTCGATTCATAATTCGTCTGCCGTCGGTAGACAAAGCGGCTCACTTTCTCTCGCGCGTGATGCAACAGCTCATGCAATTGGTAGACCAACCTTGGAAAATCCTCATTACAAGGGTGAATGTGTGATTGACGCCGATAGGTTGTCAGAGGGCAAACACTAGCGCGATAGTACCGCACGCTAAACGGATTGCCATTGCGCGTCGAATAATGCCCAGTTGCTGATTTGGCGACGAAATAGTATGCACAGAGAGGAGTGACCGAGACCGCGTGGCGAAGCCACGCGGTCAGGCTAGGGGAGGAAATTCGGGGTGGGTGAACGACTGGTTCCCAACAGATGGAGGGTCTGAAGGATAACAATCGAAAGCAGAGCGATGGTTGAATCTTGAACTTATTCTCTTCTCTGCATTTTTACACGCAGCGTGTGGTAAAGCGTGCACAAATATATCCTCGACGCGAGCAAATATACGGTTTGCCAATGGACATCAAGAATTACGATCCTATCAATGCACAACTCTCCATTCATATGGATGTGTTGAACATTTTCACTCAAATGGCGATGATCATGTCTGACGGTGGTCGTAGGAAGTAGAGTGATCTGTTATTCTTAGAGTGATCCAAGAATAACAACAAATTTAATTTTCATTCGAGTATATACAGAGCAGTTCTGTAAACGTGAAATTTATGAAAGAAACCGGCGAGTGCATAGATTGTGAACTGAGTATTGCAAAACTGCGGAGCAGAAAGGATTGGAACCTTCAAGCCGTACGCAACAATCACCCCCGATATCCACTCAGCCATCCCAACCACAATGGCAACTGTTCTTGGACCTCTTATGTCGATTCCACCTGTATACGGCGGCACCGTGCGCGTGGAATCCGTAGAGCGCTGTTCAGTTACACACACAACGCGCAGATTGACGCGCAGTGGAAACATGTTCGGCTGTGGAATAAACGTTTCAATATAAAATCGATAAACAGGACGATAATTCATAAGCCAGGACGATAAAATAAACAAACAATAAACAGGACGATAATTCATAAGCCTATAGTGTTGAAACCGCGTGGCTTCGCCACGCGGTCAGGCTAGGGGAGGAAGGGGAGGCACTCCAGGGTGGGTGAACCATTACTTCGCTGCAGATGGAGCTTCTAAGGGATGACAATTGAAAGCAGAGTGACGGTTGAACCTTAACTAAGCACTGCAAAAACAATGCGCCGGGGAGGACTCGAACCTGCAACGCGCGAACAACAGCCACCTTCACTATCCACTCAGCCATACCGACCACTATGATAACGGTTCTTGGTTCTCTTAAATCAATCCCACCCGTATACGGCGCCGTACGCGTGAAATCCGTAGAGCGCTGTGCAGTCACACACAACGCTCAGTTTCTGACGCGCAATGGCAATCCGTTTAGCGTGCGGTAAAAACGTTTCACTAGGGCAAACGAGGTGGATGCATGTTAGATCATTATCATTCTCGCTCTTCGTCTGCGGCTGACAGGAATGAGGCTCTCGTGAGTCGGCTCTCTCATGCTCTTACGATTAGAACAAAAATCTCTTAGCAGAGCAGTCCTGAGAGATTGTTTGTTACCTCGGGATTCGTGGTTACGGTCTACATGATAATTTAGCCAGCAGTCGCTGATGAATTTGTTTTTCGCCGGTTTGCGACTTCTGGTAATAACATTATTCCAACCAAAGAAAACTATTCACTTCACGCCCATGCAGCTATTCTGCAATGATTCTTTCGTACCTAATCAGCTGTATCACCTGTAGTCCCGCTGATCATCGATTTGCTCGAGGGGCCGCTGGCGTTTCCATTCGTCCCTGTCGCATGCCATGGTAGACCAGTGGGTCCTTCTCGCTCGATGATCGCGAAGAGCTTCGAATAGTTTGTTCAGGGATTCGACGAAAGAGTCCGACCAGCGCAAAGGTTGGCGACCAGATGTTCCTCTGGCGTCCAGTGGAATATAGCAAATAACAGCTCTCGTCCAGCGCTCGTCACGGAATCGAATCACGTGTCCGCCCCAGTGACCTTCGACAACTTGACCTTTGCGACTGCGTCTCTGATCTTCAACTATCGACGTAGCTCGGAGCTCCGTATGCGGTCTTTCGCCTGGATGAAACCAGTCACTAGCATCCGTTCCATACTTCTTTGTGCGACGAAAATCGCATGTTCATCCGGCTTGTGTAACGCCCAATATTTTTTAGCGTACGTCAACGCAGGAGGAACCGTAGAGTCGATAGGCGCGGAGCCGGGTGATTTTCGTCCTCCTCACTACATACCTGTTCATCGCTCTTGAGAGCGCCCTAAGCCGCTCCTTTCCTCCTGCCCAGCTCTGAACTTAAGTCGTTGGTCATGTTGACTTCCCGACCCAAGTACACAGCTGGAGTACTCAGCTGGAGAAATTCGTTCCGTTGAGCGAAAACAGGGCATCAGAAACGTATCCATTCCTCATGAACATTCCTCGAGTTCATCTGAAAGCTGATCTCCCCACATGCGCGATCGAAGTCGACCAGCATGCGTTATGGGTGATAGAAGGTGTTATAAGTAGGATATCACCCGCGAGACGAATATGGTGTGTGCCGGCCGTTGATCTTCACTCCCAAATCGTCCCATTCTAGTGCTCGCATGATGTTCTTGAGAGAAGCGTTGAACAGCCTATATGGTATCACATTGGCGTACACCCCTCACCACGTTGTTGCGAAAGTTGCTGAAGAATCGTGTGATCACGGTCGTGAATCCTTTGTAGAGCTCACTGAGGATCTTCACGTATTGAGTGGAGACGCCTTGTTTGAACAGAGCCTCAATCACTGCTTCCGTTTCGACAGAGTAGAAAGCCTTGTTGACATCGATGAATGTGAAGTATAGCCGCATCTTGTACCCTCGGGACACCTCAATGAGAATGATCACGGTGTGGATGTGATGGATTGTGCTGAACCCTTTCTCGAAGCCGGCTTGCTCGCACGGCTGTCTTTCATCTATCGTGCGATCGATCCTATTCAGAATAACGTTTGTGAGTAACTTGTTGACTACAGACAACAGGCAGATTGGGCAATAGTTGTCGGTGTCGTGCGGGTCCTCCTTCTTGTACAGTAACACAGTCCTGCTAGTTTTCCATGTTGCTGGTGCTTTGGAGTCAGGTATTATGTGAAAAGCCTAGCCAGGACGTTGGTAAGGACAGGCGGTAGATCCGTCAGATGTTTGGGACAGACCCTGTCGCAGCTACTCCTTTCTCTCGTCTTCCTTTATCGCGTCCCTGCACGACTTCGCGAGCTCGGACATTTGCAAGTAGTCGCCTTCGGCTCTTGCCACTCCGCGTTGGCGAGTCTGCTCGAGAGTTTCGTGGGAAAGGTGCTTCCTGGTATACTTAGAGCTCTTGGCATCTTGAGCACAATCACACATGTGATCAATAACCCTGTTTTTTTCCTCGTCGATGCTGTCCTCGACGGAATTTCTCCCGCAGCTAGTCATCGAGGAGAAGAGGTCACAGTTCACGAGTGTCCTAGGACCTCTCTTTTTGAATTTCGTGGCTTTCTCTTGCTTCCGTGCGAGATGGAGGCCCGAGACGGTGGTCAGATCCCGTAATAAATTTTGAAACAACAGCGACATAGGTAAGGCAAAAACCTCGGTTGACGATAACGTGGTCGATTTCGTTGTGGTGCAGTCCACCTGGAGACTACTAAGTCCATCGTCTGGAGACGGGTTTCTGGAACTGCGGGTTACCATGGATGGTTTTCGTCGACATGGTAAGCAGGTATAATATTTTTTTAGTAAAGCTTCTCCGACTCCATATAAATGCTACGACGTCTTCATCATCGTAGTCCGATGTTGGTGTGCAGACTATGAAGACCGTCGACGCCGGCAGTGCTCCAGCGTCGAACACGGTGTGTAGCGGGCGATGTCTTCTCGTCTCGGTCACTCCGATGATGCTGTAATTGATCTTTCTGGCTTGCAAATGGTGGATTTGTACTAGCTCTCCTATCTTCCATCTATTTTTACCAGATTATTTCGCGTTGATTTGCCCATGAATTTTTATACTTGAATGAGTTCTGTTGTGAATTATTAGTTTCTCATCACTATTTGTAAGTATACAGTTGGAAGAGCTGTCCAATATCCCATACAGTCGAGATTTTCAGCGCTTTTCTGCATTTTCGCCTTTTCTTCCTACTAAATCTTTTCTGGAAAAATGTCTTCCAACTCTTCTGCAGTTAGATTGCATATCTCATGCCAAATTTTCCACTATGCTCCACACTACATATAGGGCCCCACTTACACCTTTGCTGCAGCAGTGTCGCAGTAACGATAAAGGGGCCACCACCCAGTGCGTAGCAGCCCGTTCATCACTGCTGCAATGCTGCTGCAGCAAAGTGTGAGTGGAGCCCAAGAGTTATACGTTTACAACTTTCATTCCTCACTACTATGAGTAGTGGAAATTGTGCGTGTACAAGTTCTTGATCACAAACTTCAACCCTGCTAGCTTTATCTCTACGTTCTCTTGCTGTAGATTCGACCGCTCAATTCACCGATATCAAACAGTGCTGATATGAAGTGTGAATGTTACACAACATTTTTCAGTGCTATCGAAAATATAACGATAGTGGTCGTTGCCATTATCGCTTTTTCGAACACTCTCGGGAACGCCCACAAGGAGGTCCCACCGGGTAATGACCTTGAAGGTCACACTCAGAAGCCAGGTTACGACGATGCCGCTAACACTGACGCGCCGGGTACCGACGATGCCGTTAGCACTCACCCACCGGGTAACGAAAAAATTTTTTTCCCTTTTCTACCTTTTTTTTATCGTAACTCACCACTTAGTGAACCATCCTCCTCAGATCTATTCCCTCAAATCGAAAATCATTCGGAAGAGCACATCTTTATCTACAGAAAACATGATTAACTGTTCTGTCACCTCGAAATTCAGAAAATCTGGATTGAAAAATCTTAGAGTGTGTATTAAACATTTCACTTTGGTGTACGTGCCTTCTTAATCATAATCACGGCACAACCAAGATTGTTTTTGAACTTTATACGGGCTGACGTTTCGGCGTCCTCGCTTTTTTGAGAGTTTTGAACGAGTTGAACTCAACCTGCGAAATTTCTCACTCAACATCGCATCAAATTCTCCGAATAAGTAAGACGCGATTGAATGGCCATCGAACACACGAAAAAGGTTCAGAAAGTGCTTACCTTAATGCGGTGGACTAATCGGGTTTACTAAGCACCAGTAGCTGGTAGAATGCGTAGTCGAGTGAAGTTTCGTGCCTGAGGGACACACGAATAGAGGACTTCTCATTATTACCTCGTAGCTCAAGACCACACGCCCATGAACAGTCGCTGCTTCTGGATAACTGCCGCACATTCTTCGTTTCTATTGATCACATCACGAAAAAACAGCTTGTCGCTTGTGTGACCGCGTATGCACCATACCAGGCATTTTCGGGAAACCAGGCAAAGGAGAACCGTCATGGATGACCCAAAAGCCGTTTATGAAGGAGACTGCTGAGTGAGAAGCTTCTCAGATCGAGCTAGACTTGTTCCAGGCTCTGGGGAGGGCGAGGACGCCAAAACCCCAACCCGTACTAAGTTTTCATATCAACCTTGGCTGGTCTTCGGAAATCCAACTCTTCGCTTCTGACTTGAATCCCTGTATGGTGTAGATCAGAATTTCGTGCTCTATCGAATAAGCTGGACAAGAACACCAGTGCAGTATTCTTAAGGAATAGAAATTACAAACTTATTTTATGGTTTCAACGGCTTTTTCTGGAAAACTTAGAAGAATTATCTTTACAACTTCATGAACATCAAGTTTCTAGAGTAGAAATGCACAGAGAGTTAGTTTCCTTTGACTCGAAAGACTGGGGGGAAAATTTGGTGCAGTCCATAACTTAAATAACTTTGCTCCACCAAGGACATTTTATGAAGATATTAACGAATTCAAGTGGCATCATTGAGATAAGAAGGACAAATAAAATTCATCGAAACAATACGTTATCAAAGACACGTACCTATATTGAACGGTGTGGCATGCGATATACTTCGACGTTCTCGACCAACGATTTGACTGCACAGACTTTACAAAGTTAATGAATTTGGGAAGGTTTGCCGGCTTTTGGTGAAGATTAATATAGGACTCCTGTTCAGATCAATCGATCGAGCACGAAATTCTGATCTGGGATGTGTACATAGGTCTTGCGTCAGCACGCAGTCTCACTCTTTCGTATAACCTCTTCATATCGTGATTCATTTATCGAAGGCAGGTCCCCGAGTAAATGGTAGACCTGTGGACCAACGTGGATGTCTTCTTACCTCCACTGCTTCTCAAGTGTTCATACCACTGTAGGTTGTACTGCAGGAATCTTCTTTGCACAGGATTGGTTCAAATCTACCTTTCGTTCGAATTCTGAAAGATTACAAGCCTTCACATTCCTGAACTTATTTTTGGTGGCACAACTATATTCTTTCATCACTGAGATTTGGTCTGAGCACAAGGGCTGACTAGATATAACCAATACAGTCCACCACACGGCCGGTTAGGCTCCTATGTGGCGGATATCAAATCCGAGTGGGATGTATCTAATGCACAGTTAATTACGAATTTACTCCGAAACGAAAATAATTCAGTCAGAAACGAGAATAGATGCAATTTTGGATGAATAAAAGCAATCATGTTTTCGAGCGAGGAGGGCATATCTGGAATACTGCGTAGCAGTGGATGATATTCCTGTGTGGAATTTGGAGGTACAGCAGGCGAGGTGGTGGAACACGTTTTATCACTAACATTCATGTTGAGCAATTACTTCGCAGCACTCGGAGTGTAGATCGCAGGTGAGTACATTCGACGCCAGTTTTCCTCGGATAATCGGTCTCTTCGGATAATCGAACTCGGCCAAAAGAGCTCGACACCGTCGCTCGGAGATCCTCGTCGCGCTCGATCCGCTGTTCTTGCTCGATCCTCGACCACGCCTTCGTCCAGTGAAAACTTATCCATCAGATTGATACATAACACAGAACGACCAATCCACTTCATATACAGTACAGCGGGGCTAAACCAATTGCATGTTATGCCATGCGCGAATCCAATGTGTGTTACACCCTTTTGGAAGAACCGAAAATTGCATGGCCCCAAAAATGGTGAACTCTTTATTTTATGTTAACGAAAAACCTTCACACCTATTACCACCTAAGTTTTCATGCCGCATTGTAGACGTCATATATTACAGGTAGCAGGAAAACAGTCGTATTGGGCGAGTTCCTGCGCGAAATAAGGGAACTACGGGACAAAGTGCGCCATTCGCCAAGACAACCAAAGCCGGGTAATATCGCCGTCTCTTGCGTTTAATAGGATCATTACGGCACTTTCTGTTCTCAGTTTATCATCTGCTTCAAATCGCAGCCTTTTTGAAAGCTATACACCGCCACTAGTGGTGCTAACGAGTTGTATGGTCCCATTACTTTAAACTGTGACTGTTATTCGCTGAACATTTTGCTGAACATTTTGTCCACACTCTGCATAGAATGCTGCCGTTCTTGGCAGTTAAAGCGAACCAAAACTTCGCCACCCTATTCAAGAAAAGGCTTTCACTGCCGTTCGGAGACTCAACAATTACAAAAACACAAAAAACCAGAACCATTTTCCACCTCAGATTTTACGGTTATACACAGCGTTTGTTACAGGTAGCAATGTAACGGATACATTAGCTGGGCTTATGCGCGTACTGAAAGAACTACACGTGGACTTTTACTGTTTGCTGAATCAGCCGAAGCCAGGTAATATCACCGTCTTTCGAGTTGAATATGGTGATTACGGCGGCCACTTCTCTTACCCATCTGTTCTCTCATATGGATAGAAACCATTGTGAAAGTAATCCCTCATCACTAGTAGTGTTAATGAGTTCTTCCGTTCCATCAGGGCGTGTACCTCAGACTAGGACTGTTATCCTACGACGAACATATTTTCTTCACTCTGCATAGAGTGCTGATCAACCGTTATTGGTATTTAGAGTGGACCAAACTCTCGCTTCCCGTTTTGTATAAGGCTTTCACTGCCCTCTGAAGACTCTTAAATAAAAACAAAAATATGAACAGGCCAATTACTACACGAATTTAAACGGTATAAACATCGATTGTTACAGATAGCTCGGTAGCAGAGCTATTAGACAAGCTCGTGCTCTTACTCAGTGGAACCCGGGAGGAATTGCGTTACTGGAAAAAAATACCGAAGCTAGGTAATATGACAGCATTTTAAGTTACAGATAACTACGTAGCAGACCCACTGAGCTCCTCCTCTTATCAATCTTTTCTCTCATCTGTACAGAAACCTTCATGAAAGCTTATTCATCATCACTGGTGGTGTTAATGAATTGTATGGTCCCACCGTGACGTGTACCTTAGACTGTGGCAGTTATTCGATGGTGAACATAAAATTTTACTCTACGTAAGGTGAATCCCGCTACCCTTTCAATATTGGGCTTTCACTGCCTTTTGGAGGCTCGATAGTTATAACTAATATGAACAGACCAATTCCTGCACGAAATTTCACGGTTGTACACATCGCATGTTACAGATAGTAACGTAGCAGAGCAAATAACCACGATCGACGACCTAATCAAAAACATCCTGATGGTTGTGCATCTTGGGGAAACTACAGAGAAGCCAGGTAATATGAAGGCATTTTATTTGATGCGGTGATTACGGCTCCTCCACTTATCCACATTTCCTCTCAGACGAATAGAAACCTTCATGAAAGTTATTCATCATGAGTGGTGGTGCTAATGAGTCCTATGGTCCCATAATGACGTATATATTAGACTGCGACTGTTAATCGATGGTGAATATACTGTCTTCACTCTGCATAGAGTGCTGATCAACCGTTATTGGCAGTTAAACCGAACCAACGTTTCGCTACCCTTTCGAGATTAGGCTTTCTCTGCCGTTCGCAGATTCGAAAACTAATCCAATTTTCAAGGAATACCCGCTACAAGATCAGCGTGATTCCCTTTTGCTTGCATTCCCATCGCACCAAATCAATGAACGCATACGTGATCACTCACGAAGGGCCGATCTGTAAGACTGCGTAGCAGTGGATGATATTCCTGTGTGGATTTTGGAGGTACAGCAGGCGAGGTGGTGGAACACGTTTTATCACTAATATTCATGATGTCATGATGTGCAATTACTTCGCAGCACTCGGAGTGTAGATCGCAGGTGAGTCCATTCGACGCCAGTTTTCCTCGGATAATCTTTCTCTTCGGATAATCGAACTCGGCCAAAAGAGCTCGACACCGTCGCTCGGAGATCCTCGTCGCGCTCGATCCCCTGTTCTTGCTCGATCCTCGACCCCGCCTTCCTCCACAGAAAGCTTATCTATCAGATCGATGCATAACACAGTACGACTAATCCACTTCATATACAGTACAGTGGCGCTAAACCAATTGCATGTTATGCCATGCGCGAATCCAATGTGTGTTACACTTTCTTCGAAGAGCCAAAAATTGCATGGCACCAGGAGCAGATTCGAAAACTAATCCAATTTTCAAGGAATACCCGCTACAAGATCAGCGTGATTCCCTTTTGCTTGCATTCCCATCGCACCAAATCAATGAACGCATACGTGTTACACTTTCTTCGAAGAGCCAAAAATTGCATGGCACCAGGAGCGGTGACCTCTTTATTTTATTTTAACGGAAATTTTCACACCTGTTACCACCTGAATTCTGATGCCGCCTTGTAGACATCATATATTACAGATACCAGTGTAACACAGCGATTGAACGCCTCCGAACACAAACTTGAAATCGCACTGGAACATTTGACCAGTTGGCTGAATCAATCAACGCCAGGTAAAATCGCCGTCGTTTGAGTTCAATGTGATCATTGCGACACCTCTTCTTCATCTATCCTCTCCTACGGATAGGAACCTTTTTGAAAGGTATTCATCATCACTAGTGGTGCTAATGTGTTATGTGGTCCCATTACCCTGGACTGTGACTGTTATTCTATGCTGAATATTTTGTCTTCACTCTGCATAGAGCGCTGGTCAACCGTTATTGGAGTTAAAGCGAACCGAAACCTCGCCATTATTCCGACATAAGGCCTTCACTTCCATTTTGAGACTCAACAATTACAAATAACATGTACAGACCAAATACCTCCCTAAATTTCACAGTTGTATACGGCGTTTGTTACAGATAGCAATGTAATGGAGCCATTACTCGAGACTGAGAACGTATTTCGAGCAATACTCGGAGGTTTGAGCAGTTGGCCGAATCTCCTGAAGCCAGGTAATATCAACGTCTTTTAAGTTCGATGTGGTGGTTACAGCGGCTCCTCCTTCTCTTATCCGTCTGTTCTCTCATTCGGATAGGAACCTTTGTGAATGTTATCCATCATCACTAGTGGTGTTAATGAGTTGTAAGGTCCCATCAGGGCGTATACGTTAGACTGCGACTGTTATTCTACGGTGAACATATTGTCTTCGCTCTGCATAGAGCGCTGATCAACCGAAATTCTCGCTTGCATTTCGAGATAAGGCTTTCACTGCCGTTTTGATACTCCAAAATAATACAAAAATATGAACAGACCAATCACCACTCGAATTTTTATGGTTGCACACATCGTTTGTTACAGATAGAAGTGTAGTACAACAAATAGACAACATCACGCTCAAAGCTACACAAGCCCTGGAGATAGTGCATAGTGTGCTTGAGCAGGCGAAGCCAGGTAATGTGAAGGCATTTTGTCACATTGACTACAGCGCCTGTTACACGTTTTCGCGCGCGCGTGGGACCGACGCGCGCCGCTTTCGCCCGCTGCAACTACGAGCCACGGGTGGGTCGGATTGTCTCAGGCCGACGGTTTTTTCGACGAGATACGTTTTTGCACCATATGAACGGACATCCCCATCGTGTACAACGCCCTCGATAACACCCAGAGTTGACGTTTGACGACGGTTGGCCGAAAAACGTTTCCTAGACGGAATCCGGATGACGAAATCCCTTGAATAGTGCCAAAATGGTTTTGTTTACAATGTAAATAAATGCGCCTTGAAAACATGTTTCACTTAACCACGGTGTTTACAGCACCTTTGGGCTAATGGTAATACGTTCGTAAAAAAAAATCGGAAGTTTTCAAAAGTCGGAGAAAATGACACTTCGAAAGTGTCCGACCCATCGATCGGTCGAATTGTCCCAAACGGCAAATAACGTCCGACCCAACCGTGGGTGGTATTGTCGTCAATGTGTTAAGTTCGGCACGGTGATTACGGCTCCTCCGCTTATCCATCTTCCCTCTCATACGTATAGAAACCTTCATGAAAACTTATCCATCATCCCTGGTGGTGTTAATGAGTTGTATGGTCCCATCGTGGCGTGTACCTTAGACTGCGGCAGTTATTCGATGGTGAACATAAATCTCGGCTCCACATAAGCTGAATCGCAGTACCCTTCCAAGATTGGGCTTTCACTGCCTTTGGGAGGCTCGACAATTGTAAAAAGTATGAAATATGAAGAGACCAATTACCACACGAAATTTCACACTTGTACACATCGTTTGTTACAGATAGAAGTGTAACAGAGAAAATAGCCGAGACCGAGCTCTTAATTCGAGCAGCCCTGGAGCATTTGCATTGGTATCAAATTCTAGTACATCCAGGTAATATGAAGGCATTTTATTTGATGCGGTGATTACGGCTCCTCCTCTTATCCACATTTCCTCTCAGACGAATAGAAACCTTCATGAAAGTTATTCATCATGAGTGGTGGTGCTAATGAGTCCTATGGTCCCATAATGACGTATATATTAGACTGCGACTGTTAATCGATGGTGAATATACTGTCTTCACTCTGCATAGAGTGCTGATCAACCGTTATTGGCAGTTAAACCGAACCAACGTTTCGCTACCCTTTCGAGATTAGGCTTTCTCTGCCGTTCGCAGATTCGAAAACTAATCCAATTTTCAAGGAATACCCGCTACAAGATCAGCGTGATTCCCTTTTGCTTGCATTCCCATCGCACCAAATCAATGAACGCATACGTGTTACACTTTCTTCGAAGAGCCAAAAATTGCATGGCACCAGGAGCGGTGACCTCTTTATTTTATTTTAACGGAAATTTTCACACCTGTTACCACCTGAATTCTGATGCCGCCTTGTAGACATCATATATTACAGATACCAGTGTAACACAGCGATTGAACGCCTCCGAACACAAACTTGAAATCGCACTGGAACATTTGACCAGTTGGCTGAATCAATCAACGCCAGGTAAAATCGCCGTCGTTTGAGTTCAATGTGATCATTGCGACACCTCTTCTTCATCTATCCTCTCCTACGGATAGGAACCTTTTTGAAAGGTATTCATCATCACTAGTGGTGCTAATGTGTTATGTGGTCCCATTACCCTGGACTGTGACTGTTATTCTATGCTGAATATTTTGTCTTCACTCTGCATAGAGCGCTGGTCAACCGTTATTGGAGTTAAAGCGAACCGAAACCTCGCCATTATTCCGACATAAGGCCTTCACTTCCATTTTGAGACTCAACAATTACAAAAAACATGTACAGACCAAATACCTCCCTAAATTTCACAGTTGTATACGGCGTTTGTTACAGATAGCAATGTAATGGAGCCATTACTCGAGACTGAGAACGTATTTCGAGCAATACTCGGAGGTTTGAGCAGTTGGCCGAATCTCCTGAAGCCAGGTAATATCAACGTCTTTTAAGTTCGATGTGGTGGTTACAGCGGCTCCTCCTTCTCTTATCCGTCTGTTCTCTCATTCGGATAGGAACCTTTGTGAATGTTATCCATCATCACTAGTGGTGTTAATGAGTTGTAAGGTCCCATCAGGGCGTATACGTTAGACTGCGACTGTTATTCTACGGTGAACATATTGTCTTCGCTCTGCATAGAGCGCTGATCAACCGAAATTCTCGCTTGCATTTCGAGATAAGGCTTTCACTGCCGTTTTGATACTCCAAAATAATACAAAAATATGAACAGACCAATCACCACTCGAATTTTTATGGTTGCACACATCGTTTGTTACAGATAGAAGTGTAGTACAACAAATAGACAACATCACGCTCAAAGCTACACAAGCCCTGGAGATAGTGCATAGTGTGCTAGAGCAGGCGAAGCCAGGTAATGTGAAGGCATTTTGTCACATTGACTACAGCGCCTGTTACACGTTTTCGCGCGCGCGTGGGACCGACGCGCGCCGCTTTCGCCCGCTGCAACTACGAGCCACGGGTGGGTCGGATTGTCTCAGGCCGACGGTTTTTTCGACGAGATACGTTTTTGCACCATATGAACGGACATCCCCATCGTGTACAACGCCCTCGATAACACCCAGAGTTGACGTTTGACGACGGTTGGCCGAAAAACGTTTCCTAGACGGAATCCGGATGACGAAATCCCTTGAATAGTGCCAAAATGGTTTTGTTTACAATGTAAATAAATGCGCCTTGAAAACATGTTTCACTTAACCACGGTGTTTACAGCACCTTTGGGCTAATGGTAATACGTTCGTAAAAAAAATCGGAAGTTTTCAAAAGTCGGAGAAAATGACACTTCGAAAGTGTCCGACCCATCGATCGGTCGAATTGTCCCAAACGGCAAATAACGTCCGACCCAACCGTGGGTGGTATTGTCGTCAATGTGTTAAGTTCGGCACGGTGATTACGGCTCCTCCGCTTATCCATCTTCCCTCTCATACGTATAGAAACCTTCATGAAAACTTATCCATCATCCCTGGTGGTGTTAATGAGTTGTATGGTCCCATCGTGGCGTGTACCTTAGACTGCGGCAGTTATTCGATGGTGAACATAAATCTCGGCTCCACATAAGCTGAATCGCAGTACCCTTCCAAGATTGGGCTTTCACTGCCTTTGGGAGGCTCGACAATTGTAAAAAGTATGAAATATGAAGAGACCAATTACCACACGAAATTTCACACTTGTACACATCGTTTGTTACAGATAGAAGTGTAACAGAGAAAATAGCCGAGACCGAGCTCTTAATTCGAGCAGCCCTGGAGCATTTGCATTGGTATCAAATTCTAGTACATCCAGGTAATATGAAGGCATTTTATTTGATGCGGTGATTACGGCTCCTCCTCTTATCCACATTTCCTCTCAGACGAATAGAAACCTTCATGAAAGTTATTCATCATGAGTGGTGGTGCTAATGAGTCCTATGGTCCCATAATGACGTATATATTAGACTGCGACTGTTAATCGATGGTGAATATACTGTCTTCACTCTGCATAGAGTGCTGATCAACCGTATATTGGCAGTTAAACCGAACCAACGTTTCGCTTACCGAACCAACGTTTCGCTTCGAGATTAGGCTTTCTCTGCCGTTCGCAGATTCGAAAACTAATCCAATTTTCAAGGAATACCCGCTACAAGATCAGCGTGATTCCCTTTTGCTTGCATTCCCATCGCACCAAATCAATGAACGCATACGTGTTACACTTTCTTCGAAGAGCCAAAAATTGCATGGCACCAGGAGCGGTGACCTCTTTATTTTATTTTAACGGAAATTTTCACACCTGTTACCACCTGAATTCTGATGCCGCCTTGTAGACATCATATATTACAGATACCAGTGTAACACAGCGATTGAACGCCTCCGAACACAAACTTGAAATCGCACTGGAACATTTGACCGGTTGGCTGAATCAATCAACGCCAGGTAAAATCGCCGTCGTTTGAGTTCAATGTGATCATTGCGACACCTCTTCTTCATCTATCCTCTCCTACGGATAGGAACCTTTTTGAAAGGTATTCATCATCACTAGTGGTGCTAATGTGTTATGTGGTCCCATTACCTTGGACTGTGACTGTTATTCTATGCTGAATATTTTGTCTTCACTCTGCATAGAGCGCTGGTCAACCGTTATTGGAGTTAAAGCGAACCGAAACCTCGCCATTATTCCGACATAAGGCCTTCACTTCCATTTTGAGACTCAACAATTACAAATAACATGTACAGACCAAATACCTCCCTAAATTTCACAGTTGTATACGGCGTTTGTTACAGATAGCAATGTAATGGAGCCATTACTCGAGACTGAGAACGTATTTCGAGCAATACTCGGAGGTTTGAGCAGTTGGCCGAATCTCCTGAAGCCAGGTAATATCAACGTCTTTTAAGTTCGATGTGGTGGTTACAGCGGCTCCTCCTTCTCTTATCCGTCTGTTCTCTCATTCGGATAGGAACCTTTGTGAATGTTATCCATCATCACTAGTGGTGTTAATGAGTTGTAAGGTCCCATCAGGGCGTATACGTTAGACTGCGACTGTTATTCTACGGTGAACATATTGTCTTCGCTCTGCATAGAGCGCTGATCAACCGAAATTCTCGCTTGCATTTCGAGATAAGGCTTTCACTGCCGTTTTGATACTCCAAAATAATACAAAAATATGAACAGACCAATCACCACTCGAATTTTTATGGTTGCACACATCGTTTGTTACAGATAGAAGTGTAGTACAACAAATAGACAACATCACGCTCAAAGCTACACAAGCCCTGGAGATAGTGCATAGTGTGCTTGAGCAGGCGAAGCCAGGTAATGTGAAGGCATTTTGTCACATTGACTACAGCGCCTGTTACACGTTTTCGCGCGCGCGTGGGACCGACGCGCGCCGCTTTCGCCCGCTGCAACTACGAGCCACGGGTGGGTCGGATTGTCTCAGGCCGACGGTTTTTTCGACGAGATACGTTTTTGCACCATATGAACGGACATCCCCATCGTGTACAACGCCCTCGATAACACCCAGAGTTGACGTTTGACGACGGTTGGCCGAAAAACGTTTCCTAGACGGAATCCGGATGACGAAATCCCTTGAATAGTGCCAAAATGGTTTTGTTTACAATGTAAATAAATGCGCCTTGAAAACATGTTTCACTTAACCACGGTGTTTACAGCACCTTTGGGCTAATGGTAATACGTTCGTAAAAAAAAATCGGAAGTTTTCAAAAGTCGGAGAAAATGACACTTCGAAAGTGTCCGACCCATCGATCGGTCGAATTGTCCCAAACGGCAAATAACGTCCGACCCAACCGTGGGTGGTATTGTCGTCAATGTGTTAAGTTCGGCACGGTGATTACGGCTCCTCCGCTTATCCATCTTCCCTCTCATACGTATAGAAACCTTCATGAAAACTTATCCATCATCCCTGGTGGTGTTAATGAGTTGTATGGTCCCATCGTGGCGTGTACCTTAGACTGCGGCAGTTATTCGATGGTGAACATAAATCTCGGCTCCACATAAGCTGAATCGCAGTACCCTTCCAAGATTGGGCTTTCACTGCCTTTGGGAGGCTCGACAATTGTAAAAAGTATGAAATATGAAGAGACCAATTACCACACGAAATTTCACACTTGTACACATCGTTTGTTACAGATAGAAGTGTAACAGAGAAAATAGCCGAGACCGAGCTCTTAATTCGAGCAGCCCTGGAGCATTTGCATTGGTATCAAATTCTAGTACATCCAGGTAATATGAAGGCATTTTATTTGATGCGGTGATTACGGCTCCTCCTCTTATCCACATTTCCTCTCAGACGAATAGAAACCTTCATGAAAGTTATTCATCATGAGTGGTGGTGGTGCTAATGAGTCCTATGGTCCCATAATGACGTATATATTAGACTGCGACTGTTAATCGATGGTGAATATACTGTCTTCACTCTGCATAGAGTGCTGATCAACCGTTATTGGCAGTTAAACCGAACCAACGTTTCGCTACCCTTTCGAGATTAGGCTTTCTCTGCCGTTCGCAGATTCGAAAACTAATCCAATTTTCAAGGAATACCCGCTACAAGATCAGCGTGATTCCCTTTTGCTTGCATTCCCATCGCACCAAATCAATGAACGCATACGTGTTACACTTTCTTCGAAGAGCCAAAAATTGCATGGCACCAGGAGCGGTGACCTCTTTATTTTATTTTAACGGAAATTTTCACACCTGTTACCACCTGAATTCTGATGCCGCCTTGTAGACATCATATATTACAGATACCAGTGTAACACAGCGATTGAACGCCTCCGAACACAAACTTGAAATCGCACTGGAACATTTGACCAGTTGGCTGAATCAATCAACGCCAGGTAAAATCGCCGTCGTTTGAGTTCAATGTGATCATTGCGACACCTCTTCTTCATCTATCCTCTCCTACGGATAGGAACCTTTTTGAAAGGTATTCATCATCACTAGTGGTGCTAATGTGTTATGTGGTCCCATTACCCTGGACTGTGACTGTTATTCTATGCTGAATATTTTGTCTTCACTCTGCATAGAGCGCTGGTCAACCGTTATTGGAGTTAAAGCGAACCGAAACCTCGCCATTATTCCGACATAAGGCCTTCACTTCCATTTTGAGACTCAACAATTACAAAAAACATGTACAGACCAAATACCTCCCTAAATTTCACAGTTGTATACGGCGTTTGTTACAGATAGCAATGTAATGGAGCCATTACTCGAGACTGAGAACGTATTTCGAGCAATACTCGGAGGTTTGAGCAGTTGGCCGAATCTCCTGAAGCCAGGTAATATCAACGTCTTTTAAGTTCGATGTGGTGGTTACAGCGGCTCCTCCTTCTCTTATCCGTCTGTTCTCTCATTCGGATAGGAACCTTTGTGAATGTTATCCATCATCACTAGTGGTGTTAATGAGTTGTAAGGTCCCATCAGGGCGTATACGTTAGACTGCGACTGTTATTCTACGGTGAACATATTGTCTTCGCTCTGCATAGAGCGCTGATCAACCGAAATTCTCGCTTGCATTTCGAGATAAGGCTTTCACTGCCGTTTTGATACTCCAAAATAATACAAAAATATGAACAGACCAATCACCACTCGAATTTTTATGGTTGCACACATCGTTTGTTACAGATAGGAGTGTAGTACAACAAATAGACAACATCACGCTCAAAGCTACACAAGCCCTGGAGATAGTGCATAGTGTGCTTGAGCAGGCGAAGCCAGGTAATGTGAAGGCATTTTGTCACATTGACTACAGCGCCTGTTACACGTTTTCGCGCGCGCGTGGGACCGACGCGCGCCGCTTTCGCCCGCTGCAACTACGAGCCACGGGTGGGTCGGATTGTCTCAGGCCGACGGTTTTTTCGACGAGATACGTTTTTGCACCATATGAACGGACATCCCCATCGTGTACAACGCCCTCGATAACACCCAGAGTTGACGTTTGACGACGGTTGGCCGAAAAACGTTTCCTAGACGGAATCCGGATGACGAAATCCCTTGAATAGTGCCAAAATGGTTTTGTTTACAATGTAAATAAATGCGCCTTGAAAACATGTTTCACTTAACCACGGTGTTTACAGCACCTTTGGGCTAATGGTAATACGTTCGTAAAAAAAATCGGAAGTTTTCAAAAGTCGGAGAAAATGACACTTCGAAAGTGTCCGACCCATCGATCGGTCGAATTGTCCCAAACGGCAAATAACGTCCGACCCAACCGTGGGTGGTATTGTCGTCAATGTGTTAAGTTCGGCACGGTGATTACGGCTCCTCCGCTTATCCATCTTCCCTCTCATACGTATAGAAACCTTCATGAAAACTTATCCATCATCCCTGGTGGTGTTAATGAGTTGTATGGTCCCATCGTGGCGTGTACCTTAGACTGCGGCAGTTATTCGATGGTGAACATAAATCTCGGCTCCACATAAGCTGAATCGCAGTACCCTTCCAAGATTGGGCTTTCACTGCCTTTGGGAGGCTCGACAATTGTAAAAAGTATGAAATATGAAGAGACCAATTACCACACGAAATTTCACACTTGTACACATCGTTTGTTACAGATAGAAGTGTAACAGAGAAAATAGCCGAGACCGAGCTCTTAATTCGAGCAGCCCTGGAGCATTTGCATTGGTATCAAATTCTAGTACATCCAGGTAATATGAAGGCATTTTATTTGATGCGGTGATTACGGCTCCTCCTCTTATCCACATTTCCTCTCAGACGAATAGAAACCTTCATGAAAGTTATTCATCATGAGTGGTGGTGCTAATGAGTCCTATGGTCCCATAATGACGTATATATTAGACTGCGACTGTTAATCGATGGTGAATATACTGTCTTCACTCTGCATAGAGTGCTGATCAACCGTTATTGGCAGTTAAACCGAACCAACGTTTCGCTACCCTTTCGAGATTAGGCTTTCTCTGCCGTTCGCAGATTCGAAAACTAATCCAATTTTCAAGGAATACCCGCTACAAGATCAGCGTGATTCCCTTTTGCTTGCATTCCCATCGCACCAAATCAATGAACGCATACGTGTTACACTTTCTTCGAAGAGCCAAAAATTGCATGGCACCAGGAGCGGTGACCTCTTTATTTTATTTTAACGGAAATTTTCACACCTGTTACCACCTGAATTCTGATGCCGCCTTGTAGACATCATATATTACAGATACCAGTGTAACACAGCGATTGAACGCCTCCGAACACAAACTTGAAATCGCACTGGAACATTTGACCAGTTGGCTGAATCAATCAACGCCAGGTAAAATCGCCGTCGTTTGAGTTCAATGTGATCATTGCGACACCTCTTCTTCATCTATCCTCTCCTACGGATAGGAACCTTTTTGAAAGGTATTCATCATCACTAGTGGTGCTAATGTGTTATGTGGTCCCATTACCTTGGACTGTGACTGTTATTCTATGCTGAATATTTTGTCTTCACTCTGCATAGAGCGCTGGTCAACCGTTATTGGAGTTAAAGCGAACCGAAACCTCGCCATTATTCCGACATAAGGCCTTCACTTCCATTTTGAGACTCAACAATTACAAAAAACATGTACAGACCAAATACCTCCCTAAATTTCACAGTTGTATACGGCGTTTGTTACAGATAGCAATGTAATGGAGCCATTACTCGAGACTGAGAACGTATTTCGAGCAATACTCGGAGGTTTGAGCAGTTGGCCGAATCTCCTGAAGCCAGGTAATATCAACGTCTTTTAAGTTCGATGTGGTGGTTACAGCGGCTCCTCCTTCTCTTATCCGTCTGTTCTCTCATTCGGATAGGAACCTTTGTGAATGTTATCCATCATCACTAGTGGTGTTAATGAGTTGTAAGGTCCCATCAGGGCGTATACGTTAGACTGCGACTGTTATTCTACGGTGAACATATTGTCTTCGCTCTGCATAGAGCGCTGATCAACCGAAATTCTCGCTTGCATTTCGAGATAAGGCTTTCACTGCCGTTTTGATACTCCAAAATAATACAAAAATATGAACAGACCAATCACCACTCGAATTTTTATGGTTGCACACATCGTTTGTTACAGATAGAAGTGTAGTACAACAAATAGACAACATCACGCTCAAAGCTACACAAGCCCTGGAGATAGTGCATAGTGTGCTTGAGCAGGCGAAGCCAGGTAATGTGAAGGCATTTTGTCACATTGACTACAGCGCCTGTTACACGTTTTCGCGCGCGCGTGGGACCGACGCGCGCCGCTTTCGCCCGCTGCAACTACGAGCCACGGGTGGGTCGGATTGTCTCAGGCCGACGGTTTTTTCGACGAGATACGTTTTTGCACCATATGAACGGACATCCCCATCGTGTACAACGCCCTCGATAACACCCAGAGTTGACGTTTGACGACGGTTGGCCGAAAAACGTTTCCTAGACGGAATCCGGATGACGAAATCCCTTGAATAGTGCCAAAATGGTTTTGTTTACAATGTAAATAAATGCGCCTTGAAAACATGTTTCACTTAACCACGGTGTTTACAGCACCTTTGGGCTAATGGTAATACGTTCGTAAAAAAAAATCGGAAGTTTTCAAAAGTCGGAGAAAATGACACTTCGAAAGTGTCCGACCCATCGATCGGTCGAATTGTCCCAAACGGCAAATAACGTCCGACCCAACCGTGGGTGGTATTGTCGTCAATGTGTTAAGTTCGGCACGGTGATTACGGCTCCTCCGCTTATCCATCTTCCCTCTCATACGTATAGAAACCTTCATGAAAACTTATCCATCATCCCTGGTGGTGTTAATGAGTTGTATGGTCCCATCGTGGCGTGTACCTTAGACTGCGGCAGTTATTCGATGGTGAACATAAATCTCGGCTCCACATAAGCTGAATCGCAGTACCCTTCCAAGATTGGGCTTTCACTGCCTTTGGGAGGCTCGACAATTGTAAAAAGTATGAAATATGAAGAGACCAATTACCACACGAAATTTCACACTTGTACACATCGTTTGTTACAGATAGAAGTGTAACAGAGAAAATAGCCGAGACCGAGCTCTTAATTCGAGCAGCCCTGGAGCATTTGCATTGGTATCAAATTCTAGTACATCCAGGTAATATGAAGGCATTTTATTTGATGCGGTGATTACGGCTCCTCCTCTTATCCACATTTCCTCTCAGACGAATAGAAACCTTCATGAAAGTTATTCATCATGAGTGGTGGTGCTAATGAGTCCTATGGTCCCATAATGACGTATATATTAGACTGCGACTGTTAATCGATGGTGAATATACTGTCTTCACTCTGCATAGAGTGCTGATCAACCGTTATTGGCAGTTAAACCGAACCAACGTTTCGCTACCCTTTCGAGATTAGGCTTTCTCTGCCGTTCGCAGATTCGAAAACTAATCCAATTTTCAAGGAATACCCGCTACAAGATCAGCGTGATTCCCTTTTGCTTGCATTCCCATCGCACCAAATCAATGAACGCATACGTGTTACACTTTCTTCGAAGAGCCAAAAATTGCATGGCACCAGGAGCGGTGACCTCTTTATTTTATTTTAACGGAAATTTTCACACCTGTTACCACCTGAATTCTGATGCCGCCTTGTAGACATCATATATTACAGATACCAGTGTAACACAGCGATTGAACGCCTCCGAACACAAACTTGAAATCGCACTGGAACATTTGACCAGTTGGCTGAATCAATCAACGCCAGGTAAAATCGCCGTCGTTTGAGTTCAATGTGATCATTGCGACACCTCTTCTTCATCTATCCTCTCCTACGGATAGGAACCTTTTTGAAAGGTATTCATCATCACTAGTGGTGCTAATGTGTTATGTGGTCCCATTACCCTGGACTGTGACTGTTATTCTATGCTGAATATTTTGTCTTCACTCTGCATAGAGCGCTGGTCAACCGTTATTGGAGTTAAAGCGAACCGAAACCTCGCCATTATTCCGACATAAGGCCTTCACTTCCATTTTGAGACTCAACAATTACAAAAAACATGTACAGACCAAATACCTCCCTAAATTTCACAGTTGTATACGGCGTTTGTTACAGATAGCAATGTAATGGAGCCATTACTCGAGACTGAGAACGTATTTCGAGCAATACTCGGAGGTTTGAGCAGTTGGCCGAATCTCCTGAAGCCAGGTAATATCAACGTCTTTTAAGTTCGATGTGGTGGTTACAGCGGCTCCTCCTTCTCTTATCCGTCTGTTCTCTCATTCGGATAGGAACCTTTGTGAATGTTATCCATCATCACTAGTGGTGTTAATGAGTTGTAAGGTCCCATCAGGGCGTATACGTTAGACTGCGACTGTTATTCTACGGTGAACATATTGTCTTCGCTCTGCATAGAGCGCTGATCAACCGAAATTCTCGCTTGCATTTCGAGATAAGGCTTTCACTGCCGTTTTGATACTCCAAAATAATACAAAAATATGAACAGACCAATCACCACTCGAATTTTTATGGTTGCACACATCGTTTGTTACAGATAGAAGTGTAGTACAACAAATAGACAACATCACGCTCAAAGCTACACAAGCCCTGGAGATAGTGCATAGTGTGCTTGAGCAGGCGAAGCCAGGTAATGTGAAGGCATTTTGTCACATTGACTACAGCGCCTGTTACACGTTTTCGCGCGCGCGTGGGACCGACGCGCGCCGCTTTCGCCCGCTGCAACTACGAGCCACGGGTGGGTCGGATTGTCTCAGGCCGACGGTTTTTTCGACGAGATACGTTTTTGCACCATATGAACGGACATCCCCATCGTGTACAACGCCCTCGATAACACCCAGAGTTGACGTTTGACGACGGTTGGCCGAAAAACGTTTCCTAGACGGAATCCGGATGACGAAATCCCTTGAATAGTGCCAAAATGGTTTTGTTTACAATGTAAATAAATGCGCCTTGAAAACATGTTTCACTTAACCACGGTGTTTACAGCACCTTTGGGCTAATGGTAATACGTTCGTAAAAAAAATCGGAAGTTTTCAAAAGTCGGAGAAAATGACACTTCGAAAGTGTCCGACCCATCGATCGGTCGAATTGTCCCAAACGGCAAATAACGTCCGACCCAACCGTGGGTGGTATTGTCGTCAATGTGTTAAGTTCGGCACGGTGATTACGGCTCCTCCGCTTATCCATCTTCCCTCTCATACGTATAGAAACCTTCATGAAAACTTATCCATCATCCCTGGTGGTGTTAATGAGTTGTATGGTCCCATCGTGGCGTGTACCTTAGACTGCGGCAGTTATTCGATGGTGAACATAAATCTCGGCTCCACATAAGCTGAATCGCAGTACCCTTCCAAGATTGGGCTTTCACTGCCTTTGGGAGGCTCGACAATTGTAAAAAGTATGAAATATGAAGAGACCAATTACCACACGAAATTTCACACTTGTACACATCGTTTGTTACAGATAGAAGTGTAACAGAGAAAATAGCCGAGACCGAGCTCTTAATTCGAGCAGCCCTGGAGCATTTGCATTGGTATCAAATTCTAGTACATCCAGGTAATATGAAGGCATTTTATTTGATGCGGTGATTACGGCTCCTCCTCTTATCCACATTTCCTCTCAGACGAATAGAAACCTTCATGAAAGTTATTCATCATGAGTGGTGGTGCTAATGAGTCCTATGGTCCCATAATGACGTATATATTAGACTGCGACTGTTAATCGATGGTGAATATACTGTCTTCACTCTGCATAGAGTGCTGATCAACCGTTATTGGCAGTTAAACCGAACCAACGTTTCGCTACCCTTTCGAGATTAGGCTTTCTCTGCCGTTCGCAGATTCGAAAACTAATCCAATTTTCAAGGAATACCCGCTACAAGATCAGCGTGATTCCCTTTTGCTTGCATTCCCATCGCACCAAATCAATGAACGCATACGTGTTACACTTTCTTCGAAGAGCCAAAAATTGCATGGCACCAGGAGCGGTGACCTCTTTATTTTATTTTAACGGAAATTTTCACACCTGTTACCACCTGAATTCTGATGCCGCCTTGTAGACATCATATATTACAGATACCAGTGTAACACAGCGATTGAACGCCTCCGAACACAAACTTGAAATCGCACTGGAACATTTGACCAGTTGGCTGAATCAATCAACGCCAGGTAAAATCGCCGTCGTTTGAGTTCAATGTGATCATTGCGACACCTCTTCTTCATCTATCCTCTCCTACGGATAGGAACCTTTTTGAAAGGTATTCATCATCACTAGTGGTGCTAATGTGTTATGTGGTCCCATTACCTTGGACTGTGACTGTTATTCTATGCTGAATATTTTGTCTTCACTCTGCATAGAGCGCTGGTCAACCGTTATTGGAGTTAAAGCGAACCGAAACCTCGCCATTATTCCGACATAAGGCCTTCACTTCCATTTTGAGACTCAACAATTACAAAAAACATGTACAGACCAAATACCTCCCTAAATTTCACAGTTGTATACGGCGTTTGTTACAGATAGCAATGTAATGGAGCCATTACTCGAGACTGAGAACGTATTTCGAGCAATACTCGGAGGTTTGAGCAGTTGGCCGAATCTCCTGAAGCCAGGTAATATCAACGTCTTTTAAGTTCGATGTGGTGGTTACAGCGGCTCCTCCTTCTCTTATCCGTCTGTTCTCTCATTCGGATAGGAACCTTTGTGAATGTTATCCATCATCACTAGTGGTGTTAATGAGTTGTAAGGTCCCATCAGGGCGTATACGTTAGACTGCGACTGTTATTCTACGGTGAACATATTGTCTTCGCTCTGCATAGAGCGCTGATCAACCGAAATTCTCGCTTGCATTTCGAGATAAGGCTTTCACTGCCGTTTTGATACTCCAAAATAATACAAAAATATGAACAGACCAATCACCACTCGAATTTTTATGGTTGCACACATCGTTTGTTACAGATAGAAGTGTAGTACAACAAATAGACAACATCACGCTCAAAGCTACACAAGCCCTGGAGATAGTGCATAGTGTGCTTGAGCAGGCGAAGCCAGGTAATGTGAAGGCATTTTGTCACATTGACTACAGCGCCTGTTACACGTTTTCGCGCGCGCGTGGGACCGACGCGCGCCGCTTTCGCCCGCTGCAACTACGAGCCACGGGTGGGTCGGATTGTCTCAGGCCGACGGTTTTTTCGACGAGATACGTTTTTGCACCATATGAACGGACATCCCCATCGTGTACAACGCCCTCGATAACACCCAGAGTTGACGTTTGACGACGGTTGGCCGAAAAACGTTTCCTAGACGGAATCCGGATGACGAAATCCCTTGAATAGTGCCAAAATGGTTTTGTTTACAATGTAAATAAATGCGCCTTGAAAACATGTTTCACTTAACCACGGTGTTTACAGCACCTTTGGGCTAATGGTAATACGTTCGTAAAAAAAAATCGGAAGTTTTCAAAAGTCGGAGAAAATGACACTTCGAAAGTGTCCGACCCATCGATCGGTCGAATTGTCCCAAACGGCAAATAACGTCCGACCCAACCGTGGGTGGTATTGTCGTCAATGTGTTAAGTTCGGCACGGTGATTACGGCTCCTCCGCTTATCCATCTTCCCTCTCATACGTATAGAAACCTTCATGAAAACTTATCCATCATCCCTGGTGGTGTTAATGAGTTGTATGGTCCCATCGTGGCGTGTACCTTAGACTGCGGCAGTTATTCGATGGTGAACATAAATCTCGGCTCCACATAAGCTGAATCGCAGTACCCTTCCAAGATTGGGCTTTCACTGCCTTTGGGAGGCTCGACAATTGTAAAAAGTATGAAATATGAAGAGACCAATTACCACACGAAATTTCACACTTGTACACATCGTTTGTTACAGATAGAAGTGTAACAGAGAAAATAGCCGAGACCGAGCTCTTAATTCGAGCAGCCCTGGAGCATTTGCATTGGTATCAAATTCTAGTACATCCAGGTAATATGAAGGCATTTTATTTGATGCGGTGATTACGGCTCCTCCTCTTATCCACATTTCCTCTCAGACGAATAGAAACCTTCATGAAAGTTATTCATCATGAGTGGTGGTGCTAATGAGTCCTATGGTCCCATAATGACGTATATATTAGACTGCGACTGTTAATCGATGGTGAATATACTGTCTTCACTCTGCATAGAGTGCTGATCAACCGTTATTGGCAGTTAAACCGAACCAACGTTTCGCTACCCTTTCGAGATTAGGCTTTCTCTGCCGTTCGCAGATTCGAAAACTAATCCAATTTTCAAGGAATACCCGCTACAAGATCAGCGTGATTCCCTTTTGCTTGCATTCCCATCGCACCAAATCAATGAACGCATACGTGTTACACTTTCTTCGAAGAGCCAAAAATTGCATGGCACCAGGAGCGGTGACCTCTTTATTTTATTTTAACGGAAATTTTCACACCTGTTACCACCTGAATTCTGATGCCGCCTTGTAGACATCATATATTACAGATACCAGTGTAACACAGCGATTGAACGCCTCCGAACACAAACTTGAAATCGCACTGGAACATTTGACCAGTTGGCTGAATCAATCAACGCCAGGTAAAATCGCCGTCGTTTGAGTTCAATGTGATCATTGCGACACCTCTTCTTCATCTATCCTCTCCTACGGATAGGAACCATTTGAAAGGTATTCATCATCACTAGTGGTGCTAATGTGTTATGTGGTCCCATTACCTTGGACTGTGACTGTTATTCTATGCTGAATATTTTGTCTTCACTCTGCATAGAGCGCTGGTCAACCGTTATTGGAGTTAAAGCGAACCGAAACCTCGCCATTATTCCGACATAAGGCCTTCACTTCCATTTTGAGACTCAACAATTACAAAAAACATGTACAGACCAAATACCTCCCTAAATTTCACAGTTGTATACGGCGTTTGTTACAGATAGCAATGTAATGGAGCCATTACTCGAGACTGAGAACGTATTTCGAGCAATACTCGGAAATGAGTTGTAAGGTCCCATCAGGGCGTATACGTTAGACTGCGACTGTTATTCTACGGTGAACATATTGTCTTCGCTCTGCATAGAGCGCTGATCAACCGAAATTCTCGCTTGCATTTCGAGATAAGGCTTTCACTGCCGTTTTGATACTCCAAAATAATACAAAAATATGAACAGACCAATCACCACTCGAATTTTTATGGTTGCACACATCGTTTGTTACAGATAGAAGTGTAGTACAACAAATAGACAACATCACGCTCAAAGCTACACAAGCCCTGGAGATAGTGCATAGTGTGCTTGAGCAGGCGAAGCCAGGTAATGTGAAGGCATTTTGTCACATTGACTACAGCGCCTGTTACACGTTTTCGCGCGCGCGTGGGACCGACGCGCGCCGCTTTCGCCCGCTGCAACTACGAGCCACGGGTGGGTCGGATTGTCTCAGGCCGACGGTTTTTTCGACGAGATACGTTTTTGCACCATATGAACGGACATCCCCATCGTGTACAACGCCCTCGATAACACCCAGAGTTGACGTTTGACGACGGTTGGCCGAAAAACGTTTCCTAGACGGAATCCGGATGACGAAATCCCTTGAATAGTGCCAAAATGGTTTTGTTTACAATGTAAATAAATGCGCCTTGAAAACATGTTTCACTTAACCACGGTGTTTACAGCACCTTTGGGCTAATGGTAATACGTTCGTAAAAAAAAATCGGAAGTTTTCAAAAGTCGGAGAAAATGACACTTCGAAAGTGTCCGACCCATCGATCGGTCGAATTGTCCCAAACGGCAAATAACGTCCGACCCAACCGTGGGTGGTATTGTCGTCAATGTGTTAAGTTCGGCACGGTGATTACGGCTCCTCCGCTTATCCATCTTCCCTCTCATACGTATAGAAACCTTCATGAAAACTTATCCATCATCCCTGGTGGTGTTAATGAGTTGTATGGTCCCATCGTGGCGTGTACCTTAGACTGCGGCAGTTATTCGATGGTGAACATAAATCTCGGCTCCACATAAGCTGAATCGCAGTACCCTTCCAAGATTGGGCTTTCACTGCCTTTGGGAGGCTCGACAATTGTAAAAAGTATGAAATATGAAGAGACCAATTACCACACGAAATTTCACACTTGTACACATCGTTTGTTACAGATAGAAGTGTAACAGAGAAAATAGCCGAGACCGAGCTCTTAATTCGAGCAGCCCTGGAGCATTTGCATTGGTATCAAATTCTAGTACATCCAGGTAATATGAAGGCATTTTATTTGATGCGGTGATTACGGCTCCTCCTCTTATCCACATTTAGATTCGACTAATCCACTTCATATACAGCTACAAGATCAGCGCTAAACCAATTGCATGTTATGCCATGCACCAAATCAATGTGTGTTACACTTTCTTCGAAGAGCCAAAAATTGCATGGCACCAGGAGCGGTGACCTCTTTATTTTATTTTAACGGAAATTTTCACACCTGTTACCACCTGAATTCTGATGCCGCCTTGTAGACATCATATATTACAGATACCAGTGTAACACAGCGATTGAACGCCTCCGAACACAAACTTGAAATCGCACTGGAACATTTGCGCAGTTGGCTGAATCAATCAACGCCAGGTAAAATCGCCGTCGTTTGAGTTCAATGTGATCATTGCGACACCTCTTCTTCATCTATCCTCTCCTACGGATAGGAACCTTTTTGAAAGGTATTCATCATCACTAGTGGTGCTAATGTGTTATGTGGTCCCATTACCCTGGACTGTGACTGTTATTCTATGCTGAATATTTTGTCTTCACTCTGCATAGAGCGCTGGTCAACCGTTATTGGAGTTAAAGCGAACCGAAACCTCGCCATTATTCCGACATAAGGCCTTCACTTCCATTTTGAGACTCAACAATTACAAAAAACATGTACAGACCAAATACCTCCCTAAATTTCACAGTTGTATACGGCGTTTGTTACAGATAGCAATGTAATGGAGCCATTACTCGAGACTGAGAACGTATTTCGAGCAATACTCGGAGGTTTGAGCAGTTGGCCGAATCTCCTGAAGCCAGGTAATATCAACGTCTTTTAAGTTCGATGTGGTGGTTACAGCGGCTCCTCCTTCTCTTATCCGTCTGTTCTCTCATTCGGATAGGAACCTTTGTGAATGTTATCCATCATCACTAGTGGTGTTAATGAGTTGTAAGGTCCCATCAGGGCGTATACGTTAGACTGCGACTGTTATTCTACGGTGAACATATTGTCTTCGCTCTGCATAGAGCGCTGATCAACCGAAATTCTCGCTTGCATTTCGAGATAAGGCTTTCACTGCCGTTTTGATACTCCAAAATAATACAAAAATATGAACAGACCAATCACCACTCGAATTTTTATGGTTGCACACATCGTTTGTTACAGATAGAAGTGTAGTACAACAAATAGACAACATCACGCTCAAAGCTACACAAGCCCTGGAGATAGTGCATAGTGTGCTTGAGCAGGCGAAGCCAGGTAATGTGAAGGCATTTTGTCACATTGACTACAGCGCCTGTTACACGTTTTCGCGCGCGCGTGGGACCGACGCGCGCCGCTTTCGCCCGCTGCAACTACGAGCCACGGGTGGGTCGGATTGTCTCAGGCCGACGGTTTTTTCGACGAGATACGTTTTTGCACCATATGAACGGACATCCCCATCGTGTACAACGCCCTCGATAACACCCAGAGTTGACGTTTGACGACGGTTGGCCGAAAAACGTTTCCTAGACGGAATCCGGATGACGAAATCCCTTGAATAGTGCCAAAATGGTTTTGTTTACAATGTAAATAAATGCGCCTTGAAAACATGTTTCACTTAACCACGGTGTTTACAGCACCTTTGGGCTAATGGTAATACGTTCGTAAAAAAAATCGGAAGTTTTCAAAAGTCGGAGAAAATGACACTTCGAAAGTGTCCGACCCATCGATCGGTCGAATTGTCCCAAACGGCAAATAACGTCCGACCCAACCGTGGGTGGTATTGTCGTCAATGTGTTAAGTTCGGCACGGTGATTACGGCTCCTCCGCTTATCCATCTTCCCTCTCATACGTATAGAAACCTTCATGAAAACTTATCCATCATCCCTGGTGGTGTTAATGAGTTGTATGGTCCCATCGTGGCGTGTACCTTAGACTGCGGCAGTTATTCGATGGTGAACATAAATCTCGGCTCCACATAAGCTGAATCGCAGTACCCTTCCAAGATTGGGCTTTCACTGCCTTTGGGAGGCTCGACAATTGTAAAAAGTATGAAATATGAAGAGACCAATTACCACACGAAATTTCACACTTGTACACATCGTTTGTTACAGATAGAAGTGTAACAGAGAAAATAGCCGAGACCGAGCTCTTAATTCGAGCAGCCCTGGAGCATTTGCATTGGTATCAAATTCTAGTACATCCAGGTAATATGAAGGCATTTTATTTGATGCGGTGATTACGGCTCCTCCTCTTATCCACATTTCCTCTCAGACGAATAGAAACCTTCATGAAAGTTATTCATCATGAGTGGTGGTGCTAATGAGTCCTATGGTCCCATAATGACGTATATATTAGACTGCGACTGTTAATCGATGGTGAATATACTGTCTTCACTCTGCATAGAGTGCTGATCAACCGTTATTGGCAGTTAAACCGAACCAACGTTTCGCTACCCTTTCGAGATTAGGCTTTCTCTGCCGTTCGCAGATTCGAAAACTAATCCAATTTTCAAGGAATACCCGCTACAAGATCAGCGTGATTCCCTTTTGCTTGCATTCCCATCGCACCAAATCAATGAACGCATACGTGTTACACTTTCTTCGAAGAGCCAAAAATTGCATGGCACCAGGAGCGGTGACCTCTTTATTTTATTTTAACGGAAATTTTCACACCTGTTACCACCTGAATTCTGATGCCGCCTTGTAGACATCATATATTACAGATACCAGTGTAACACAGCGATTGAACGCCTCCGAACACAAACTTGAAATCGCACTGGAACATTTGACCAGTTGGCTGAATCAATCAACGCCAGGTAAAATCGCCGTCGTTTGAGTTCAATGTGATCATTGCGACACCTCTTCTTCATCTATCCTCTCCTACGGATAGGAACCTTTTTGAAAGGTATTCATCATCACTAGTGGTGCTAATGTGTTATGTGGTCCCATTACCTTGGACTGTGACTGTTATTCTATGCTGAATATTTTGTCTTCACTCTGCATAGAGCGCTGGTCAACCGTTATTGGAGTTAAAGCGAACCGAAACCTCGCCATTATTCCGACATAAGGCCTTCACTTCCATTTTGAGACTCAACAATTACAAAAAACATGTACAGACCAAATACCTCCCTAAATTTCACAGTTGTATACGGCGTTTGTTACAGATAGCAATGTAATGGAGCCATTACTCGAGACTGAGAACGTATTTCGAGCAATACTCGGAGGTTTGAGCAGTTGGCCGAATCTCCTGAAGCCAGGTAATATCAACGTCTTTTAAGTTCGATGTGGTGGTTACAGCGGCTCCTCCTTCTCTTATCCGTCTGTTCTCTCATTCGGATAGGAACCTTTGTGAATGTTATCCATCATCACTAGTGGTGTTAATGAGTTGTAAGGTCCCATCAGGGCGTATACGTTAGACTGCGACTGTTATTCTACGGTGAACATATTGTCTTCGCTCTGCATAGAGCGCTGATCAACCGAAATTCTCGCTTGCATTTCGAGATAAGGCTTTCACTGCCGTTTTGATACTCCAAAATAATACAAAAATATGAACAGACCAATCACCACTCGAATTTTTATGGTTGCACACATCGTTTGTTACAGATAGAAGTGTAGTACAACAAATAGACAACATCACGCTCAAAGCTACACAAGCCCTGGAGATAGTGCATAGTGTGCTTGAGCAGGCGAAGCCAGGTAATGTGAAGGCATTTTGTCACATTGACTACAGCGCCTGTTACACGTTTTCGCGCGCGCGTGGGACCGACGCGCGCCGCTTTCGCCCGCTGCAACTACGAGCCACGGGTGGGTCGGATTGTCTCAGGCCGACGGTTTTTTCGACGAGATACGTTTTTGCACCATATGAACGGACATCCCCATCGTGTACAACGCCCTCGATAACACCCAGAGTTGACGTTTGACGACGGTTGGCCGAAAAACGTTTCCTAGACGGAATCCGGATGACGAAATCCCTTGAATAGTGCCAAAATGGTTTTGTTTACAATGTAAATAAATGCGCCTTGAAAACATGTTTCACTTAACCACGGTGTTTACAGCACCTTTGGGCTAATGGTAATACGTTCGTAAAAAAAAATCGGAAGTTTTCAAAAGTCGGAGAAAATGACACTTCGAAAGTGTCCGACCCATCGATCGGTCGAATTGTCCCAAACGGCAAATAACGTCCGACCCAACCGTGGGTGGTATTGTCGTCAATGTGTTAAGTTCGGCACGGTGATTACGGCTCCTCCGCTTATCCATCTTCCCTCTCATACGTATAGAAACCTTCATGAAAACTTATCCATCATCCCTGGTGGTGTTAATGAGTTGTATGGTCCCATCGTGGCGTGTACCTTAGACTGCGGCAGTTATTCGATGGTGAACATAAATCTCGGCTCCACATAAGCTGAATCGCAGTACCCTTCCAAGATTGGGCTTTCACTGCCTTTGGGAGGCTCGACAATTGTAAAAAGTATGAAATATGAAGAGACCAATTACCACACGAAATTTCACACTTGTACACATCGTTTGTTACAGATAGAAGTGTAACAGAGAAAATAGCCGAGACCGAGCTCTTAATTCGAGCAGCCCTGGAGCATTTGCATTGGTATCAAATTCTAGTACATCCAGGTAATATGAAGGCATTTTATTTGATGCGGTGATTACGGCTCCTCCTCTTATCCACATTTCCTCTCAGACGAATAGAAACCTTCATGAAAGTTATTCATCATGAGTGGTGGTGCTAATGAGTCCTATGGTCCCATAATGACGTATATATTAGACTGCGACTGTTAATCGATGGTGAATATACTGTCTTCACTCTGCATAGAGTGCTGATCAACCGTTATTGGCAGTTAAACCGAACCAACGTTTCGCTACCCTTTCGAGATTAGGCTTTCTCTGCCGTTCGCAGATTCGAAAACTAATCCAATTTTCAAGGAATACCCGCTACAAGATCAGCGTGATTCCCTTTTGCTTGCATTCCCATCGCACCAAATCAATGAACGCATACGTGTTACACTTTCTTCGAAGAGCCAAAAATTGCATGGCACCAGGAGCGGTGACCTCTTTATTTTATTTTAACGGAAATTTTCACACCTGTTACCACCTGAATTCTGATGCCGCCTTGTAGACATCATATATTACAGATACCAGTGTAACACAGCGATTGAACGCCTCCGAACACAAACTTGAAATCGCACTGGAACATTTGACCAGTTGGCTGAATCAATCAACGCCAGGTAAAATCGCCGTCGTTTGAGTTCAATGTGATCATTGCGACACCTCTTCTTCATCTATCCTCTCCTACGGATAGGAACCATTTGAAAGGTATTCATCATCACTAGTGGTGCTAATGTGTTATGTGGTCCCATTACCCTGGACTGTGACTGTTATTCTATGCTGAATATTTTGTCTTCACTCTGCATAGAGCGCTGGTCAACCGTTATTGGAGTTAAAGCGAACCGAAACCTCGCCATTATTCCGACATAAGGCCTTCACTTCCATTTTGAGACTCAACAATTACAAAAAACATGTACAGACCAAATACCTCCCTAAATTTCACAGTTGTATACGGCGTTTGTTACAGATAGCAATGTAATGGAGCCATTACTCGAGACTGAGAACGTATTTCGAGCAATACTCGGAGGTTTGAGCAGTTGGCCGAATCTCCTGAAGCCAGGTAATATCAACGTCTTTTAAGTTCGATGTGGTGGTTACAGCGGCTCCTCCTTCTCTTATCCGTCTGTTCTCTCATTCGGATAGGAACCTTTGTGAATGTTATCCATCATCACTAGTGGTGTTAATGAGTTGTAAGGTCCCATCAGGGCGTATACGTTAGACTGCGACTGTTATTCTACGGTGAACATATTGTCTTCGCTCTGCATAGAGCGCTGATCAACCGAAATTCTCGCTTGCATTTCGAGATAAGGCTTTCACTGCCGTTTTGATACTCCAAAATAATACAAAAATATGAACAGACCAATCACCACTCGAATTTTTATGGTTGCACACATCGTTTGTTACAGATAGAAGTGTAGTACAACAAATAGACAACATCACGCTCAAAGCTACACAAGCCCTGGAGATAGTGCATAGTGTGCTTGAGCAGGCGAAGCCAGGTAATGTGAAGGCATTTTGTCACATTGACTACAGCGCCTGTTACACGTTTTCGCGCGCGCGTGGGACCGACGCGCGCCGCTTTCGCCCGCTGCAACTACGAGCCACGGGTGGGTCGGATTGTCTCAGGCCGACGGTTTTTTCGACGAGATACGTTTTTGCACCATATGAACGGACATCCCCATCGTGTACAGCGCCCTCGATAACACCCAGAGTTGACGTTTGACGACGGTTGGCCGAAAAACGTTTCCTAGACGGAATCCGGATGACGAAATCCCTTGAATAGTGCCAAAATGGTTTTGTTTACAATGTAAATAAATGCGCCTTGAAAACATGTTTCACTTAACCACGGTGTTTACAGCACCTTTGGGCTAATGGTAATACGTTCGTAAAAAAATCGGAAGTTTTCAAAAGTCGGAGAAAATGACACTTCGAAAGTGTCCGACCCATCGATCGGTCGAATTGTCCCAAACGGCAAATAACGTCCGACCCAACCGTGGGTGGTATTGTCGTCAATGTGTTAAGTTCGGCACGGTGATTACGGCTCCTCCGCTTATCCATCTTCCCTCTCATACGTATAGAAACCTTCATGAAAACTTATCCATCATCCCTGGTGGTGTTAATGAGTTGTATGGTCCCATCGTGGCGTGTACCTTAGACTGCGGCAGTTATTCGATGGTGAACATAAATCTCGGCTCCACATAAGCTGAATCGCAGTACCCTTCCAAGATTGGGCTTTCACTGCCTTTGGGAGGCTCGACAATTGTAAAAAGTATGAAATATGAAGAGACCAATTACCACACGAAATTTCACACTTGTACACATCGTTTGTTACAGATAGAAGTGTAACAGAGAAAATAGCCGAGACCGAGCTCTTAATTCGAGCAGCCCTGGAGCATTTGCATTGGTATCAAATTCTAGTACATCCAGGTAATATGAAGGCATTTTATTTGATGCGGTGATTACGGCTCCTCCTCTTATCCACATTTCCTCTCAGACGAATAGAAACCTTCATGAAAGTTATTCATCATGAGTGGTGGTGCTAATGAGTCCTATGGTCCCATAATGACGTATATATTAGACTGCGACTGTTAATCGATGGTGAATATACTGTCTTCACTCTGCATAGAGTGCTGATCAACCGTTATTGGCAGTTAAACCGAACCAACGTTTCGCTACCCTTTCGAGATTAGGCTTTCTCTGCCGTTCGCAGATTCGAAAACTAATCCAATTTTCAAGGAATACCCGCTACAAGATCAGCGTGATTCCCTTTTGCTTGCATTCCCATCGCACCAAATCAATGAACGCATACGTGTTACACTTTCTTCGAAGAGCCAAAAATTGCATGGCACCAGGAGCGGTGACCTCTTTATTTTATTTTAACGGAAATTTTCACACCTGTTACCACCTGAATTCTGATGCCGCCTTGTAGACATCATATATTACAGATACCAGTGTAACACAGCGATTGAACGCCTCCGAACACAAACTTGAAATCGCACTGGAACATTTGCGCAGTTGGCTGAATCAATCAACGCCAGGTAAAATCGCCGTCGTTTGAGTTCAATGTGATCATTGCGACACCTCTTCTTCATCTATCCTCTCCTACGGATAGGAACCTTTTTGAAAGGTATTCATCATCACTAGTGGTGCTAATGTGTTATGTGGTCCCATTACCCTGGACTGTGACTGTTATTCTATGCTGAATATTTTGTCTTCACTCTGCATAGAGCGCTGGTCAACCGTTATTGGAGTTAAAGCGAACCGAAACCTCGCCATTATTCCGACATAAGGCCTTCACTTCCATTTTGAGACTCAACAATTACAAAAAACATGTACAGACCAAATACCTCCCTAAATTTCACAGTTGTATACGGCGTTTGTTACAGATAGCAATGTAATGGAGCCATTACTCGAGACTGAGAACGTATTTCGAGCAATACTCGGAGGTTTGAGCAGTTGGCCGAATCTCCTGAAGCCAGGTAATATCAACGTCTTTTAAGTTCGATGTGGTGGTTACAGCGGCTCCTCCTTCTCTTATCCGTCTGTTCTCTCATTCGGATAGGAACCTTTGTGAATGTTATCCATCATCACTAGTGGTGTTAATGAGTTGTAAGGTCCCATCAGGGCGTATACGTTAGACTGCGACTGTTATTCTACGGTGAACATATTGTCTTCGCTCTGCATAGAGCGCTGATCAACCGAAATTCTCGCTTGCATTTCGAGATAAGGCTTTCACTGCCGTTTTGATACTCCAAAATAATACAAAAATATGAACAGACCAATCACCACTCGAATTTTTATGGTTGCACACATCGTTTGTTACAGATAGAAGTGTAGTACAACAAATAGACAACATCACGCTCAAAGCTACACAAGCCCTGGAGATAGTGCATAGTGTGCTTGAGCAGGCGAAGCCAGGTAATGTGAAGGCATTTTGTCACATTGACTACAGCGCCTGTTACACGTTTTCGCGCGCGCGTGGGACCGACGCGCGCCGCTTTCGCCCGCTGCAACTACGAGCCACGGGTGGGTCGGATTGTCTCAGGCCGACGGTTTTTTCGACGAGATACGTTTTTGCACCATATGAACGGACATCCCCATCGTGTACAGCGCCCTCGATAACACCCAGAGTTGACGTTTGACGACGGTTGGCCGAAAAACGTTTCCTAGACGGAATCCGGATGACGAAATCCCTTGAATAGTGCCAAAATGGTTTTGTTTACAATGTAAATAAATGCGCCTTGAAAACATGTTTCACTTAACCACGGTGTTTACAGCACCTTTGGGCTAATGGTAATACGTTCGTAAAAAAAAATCGGAAGTTTTCAAAAGTCGGAGAAAATGACACTTCGAAAGTGTCCGACCCATCGATCGGTCGAATTGTCCCAAACGGCAAATAACGTCCGACCCAACCGTGGGTGGTATTGTCGTCAATGTGTTAAGTTCGGCACGGTGATTACGGCTCCTCCGCTTATCCATCTTCCCTCTCATACGTATAGAAACCTTCATGAAAACTTATCCATCATCCCTGGTGGTGTTAATGAGTTGTATGGTCCCATCGTGGCGTGTACCTTAGACTGCGGCAGTTATTCGATGGTGAACATAAATCTCGGCTCCACATAAGCTGAATCGCAGTACCCTTCCAAGATTGGGCTTTCACTGCCTTTGGGAGGCTCGACAATTGTAAAAAGTATGAAATATGAAGAGACCAATTACCACACGAAATTTCACACTTGTACACATCGTTTGTTACAGATAGAAGTGTAACAGAGAAAATAGCCGAGACCGAGCTCTTAATTCGAGCAGCCCTGGAGCATTTGCATTGGTATCAAATTCTAGTACATCCAGGTAATATGAAGGCATTTTATTTGATGCGGTGATTACGGCTCCTCCTCTTATCCACATTTCCTCTCAGACGAATAGAAACCTTCATGAAAGTTATTCATCATGAGTGGTGGTGCTAATGAGTCCTATGGTCCCATAATGACGTATATATTAGACTGCGACTGTTAATCGATGGTGAATATACTGTCTTCACTCTGCATAGAGTGCTGATCAACCGTTATTGGCAGTTAAACCGAACCAACGTTTCGCTACCCTTTCGAGATTAGGCTTTCTCTGCCGTTCGCAGATTCGAAAACTAATCCAATTTTCAAGGAATACCCGCTACAAGATCAGCGTGATTCCCTTTTGCTTGCATTCCCATCGCACCAAATCAATGAACGCATACGTGTTACACTTTCTTCGAAGAGCCAAAAATTGCATGGCACCAGGAGCGGTGACCTCTTTATTTTATTTTAACGGAAATTTTCACACCTGTTACCACCTGAATTCTGATGCCGCCTTGTAGACATCATATATTACAGATACCAGTGTAACACAGCGATTGAACGCCTCCGAACACAAACTTGAAATCGCACTGGAACATTTGCGCAGTTGGCTGAATCAATCAACGCCAGGTAAAATCGCCGTCGTTTGAGTTCAATGTGATCATTGCGACACCTCTTCTTCATCTATCCTCTCCTACGGATAGGAACCTTTTTGAAAGGTATTCATCATCACTAGTGGTGCTAATGTGTTATGTGGTCCCATTACCCTGGACTGTGACTGTTATTCTATGCTGAATATTTTGTCTTCACTCTGCATAGAGCGCTGGTCAACCGTTATTGGAGTTAAAGCGAACCGAAACCTCGCCATTATTCCGACATAAGGCCTTCACTTCCATTTTGAGACTCAACAATTACAAAAAACATGTACAGACCAAATACCTCCCTAAATTTCACAGTTGTATACGGCGTTTGTTACAGATAGCAATGTAATGGAGCCATTACTCGAGACTGAGAACGTATTTCGAGCAATACTCGGAGGTTTGAGCAGTTGGCCGAATCTCCTGAAGCCAGGTAATATCAACGTCTTTTAAGTTCGATGTGGTGGTTACAGCGGCTCCTCCTTCTCTTATCCGTCTGTTCTCTCATTCGGATAGGAACCTTTGTGAATGTTATCCATCATCACTAGTGGTGTTAATGAGTTGTAAGGTCCCATCAGGGCGTATACGTTAGACTGCGACTGTTATTCTACGGTGAACATATTGTCTTCGCTCTGCATAGAGCGCTGATCAACCGAAATTCTCGCTTGCATTTCGAGATAAGGCTTTCACTGCCGTTTTGATACTCCAAAATAATACAAAAATATGAACAGACCAATCACCACTCGAATTTTTATGGTTGCACACATCGTTTGTTACAGATAGAAGTGTAGTACAACAAATAGACAACATCACGCTCAAAGCTACACAAGCCCTGGAGATAGTGCATAGTGTGCTTGAGCAGGCGAAGCCAGGTAATGTGAAGGCATTTTGTCACATTGACTACAGCGCCTGTTACACGTTTTCGCGCGCGCGTGGGACCGACGCGCGCCGCTTTCGCCCGCTGCAACTACGAGCCACGGGTGGGTCGGATTGTCTCAGGCCGACGGTTTTTTCGACGAGATACGTTTTTGCACCATATGAACGGACATCCCCATCGTGTACAGCGCCCTCGATAACACCCAGAGTTGACGTTTGACGACGGTTGGCCGAAAAACGTTTCCTAGACGGAATCCGGATGACGAAATCCCTTGAATAGTGCCAAAATGGTTTTGTTTACAATGTAAATAAATGCGCCTTGAAAACATGTTTCACTTAACCACGGTGTTTACAGCACCTTTGGGCTAATGGTAATACGTTCGTAAAAAAAAATCGGAAGTTTTCAAAAGTCGGAGAAAATGACACTTCGAAAGTGTCCGACCCATCGATCGGTCGAATTGTCCCAAACGGCAAATAACGTCCGACCCAACCGTGGGTGGTATTGTCGTCAATGTGTTAAGTTCGGCACGGTGATTACGGCTCCTCCGCTTATCCATCTTCCCTCTCATACGTATAGAAACCTTCATGAAAACTTATCCATCATCCCTGGTGGTGTTAATGAGTTGTATGGTCCCATCGTGGCGTGTACCTTAGACTGCGGCAGTTATTCGATGGTGAACATAAATCTCGGCTCCACATAAGCTGAATCGCAGTACCCTTCCAAGATTGGGCTTTCACTGCCTTTGGGAGGCTCGACAATTGTAAAAAGTATGAAATATGAAGAGACCAATTACCACACGAAATTTCACACTTGTACACATCGTTTGTTACAGATAGAAGTGTAACAGAGAAAATAGCCGAGACCGAGCTCTTAATTCGAGCAGCCCTGGAGCATTTGCATTGGTATCAAATTCTAGTACATCCAGGTAATATGAAGGCATTTTATTTGATGCGGTGATTACGGCTCCTCCTCTTATCCACATTTCCTCTCAGACGAATAGAAACCTTCATGAAAGTTATTCATCATGAGTGGTGGTGCTAATGAGTCCTATGGTCCCATAATGACGTATATATTAGACTGCGACTGTTAATCGATGGTGAATATACTGTCTTCACTCTGCATAGAGTGCTGATCAACCGTTATTGGCAGTTAAACCGAACCAACGTTTCGCTACCCTTTCGAGATTAGGCTTTCTCTGCCGTTCGCAGATTCGAAAACTAATCCAATTTTCAAGGAATACCCGCTACAAGATCAGCGTGATTCCCTTTTGCTTGCATTCCCATCGCACCAAATCAATGAACGCATACGTGTTACACTTTCTTCGAAGAGCCAAAAATTGCATGGCACCAGGAGCGGTGACCTCTTTATTTTATTTTAACGGAAATTTTCACACCTGTTACCACCTGAATTCTGATGCCGCCTTGTAGACATCATATATTACAGATACCAGTGTAACACAGCGATTGAACGCCTCCGAACACAAACTTGAAATCGCACTGGAACATTTGCGCAGTTGGCTGAATCAATCAACGCCAGGTAAAATCGCCGTCGTTTGAGTTCAATGTGATCATTGCGACACCTCTTCTTCATCTATCCTCTCCTACGGATAGGAACCTTTTTGAAAGGTATTCATCATCACTAGTGGTGCTAATGTGTTATGTGGTCCCATTACCCTGGACTGTGACTGTTATTCTATGCTGAATATTTTGTCTTCACTCTGCATAGAGCGCTGGTCAACCGTTATTGGAGTTAAAGCGAACCGAAACCTCGCCATTATTCCGACATAAGGCCTTCACTTCCATTTTGAGACTCAACAATTACAAAAAACATGTACAGACCAAATACCTCCCTAAATTTCACAGTTGTATACGGCGTTTGTTACAGATAGCAATGTAATGGAGCCATTACTCGAGACTGAGAACGTATTTCGAGCAATACTCGGAGGTTTGAGCAGTTGGCCGAATCTCCTGAAGCCAGGTAATATCAACGTCTTTTAAGTTCGATGTGGTGGTTACAGCGGCTCCTCCTTCTCTTATCCGTCTGTTCTCTCATTCGGATAGGAACCTTTGTGAATGTTATCCATCATCACTAGTGGTGTTAATGAGTTGTAAGGTCCCATCAGGGCGTATACGTTAGACTGCGACTGTTATTCTACGGTGAACATATTGTCTTCGCTCTGCATAGAGCGCTGATCAACCGAAATTCTCGCTTGCATTTCGAGATAAGGCTTTCACTGCCGTTTTGATACTCCAAAATAATACAAAAATATGAACAGACCAATCACCACTCGAATTTTTATGGTTGCACACATCGTTTGTTACAGATAGAAGTGTAGTACAACAAATAGACAACATCACGCTCAAAGCTACACAAGCCCTGGAGATAGTGCATAGTGTGCTTGAGCAGGCGAAGCCAGGTAATGTGAAGGCATTTTGTCACATTGACTACAGCGCCTGTTACACGTTTTCGCGCGCGCGTGGGACCGACGCGCGCCGCTTTCGCCCGCTGCAACTACGAGCCACGGGTGGGTCGGATTGTCTCAGGCCGACGGTTTTTTCGACGAGATACGTTTTTGCACCATATGAACGGACATCCCCATCGTGTACAGCGCCCTCGATAACACCCAGAGTTGACGTTTGACGACGGTTGGCCGAAAAACGTTTCCTAGACGGAATCCGGATGACGAAATCCCTTGAATAGTGCCAAAATGGTTTTGTTTACAATGTAAATAAATGCGCCTTGAAAACATGTTTCACTTAACCACGGTGTTTACAGCACCTTTGGGCTAATGGTAATACGTTCGTAAAAAAAAATCGGAAGTTTTCAAAAGTCGGAGAAAATGACACTTCGAAAGTGTCCGACCCATCGATCGGTCGAATTGTCCCAAACGGCAAATAACGTCCGACCCAACCGTGGGTGGTATTGTCGTCAATGTGTTAAGTTCGGCACGGTGATTACGGCTCCTCCGCTTATCCATCTTCCCTCTCATACGTATAGAAACCTTCATGAAAACTTATCCATCATCCCTGGTGGTGTTAATGAGTTGTATGGTCCCATCGTGGCGTGTACCTTAGACTGCGGCAGTTATTCGATGGTGAACATAAATCTCGGCTCCACATAAGCTGAATCGCAGTACCCTTCCAAGATTGGGCTTTCACTGCCTTTGGGAGGCTCGACAATTGTAAAAAGTATGAAATATGAAGAGACCAATTACCACACGAAATTTCACACTTGTACACATCGTTTGTTACAGATAGAAGTGTAACAGAGAAAATAGCCGAGACCGAGCTCTTAATTCGAGCAGCCCTGGAGCATTTGCATTGGTATCAAATTCTAGTACATCCAGGTAATATGAAGGCATTTTATTTGATGCGGTGATTACGGCTCCTCCTCTTATCCACATTTCCTCTCAGACGAATAGAAACCTTCATGAAAGTTATTCATCATGAGTGGTGGTGCTAATGAGTCCTATGGTCCCATAATGACGTATATATTAGACTGCGACTGTTAATCGATGGTGAATATACTGTCTTCACTCTGCATAGAGTGCTGATCAACCGTTATTGGCAGTTAAACCGAACCAACGTTTCGCTACCCTTTCGAGATTAGGCTTTCTCTGCCGTTCGCAGATTCGAAAACTAATCCAATTTTCAAGGAATACCCGCTACAAGATCAGCGTGATTCCCTTTTGCTTGCATTCCCATCGCACCAAATCAATGAACGCATACGTGTTACACTTTCTTCGAAGAGCCAAAAATTGCATGGCACCAGGAGCGGTGACCTCTTTATTTTATTTTAACGGAAATTTTCACACCTGTTACCACCTGAATTCTGATGCCGCCTTGTAGACATCATATATTACAGATACCAGTGTAACACAGCGATTGAACGCCTCCGAACACAAACTTGAAATCGCACTGGAACATTTGCGCAGTTGGCTGAATCAATCAACGCCAGGTAAAATCGCCGTCGTTTGAGTTCAATGTGATCATTGCGACACCTCTTCTTCTCTCATCTATCCTCATCCTACGGATAGGAACCTTTTGAAATGGTATTCATCATCACTAGTGGTGCTAATGTGTTATGTGGTCCCATTACCCTGGACTGTGACTGTTATTCTATGCTGAATATTTTGTCTTCACTCTGCATAGAGCGCTGGTCAACCGTTATTGGAGTTAAAGCGAACCGAAACCTCGCCATTATTCCGACATAAGGCCTTCACTTCCATTTTGAGACTCAACAATTACAAAAAACATGTACAGACCAAATACCTCCCTAAATTTCACAGTTGTATACGGCGTTTGTTACAGATAGCAATGTAATGGAGCCATTACTCGAGACTGAGAACGTATTTCGAGCAATACTCGGAGGTTTGAGCAGTTGGCCGAATCTCCTGAAGCCAGGTAATATCAACGTCTTTTAAGTTCGATGTGGTGGTTACAGCGGCTCCTCCTTCTCTTATCCGTCTGTTCTCTCATTCGGATAGGAACCTTTGTGAATGTTATCCATCATCACTAGTGGTGTTAATGAGTTGTAAGGTCCCATCAGGGCGTATACGTTAGACTGCGACTGTTATTCTACGGTGAACATATTGTCTTCGCTCTGCATAGAGCGCTGATCAACCGAAATTCTCGCTTGCATTTCGAGATAAGGCTTTCACTGCCGTTTTGATACTCCAAAATAATACAAAAATATGAACAGACCAATCACCACTCGAATTTTTATGGTTGCACACATCGTTTGTTACAGATAGCAGTGTAGTACAACAAATAGACAACATCACGCTCAAAGCTACACAAGCCCTGGAGATAGTGCATAGTGTGCTTGAGCAGGCGAAGCCAGGTAATGTGAAGGCATTTTGTCACATTTACTACAGCGCCTGTTACACGTTTTCGCGCGCGCGTGGGACCGACGCGCGCCGCTTTCGCCCGCTGCAACTACGAGCCACGGGTGGGTCGGATTGTCTCAGGCCGACGGTTTTTTCGACGAGATACGTTTTTGCACCATATGAACGGACATCCCCATCGTGTACAGCGCCCTCGATAACACCCAGAGTTGACGTTTGACGACGGTTGGCCGAAAAACGTTTCCTAGACGGAATCCGGATGACGAAATCCCTTGAATAGTGCCAAAATGGTTTTGTTTACAATGTAAATAAATGCGCCTTGAAAACATGTTTCACTTAACCACGGTGTTTACAGCACCTTTGGGCTAATGGTAATACGTTCGTAAAAAAAAATCGGAAGTTTTCAAAAGTCGGAGAAAATGACACTTCGAAAGTGTCCGACCCATCGATCGGTCGAATTGTCCCAAACGGCAAATAACGTCCGACCCAACCGTGGGTGGTATTGTCGTCAATGTGTTAAGTTCGGCACGGTGATTACGGCTCCTCCGCTTATCCATCTTCCCTCTCATACGTATAGAAACCTTCATGAAAACTTATCCATCATCCCTGGTGGTGTTAATGAGTTGTATGGTCCCATCGTGGCGTGTACCTTAGACTGCGGCAGTTATTCGATGGTGAACATAAATCTCGGCTCCACATAAGCTGAATCGCAGTACCCTTCCAAGATTGGGCTTTCACTGCCTTTGGGAGGCTCGACAATTGTAAAAAGTATGAAATATGAAGAGACCAATTACCACACGAAATTTCACACTTGTACACATCGTTTGTTACAGATAGAAGTGTAACAGAGAAAATAGCCGAGACCGAGCTCTTAATTCGAGCAGCCCTGGAGCATTTGCATTGGTATCGAATTCTAGTACATCCAGGTAATATGAAGGCATTTTATTTGATGCGGTGATTACGGCTCCTCCTCTTATCCACATTTCCTCTCAGACGAATAGAAACCTTCATGAAAGTTATTCATCATGAGTGGTGGTGCTAATGAGTCCTATGGTCCCATAATGACGTATATATTAGACTGCGACTGTTAATCGATGGTGAATATACTGTCTTCACTCTGCATAGAGTGCTGATCAACCGTTATTGGCAGTTAAACCGAACCAACGTTTCGCTACCCTTTCGAGATTAGGCTTTCTCTGCCGTTCGCAGATTCGAAAACTAATCCAATTTTCAAGGAATACCCGCTACAAGATCAGCGTGATTCCCTTTTGCTTGCATTCCCATCGCACCAAATCAATGAACGCATACGTGATCACTCACGAAGGGCCGATCTGTAAGACTGCGTAGCAGTGGATGATATTCCTGTGTGGATTTTGGAGGTACAGCAGGCGAGGTGGTGGAACACGTTTTATCACTAATATTCATGATGTCATGATGTGCAATTACTTCGCAGCACTCGGAGTGTAGATCGCAGGTGAGTCCATTCGACGCCAGTTTTCCTCGGATAATCGGTCTCTTCGGATAATCGAACTCGGCCAAAAGAGCTCGACACCGTCGCTCGGAGATCCTCGTCGCGCTCGATCCCCTGTTCTTGCTCGATCCTCGACCCCGCCTTCCTCCACAGAAAGCTTATCTATCAGATCGATGCATAACACAGTACGACTAATCCACTTCATATACAGTACAGTGGCGCTAAACCAATTGCATGTTATGCCATGCGCGAATCCAATGTGTGTTACACTTTCTTCGAAGAGCCAAAAATTGCATGGCACCAGGAGTGGTGACCTCTTTATTTTATTTTAACGGAAATTTTCACACCTGTTACCACCTGAATTCTGATGCCGCCTTGTAGACATCATATATTACAGATACCAGTGTAACACAGCGATTGAACGCCTCCGAACACAAACTTGAAATCGCACTGGAACATTTGCGCAGTTGGCTGAATCAATCAACGCCAGGTAAAATCGCCGTCGTTTGAGTTCAATGTGATCATTGCGACACCTCTTCTTCATCTATCCTCTCCTACGGATAGGAACCTTTTTGAAAGGTATTCATCATCACTAGTGGTGCTAATGTGTTATGTGGTCCCATTACCCTGGACTGTGACTGTTATTCTATGCTGAATATTTTGTCTTCACTCTGCATAGAGCGCTGGTCAACCGTTATTGGAGTTAAAGCGAACCGAAACCTCGCCATTATTCCGACATAAGGCCTTCACTTCCATTTTGAGACTCAACAATTACAAAAAACATGTACAGACCAAATACCTCCCTAAATTTCACAGTTGTATACGGCGTTTGTTACAGATAGCAATGTAATGGAGCCATTACTCGAGACTGAGAACGTATTTCGAGCAATACTCGGAGGTTTGAGCAGTTGGCCGAATCTCCTGAAGCCAGGTAATATCAACGTCTTTTAAGTTCGATGTGGTGGTTACAGCGGCTCCTCCTTCTCTTATCCGTCTGTTCTCTCATTCGGATAGGAACCTTTGTGAATGTTATCCATCATCACTAGTGGTGTTAATGAGTTGTAAGGTCCCATCAGGGCGTATACGTTAGACTGCGACTGTTATTCTACGGTGAACATATTGTCTTCGCTCTGCATAGAGCGCTGATCAACCGAAATTCTCGCTTGCATTTCGAGATAAGGCTTTCACTGCCGTTTTGATACTCCAAAATAATACAAAAATATGAACAGACCAATCACCACTCGAATTTTTATGGTTGCACACATCGTTTGTTACAGATAGCAGTGTAGTACAACAAATAGACAACATCACGCTCAAAGCTACACAAGCCCTGGAGATAGTGCATAGTGTGCTTGAGCAGGCGAAGCCAGGTAATGTGAAGGCATTTTGTCACATTGACTACAGCGCCTGTTACACGTTTTCGCGCGCGCGTGGGACCGACGCGCGCCGCTTTCGCCCGCTGCAACTACGAGCCACGGGTGGGTCGGATTGTCTCAGGCCGACGGTTTTTTCGACGAGATACGTTTTTGCACCATATGAACGGACATCCCCATCGTGTACAGCGCCCTCGATAACACCCAGAGTTGACGTTTGACGACGGTTGGCCGAAAAACGTTTCCTAGACGGAATCCGGATGACGAAATCCCTTGAATAGTGCCAAAATGGTTTTGTTTACAATGTAAATAAATGCGCCTTGAAAACATGTTTCACTTAACCACGGTGTTTACAGCACCTTTGGGCTAATGGTAATACGTTCGTAAAAAAAATCGGAAGTTTTCAAAAGTCGGAGAAAATGACACTTCGAAAGTGTCCGACCCATCGATCGGTCGAATTGTCCCAAACGGCAAATAACGTCCGACCCAACCGTGGGTGGTATTGTCGTCAATGTGTTAAGTTCGGCACGGTGATTACGGCTCCTCCGCTTATCCATCTTCCCTCTCATACGTATAGAAACCTTCATGAAAACTTATCCATCATCCCTGGTGGTGTTAATGAGTTGTATGGTCCCATCGTGGCGTGTACCTTAGACTGCGGCAGTTATTCGATGGTGAACATAAATCTCGGCTCCACATAAGCTGAATCGCAGTACCCTTCCAAGATTGGGCTTTCACTGCCTTTGGGAGGCTCGACAATTGTAAAAAGTATGAAATATGAAGAGACCAATTACCACACGAAATTTCACACTTGTACACATCGTTTGTTACAGATAGAAGTGTAACAGAGAAAATAGCCGAGACCGAGCTCTTAATTCGAGCAGCCCTGGAGCATTTGCATTGGTATCGAATTCTAGTACATCCAGGTAATATGAAGGCATTTTATTTGATGCGGTGATTACGGCTCCTCCTCTTATCCACATTTCCTCTCAGACGAATAGAAACCTTCATGAAAGTTATTCATCATGAGTGGTGGTGCTAATGAGTCCTATGGTCCCATAATGACGTATATATTAGACTGCGACTGTTAATCGATGGTGAATATACTGTCTTTACTCTGCATAGAGTGCTGATCAACCGTTATTGGCAGTTAAACCGAACCAACGTTTCGCTACCCTTTCGAGATTAGGCTTTCTCTGCCGTTCGCAGATTCGAAAACTAATCCAATTTTCAAGGAATACCCGCTACAAGATCAGCGTGATTCCCTTTTGCTTGCATTCCCATCGCACCAAATCAATGAACGCATACGTGATCACTCACGAAGGGCCGATCTGTAAGACTGCGTAGCAGTGGATGATATTCCTGTGTGGATTTTGGAGGTACAGCAGGCGAGGTGGTGGAACACGTTTTATCACTAACATTCATGATGTCATGATGTGCAATTACTTCGCAGCACTCGGAGTGTAGATCGCAGGTGAGTCCATTCGACGCCAGTTTTCCTCGGATAATCGGTCTCTTCGGATAATCGAACTCGGCCAAAAGAGCTCGACACCGTCGCTCGGAGATCCTCGTCGCGCTCGATCCCCTGTTCTTGCTCGATCCTCGACCCCGCCTTCCTCCACAGAAAGCTTATCTATCAGATCGATGCATAACACAGTACGACTAATCCACTTCATATACAGTACAGTGGCGCTAAACCAATTGCATGTTATGCCATGCGCGAATCCAATGTGTGTTACACTTTCTTCGAAGAGCCAAAAATTGCATGGCACCAGGAGCGGTGACCTCTTTATTTTATTTTAACGGAAATTTTCACACCTGTTACCACCTGAATTCTGATGCCGCCTTGTAGACATCATATATTACAGATACCAGTGTAACACAGCGATTGAACGCCTCCGAACACAAACTTGAAATCGCACTGGAACATTTGCGCAGTTGGCTGAATCAATCAACGCCAGGTAAAATCGCCGTCGTTTGAGTTCAATGTGATCATTGCGACACCTCTTCTTCATCTATCCTCTCCTACGGATAGGAACCTTTTTGAAAGGTATTCATCATCACTAGTGGTGCTAATGTGTTATGTGGTCCCATTACCCTGGACTGTGACTGTTATTCTATGCTGAATATTTTGTCTTCACTCTGCATAGAGCGCTGGTCAACCGTTATTGGAGTTAAAGCGAACCGAAACCTCGCCATTATTCCGACATAAGGCCTTCACTTCCATTTTGAGACTCAACAATTACAAAAAACATGTACAGACCAAATACCTCCCTAAATTTCACAGTTGTATACGGCGTTTGTTACAGATAGCAATGTAATGGAGCCATTACTCGAGACTGAGAACGTATTTCGAGCAATACTCGGAGGTTTGAGCAGTTGGCCGAATCTCCTGAAGCCAGGTAATATCAACGTCTTTTAAGTTCGATGTGGTGGTTACAGCGGCTCCTCCTTCTCTTATCCGTCTGTTCTCTCATTCGGATAGGAACCTTTGTGAATGTTATCCATCATCACTAGTGGTGTTAATGAGTTGTAAGGTCCCATCAGGGCGTATACGTTAGACTGCGATTGTTATTCTACGGTGAACATATTGTCTTCGCTCTGCATAGAGCGCTGATCAACCGAAATTCTCGCTTGCATTTCGAGATAAGGCTTTCACTGCCGTTTTGATACTCCAAAATAATACAAAAATATGAACAGACCAATCACCACTCGAATTTTTATGGTTGCACACATCGTTTGTTACAGATAGCAGTGTAGTACAACAAATAGACAACATCACGCTCAAAGCTACACAAGCCCTGGAGATAGTGCATAGTGTGCTTGAGCAGGCGAAGCCAGGTAATGTGAAGGCATTTTGTCACATTGACTACAGCGCCTGTTACACGTTTTCGCGCGCGCGTGGGACCGACGCGCGCCGCTTTCGCCCGCTGCAACTACGAGCCACGGGTGGGTCGGATTGTCTCAGGCCGACGGTTTTTTCGACGAGATACGTTTTTGCACCATATGAACGGACATCCCCATCGTGTACAGCGCCCTCGATAACACCCAGAGTTGACGTTTGACGACGGTTGGCCGAAAAACGTTTCCTAGACGGAATCCGGATGACGAAATCCCTTGAATAGTGCCAAAATGGTTTTGTTTACAATGTAAATAAATGCGCCTTGAAAACATGTTTCACTTAACCACGGTGTTAACAGCACCTTTGGGCTAATGGTAATACGTTCGTAAAAAAAAAATCGGAAGTTTTCAAAAGTCGGAGAAAATGACACTTCGAAAGTGTCCGACCCATCGATCGGTCGAATTGTCCCAAACGGCAAATAACGTCCGACCCAACCGTGGGTGGTATTGTCGTCAATGTGTTAAGTTCGGCACGGTGATTACGGCTCCTCCGCTTATCCATCTTCCCTCTCATACGTATAGAAACCTTCATGAAAACTTATCCATCATCCCTGGTGGTGTTAATGAGTTGTATGGTCCCATCGTGGCGTGTACCTTAGACTGCGGCAGTTATTCGATGGTGAACATAAATCTCGGCTCCACATAAGCTGAATCGCAGTACCCTTCCAAGATTGGGCTTTCACTGCCTTTGGGAGGCTCGACAATTGTAAAAAGTATGAAATATGAAGAGACCAATTACCACACGAAATTTCACACTTGTACACATCGTTTGTTACAGATAGAAGTGTAACAGAGAAAATAGCCGAGACCGAGCTCTTAATTCGAGCAGCCCTGGAGCATTTGCATTGGTATCGAATTCTAGTACATCCAGGTAATATGAAGGCATTTTATTTGATGCGGTGATTACGGCTCCTCCTCTTATCCACATTTCCTCTCAGACGAATAGAAACCTTCATGAAAGTTATTCATCATGAGTGGTGGTGCTAATGAGTCCTATGGTCCCATAATGACGTATATATTAGACTGCGACTGTTAATCGATGGTGAATATACTGTCTTTACTCTGCATAGAGTGCTGATCAACCGTTATTGGCAGTTAAACCGAACCAACGTTTCGCTACCCTTTCGAGATTAGGCTTTCTCTGCCGTTCGCAGATTCGAAAACTAATCCAATTTTCAAGGAATACCCGCTACAAGATCAGCGTGATTCCCTTTTGCTTGCATTCCCATCGCACCAAATCAATGAACGCATACGTGATCACTCACGAAGGGCCGATCTGTAAGACTGCGTAGCAGTGGATGATATTCCTGTGTGGATTTTGGAGGTACAGCAGGCGAGGTGGTGGAACACGTTTTATCACTAACATTCATGATGTCATGATGTGCAATTACTTCGCAGCACTCGGAGTGTAGATCGCAGGTGAGTCCATTCGACGCCAGTTTTCCTCGGATAATCGGTCTCTTCGGATAATCGAACTCGGCCAAAAGAGCTCGACACCGTCGCTCGGAGATCCTCGTCGCGCTCGATCCCCTGTTCTTGCTCGATCCTCGACCCCGCCTTCCTCCACAGAAAGCTTATCTATCAGATCGATGCATAACACAGTACGACTAATCCACTTCATATACAGTACAGTGGCGCTAAACCAATTGCATGTTATGCCATGCGCGAATCCAATGTGTGTTACACTTTCTTCGAAGAGCCAAAAATTGCATGGCACCAGGAGCGGTGACCTCTTTATTTTATTTTAACGGAAATTTTCACACCTGTTACCACCTGAATTCTGATGCCGCCTTGTAGACATCATATATTACAGATACCAGTGTAACACAGCGATTGAACGCCTCCGAACACAAACTTGAAATCGCACTGGAACATTTGCGCAGTTGGCTGAATCAATCAACGCCAGGTAAAATCGCCGTCGTTTGAGTTCAATGTGATCATTGCGACACCTCTTCTTCATCTATCCTCTCCTACGGATAGGAACCTTTTTGAAAGGTATTCATCATCACTAGTGGTGCTAATGTGTTATGTGGTCCCATTACCCTGGACTGTGACTGTTATTCTATGCTGAATATTTTGTCTTCACTCTGCATAGAGCGCTGGTCAACCGTTATTGGAGTTAAAGCGAACCGAAACCTCGCCATTATTCCGACATAAGGCCTTCACTTCCATTTTGAGACTCAACAATTACAAAAAACATGTACAGACCAAATACCTCCCTAAATTTCACAGTTGTATACGGCGTTTGTTACAGATAGCAATGTAATGGAGCCATTACTCGAGACTGAGAACGTATTTCGAGCAATACTCGGAGGTTTGAGCAGTTGGCCGAATCTCCTGAAGCCAGGTAATATCAACGTCTTTTAAGTTCGATGTGGTGGTTACAGCGGCTCCTCCTTCTCTTATCCGTCTGTTCTCTCATTCGGATAGGAACCTTTGTGAATGTTATCCATCATCACTAGTGGTGTTAATGAGTTGTAAGGTCCCATCAGGGCGTATACGTTAGACTGCGACTGTTATTCTACGGTGAACATATTGTCTTCGCTCTGCATAGAGCGCTGATCAACCGAAATTCTCGCTTGCATTTCGAGATAAGGCTTTCACTGCCGTTTTGATACTCCAAAATAATACAAAAATATGAACAGACCAATCACCACTCGAATTTTTATGGTTGCACACATCGTTTGTTACAGATAGCAGTGTAGTACAACAAATAGACAACATCACGCTCAAAGCTACACAAGCCCTGGAGATAGTGCATAGTGTGCTTGAGCAGGCGAAGCCAGGTAATGTGAAGGCATTTTGTCACATTGACTACAGCGCCTGTTACACGTTTTCGCGCGCGCGTGGGACCGACGCGCGCCGCTTTCGCCCGCTGCAACTACGAGCCACGGGTGGGTCGGATTGTCTCAGGCCGACGGTTTTTTCGACGAGATACGTTTTTGCACCATATGAACGGACATCCCCATCGTGTACAGCGCCCTCGATAACACCCAGAGTTGACGTTTGACGACGGTTGGCCGAAAAACGTTTCCTAGACGGAATCCGGATGACGAAATCCCTTGAATAGTGCCAAAATGGTTTTGTTTACAATGTAAATAAATGCGCCTTGAAAACATGTTTCACTTAACCACGGTGTTAACAGCACCTTTGGGCTAATGGTAATACGTTCGTAAAAAAAAATCGGAAGTTTTCAAAAGTCGGAGAAAATGACACTTCGAAAGTGTCCGACCCATCGATCGGTCGAATTGTCCCAAACGGCAAATAACGTCCGACCCAACCGTGGGTGGTATTGTCGTCAATGTGTTAAGTTCGGCACGGTGATTACGGCTCCTCCGCTTATCCATCTTCCCTCTCATACGTATAGAAACCTTCATGAAAACTTATCCATCATCCCTGGTGGTGTTAATGAGTTGTATGGTCCCATCGTGGCGTGTACCTTAGACTGCGGCAGTTATTCGATGGTGAACATAAATCTCGGCTCCACATAAGCTGAATCGCAGTACCCTTCCAAGATTGGGCTTTCACTGCCTTTGGGAGGCTCGACAATTGTAAAAAGTATGAAATATGAAGAGACCAATTACCACACGAAATTTCACACTTGTACACATCGTTTGTTACAGATAGAAGTGTAACAGAGAAAATAGCCGAGACCGAGCTCTTAATTCGAGCAGCCCTGGAGCATTTGCATTGGTATCGAATTCTAGTACATCCAGGTAATATGAAGGCATTTTATTTGATGCGGTGATTACGGCTCCTCCTCTTATCCACATTTCCTCTCAGACGAATAGAAACCTTCATGAAAGTTATTCATCATGAGTGGTGGTGCTAATGAGTCCTATGGTCCCATAATGACGTATATATTAGACTGCGACTGTTAATCGATGGTGAATATACTGTCTTTACTCTGCATAGAGTGCTGATCAACCGTTATTGGCAGTTAAACCGAACCAACGTTTCGCTACCCTTTCGAGATTAGGCTTTCTCTGCCGTTCGCAGATTCGAAAACTAATCCAATTTTCAAGGAATACCCGCTACAAGATCAGCGTGATTCCCTTTTGCTTGCATTCCCATCGCACCAAATCAATGAACGCATACGTGATCACTCACGAAGGGCCGATCTGTAAGACTGCGTAGCAGTGGATGATATTCCTGTGTGGATTTTGGAGGTACAGCAGGCGAGGTGGTGGAACACGTTTTATCACTAACATTCATGATGTCATGATGTGCAATTACTTCGCAGCACTCGGAGTGTAGATCGCAGGTGAGTCCATTCGACGCCAGTTTTCCTCGGATAATCGGTCTCTTCGGATAATCGAACTCGGCCAAAAGAGCTCGACACCGTCGCTCGGAGATCCTCGTCGCGCTCGATCCCCTGTTCTTGCTCGATCCTCGACCCCGCCTTCCTCCACAGAAAGCTTATCTATCAGATCGATGCATAACACAGTACGACTAATCCACTTCATATACAGTACAGTGGCGCTAAACCAATTGCATGTTATGCCATGCGCGAATCCAATGTGTGTTACACTTTCTTCGAAGAGCCAAAAATTGCATGGCACCAGGAGCGGTGACCTCTTTATTTTATTTTAACGGAAATTTTCACACCTGTTACCACCTGAATTCTGATGCCGCCTTGTAGACATCATATATTACAGATACCAGTGTAACACAGCGATTGAACGCCTCCGAACACAAACTTGAAATCGCACTGGAACATTTGCGCAGTTGGCTGAATCAATCAACGCCAGGTAAAATCGCCGTCGTTTGAGTTCAATGTGATCATTGCGACACCTCTTCTTCATCTATCCTCTCCTACGGATAGGAACCTTTTTGAAAGGTATTCATCATCACTAGTGGTGCTAATGTGTTATGTGGTCCCATTACCCTGGACTGTGACTGTTATTCTATGCTGAATATTTTGTCTTCACTCTGCATAGAGCGCTGGTCAACCGTTATTGGAGTTAAAGCGAACCGAAACCTCGCCATTATTCCGACATAAGGCCTTCACTTCCATTTTGAGACTCAACAATTACAAAAAACATGTACAGACCAAATACCTCCTTAAATTGCACAGTTGTATACGGCGTTTGTTACAGATAGCAATGTAATGGAGCCATTACTCGAGACTGAGAACGTATTTCGAGCAATACTCGGAGGTTTGAGCAGTTGGCCGAATCTCCTGAAGCCAGGTAATATCAACGTCTTTTAAGTTCGATGTGGTGGTTACAGCGGCTCCTCCTTCTCTTATCCGTCTGTTCTCTCATTCGGATAGGAACCTTTGTGAATGTTATCCATCATCACTAGTGGTGTTAATGAGTTGTAAGGTCCCATCAGGGCGTATACGTTAGACTGCGACTGTTATTCTACGGTGAACATATTGTCTTCGCTCTGCATAGAGCGCTGATCAACCGAAATTCTCGCTTGCATTTCGAGATAAGGCTTTCACTGCCGTTTTGATACTCCAAAATAATACAAAAATATGAACAGACCAATCACCACTCGAATTTTTATGGTTGCACACATCGTTTGTTACAGATAGCAGTGTAGTACAACAAATAGACAACATCACGCTCAAAGCTACACAAGCCCTGGAGATAGTGCATAGTGTGCTTGAGCAGGCGAAGCCAGGTAATGTGAAGGCATTTTGTCACATTGACTACAGCGCCTGTTACACGTTTTCGCGCGCGCGTGGGACCGACGCGCGCCGCTTTCGCCCGCTGCAACTACGAGCCACGGGTGGGTCGGATTGTCTCAGGCCGACGGTTTTTTCGACGAGATACGTTTTTGCACCATATGAACGGACATCCCCATCGTGTACAGCGCCCTCGATAACACCCAGAGTTGACGTTTGACGACGGTTGGCCGAAAAACGTTTCCTAGACGGAATCCGGATGACGAAATCCCTTGAATAGTGCCAAAATGGTTTTGTTTACAATGTAAATAAATGCGCCTTGAAAACATGTTTCACTTAACCACGGTGTTTACAGCACCTTTGGGCTAATGGTAATACGTTCGTAAAAAAAAATCGGAAGTTTTCAAAAGTCGGAGAAAATGACACTTCGAAAGTGTCCGACCCATCGATCGGTCGAATTGTCCCAAACGGCAAATAACGTCCGACCCAACCGTGGGTGGTATTGTCGTCAATGTGTTAAGTTCGGCACGGTGATTACGGCTCCTCCGCTTATCCATCTTCCCTCTCATACGTATAGAAACCTTCATGAAAACTTATCCATCATCCCTGGTGGTGTTAATGAGTTGTATGGTCCCATCGTGGCGTGTACCTTAGACTGCGGCAGTTATTCGATGATGAACATAAATCTTGGCTCCACATAAGCTGAATCGCAGTACCCTTCCAAGATTGGGCTTTCACTGCCTTTGGGAGGCTCGACAATTGTAAAAAGTATGAAATATGAAGAGACCAATTACCACACGAAATTTCACACTTGTACACATCGTTTGTTACAGATAGAAGTGTAGCAGAGAAAATAGCCGAGATCAAGCTCTTAATTCGAGTAGCCCAGGAGGATTTGCATTGGTGTCGAATTATAGTAAATCCAGGTAATATGAAGGCATTTTACATTTGATGCGGTGATTACGGCTTCTCCTCTTATCCACCTTTCCTCTCAGACGAATAGAAACCTTCATGAAAGTTATCCATCATGAGTGGTGGTGCTAATGAGTCCTATGGTCCCATCATGACGTATATATTAGACTGCGACTGTTAATCGATGGTGAATATACTGTCTTCACTCTGCATAGAGTGCTTGGTGTTCGGAGATGCTCGTCGCGCTCGTTCCCTTGTTCTTGATCGATCCTCGACCACGCCTTCGTTCAGTGAAAGTTTATCTACCAGATTGATACATAACACAGAACGACAAATCTACTCCATACACAATACAGTGGCGCTTAACCAATTGCATGTTATGCCATGCGCGGATCCAATGTGTGTTACACTCTTTTCGAAGAGTCGAAAATTTCATGGCACCAGGAGTGATGACCTCTTTATTTAATTTTAACGAAAATTTTCAGATCTATTACCACCTGAATTCTCATGCCACCTTGTAGACATCATATATTACAGATAGCAGTGTAACAGAGCGATTGAACGCCTTCGAACACAAACTTGAAAAAGCACTGGAACATTTGCGCAGTTGGCTGAATCAATCAACGCCAGGTAAAATCGCCGTCGTATGAGTTCAATGTGATCATTGCGACACCTCTTCTCCATCTATCCTCTCCTACGGATAGGAACCTTTTTGAAAGGTATTCATCATCACTAGTGGTGCTAATGTGTTATGTGGTCCCATTACCTTGGACTGTGACTGTTATTCTATGCTGAATATTTTGTCTTCACTCTGCATAGAGTACTGGTCAACCGTTATTGGAGTTAAAGCGAATCGAAACCTCGCCATTATTCCGACATAAGGCCTTCACTTCCATTTTGAGACTCAACAATTACAAAAAACATGTACAGACCAAATACCTCCTTAAATTTCACAGTTGTATACGGCGTTTGTTACAGATAGCAATGTAATGGAGCCATTACTCGAGGCCGAGAACGTATTTCGAGCAATACACGGTGGCGTGCTCAGTTGGCCAAATCTCCTGAAGCCAGGTAATATCAACGTCTTTTAAGTTCGATGTGGTGGTTACAGCGGCTCCTCCTTCTCTTATCCGTCTGTTCTCTCATTCGGATAGGAACCTTTGTGAATGTTATCCATCGTCACTAGTGGTGTTAATGAGTTGTACGGTCCCATCAGGGCGTATACGTGAAACTGCGACTGTTATTCTACGGTGAACATATTGTATTCGCTCTGCATAGAGCGCTGATCAACCGAAATTCTCGCTTGCATTTCGAGATAAGGCTTTCACTGCCGTTTTGATACTCCAAAATAATACAAAAATATGAACAGACCAATCACCACTCGAATTTTTATGGTTGCACACATCGTTTGTTACAGATAGCAGTGTAGTACAACGAATAGACAACATCACGCTCATAGCTACAGAAGCCCTGGAGATAGTGCATCGTGTGCTTGAGAAGGCGAAGTCAGGTAATGTGAAGGCATTTCGTCACATTGACTACAGCGCCTGTTACACGTTTTCGCGCGCGTGGGACCGACGCGCGCCGCTTTCGCCAGCTGCAACTACGAGCCACGGGTGGGTCGGATTGTCTCAGGCCGACGGTTTTTTCGACGTGATACGTTTTTGCACCATATGAACGGACATCCCCATCGTGTACAGCGCCCTCGACAACACCCAGAGTTGACGTTTGACGACGGTTGGCCGAAAAACGTTTCCTAGACGGAATCCGGATGACGAAATCCTATGAATAGTGCCAAAATGATTTTGTTTACAATGTAAATAAATGCGCCTTGAAAGCATGTTTTACATAACCACGATGTTTACAGCACCTTTGGGCTAATGGTAATACGTTCGTAAAAAAATCGGAAGTTTTCAAAAGTCGGAGAAAATGACACTTCGAAAGTGTCCGACCCATCGATCGGTCGAATTGTCCCAAACGGCAAATAACGTCCGACCCAACCGTGGGTGGTATTGTCGTCAATGTGTTATGTTCGGCACGGTGATTACGGCTCCTCCTCTTATCCATCTTCCCTCTCATACGTATAGAAACCTTCATGAAAACTTATTCATCATCCCTGGTGGTGTTAATGAGTTGTATGGTCCCATCGTGGCGTGTACCTTAGACTGCAGCAGTTATTCGATGGTGAACATAAATCTTGGCTCCACATAAGCTGAATCGCAGTACCTTTTCAAGATTGGGCTTTCACTGCCTTTAGGAGGCTCGACAATTGTAAAAAGTATGAAATATGAAGAGACCAATTACCACACGAAATTTTACAGTTGTACACATCGTTTGTTACAGATAGAAGTGTAGCAGAGAAAATAGCCGAGATCAAGCTCTTAATTCGAGTAGCCCAGGAGGATTTGCATTACTGTCGAATTATAGTAAATCCAGGTAATATGAAGGCATTTTACATTTGATGCGGTGATTACGGCTTCTCCTCTTATCCACCTTTCCTCTCAGACGAATAGAAACCTTCATGAAAGTTATTCATCATGAGTGGTGGTGCTAATGAGTCCTATGGTCCCATAATGACGTATATATTAGACTGCGACTGTTAATCGATGGTGAATATACTGTCTTCACTCTGCATAGAGTGCTGATCAACCGTTATTGGCAGTTAAACCGAACCAACGTTTCGCTACCCTTTCGAGATTAGGCTTTCTCTGCCGTTCGCAGATTCGAAAACTAATCCAATTTTCAAGGAATACCCGCTACAAGATCAGCGTGATTCCCTTTTGCTTGCATTCCCATCGCACCAAATCAATGAACGCATACGTGATCACTCACGAAGGGCCGATCTGTAAGACTGCGTAGCGGTGGATGATATTCCTGTGTGGATTTTGGAGGTACAGCAGGCGAGGTGGTGGAACACGTTTTATCACTAACATTCATGATGTCATGATGTGCAATTACTTCGCAGCACTCGGAGTGTAGATCGCAGGTGAGTCCATTCGACGCCAGTTTTCCTCGGATAATCGGTCTCTTCGGATAATCGAACTCGGCCAAAAGACCGTCGCTCGGAGATGCTCGTCGCGCTCGTTCCCTTGTTCCTGATCGATCCTCGACCACGCCTTCGTTCAGTGAAAGTTTATCTACCAGATTGATACATAACACAGAACGACAAATCTACTCCATATACAATACAGTGGCGCTTAACCAATTGCATGTTATGCCATGCGCGGATCCAATGTGTGTTACACTCTTTTCGAAGAGTCGAAAATTTCATGGCACCAGGAGTGATGACCTCTTTATTTAATTTTAACGAAAATTTTCAGATCTATTACCACCTGAATTCTCATGCCACCTTGTAGACATCATATATTACAGATAGCAGTGTAGCAGAGCGATTGAGCGCGTACGAGCACAAACTTGAAAAAGTACTGGAACAATTGCGCAGTTGGCTGAATCAATCAACGCCAGGTAAAATCGCCGTCGTTTGAGTTCAATGTGATCATTACGACACTTCTTCTCCATCTATCCTCTCCTACGGATAGGAACCTTTTTGAAAGGTATTCATCATCACTAGTGGTGCTAATGTGTTATGTGGTCCCATTACCTTGGACTGTGACTGTTATTCTATGCTGAATATTTTGTCTTCACTCTGCATAGAGTGCTGGTCAACCGTTATTGGGAGTTAAAGCGAACCGAAACCTCGCCATTATTTCGACATAAGGCTTTCACTGCCGTTTTGAGACTCAACAATTACAAAAAGCATGTACAGACCAATTACCTCCTTAAATTTCACAGTTGTATAAGGCGTTTGTTACAGATAGCAATGTAATGGAGCCATTACTCGAGGCTGAGAACGTATTTCGAGCAATACACGAGGATGTGCGCAGTTGGCCAAATCTTCTGAAGCCAGGTAATATCAACGTTATGATAGATGGCTGGACACGAGTGTGGTGAACCGTTTATTCGGTATTCAGTGGTAGAATATATAGTATCTATTGCACAGAAACGGGTATTTATACTCCTCGAGTGGAGACGTGGTATGTAGATGGATGGCATGGGGTGGAGGTGGACGGCGTTGAGTGGAAGTGGAGATGGAGGTGGACGGCGTCAAGTTGAGGTGAAGATGGACGGCGTGGAGGTGGAGGTGGCATCGTCGTAGGCGACGATATTCCGCCAGCGTCGGAAGATCTAAAATTAAAGTGTTATTAAGAACTAAATTGTTCCTGAAAATAGGGTGTAGGGACCAGGTGTGGAACCGACCAGAACTTCCATCTTTTTGCGTGGTGCAAACTCGAGCTCTGAGCATTGTCACAGGCACACCTGCATTTGAAAGTTTGCTGGAGGCACTGGCGGGTGCGTCGAGGTCAGCGGGCAGGACGCGTATGGGATTTGAGGGCAGATCGCGTATGGGATTTACGTCATGTTATGCGTAAAACCTAGACTCGCGATTTATACGACGCAGCCGGGTGGCTCGTTTACGCCTAAAGAATTTGGGCCACTTTCGTCGTCCGTCGTCTAGCGGTTACCGAGCAACTGTCACCGACCCGTGGACCACCTCGCAGCGAACACCCGCTAGAATCCCAAGGCTGTGGATAGCCCGAGGCGAGGACCGATCGCGCAAGGTTGGTTTACTTTTGGTTAGGTGATTTTTGCGGTGCTATCGCCGAAGCATCGGATGTTGCGGTCGGCGGAGTATTGGATTCCCGACCATTGGGCTTGGAATGCAACGCAATCGATCGTATACAGCCAGAAAAGCCAGAAAATTGATTTTTTCTGCATGGTTTTTTTTGAGGCGCCCGCATCCCGTTCTGTGATTGTGGGTGCATATGTGCATGGCTTATGTTAAAGTTGTGCTCATATTTACATTCTTATTTATATCATGTAGGTAGTGGTAGAGTAGGCTATAGCCCCAGAGCGCAGCAGCACAGGTCTACCAGTAAGGGGACAGCGGTACGCCATGCGACTTTGCCTGGAATATTGAGTGCTGCGGAACTGATATGTGGTAGTATAGAGACCCCTTAAGTAGAAACTTGTTTGGCTTTTCCGAACAGTGTGCTTTGCACTGTTCATTGATGTTGGGATGTTCGAAGTGGAGCACCGTGTTGGTTGTCTGATTCAATGGTCCACATTTAGCGAGGAACTGCTGACTGTCGCATGTAATGGTGATGAATGCCGGTGTCGATGACTGACACGTGTGTGCTTCTAGGGGACAGTTGTAGCACCCCCTGAGTTGGATGACTCGGAAGTCACATTGTTGGTTGGGGACAATTTCTGCCACATTGTGTATGATTTTGGATTCAACTCTGAGCACGAGTTCCTCCTCTACGGACATTGCGACAATGTCACTTGCAGTAGTGGATATGCGGGCATACGGAGTCTCCATTGGTAGGACGTACTCCGAGTCGCGTAGTGACCGGATCGAATCTTCGGGACACTTGCAAATGTGGGCGGAGCTCTCGCAGTTACACCTGATGCCGTTTGTACACGAGGCGAAGCTGTTTTTTGCCTGACTATGGTTGCTGCAGGTAACGGGTAGTTGGTAACCGTTTGGCAGTAGATAGGTAGCATTAGTTGAGATCGCGAAGCGGGTTTTGATTAAAGATCCCATTGGTCGTTGAATCGACGCTACTGTGATGTTGATGTTGCTTAGCAGCTTTGTAACATATGGTTGTAGTGTGCCGTTGAAGGATTCCTTGTTATCACCTATCGTTGTCTCAACGTGGAGGGGGACAATTGACCACCTCGAATAAACGAGTATTCACTGGTTTATGCACAACTCTGTAGAACCAGCACGTTGGTAAGGGCATAAAGCACCCGCAGAGAATTCCTCCACAGCTCTGCAAGCATCCTGAGTAGCCGGGGTATTTTGCTGTGTACTGGAGCTCCGGCACAATCTCCGTGGAACGCATTGTTTCGCACCTCTCCGTGGTGCACGACCCTGCTTGGTCGCATCTTTTGACCAGGTATACGTGTACCTTTGTCGGTCTAGTGAAAAACTGGGTTATCTTGGCACACTTGTAGTCCACGCTGTGCTTGGTAAACTTGAGGAGCCCTACTGTCTTGTTGGCGAGTAGTATTTGAAGACAGATTTGTGACTGTAGCCGATTGAAAAGTAGTTCTCGGCTAAACAGAACAAGTACCGGAAAGAGCTGAACAAGTATCGGAAAAAGTGAAGCAGCCTGCCTCACTTTTTTCCGATACTTGTTCAGCTCTTTCCGGTACTTGTTCTGTTTCCGGTACTTGTTCAGCTTTGTTAGTTGCAGCTAGCCTGCTGACTATTGTTTTCATCAACCATACTGTGGTGAAAATGGTGGCGATAGTCAAGTAGGTTATCAGGGCAGCTGTAATTATAGCGCCAATAGGCCAGCAGTGGGGATTGCCCAATAAGGTTTTGGAGAATAAGTACTGATGATCACAGAACTTGGGCCTTTCGCAGGTTTTGTTTCGTTCCTGAACTCCGATGTCATTATGGATTCATAGCAGGATGTTTGCTTCATGTTCCACCGGAGAGATAGGTAATAAGTAGCTAATTGAGGCAGTGTTGTTAGTCAAAATTTGACACTGGTTGTCAATACACAGCTCAGCGCTACCGTTGGTTGGTGAAAGCGTCACCACTCCATTTGTACATGATTGTAGTGGCGTGGTGTTCGCAGCTATTGCTGGCATGATTATGCACAGAGCCGTAAACACTGCAAATCTTGTTGCAAGTGGCGAAGGATTGTGGTGTACGTTTTCCATATTCCGGAAGAATTCGTATGCACGTTCTTTTGAGCTTCGAGGAAGTTGTTCACGTCTCCTTCTATTAACGGCGAAATCGTCTGGTTGTTCAACTTCAGTAGGTGTTTCCGCCGGTTTATCTTGAACGCTTCGGATTTCGAGAGGAAAATTTTGTTGAGCGGCCGGTGGATTACATTGCCGTTTGGCATCAGTATTTTGGCTGATCTAACCAGTTCGTCCGCTGAGTTTATTAGCTCCGTTATCTTGCCGTAGGGCCAACATCCTCTCGGAATTAGGTCTTGTTCGATTATCACGACATCGCCTAGTTCGGGACTAGGTCTTCTTGAATGTCTGGGCTGTTTGAGATTTTGCTTCTGCATTTCTCGGAGGAGTACCAAATACTCAGACTTCCAGCATTTCCAGAATTTGTTCGCCGATATTTCGGAGAATTGCATTGCTTGCAACGCTTGCTCTCGAGTCTGAATTAACTCCAGATCGTACGTTGGATCATCGATTTCGTTCAAGGATTCTCCATTGGGAAGGGAGAATTTTAGATTTCCTTGAAGGAAAAAATCTATAGACCGCAGAGGAATTTCTGTGATATCCTCCATATTCAGCTTGGTTAGCGGCCTTGTGTTTAGTATTGCTTCGACTCGAGCTAGAACCGTACACATTTGGGTGAAGTCTAGCTTTTTACGCCCTATGGACTTATTTAGCGCTTTTTTGACTAAGGCGACTAATCGCTCTCAGACCCAACACATCCAGGGTGCGGCGGGAGGGTTGAATAGCCATTTGATACGTTCCGAGGCGCTATACGACATAAGGGAGATGCCTGTAGCATCGTCGTTTTCAAACATGGTGGCTATGATTTGTTCCCCATGCTTGAAATTCGTACCGCAATCGGTGCGAACGATTTTGGGGACTCCCCTTCTGGAGACGAAGCGTATGAAGCTGCTCAGAAAGGCCGCCGTCGACATGTTTTCAACAACCTCGAGGTGAACGGCTTGAGTTGTGAGGCACGTGTACGGGGCTATGTACATTTTTCCCTGGGTTTTCGAAATGAATGGACCCATGAAATCGCACCCTATATTTTGGAATGGTTTGCGATCGATTACCCTGTCTGCAGGCAGGGCAGACATATTAGGAGCACCGAAGGGAAGACCTTGGTATCTTTTGCACACTTGGCAGTGCTTTATGTATTTCTTGAAAGCGTTGGATGCGCGAGGAATCCAAAAGCGTTGTCGTGCTATAGAGAGCGTATGTTCTTTTCCACAATGCGCGTTTCCAAGGTGGATTTGTTGCACAATCAGGCGTGTAAGGTCTGATTTTGCGGGCACGTAAATGGGCGACTTCGTATCGGTAGGCATCGCCGCGTTTTGTAGACGAGATTCGTTTCTAATTCTCCCGTTATTGTCTTTGATTATGTGCTTGTCAGGAAACGCATTTGGAGTTCTGACAAGGTCTCAAGGTTTTGTTCCTGGCGGAGGATTATTTGCTCAGCTAGTTCCATGTCCGTGGAAGTGATCTGTCTTCCCGACGAGAACTGGGAGACGGCCTCCGTGTTCATAGGACGGGTCCTGTTAGTGCGATGGACCCAGTATTGCAGGCCTTTTCCGATGATGGATCGACTCTGATTGCTTTGTTGAGAGTCGCAAACCGTGTCAGGTCTACTAAACCTGGTTTCTCGTGCATTTCGGCGACGTAATTATTAGTCACCATTACTGGTGTTTGCTCGTTGTCTTCGTTTTCGTCTGGTGGGCTCTGGACTATTGTCTCAGTAGACTTTAGCCATGTATTGCGGCTGGACTGTAGCCAGCGCGGACCGCGGACCCAGTCATGGTCACTGATTGAATCGGTATCCTTTTTTGTCAGCTTGAGCGCTTGATTAAAACTCGTGCTAACTGTGAACGAGTCTGTTTGAGTGTGATATTCTACTCCTAAGAGTTTCACACTTTGGGTCTCAAGTCTGTCTTGTTCTGGTATATTGGCATTGACTTGACTAGAATTTGAAGTGTATTCTCTCAAATTCATCCCAATTTTGGCGAATAATTGCTTGGATTGAAGGTATTTCTCCAGAGCTTCGCTTTTCGTTTGGGCACCCTGTAGAATATTGTCTACATACAGATTTCTCGAAATTTCTTTCGCTAGCTGTGTGTTGTTATTACTGAAGTGAGATAGGCTGAGAGAGGCATGTTCAGAATGCTCGGAGAGGCAGTTACTCCGAAGGGGAGCCGTTTGAAGCGATAGTGTATCACATTATCCTTGGTAGGCGGCAGACTGCGGTTTTTTAGCCACAGAAATCTGCACAGGTCCTTGTGTGGTTCTAGGAGCCGTATCTGAGTAAACGCGGCTTTTATATCACACATAAGGATTATCTTGCTATCGCGTGCCGAGAGCAGGATGTCGTGAATTTTGTTCACGAAAGCTTCTCCTTTGTGCATTACGTCGTTGAGAGAGAGCTTCCCTTTTCTTTTTGACGACGCGTCAAAAACAATTCTCAGAGGGACGTTTTTTGACGGTTTCCACACGCCCGAGTGGGGCATATAGTATTGACCGACTGCGTCTTTCTCTGGAGAAGTGAAGTTTTCTATCATACCCTCTTGCTGGTATTTTTCAATGATTTTGCAGTACCAGCGACGTTGCTCGTCATTGTGGGTTAAGGCGGTTTGAAGTGAGTGTAGGCGACGTATCGCTATTGAGTAGTTGTCCTCCAGCTCTGACACGTTGTCTTTGAGCGGAAAGGGGGCTGTTATATGACCTCCTTCAAAGGAAATTCTCTTCGAGTACTTTTCCAGGTACTTATGGACTTTTTCGTCCGATTGGTATTCAGCCTCAGAGATTCCGAGACCTTCTAATTCGAACATTCTTTGGAGAAGTGCTTTTTCATCGAGTTCGGGTTCGCACACGGCTGTCAGCCCGTAGCACGTTGTTTCGGCGCTCTCTTGGGGGATTGACCCTTTGCCGTATACAGTGGGCCCGAAAATGGTTTTTGCTATGTGCAGGCCGGTGGGAGTTCTCTCCGTTCACCGGATGGATGACTAGTTCATGGAAGTAGTCCAGACCAACGAGAATGTGAGGCGTTTGGTGTTCGCCGCGAAGTTTCGAGTTGGCTAAGCATATGTTATTTGCCTTGAGGAAATTGACGTCTGTTGACGTGAGTTTCACACTTGGAAAGCCGTCGGTAATCACTGGTTTGGTTTGAAATCTGAACCGTAGTTCCTCGCCAAATACAGTGCTAACTCTGGCGTCAACGATGTGGCTTTCAAATTTTTCTATGTGGCCACCAATGCCCGACATTGTACATATTTCAGTAGTTTGTCTAGGAAGACCAAGTTTGGTGGCGACATCTTCTTGAATGATCGTCTTTTGGGCACCGCAATCAAAGATGAATAAGACTTTTTCGTATGCGGATTTTCAATGATTCCAGATGTTACCCTCAGCTGTCATTAGAATCAGCTGCGATGATGTAGCGTCGTTTTGAACAACGAAGCCCTGCTTAGAGCAGGTTAATGCGTTGTTTGTAGTTTGCCTTCTACGATTATTTTCGTGTCCGGATTGCTGCTGGTCAGCTCTGTGATTTCTGCTGGGTTGGGCAGTTCTCTGTGCAGGACTCCATTGCCTTTCTAATTGGTCCGTATCTTTTCTGAAGCACAGCGTAGAGTGATGTTTTTGACCGCATTCGGTGCAGTCTGGCTTTGAACAGTCATAGCTGCTATGCTTCTGTGAACAGCATTTCCAACATCTGTTCTGTTCCCTAAGAAGTTGTCTCCGTAGGGATATGTCCGTGACTGTTTTGCACGATAGGGATGCATGCATGCCCTTCTGGCAAAACAAACAGCCGTCGCTGACCTTAGTCTTTTGAGCGCTGTCATGCCGCGGCCGATGGGCGATGTACTTGTCGCCTTGTGAGCTGACCCTCGCTAACATTGGGTGCTTGGGTCGATGCTCAGCCGATTCTTGATTGCTGTATGTTGAGTGGCCCAATCTCTTTTCGACATATCCTTTTGCAGATATTTCGTCTTTAAGATGTCTCAGGAGATCCTCAACTGTTTGGTTGTGCTTTCCCTTAGTTGATCTTAGCACTGGCTTGACGATGTCGTGAGGAAACTTGGCCAGAATGATTTCGCACCAAATTGGATCGTAGGTATTACATCGTAGCCGGCGGAGACCATCTGATTGTTGAGTGGCCCATCTGATTGTTGAGTGGCGTTGAGTGGCCCATTGTATTTGTTCTAGTACAAAGGAACAGCTGTCGGCAAGGTTTGCAGCTGGATTCATTTTCACGAGTCTCTGGACTATCTGCGATCTATTTGTCGTGTAGTCGCTGTAAGAATCCCAGAGTGTTTTTATCATCCACTCATAGTTTTGCGGCAAGGACTGGATTTCTTGGATTACTGCTCTAGCACGGCCGCTAAGGCTTTCTTTCAGAAGGAGAATTTTCTCCATTACGTCTAGTTCATTGCTTTTATGAACTAGAGCCCCAAAAATTGCCCAGAACTCTGGGAACTCCTCAGCGTTACCACCAAATTTGGGCAGCGTCGCTTGCGGAGGTTTGATCGATCTGTATGCATTACTCGGCTGTCGGATAGTGAGCTCAGCAAGATCGACATCGTCCGCGTTTAATAGTGAGCTCAGCAAGATCGACATCGTCCGCGTTTACAGGCACGGTACTAGGTTCTTCGTGTCCGTTTGAATTTGAGCTAGACGACTGTTCTTCTTCTCGCTCAACCCTTTCTCTCTGGGATCTCGGGGTGGCGTAGCCTAGTCTGACCTCCATTCTGTCACGAACGGATATTGCTTCATCAAGTCTGATCGTTAAAATATAGCTGAGATCGTCAGACTCGGACAAAGTTGTGCGTAACTTTGCTTCTTCTTGAATTTGCTCTATTTTGAGCATTATATCCTTTTTCTTGGACTTATTTTTGCAGTTTTTATGTTCGTCTCTTATTTCTGCGAACAAGCTCTGCAGTTTTTCTCTGCCTTCTTTGATTTGCTTTATGCAGCTTTGTAGCAGGGCAATTGCTGTCCTGCATTTGTCGTAGGATTCTTCGTCTACGACTGGGTAGTCTACCCTAGCGGTGTATTCGTTATACCTCGTTACTATGGTTTGGAGCGATGTTGCGCTCGAAATGATTGGCGTCTTATAAAAGTGGAGTGCCATACTGAGTTATTCTGATTTTTCTGTGAATCAGGTTTTCTTCAGTTCTGAACTCTTACTTTTACCTAGCTGGTAGGTTAAGATTTACGATTTGATGTCAAACCGTCTACGAAATGCTCTGCAGAGATTTCGGCACTAAGAGCCTGCAGGCTGCTTAGTTTGCTCTATAGAGCGTGCTCGGTTGAGCGTCGAAATGTAGGTGCTCGGTTGAGCGTCGATAACGTAAAGATCTTTAACAGCTGGCTGTTAAAGACTTGACGTCGAAGTAGTTGATGTTAACCGGCTAGTTTTAGCCGATGCACCAAAAATATGATAGATGTTGTGTGCTGGACACGAGTGTGGTGAACCGTTTATTCGGTATTCAGTGGTAGAATATATAGGATCTATTGCACAGAAACGGGTATTTATACTCCTCGAGTGGAGGCGTGGAATGTAGATGGATGGCGTGGGGTGGAGGTGGATGGCGTTGAGTGAAAGTGGAGATTTAGGTGGACGGCGTCAAGTTGAGGTGAAGATGGACGGCGTGGAGGTGGAGGTGGCATCGTCGTAGGCGACGATAAACGTCTTTTAAGTTCGATGTGGTGATTACAGCGGCTCCTCCTTCTCTTATCCGTCTGTTCTCTCATTCGGATAGGAGCCTTTGTGAATGTTATCCATCATCAGTAGCGGTGTTAATGAGTTGTACGGTCCCATCAGGGCGTATACGTTAGACTGCGACTGTTATTCTACGGTGAACATATTGTCTTCGCTCTGCATAGAGCGCCGATCAACCGAAATTCTCGCTTGACTTTCAAGATGAGGCTTTCACTGCCGTTTTGACACTCCAAAATAATACAAAAATATGAACAGACCAATCACCACCCGAATTTTCGTGGTTGCACACATCGATTGTTACAGATAGCACTGTAGAACAACGAATAACCAAGATCAAGAACGTTGTTAATGAAATCCAGGAGACAATGTACCTTGTGCTTAAGAAAATGGGGTCAGGTAATGTGAAGGCATTCTGCCACATTTTCGACCGCGCTTGTTACACGTTTTCGCGCGCGTGGGACCGGCGCGCGCCGCTTTCGCCCGCTGCAACTACGAGCCACGGGTGGGTCGTATTGTCTCAGGCCGACGGTTTTTTCGACGTGATACGTTTTTGCACCATATGAACGGACATCCCCATCGTGTACAGCGCCCTCGACAACACCCAGAGATGACGTTTGACGACGGTTGGCCGAAAAACGTTTCCTAGGCGGAATCCGGATGACGAAATCCCTTGAATAGTGCCAAAATGGTTTTACTTACAATGTAAATAAATGCGCCTTGAAAACATGTTTCACTTAACCACGATGTTAACAGCACCTTTGCGCTAATGGTAATACGTTCGTTAAAAAAAATCGGAAGTTTTCGAAAGTCGGAGAAAATGACACTTCGAAAGTGTCCGACCCATCGATCGGTCGAATTGTCCCAAACGGCAGATAGCGTCCGACTCACCCGTGGTTGTTATAGTGGTCAATGTGTTTGCGGTGATTACGGCGCCTCTCATTCATCTTCTCTCTAATATAGAAACCTTCATGAAAACTTATCCATCATCACTGGTGGTGTAAATGAGTTGTATGGGCCCATCGTGGCGTGTACCTTAGACTGCGGCAGTTATTCGATGGTGATCATAAATTTTTACTCTACGTAATGTGAATCCCACTACCCTTTCAAGTTTGGGCTTTCACTGCCTTTTGTAGGCTCGACAATTGTAAAAAATATAAAATATGAACAGATCGATTACTGCGCAAAATTTCACGGTTGCACACATCGTTTGTTGCAGATAGCAATGTGGCAGACCAAATAGCCAAGATCGAGGGATTAATTGAAAAAATCCTGGAATTGCTCCATGGGGAAACTACAGAGAAGCCAGGTAATATAGAGGCATTTTACTTTTGATGCGGTGACTACGGCTCCTCCTCTTACCAACCTTTTCTCTCATACGATTAGATACCTTCATGAAAAGTTATCCATCATGGGTGAGGGACGTTAGGTCCCCGAGTCGGCTCGGCATAGGTGGTCCGTGCGTCCTGTGGATACAATTAACGGAGACTCGCACTGAGGCCATGCTCGTCGCTCGCGACGGCGCGGCGAGTGGTGACCGCGTCCGCCACCTAGGCCATGGTGACCCGACGACGACCCGATCATCGTCGACGGTCCACAGCTCGATCAGATTTTCCGCTAATCAATGGCTCGTCACCTAAAGGGGCCTGAGTGCAGGGTGTCTCAGTGCACACTTCGATGGAAACCTGTATATGCTTCTACTCAGAATTTTGAGCTGTATCACATGCGCTCAACCAGAAACTTCTCAAGACAACCCTAAGGGCACAATATGCTCATTTTCACTTTTTCTTGAAAAAAATTAAAACATTTTCCCAGAGAACAGATTCTGCAACGTGTTTCCAGAGTAAAATTTTGCCGTCGATCCAACCAATTCAACGAGAGACCTTTTTAATGTTATTTACGGTCTATATTCCACGGGAAGGAGAGAAAATTAAAGAGAACCTTGAGCATCTCTCCATCTTTTCTCTAACATACCAGACATGATCACTTTTTCAATGGTAAATATATACATCACGTAATGCAAAGATTTTTGGTGCAAGAGGAACATCTCAGCACTTCACACCACCAACCTAGCGAAAACCTTTCATAGGAGAAACATGTCATATCAACTCGATGTTATGATTTTGCTTGAAAAAGCACAATTTAGTTTGCTGAAAAGACTTCTGGGCTGTGGCCATCCAGCCCTCGCTACATTAATAAAGCTCCTCCGGTTTTTGGATCTGGAAGCATTTCTTGTATTTCTCTTCTTATATTTAGTTGTTTCTCATTGATTTGAAAAACCTGATGAAACGAAGCGTCTCCGTGTGTGACGTGACGAGAAGACAGTGTTATATGTAAATAGAGAATTATCAAGTCAGTCAAAAATCAGTTTTCACGACTGTTTTCTACAGGCTCGCAGGGCGCTATCGCGCAGGAGGATTGAGTTCTCGAAATATAAGAACATTCTGCAGTAGGATGTCAGAGCATGTTACTGGACGAATACATGAAATATATTGTGATGAAACTTATTATTTCAATCACACCATACTACTACTGAAAATTACTGAATCACTGTTACTGAAAGTGTCAAAGGTATGAAATCTGTAAAAAAAATCACGACAGCTAAATCCTCTTCAACTTCTTCTAATGAATTCGTTCTTCGCTTTCATGAAATATCGACTGTGGATACCATCAAAAAGGTCTTTGGTTGAAGTGGTTGGAACGGCGGCGAAATTTTAGTCTGGAAACACGTTCCACAATTAGATAAAAAAAATTTTCAAAAGAGAGTTAAAACGAGAATATTGTGTCTTTAGCGTTGCCTTGAGAAGGTTGTGGTCTAGCTCATTTGATAGAGCGCAAAATTCTGAGTAGAAACATATACACGTTTCCGTAGAAGTGCATAATGAGGCACCCTCACTCAGGCCCCTTTAGGTGACGAGCCATTGACATGATAATATGGTCGAGCTGTGAACCGTCGACGGTGGTCGGGTCGTCGTCGGGTCACCATGGCATAGGTGACCGATGCGGACATCACTCACCGCGCCGTCGCGTGCGACGAGCATGGCCTCAGTTCGAGTCTCCATTAATTATATCCACAGGACGCACGGACCACCTCAGCCGAGCCGACTCGGGGACCAAACGTCCTCCCCCCATCCATCATAGGTGGTGGTGTTAATTAGTCCTATGACCGCATAATGACGTACACCTTAGACTGCGTCTTATTCTTATTCTTTGGTGAACATATTGTCTACACTCTGCATAGAGTGCCGATCAACCGTTGCTGATACTCTAATGAACAAACGTTGCTCCGGCTTGACGTTAGGAGGCTAAAACATTAATTTGAAAAAATATGAACAGACCAAGCATCACACGAATTTCCACGGTTTCACGCATCGCTTGTCACAGATCGCCAACGGCAGACCGGTTAGTCTAGCTCGAGCGCGAACATAAAGAACCTAATTGAAAGTTAACAAAAAATCTATAAAAACGCGAAAAAAACAAGTTTACCAGCTATGCGTAAAAGGGGTCTTTTGCTTCCCGAAGCTGTAATGGTCACGGTAACACAGATAGAATTACGGGTTAGAATACTCCGAAATAATTGATGTTTTTCAACTCAATTTAAGGGATCGCCGTGTATCTGTCCCATTATCAGGGAATTACTTCGCGATTGTCAATTTCATATAGAGCGTGTTTTGCTGGCAAAAGTACTATACATATGTTACATGTATATGTACTATGCATACATATGACTGTTACAGCGTCCAAGAATAGGTTTACAGATAATAGAAAAAAAGTTTCATCCAGGAAAGAGTCGCACGAGGGAAGACAAGATAGATTGGGCGATCACCAATGGTTGGAGTCCTTGTGAGGAGTTTACGCAAAAACTATATTTGGTAAGAGCTACATAGTTGACATATGGTTACTTTTTAACAGTTCACGTGAAATAATGCCTTACAGTCGTTATTGATTCGAATTGTTCGATGTTATGTTAAGCTTGAATGTAGTCCACAGCCACTAAAATCTGTACTTTTCTTTCTTGACTTCTATTCGCACGAAACTGAGGTTATGTTCTTCACAACAAGTGGAGGAACTACATTCAGATATCAGTGCATTCTGACTTATTAACTCTGGCCGATCGCAGGAGCGCCTCTTACCTAAGCACACTACACTCTTACCCGCTCCCTTATATCGGAAAGCGTCGCTGAAAAATTGAGCGCAGTTCTTATATAATAATTATGAGAGCTACAGAAACGAAACCCTGACTTCAAATCTCACAAGAACAATGTGACAACTCCTCGTTCTGTGTTTAGTAGTAATGATGGCTAATTACAGAAAACCGCAGAACCCCTCAGTTTCCCGGCTTCAACTACTGTTACGTTCTATATGATAAGTGCAGAAGTCGCTTAGTTATCTTTAGATGCGACGACCAAATTAGGATCAAATTTTCAGCGCTGAACTTCTTTTTTCATTCCACAACGAGGATCAAATTTTCACCGCTGAACTTCTTTTTTCATTCCGCGACGGTTGAAATTTTGTTAGGTCATTCCTTTAAAACAAATGAATATTCAGGTTGAGCGTCAACCATCTACTCGTTCTGAAGCAGCTAATTTCTGCAGAAGTAAGGAAGGACAGCTGGTGACCATTCACTCTGCTGAGGAACGCGGATGCATCTGGGGTATGCTCACTGAAAAACGACGGGAATAAGAGATTTGGGCCAAATTACTTCTTTGTGAAGAGGAAACTTGAGTAGCATCACTCTTGGTATATAGACGGTGGCTTAGAAATTACGTGCGCCATGAAAAAAGTGTTCATAATTTTTTTTCTCAGGTCAAATATTTGAAGAAACTTATTTATATTCAAGAAGAGCACATTATATTTTTTTATTCCATAGCGTTTTTATCCCGATCAGTTGCGGGGTACGTCTTTCATGATAGTTGCCTCGCCTTCTCTCTCCTTACACTTACAAGGGAAGCTTGTGAGCGATCGGTGACGATTCATAACGAAACCCATACGAGTGTAGGGCTTGGCACGAGGAACGCAACGATGTGTTCATCAGGTGCCGTCGTCACCTGGTTGATCTGAAAATGGCCGGCGAAATTTTCCACTGCCCCCGCACGTAGGCTCCCCGCCAGCGGTAGTAGCGGGGCCAATTCATTGGTCGTTGAGACGAGGTGGCCGAGTGGATAATGATGTGGACTTATAAATCTAGTGGTCGGGGATCGGTCCCTTCGGATAGCTTTTCTTTTGCCTTCATGCGCTAGATTCCAAAATACGCTCCCTCTGCGATTTTGCCGCAGTTTCGAGATAGAATCGCGTTTGGGACGAGTATGACCAACAGAGTACGCACGGAGGACAAAATCTGCTATGTTCGCGGCCCATACTTACCGTAACGAACCCAGATCCATCTCAAATCCAGAAACTAATGTCAGGTTCGTGATCAGCGCCCCGAATAACCCCCGTAGACGAAGTTCGGGCTCAATCGGTGATTTCGACCCAATCGCTCTACTTTGACTACGAACCCTAGCAAGCGCACGTCAGACATAACAGGAAAAGCAGATGTTAGATTTGTGACCTGGGGATTTGTCAGCTGCCCAAGTAATCTTCTTTGATGAATATGAGAAGAAACTCATCCAAAATAGAGTCTCTGTTCTTTAGAGTCGAAAAAGTGGAACAATAGAACAAAGAATATTCTCGGCAAGTGGACCTTCATACAACTACTCACTTGACACTAGTAAGGTTGGTTAGGTCAGAATCACCGATTTAGCCCAAACTTCGTCTACGGGGGTTATTCGGAGCGCTGATCACGAACCTGACATTAGTTTCTAAATCTGGAATGGATTTGGGTTGGTTACGGTAAGTATGGACCACGAACATAATAGATTTTGTGCTCCGTGCGTACTCTGTGGGTCATACTCGTCCCAAATGCGATTTTATCTGGAAACTGCGGCAAAATTGCAGAAGGTGCGTAATTTGGAATCTAGCGCATGAAGACAAAACAAAAGGCATCAAGAGGGACCAATCCGCACTCATCAGATTTTGACTCCACAGCATTATCCACTCGGCCACCTCGTCGTGCTGGCTGGTATACTCGGCCCGGTAGTCCCACTGGCGGGGAGCCTACGTGTGGTGGCAGTGCAAAATTTTGCCGGCCATTTTCAGATCAACCAGGTGACGACGGCACCTGGTGAACACAGCGTTGCATTCCTCGTGCGAAGCCCTACACGCTCATATGGCTATCGTCACCGATCGCTCACAAGCTCGTCACCGATCGCTCACAAGCTTCCCTTGTTAGTGCTGTTCTCACTGCGTTGAGGTTACCACACTGCCATTTTGTCTCGACCTTGAGCTTCATGTAGCATGGCCATATCGTCCTCGATAACAGGTTCTTGAGTGCTGCTTCATTGCATGCGGCCATCTATCCGTCTTGAAATTGTGACCGTTTTCCTGTAACCTGGGTCTTTCACCACCATCCTTTTCAAGAATTCCTAAAGATACGAGGATCTCTTCTCGGCACACTTCCGCGTTTCGTTTATCATTTCGTTTGATAAAAATTAGAGATTTTCCGCCTGGAGCACAGAAAGCGCCCGAAGCCACAAAGCGTCTTCGACATTATGCTTGGCTGTGGTCTTTCGATTGCGGTTTAATAGCAAATGTTTTTGATTTCGCAGCTTCTTTAACAGTAAGAATTCTCAGCACCTGTAAGAAAAGCGACTCCTCCGACTGAGTCGTGCTTAAATTTTTTTATCCTCGAAAACTCGCCTACGCAGGAAGAATGGAAAGAAATACCGGAAATTTTGCAAAGTCCGCCGCAGTAAGGGCATCCTATGGCTCGACAAGAAAACTTAGCACTTGTTAAGAAGTCCGACTCCGCCGACCTGGACGGGTCAAGAATTTAATTTTCGCTGAAAGCTTATCTATGGGTGTTGCTTGGGACGTTGATCAAGAATCTGGTGTCTGTTTTTCTAATTTCCGCCAGGGACCAACCATATAGTCAACATGGGTGGTCCGGTCAAAATCACAGTATTCGCTGAAACATCACCTATGGAGCTTATTTTGTATGCTGATCACGACTCTGATGTTCGTTAATGAGTGTCAAGCACGTATGCAGTTCTAAAATCACAAGGGTAACTCATTTTTGCTTAAAAAACAAACCACAAAATGTGAAAATGACCTCTGGAAGTACACAAACGACGAACAATACAGAAGCCGACTTCAAGTGTCAGTATGCATATCAACAGGGATACAGTGATGCTACTTGGTCCCAGAAGTTGGAGAGTGCTTCTGTCCGATCTCCAAATTGTCCTCTCTAAAGACTCACACAGAAAATACAATAGCTCCGGTTGTTTATTCTGTACTATTGCTTCGTCATCGATTTGAAATTCTGCCACTGACAGCCGTTGTTCGAGTGTGAGCATTTGTGTTGGGTCTACAAAATTCAGTTGATGGCTCACTGCCAGACGAGTATGAAGTTGTGGCAAAGTCGGACCACCCACGTTGGAGATACCAACGGTATGAGTATTATTTCCGGCTGTAATTCGATCAGCGAATATCAGAATCGTGATCAGCACAAATGTACAAAACAGTCCCCATACACGAAGTTTCAGCAAAATTGTGATTTCGACTGGACCAGTCATGTTGGTTATACCGACGATATGGGTGGTTCCCGACCGTAATCAGAAAAATGGACACCAGATTCGTGATCAGCGCACCAAATAACACCCATATAAAAAGTTTTAGCAAAAATTAAATTTTTGACGACGACGAGGGCGGTGAAGTCGGACTTTAACAGGCGCCAAATGTTCCCATCGAGAAATAAAGTGCTCTTATTGCGGGGCTTTTTGAAAAATCTCCAGAATTCCTTTAGATTTCTTCCTACGTTTGATAGAGAGGAGCTTGCGTTCTGAATGAACGATGACGTACCGATTTACCTGAACGGTCAAGCTGCACGGCCATTTTCATCAACATCATGTCATTTTGTCAAATACTCTTCTTATGCTCCTGCGTTTCTGCCATGTATTGAATCCATTCACGTCCACTCCTGGGTTTGGCTCCGACATGAAAATTCCCATTTCCTCAATTAGGAACTGCCTGGACGGTTGTTAGAGAAATACCAAGTGCCGATGACCACGTCAAGTTCGCCATCCCACCTTACGCTTAATATGCAGTGGCGTTTCGTTACTATTAGGTTGGTGCATAAGTTCGTCCTGTTTTTTTTTGGCACGACTGTTGTAAGTATGGTTTGAAAGCTTTGCAGAGTGTGACACAGCATTCAGAAGAGAAGTATTTGCTGTTCCATGCAGTATATTAGAATTTTGTGACAACTTCGAATTTCATTGTTTTTAAAAAGGCTGTGGTTCAGTGGCTGTTTCGTCTACTCCGCTGTTGGGTATCCACGCCAGTAACTCAGTAGTTTATTATCGACAGCAACAGTGAACGATTCCAGACGACAGAGTCACAGTTACAGCCGACCGTTTCTCGGTTAGAGGAAGAAGCCAACTCTACGCTCCGCCAAGCCTTTTGTCTCCTCGGACGCCTCGCCGAGTTAGATGTTTATGTAGATAATGGAAGAAGCTCGGCGAGACGACCGAGGTTACATGTATCGATTGGTATATGAGCCTATGTTACTAGCGGATATGGTGAAAAATACAGGAATTTTAGTGAGTATAATGAAAAATACATGAAATAATCGCGATTCGTCGCGATAGTCCCCGCGCGGCCAGGGTGCGGTACGTTGCGTGAACGATATGAAAATGAGAACACACAAATTAGTGAACTACCAACCATTGAAAGAAAGGAAGAAATTGAGAAATCTCAAACAATCAAAGAGAGGAAACAAAATAGGCAAGGAGGAGAAGTGACACAGGTGAGTAAAAATAAGAGTGAAATGACAAATTTGATTGGTTCACGTCTCCCCCGTGCGTGAGTGCTGCGTGTGTGGGTCGTTCCATGAAAAAAAGGTCGGTCGTCGTAGCGGATAGATCACATGAATTCCTTCCTTTTGTTATGAGGTTGATCCGACGTTGAACATCCGAGGATGTGGCACTCGGGCCAGGGTCAAGCTGGAGGTTCGAGAATCGAAGCTGGAGGGTCGTATTTGGCTTGCGTCGAGTGGGGGTCGTATCGGAAGGGTCGTTTCTTAGGAGCGTAGGAAATCAGTACTTTAGTTGTACGCAGCATTATTTTATCCCAATTTTATTATTCATTTCTATTCAAATATTTATTTTTGTTTATTTTCTGCCTAGTGCAGTCATATAAAAAAATTGCCTTTGTACAAGTGTTAATTAATATTAGCACATTTATGGAAAAAGAAAACTATTATTTCCTCACCCATTTCATTTTTTGAAATGTAAGAAGATGTGGACAAAAGAGGAGAGAAACCAACCGTGTGCATCCGTATGGTTTTATATCAACCAAAAAGATAACGCTTACATATACAACACACAAGGGAATTCAAACGACATCTAAGTGCCTTGGTTGTTTTTTAATAATTTTACTACCGAACTCTTGCTTTCCGGACTCTGAAAGGAGCAAACAAACATTTTCAGGAGGGAAATGGACGAAAAAAGATCGGCGAAACGACGTAAGCGTCTTCTACTACAAATGGAAGGATAGAAATGGAGATTAAGGCGGCGACCGATCTTGAATTAGCACTTAATGAAAATTTGACTGATATATTTCATGCATATCAAACAATGCTACACAGAATATCAGCATATTTTACAATTAAAACGCGACAGATTTCGCCGCGTTGCTCTTCGGTAGCAGTGGCAGTGGAAAAATAAAGTATTTTTCTGGAACAACCGGACGTATCGCAGTGAAACTCTACACGCTGTGGACTTGAGCCTCCTCTTAACATTGGTGTGGAAATCAGACTTGAAAATCACGTTCTGCTTGGTGAACAAGGTAGGTTCGGTTTAGCTTCGATTTTCGTCTGAAATCGGAGCAAAATCGAACCTGCCCTGTTCACCAAGAAGAACGTGATTTTCGAGTCTAATTTTTACGGCAATATTAACAGAAAACTCGAATTTATGTAATGTGAAGTTTCATTGCATTACGTCCAGTCGTTCCTGAGAAATATTTAATTTTTCCACTGCCACTGCTACCGAAGAGCAACGCGGCGAAATTGGTCGCCGCGCGACGTGCTGTAGTGAACCAGCAGTGATATCAGTAAAACAGTTATAGCTCTGTAAGTTTCAGGAGTTTCGTCAAACTTTAAACGGTGTTCGAAGCTAGATGATTAGTACTACCTTTCTTCAGTAAACCGTTTCTGGAAATCATGTTCTTCTTGGTGAACAGGGTAGGTTCGATTTTGCTTCGATTTCAGGCGAAAATCGAAGCTAAATCGAACCTACCCTGTTCACCAAAAAGAACATGTTTTTCGAGCCTGGTTTTTTTCACCAATGTTAAGAAAAACTCGAATTTGTAGTGTGTAAAATTTCACTTCGATACGTCCAGTCGTTTCTGGGAAATATTTGATTTTTCCACTGCCACTGCTACCGAAGAGCAACGCGGCGAAATCGGTCGCGTTTTAATTGTAAAATATGCTCATATTTTGTGTAGAACTGTTTGATATGTATGGAATAAGCCAATCAAATTTTTATTTTTATTTTTTTCATCAAGTGCTGATTCAAAATCGGTCGCTTTCTTGATCTCCATTTCTGTCGCTCCATTTGTAGTAGAAGATGCTTCCATCGTTTCGCCGATTTTTCTTCGTCCATTTCTCTCCTGAAAATTTTTGTTTGCTTCTTTCAGAGTTCATAAAAGTGAATGTTCATTACAAAATATTTGCTCTCAGATCAAGCCTATGTAACAAGTGGGATCGTGCTGGGACCGCCACTAATAGAGGGGGGTCGTAAATTTTCTGCAGAAATCGAACCTCACGCTTGAGCCTGACTCGGGCCACTCCTGTTCGATCTGGTAAGCACAGGCCGTTGAGTGGGGGAGAAGGTGATTATTGTGAAAACAATGAAATAAGTAGAGCTGGAGGTGAGTAAAATAAATGTATAGCTGGATGGTAGGGACTCCGTGGATGTAATAGAGCGGTTATGGCGAACGGTTACGACGACGAATTTGTTTTTTCAAGTCGCTGATGATGTATGTGAAATTATCGATGGTCTCTCTCATATCCCGAATCTTGTCTCGTGTTCTCGATTTCTGGTGTATCGCATAGTGCGCTGTTATGGCCGGGCTGTTTGCAATACCGGCACGGCTCATCGTGTTTCTCACATCTGAGGTATTTCGAATGCGCTTTCAGACAGGTTGAGCATCCTCGCCCCTTGTCGATTATGACCTTTCGAGTGGTTGAGTTTACAACTATTGGACATGCATCTGAAAAATGACAACCCTGTGGCTCGCAGAAGGCACAGATCAAAGCGGAAGGGATGTTGTCGTCTGGTGTTTCGCTGCCGATCTTCCGCATGATGTGCCGTTGGGACGCAAAGACCTTCAAGCGCTTTCCCGCGGCAGCTCTGCTTGCGCGCGCCTCTCGCAGTTGGTGTTTTAGATCTCGTATGCTATCCTTGTGATTATCGTCTTGATGGCGGGTAGTTTGTGATTTTTCTTTATCCGAGGGTGTCTTAGGGATTGTGAAGACCTCTCTCGCTGACGATACTTCGGCCTGTGGTGTGGTATCCGATGGTATTGGTGGGGGTGACTGGACCGACGTGCGCACGATGATGGTGGCGGTGGCGCTGGGCGTGACTTGAGTTGATGACTCGGAGGTGTTCTTTTTTCCGTGGATTCGGTACACTCGTCGCGTGTTTTCCGTGGCGGTTTTGATTACTTCGTTAACGTCAACGTTTTTGACTCTTGCTACGATGATTGCTACATTTCCTGCCATAGGTGGGTAGCCAACATCTTCTCGAGTGTCGTTATTGGTGTGAGAGTGGTATTGTGCGGGCTTAAAGTATGGAGGATCCGTTTCTAATAGTATTTTGTTGAGAGTTTTTCGAGGACTTCCCATTTATTTTTGCGTTGTGGGTTGTTTTTCCATGAAGCGCAGATGGAAGTGAATCCAAAGTAGATGTTGGTGTATTCCTGGAGCCATCTTCTTGGTACCTGCCATGACTCAGAAAAACAATGGCGATGAATGAAATGAGATGTAGGGAGTTCGGCTTGTTGCATTACTTGTAGACAGTCAGACTCCGCGTCTCCACGTGGGCCATTACGGCAATATATGACGATTGGTAAGTCGTGCTCTTTTGCTAATAGGGGTTGGGCCCTGAACACTCTTTTCTGTGTTGTCGCTTCTACGTCATTCCTTTTGTAGTCGAGTCCACATTCCCCAATCGTCAAGCATCTGTAGCGGTGTTGAGCCTTTAAGATTGGTTTGAGTAGTTTCCGAATTTCGTTACCGTATAGGTGCGAGAAGTGTGGGTGGCAGCCATAGGTGGCCCCTAGGAAGAAGGGATTCTGTAGTTCTTTCTTCAGCCATTCAGCTTCGTAACCAACAGAGTATTTTGTAAAGACTGCCGGATTGACAAAGTTTGGAATACATCCTGAGAAGTAGGGATGCCCGAATTAGCTACTGTTGTTTCAGTCGTTCGAGCCGTGACGATTGTGAAGGAAGTCGAGGTGACAGTGTGAGTCAATGAATGATTGTGAGACTTCATGTACCTAGTATGTCACAGTAAGTATGGGTCGTTTTTGATCTTTGTTCTCGTTGGACATATCGACGACAATTGTACGATTATCGTAATCTGGGGGGTGCGTATCTGGCTCTTCATCGTAGTCCAGTTGCTCCATGAATTCAGTGTTGTTGGAAATAAGAATCTGTTCTTGAGTAGGTTCCGTGTTTTCCGACCTGTCACTGACGTTGGTTACGTCGAGAAGGTCTGTGTCGAGAGTGTTGACTATTTCCACCTCTCTGGCTGGTCGAGGGGGAGGCTGGTGTTCTGCAGGCCCCTTTGTGGTAGGATTGCCCGATGTGTTGCGGTGTAATAAAAGCCTTGGAATGGAATGCGTGAATCCATGTGAAGTGGAACGTATGGTGTGCCAGTCGGATTGGAGGTCCACGGGTAGGAGAGTCCCATTTAACATTGTGTTTCCACAACGCTCGAATTTGTGTTTCCACAACGCTCGAATGAGCAATGGGACCATCCAGCCTAAGGGATCATAGATGCTGACAATTTGGCGTGCCACTGTTCTTTTGGTGATTGTTTCTACTGGTGGGAAATGACAGTGGATGTGTATGCTATCGTCATTTCAGTGCCATTCGACGCCTAGTACCTTCTGGATTGTGGATTTAGCACATGCCTCGTCTGGGAGAATCTCAGAAAGACTGGAACCGTTAGTGGCGAATTCCCTAAGATTCATTTTCATGTTCTGGAAAATGTTTCGTGATTCTCTGATCTTGTGCTCCAGAATATTTGGGGTAGATGCCGAGGCGTCAAATACGATCCGTAATTTAGTCGTCTCCTTGTGGGGTGTCAGGACTGGTTGGTGGGGTATGTAGTGTATGATGGGTCCCTCCGTGGTAATATTACCCGGTACTTCCTCGATTATTTCTTTCTCCAATTGCTGTTGGAAGGTAGAGTTATACTGTTCCAATAGTTCTGGTTTGGTATTCAACATGGCGAGAATTCTTTGTAGTCTTCTGAAGGCAATTTGCTTGTTGTCTGGCAATGGTGTATGTTGATCTTTGAATGGCAACCGTGCATAGTATCCATCGTTGCGGCATTCTATTGTATCATTAAAGAATTGCACAGCTTGTCGGTTGGAGGCTTCCGTTTCGGCATCTTTGGTACTAGTGAATTCACAAATACCAGCCAAGTCTAGGGTCCAGTATTTATCCCATCTGGTGAGTTCATCGTCAAGTTCTGACTTCGTATTCATCATATACACCATGTTGACATTGATAGAGTCTGTAGTATCCTCTGTGTTGTCCTGGTGTGTTTGCTGTTTGACCGTCAGCAAGTAACCCAGCTTGGAGGGTATGAGTAGTAGGCCTGAGGGCAGTTCCACTTGTGGGTTTGTGGTTTCTAATAACTCCCATAGTTGGTCGCACCATAACAATACCTGTGGTTTCGACGTGAACGTGGGTGCTGTGTTCGACAACGTGATCCGGTGTTGCGACATGAATTCAAAGTCTTCCGGACTTACGAGGAAGGTCAGTGAGCTTCCCCCAAAGATTCTTATCCAGACCTATACGGTTCGGTAGAGCATCGAGTGACGATTACAACGGTATAATTTGTTTTTGCTACCTGCAAACGGGTGGCCCAAAAAAGGCAAAAAACTGTGACAACTAACATACGCACAGAGGACAAAATCTACTAGCACTATCGTGAAATTCTTTTATTATCGCTTTTTGCGGGTTACTGTTATGTATACTAGAACATGATGTTGCAATGATGGTGCTAAGTTTATCGCAAAAATCGCATCTCAGGCGGGAATCGAACCCGCGTCTCAACCTATCCGGGATTGTGCATATCTGCTAGCACTTATGCATGTGCCCCACACCTACCGTAACTAACCCAATTCGATCCTAAGTTTAGAAACTAATGTCAGATCCATGATCAGCGCCTCGAATAACCCCCGTAGACAAAGTTTGGGCTAAATCGGTGGTTTCGACCTAGTCACCCTACTTTCTTACTACGAACCCTAGCAAGCACACGCCAGCTACAGTGGGAGAAGTTGATGTCAGATTTGTGAATTGTGGATTTGTCAGCAGTCCAAGTGATATTTCTCGTTGAATATTGAAAGAAACTCATCCGAAATGAAGTCTATGTTCTTTAGAGTCGAGAAGGTGGAATAATAGAATAAAGATGTTCCCGATAAGTGGACCTTCACTCACTCCACACTAGTAAGGCTGGTTGGGCCAAAATCACCGTTTTAGCCCAAACTTTGTCTACGGGGGTTATTCGGGACGCTGATCACGAATATGACATTAGTTTCTAAATTTGGGATCGATTTGGGTTGGTTACGGTAGGTATGGAGCACATTCCTAAGTGCTAGTAGATATTGTCCCTTGTGCGTATTCTATTGGTCATACTCCTCCCGAACGCGATTTTATCCAGCAACTACGACAAAATTGCAAAAGGAGCCTAATTTGGAATCTAGCGTATAAAGGCAAAAGAAAAACCAGCAAAGGTACCGAACCCCCGACCATCAGATCGTGAGCCTTACATGCTACCGACTGAGCCACGATGTTACGACTTAAAGAGGATAAGACCTAGAAGCCCTCTCGCCGTTAACTAGTATTACAATCCTATACGTAGAGATTTTTTCGCCTTTTTTGGGCCACCCATTTGCAGGTAGCAAAAACAAACTATGCCGTTGTAATCGTCACTCGATGCTCTACCGAACCGTATAGGTCTGGATAAGAATCTTTGGGGGGAAGCTCACTGACCTCACTTGTTAGCTGAATTGTCTGGTTTCTCCTTGTTAGGACTGGTGTAGTACACAGTCGTAGTTCATGTTTCTGTCCGTGGTTATCCCAAATATTGAGTGTCGCCTTGGGATTGGTTCTGCCGAACGTGTATACCAACAGTTCCTCTTGTTGGTGCTGTGGTAACTGCAATTCTTCGGATAGGTCTTGATTGATGAACGATCTATCAGCTCCGGTATCTAAAAGGATCTCAACCTCTTTCCAGATGTTACGAATCTCGTCGTAAATCCGTGCTGTGCCTGTGAGGAGACAAACTGTACCGTGATGTAGTGTAGTGCTTTGGAGAATTTCTGTTGCTGTCGAGTTCGTGTTCAGTGTTTCTGTAGTTGGCTGTCCGTGAGTATTTGGAATTTCGGCAAGAACTGCGTGAGCTCCAGCAGTCTGGCGTCTTTCGTGAGTTGGAGCGTGAGTAGGTGGACGAGTAAGAGATTGCCGTCCTTAAAAATTGGTTGGTTGGGTTCCGTGATTTCTCTGCACACGGGAAGTCCTTCGTTCTTTATTTAGTCCTTTGTTTATGTCTTCACGGGAAGTCCGTGTTTGCCGTTGTGGGCACAGAGTATGATGGTGTTTTACACCTTTACATGTTTTACATCCTTCGCTTCTTCACTCTCTCAGTAGATGTCCCTCGCGACCGCAGTTCAAACATCTATGTTGTCGCAGCTGAAAATTTCTTCTCGCACTGATGTCGCTGATGCGTGAGCATGATTTGTGCTGTGAAGAATTACAGAACATACATCTCTTAGGAATTTGTGCTGCTGCTACATTCCTGTGGAGCAGCGTTCGCTTTATGTTTATGTTCGGAGATTCTTCGCCGCGTTGGCAAGAGTGATGGAAATGTCGGGTGTTGTTATCGACAAAGTCGTGAATTTTCTCTTCGGTCGCAATGACAAAATTGAGTTCCGAGAGAACCTCTTTGAGAGTCCAATCGTCTTCTGTTCTATAAAGAGGAAGTTTGAGTTGTTAAACTTTCCGTTGGATAGTTTAATGACGATGGGCGTAACATACTCAAGGAGTTTACGTTGTGTGGTGATAGCGGAGTTGTCTGCCTTGGATCTTTCGAGTCGGGACTGTAGGTTGGTGACGAGAGTGAATTGGTTCCCAAACTTCTCTTTCAAAAGGTGTATCGCGTGATCATAGTTGGTCTCACAAGGGAAGGTTGTGAGCGATCGGTGACGATTCATAACGAAACCCATATGATCGTGTAGGGCTTTGCACGAGGAATGCAACGATGTGTTCACCAGGTGCCGTCGCCACCTGGTTGATCTGAAAATGGCCGGCGAAATTTTACACTGCCGCACACGTAGGCTACGGACTTAAAATCTGATGACCGGGGATCGATCCCTCCGTGTTGCTTTTCTTTTGCCTTCATGCGCTAGATTCCAAAACACGCTCCTTCTGCGATTTTGCCGCAGTTTCGAGATGAATCGCGTTTGGGACGAGTATGACCAACAGAGTACGCACGGAGGACGAAATCTGCTATGTTCGCGGCCCATACTTACCGTAACCAACCCAAATCCATCCCAAATTCAGAAACTAATGTCAGATTCGTGATCAGCGCCCTGAATAACCCCCGTAGACAAAGTTTGGGCTAAATCGGTGATTCTGACCTAACCAGCCTTAATAGTGCAAAGTGAGTAGTTGTATGAAGGTCCACTTGCCGAAAATATTCTTTGTTCTATTGTTCCACTTTTCGACTCTAAAGAACAGAGACTCTATTTTGGATGAGTTTCTTTCCATATTCATCAAAGAAGATTACCTGGGCAGCTGACAAATCCACAATTCGCAAATCTAACATCGGCTTTTCCCGTTACGTCTGGTGTGCGCTTGCTAGGGTTCGTAGTCAAAGTAGAGCGATTGGGTCGAAATCACCGATTGAGCCCGAACTTCGTCTACGGGGGTTATTCGGGGCGCTGATCACGAATTTGACATTAGTTTCTGAATTTGGGATGGATTTGGGTTGGTTTCGGTAAGTGTGGGCCACGAACATAGTAGATTTGGTCCTCCGTGCGTACACTGCTGGTGATACTCGTCCCAAACGCGATTCTATCTCGAAACTGCGGCAAAATTGCAAAAGGAGCGTAATTTGGAATCTAATGCATGAAGGCAAAAGAAAAAGGGCATGGAGGGAACGATCTCCGGTAATCAGATTTCAAGACCGCAGCACTACCCACTCGGCCACCTCGTCACAGCGGCCAAGGAATTGGCACCGCTACTCCCGCTGGCGGGGAGCCTACGTGCAAAATTTCAGTGCAAAATTTCGCCGGCCATTTTCAGATCAACCAGGTGGCGACGGCACCTGGTGAATACATCGTTACATTCCTCGTGCAAAGCCCTACACGATCATATAGGTTTCGTTATGAATCGTCACCGATCGCTCACAACCTTCCCTTGTCAGTCGCTGGGTAGCGCTTGATCAGTTCCCGTGCCTCGCCACGTAGTGAGTCGATTAGATAATTGAACTTCATTAAATTTGGCAGTCGTTTGCTGTGGACATGTACGTCGAACAATGTTCAAAAATTCGAGAAGTCCGAGATTTGGCCCGAGAACACTGGAATAGGAATCGCAGGGAGTTTGGCTGCAACCATTTCCGTGTTGTCGGTGATAGCATCTGCGGGTGAGTTTTGTGCTCTGGCGCTTTCGAGTAGAACAGCTAAGCACTGCGCCTCTTCAATTAGTTCCAGTGCTGTTTCGATATATTTGTGAGTGTGGGTTTCCTGTTCTTCAGACAGTTCCTCGATGGTGTCAATAGCGGAGGTGAAGTCCTCGAGAGCACTGGTAAGGAGTCTAGTGGATGCGTGGAGTTCATACACCTTGGCACTGATAGAGCCCGAATCGACAGCCTGTCCCCTCGACTGAGGAGTACCATTTGAGTGTTGAATACGTTCAACGATTTTTCGTAAGTTATTAGTATAACGTTTAACGAGGCTCTTTTTGTTTTCCATGTGATTGGACCAACCATTTGAAGGAAGAAAACGTTCACAGGTGAGAAACAAAGTGGAAAAAAAATTAAGCAATGTGTTGTGCGAGTAGTGAGGCTTTGCAGTGAATAAATGAAGTGTGACGCAGGTGTTAAAAAGGAACTATAAAAAGGGTGTGGTGCAGGAAAATGTATGGAGAAACAAGCTGGTAAAAAGTGCGGCAAATAAAAAATGATGTAGTGGAAAGTGCGTAACTTTTATGCGGCTCAAGCTCTCGTGAGTCGATGCACCATAAAAAGTGTGTGGTTCAGTGGTTGTTTTGCCTACTCCGCTGTTGGGTATCCACGCCAGTAACTCAGTAGTTTATTATCGACAGCAACAGTGAACGATTCCAGCCGACAGAGTCACAGTTACAGCCGACCGTTCTTCGGTTAGAGGAAGGAGCCAACTCCACGCTCGGCCAAGCCTTTTGTCTCCTCGGACGCCTCGCCGAGTTAGATGTTTATGTAGATAATGGAAGAAGCTCGGCGAGACGACCGAGGTTACATGTATCGATTGACATATGAGCCTATGTTACTAGCGGATATGGTGAACAATACAGGATTCTTAGTGAGTATAATGAAAAATACATGAAATAATCGCGATTCGTCGCGATAGTTTTTGACTAGTAAAGTGAAAAGCGAAAAAGTGAAAAATAACCTCACCGACAGCCAATTTCTTTTGCTCAGTTTTGAAGGCCTAAATAAAACATGATATACCGTTTGAAAGAAGATGAATTTCTCTATTAGATAGTCTATCACTCATTTTTATTCGTTCTAAAAATTGCCAAGTTTAAATACACCAAAGTTTGTTGTTCGAAAGACAAGAATAATTTTTCGATGTTGCTCCTGGTTTCCATCTGAACGTCCGAGTTGATATCTGTGTAGTTTTTAGAGCGGAATCTCTCGCTCTGTCGAATGGTATGATTAATTTTGAACTCAGCTCGATTTTAAAAAATTCTCGCGAAAAAAAGTCTTGAAGTTTCTCAGCCGAGCAAACCTCCAGTTCCAATCTTCAATCAATCTCTTCTTATGCAGTGTTTGAAGAGCACCATACGCTCTACAAGATGTAACACAAAGCGTTTCGAACCGTCTTGGTTTTCATCGTTTTTTAGGTCGCCAAAGTGGACCTAAATCGCACTCCGGGATGGTTCAACGTCGCGCCGCGCGAGCCCTATCGCCGCGCATGCGATCCCTGTGAGGTGTGTGCGGGCTACAGTGATCGCTGGCGCGGCGCATAGGACTCGCGCGGCTCGACGTCGAACCATCCATATGTGAGATTCAGATCCACTTTGACGACCTAAAGAACAATAAAAACCAAGCCGTTTCAAAAGGCTTCGTATACCATCTTGTACAGTGTATCGTGCTATTTCGAATGCTGTATGCGATGCAGTGAATAGATTGAAACTGGAGGTTTGCTCGGCTGAGAAACTTCAAGACGCTTTTTTCGCGAGAATTTTTTTTCAAACGAGCATTGTTCAAAATTAAATATACCGTGCGATAGAGAGGGAAATTCTGCTTTGAAAACTACACAGATCGCAACTCGGACATTCATAAGGAAACAGGAGCAACATCGAAAAATTATTCTGGTCATTAATCTTGTTTTTGGGACGATAAACTTTGGGGAATTTAAACTTCGTAATTTTCAGAACAAATAAAAATAGGTGATACATTATCTGATAGAGAAAATCATCTTCTCTCGGACGATATGTCATGTTTCATTCAGGCCTTCGAAACTGAGCAGAAAACATTCAAAAAAATACTACATGCGCGCAACATCCGACTGATTTGTAACTATTGTACAATATTTTTTGCATACTTCTTATTTTAAAATATTAATTGAATCCTCTGATCGCTTTTTTACAAAAAAAAATTGATTTCCAATCAACTGAGAAGAAATATTAGGTTGGTGCATAAGTTCGTGCCGTTTTTTTTTTCAAACGACTGTTGTAAGTTGAGTTCGAAAGCTTTTGCAAAGTGTTACACAGCGTTCAAAAGATAATTATTCGCTATTTCAAGCGGTACATTGGAAATTTGTGACAACTTCAAAGTCTCCTGTGGTGACTGCTGCAGCTACACATGCCCCGCAGTTGCCTCCCGACCTGTGGTGGAGGGTAACACTTTGTAGAAATTCCAGATCGAAGAGGCATATGTATAAAACATACGGTAGCAGAGAATTATTTAATATTTACGAATAATAAGCGGATACTAGGAAAGGGAGACTGGGACATACGGTAGCAGAGAATTATTTAATATTTACGAATAATAAGCGGATACTAGGAAAGGGAGACTTTCGTCCATGGTGGAGTGTTTCTTCGATGCTTTCCTACTGTACACATCCTTATTTCAAAATATAGAAAGTGACAGTCTACCATCCACACTTTCCTTGCAGAAACTAAGCCGAAATGTAATGGTTCATGTCAGAGGGCGAGAACATGCAAAGTGGTGGAGTAGTGTAACAAGCAGATCGTCTGTTAAGTTCTGTAACATTCAGTGTAGCAGAAAAATGCTTACTGTTTACCGCAACAGTGACGGAACGACGGTGATATGGGATTCAGAACTAACGTCAGAAACATTAAAGCACAGCGGAAACGTGATGAAGAGATTTGCAGATTTATCTCGCGAAGATCAATCCAGCATCACCGAACCTCTTGATGAAAATAATTGGTACAACAATCTCTTGTGGATTGGACTAGAGAGAAAAGATAACAACTGGCAGTGGATCGATGGATCCCAGCTTGATCTTCCCCTTTGGTCGTTTGACGAACCGTCAGAAAAGAGTGATCCACCAGCGGATTGTGCTGAGGTGAGTTGCGCACTTTGCATCACTCGCGGCAAGCACACTCGTCGCTCGATGGATTTCATATTGAGAAAATGCATGATGACCTGTTCATTAGTGTGCGCGCGACGCGCCCCACGAGGACATGCAAGATGTGTAAATCGACCATAGCGTGGGAATTCCCACGCTGTGGTCGATTTACACATTTTACATGTCCTTTGATGTTTCTTTTTCTCCTCAACATAATTTTTAAATATTCAGAAAGTAAATAAAGGATGAATTAATTTAAAGCTAAATTTTAACTTTATCTGAAAATTTTAATTATATTTCATCTCAATTTAAATTTTCAAATTCGAGGTTGAATTGAAGGAGAAATTTCAACTGAAGTCAATTTAAGCGATTTAAGTGAAGTTACTCTTTTGTTGTTCCCAATTTGAGTGACGAAAAAAGAAAGAGAATCTCGAACAACAAAAGAACGCTTCAAAATAGCACTATATGTATAAGCGGACATCGACATAAAACTGGAGGAAAGTCCGAAAAAGCACAACAGAAAGATCAGACATACAAATAAAAACATAAATAAGCACAGCCTTGCGGGCTTTCCGGGGTGCTGATCACGAATTTGACATCCGTCTTCTGAATTTTCACTGGAGACCATCCATATCACTTGCAGAAGCTATCTGGCTGATACAGGTAGCGTCACCGATTTGATCAAAATTTCGTCTAGAGTGGTACTTGTACATGCTGATGGCGATTCTGAAGGTTGTTTTTCGAATTTCGACCAAAGATCACCCATATCGCCTACATCCCCTAATTGGGCGGTCGGGTCCTGGCAACGGTTCGATGCCCGAAAACGCGCCCGCGCAAACCACTGTAGAGCAATTAAAAGACGAGTACGGGTGCTTCCGCAATAGCTGCGCACTTTAGCGGCTTCCACCGGACTGTCGTTAGTCTAAAACTATTCAGTGCAAAGTTGTCGATGTGGGTGGTTTTCGCAAAGAAATTAGAAACCGGATACTGCGCTACTGCGCAACAGCCGCGCGTTACCGGTACCTATGTTTCACCATTACTGTGGCAGCAACGCAGTAGAGTCTGAAGGGGCAACTGTCTACGTTCTGCTGCGACATTTGATCATAGATCTGATCATAGATTTTGAATTTTTTGCAACGCGTCTAACGAGGGAAGCGCTAGGTATATTCATAACGAAACCCATATAAGCCTAAAGAGTTTCGCACGAGGAATTGAACGATGTGTTGATCAGATGCTTAGACCACCTGGCTGATCTGAGAATGACCGGCGAAGTTTGCATTACTTCATGCGTAGGCTCACCTCCAGCTAAAGTAGCGGGCGTGAGTTCAGCCACCGGAGGGATGAGGTGGCCTAATGGATATGCTGTGGATTCACAATCTGATAATCAGGGATCGTTCCTCTGGAAGATTTTTTTGTTGCGTTCATGCGCTAGATTCCAAATTACGCTCCTGCAATTTTGTCGCAGTTTCGGGATAGAATCGCGTTGTGGACGAGTATGGTCAAAAGAGTACGCACGGAGGACAAAATCTACTAGCGGTTATGTACATGACCCACATATACACTAACCAGCCCAAATCCATCCCAAATTCAGGGAAAAAATGTCAGCGCCCCGAATAAACCCCAGTAGACAGAGTTTGCGCTAAATCGGCGATTTCGACGACCCTTCTTTGACTATGAACTATGATCAAACGCACGTCAAAAACATTGGGAAAAGCTGATGTTAGATTTCTGAATTCTGGATTTGTCAGCTGCCCCAGTAATTCTGGCACTATTGTACTTGAGGTACCGCACTAAATCTCGCTCAAAACATGTCTGTTAGGGGTATTCGGCTATAGTATGAACGAATCTGATATTCGTTTAGTGCGGAAATGCTTAATAAGCTCGCTATGTTGAGCTGTAATCGCCAAAAGCCCGGCGAAATAGAGGCTAGGGAAGGAGCTCCGGTGCGGGTGAGTCATCCTAAACATTGTTGAAAAGTTCAGGGTCCGGATCCTTTCGTATCCTTCGGTTTTGCAATGCTTAGAATGACTCACCCGCCCCGAAGTTCCTCCCCTAGCCTGACCGCGTGGCAAAGCGGTTTCAATATAATAGGTCGGGAGAGGCGTTGTAACTAAATAACATCAGCGAACCCACCATCAGGGTGATTTTATTGCGACCCAACTCCATTGTAGACAGTTAGGAAATAGTATGTATACGGATGAGAGTGCACCTCACGCCGCCGCGGTCGGATAAGATCTTATCATTGCGAGCTTATCAGGGATTTCCGCACTTAACGAGAATCAGATTCGTTCACACCATAGCTGAATACCCCCAATAGACATGTTTTGAACGAGATTTAGTGCGGTACCTCAAGTACAATAGTGCCGTAATCTTTCTTGATGAATATGAAAAGAAGCTCATCTAAAATGGAGTCTCTGTTTTTCAGAGTCGAAAAAATGGAGCAATAAAATAAAGACATTCTCGGCAAGTGGACCTTCGTGCAACTACTCACTTGACACTAGTAAGGATAGTTGGGTCGAAATCACCGATTCAGCCCAACCTTTGTCTACGGGGGTTACTAGGGACGCTGATCACGAATCTGACATTTGTTCCTGAATTTGGGATCTATTTGCGTTCGCCGCAGTAGATATGGGGCACGTACATGACCGCTAGAAGATTTTGCCCTCTGTGCGTACTCTGTTGGCCATACTCCTCCCAAACGCGATTTTATCCCGCAATTGCGGAAAAATTGCAGAAAGAGCGTAATTTAGAATCTAGCGCATGAACGCAAAAGAAAAATCTCCCAGAGACCGATCCGATCCCCGACTATCAGATCGATAATCCACAGCACTATCATCCCTCTCGTGGCTGAACTCACCCCCGCTACTCTAGCTGGAGCTGAGCCCACGCATGAAGCAGTGCAAAACTTCGCCAGCCATTTTCAGATCAACCAGGTGGCCTAAGCACCTGGTGAACACATCGTTGCATTCCTCGTGCGAGGCCCTACACGCCGATGTGGGTTTCGTTATGAATCGTCACCTAGCGCTAACAAGCTTCCCTTGTAAGAGCCTGTTTAGTGTGCACGCGACGCGCGACACGAAGACATTCACAGATGCAAATCGGCAATACCGTGGGAATTCCCACGATCTATGGTCGATGTATATCTCTTTCATGGCTACGCGTCGAGCGCACACTAAACAAGCCCTTAGATAAGCACAGTATCGTTGCTATCAATCTACCAAATGCTGCCGGAGATAAACTGCGCTATCGTCCTATCGCATACTTCATTTCAAACCTAACTATATCAACAACAAAGTACATGGTCGGAATCAGATTGACACAATCTGGGTTCTGAGTACTGCTGAGCTTTCCTAAGTATTTCTCCCCAAGAAGAGTAGTATAAAACACAAAACTACTCACACACAAAACTAGTTAAAAAATACAAAAAACACAAAACTAGTAGAAAACACAAAATTACACAAAACTACACAAAATTTACTATTATATTATTACCACATGTTACCAATATCCACCGCAACTTACTTTGATCGAAGATCACTAACTTGCCCGTAGCAAAATCCAGCTACCGACTGAGGCTCTGCAAGACTATATACTAGACTATACTATATACCATGCTTAGAACATTTGTAGCACGTGCATTGACCTCCTTTGTCAGTTGAAGCATTTCGCTCTCTACTTTCAGTTGAACTGTATTCCAGATCAACCAATTCGAGCGACTGAATCTTCCTGGAGACGCACTTGTTGCTCAGTTCAATGCTCCGTATCCTATGGCAGTATATAACGTCAACTGCAACAGAAAACTTAGAGGGTTTATATGTGAAATGGATATTTCCAAATAAGCTGTTAGAATAAATGAGCTTCTGCATGATGTATCCATCTCACCTCATTCCTGTCTTTAAATCGGTCTTCGTGTGACGAATAGTGTTCCTTCAATTTTCGATCGAGATGTCCTTTCTCCGTTTTTGTTTTCTGAGGTGGAATTATGAAACGTCACGTGACATGGAGTATGGAAAACGTGACACCACATTTTTCCCTTTCGGTAGTGGGCTGACGGATTTCTCATGATTTTTCCTTGCCTTCCATTCGTCTGATTTCGGTCTCATAGAGACCCACCGTTGTTTTGGTTACATGTGCCGGTTCTGAAAGGTGATATTGGTATATTTCTGCATGTGTGACACTGCAGTTCCCGCGAGTTTTACTTTTATACTTCGACAAAAAATTGGTGAGAATCAAAAAACTGGTCATAAGCAGTGATAAAAGTAGAGGTAAAGACAATGAGTCGGTGTTGATCAGTCGTCGAAGGACGCGCTGCCGCATTCGTGTTCAATTCAGAACATCAGAGGTTTGATGAATGCGTGTTTGGCCTATACAATGGCCTGCGAAGGCCAACCACTAGACCTTTGCAGAGAAGTCTGGCACCAATTTACCGATCCCGGGTTGGAAGACCTGGTTAACCTAGGCGAGGACTGATCGACCGTGAGAGTGTTAGTAGCGCCTCTTCCCACTGCACCACGCGCGCCCTTAAGCACTGATAGCGCCAGAAACCACTGAGTTTCTGTGGTGCTAGACTTTCGCGGTAGCTTTCCGCTTCCAATTATTTGTTGGAGCTGTGTTAAAAGATGCTGGCGATTTAGAGTTTTTAAACCATTTTAACGGTAGAAAATTCCTCGGCAACGTACAGGACGCCCTCACTGAAACATTCGCACAACCTCTTTCATTTCATCTTCCGATAGATAGAGAGGAGTTTTTGCTCCAAACAGATCATAACGAGAAAGCTATCGCTTTCGTTCCATTATTATTTGCATTGATTTGCCAAGACGGTTGAGCTCTACGACCGCCTAGTTCGAACTCACTTCGCCTTGCCGGCCAATCGTTTTCTTAACATTCCTAGAAGTTTCTGGCATTCAACTTCCGTCCACTACAGGGTTCGGTTCATGCTCTCCCTCATACTAATCAGTCACAAGTAAAAAAAAATAGCTGCATCCGACAATCCAAAGGTTTTCTATGGTTTTGTGAACTCTAAGATTAAACAATCGGGCAAGATCGGTACTATAATAAATGATCGTGGTGAACGGTGTAGATCCGATCTCGAGAACGCTGAAGCGCTTGCGTGTTTTTTCGAATCAGTGCACACGAATCATCAAGATGTTCACCGACTCTGCCCCTCTTTCGTTGATAATAAGCTTGATTACCTAGAAATTAGTGGTGATGTTGTCTACCGAACGTTGACAAAACTTCCTCTTCGTAACTCAACGTCACCCGATGCTATTCCGTACGTCTTTTTGAAGAAAACTGCACTGGGCTTGACATCTGCACTAGTTCTTATTTTCAATTGGTGTCTACTTCATGGTCAAGTTCCGGCATTGTGGAAGACAAGTTTTGTTAAACCCATTTTTAAAAAAGGCGACAGAGCTAGAGTCAGAAATTATCGGCCAATCTGCCTCACCTCATCCACGAGCAAGGTCCTTAAAAGAATAGTTTGTAAGCAGATTCTCTCTCACCTCAAGAATCAATCTGTTATCTGCGAGAATCAACACGGTTTCTTGCCAAAAAAGTCCACGACCACTGCGTTAATATCCTCGATCTCCTTGTGGCAAAAAGTTATCGATAACAATGGATATGTTAGCTCATGTTTTATTGATTACACCGAAGCTTTCGATTAGATACCGTTAACTCTGCTTTCTATTAAACTTGAAGCCTATGGAATTAGTGGTGCTCTGCTTAGATTTCTTGAGGCTTTCCTCAACGGACGCACTCAGAGAGTTCTGATTAACGGCTCGGTAATATGGGAGATCGTGGACAGGCGCCCGCCCCTGCCGCCAACCGGTCAATAGCGCGTCGGCTGGGCGGTCCATAGAGGGCGCCCCGGTAGCCCAAGCCACGCTGACTAGTTACCACACCTATCCCGACGTATTATATTGAAACCGCGTGGCTTCGCCACGCGGTTTCAGGCTAGGGGAGGAACTCCGGGGCGGGTGAGTCATCCTAAGCATTGCTGGATAGTTCACGGTTCGGATCCTTTCGTAGCCTTCGGTTTTGCAATGCTTAGGATGACTCACCCGCCCCGGAATTCCTCCCCTAGCCTGAAACCGCGTGGCGAAGCCACGCGGTTTCAATATCCTATTGATGGGGAGTAGGGGCGGGCCGGTTGGCGCCAGGGGCAGGCGCCTGTCCACGATCTCCCATATTCCACGATCTCCCCCAACGGCTCTTTTTCGGCTTGTTACAATACAACCAGTGGAGTTCCTCAGAGGACCTGTCTGGGTCCACTGATGTTTCTACTGTACATTAATGACTTGCCAAGCTCTCTGCCTAGTGGGGACTATTGCTCCATTTACGCTGACGATTCAAAAATTTTTTCAATTAATGATCCCAAGTGTGGTGGGCTATTCCTCACCACGTTAGGGTTTCGCTTCTGTGCGAACAAGGTGGTTCAGTGGTATGTTTATTGGGGTGGCCAGCCTCGCTGGTCCACCAAATCAAGACGAGTATCAGGAACACACTGAGGACAAGCCTCCGACAGTCGGCGGGCGGACCTCTCCGAAGAGGGTCCGCCCTCACATATGCCAACCGAGGGGTCGCGGATTGCGACACTCCCCCGGGGCCAAAACAAAATAACATTACATCAAATATATCATATCAACGAAGATCGGCCGTTGTGAAGAAGTTGCCCATGTCGTTGCGGAGTGGGTTGGTGGCTTAAATTGTAGTTGAAGTAGAAGGTGGTGCATATAGTGGCAGTTGCTCGAAGTAGTGGTAGGAGTTGCTTGGAAGTAGTTGCAGTGGATTGAAATTGGTCGATGTTTGTTTGTAGAGTGGTCGATGGAGAATAACTAATCATATGACTTCAGTTACATAAAGGTGCAGTGTTTATTTAAAATTATCATGCTCTCGTCGGCATTTCATTGATGACCATGTCGAACGCGTCGTATGAGTGACACGACAGAGGTCAAGGTCACCCACACTGCCTGTAGCATGTAGCACATGCCTCTGCCTACCAACAGGGTGATAATTGTCAGTGACCTCACAAGGGCGGCGACCGCAAGAGGGCCGCATAGGTAGGTTATGCCCATTATTAGTGTTAGCGCGACTGCTGACGCGGCCGCCATTCTCCACTTTTCTCTGATTACATTCAGAATTGGTTTCATATCTGGAAATTTCAAATCCTTTAAGCAATGTAGAGGTTCTGATACATATATTTGCTTGTTGCTTAATGTATCTATATTCTCCCTCCTTTCATGGAACAACAGCGTTCCAGTGATGGAACATCTTTCCGATTTGCCATCGCAAACGTTAGGCACTGTTTGTGTACCAATGCATTTGAAAAATGGAGGCTCACAACTTTAGTTTTATTTGAGTTGTCGCATTCTAGGGAGAATGCGTGTTCCTCGCATTGAATTACCATCTTTGTTGGTAGTTTAGTTTTGCACGATACATAAAGATGTGCTCCCTCTAAGCAATCGTAGCATCCAATTAGTTTTTCAAATGCGAGTTCGCATGACTGGTCGATTGTGAACTGGCTAGTGTTCATCAGTGCTTTTGATTGTACAGTCACAAGCACTTCAGCTTCCGTAGAATACATGACAAGATCTTTATCCATGGTCTGTATTACTGTACTGGGAGTATTTATTGGTAGCGTGTTGAATACACCCGATCGAATATGAGCGATTGATTCTTTGGGGCACTGACAACCCGATAAAGATCGCGTATCTTGACATATGCATTGAAAATCAGTTACACATTTACTGAAATCATTCGATGCTATTTCCTCCGTAGCACATTTTACGGGTAGCTTGTAGTTCTCGGGAATAACAAAAGAGTCTCCCGAACTTAGGATGAATCTTCTGTTCATATACGTTGATACTGGTTCTGAACTGAAATGACGGTCATTTCGAAGCCAGAAATCACGTGCTTGACGTATGGTTGTAACGTGTGCCTGCTCTTGTTAACTCTGCCAAGGATTGCAGTTTCGATATCTATCGTAACAATTGGCGTCCACTCTTCACATGACACTACCTTATAAACGGTTTTCGTTTGCGGTATATGGACAAACCTGTGGAATGAGCAGGAAGGCTGGGTAGAAGACACCCACACATTATTCTGGAGCATGACGACATTGCGCATGTTGCATATCCTGGGTATATGCTAGTTTGGTTCAACTCTGGAATTATTTTGTATCTATCGAACTTTCCACAGTAGCCGCTGGAGCATGATCCCATCCCGGGACAGCGTTGTGTCTGGTATTTTCTAGAGACTGAATCTCTCGTGAAATATTGCGATACTTGAGCGCATGTAAGCTTTATAGGGTGATAAAAAAGCTTTATCGTTCCAACGGTCTTGTTGCCAAGATTTATTTGAATACACAAATTTGAATTCAGCCTGTTAAAACTGATTTCTTCGTTGTATTCATAGGTGCATTTCTCCCTTTGTGTGCATACCAGGTTTACTGTATGTCGCACAAAACCATGCTGACACATTAGTGTCGGTTGGATGCAAAGCATTATTATGCAACCAGTAATAATCGTACTGCGCAATGGTCTAGGATTGAAAACATCGAGCAGTACATGGATAGAGTTTGTATGCTCTATATTCTGAGAGCTCACGCAGATTTTCTTTGTTGCTATCCATACGCATGTAGTCGCCATGAGTATTAATATCATGACCAAATATATAATAATGAATACCGATATGATTGCTCCTTTGGGCCAACAATGTGGGTTACCCAACAGGCCCTTTGACAGCAACTTCTGAGCGTAAACGCAGAAGTCTGGCGGGTGGCATTCTTCGGATAATACGGTAGTATTATCCTCTTGCCGCCACTTCAAAGTCACTCTTGTGCGTGCTTGTAGTGGTGACACAGGAAGGTAAATTAGCTGTTCTTCCAATTTGCTAGAAAACTCTTGACAAATGTTATCAAGACATATTTCACTTGAGTTTTTGTGAATCGGAACATCGATTTTCACTACTCCGTTGATACACTGTATACGGCCATCAGAGTTTGTATACGCCATTGCTGAACTGATGACGATTGAAATTACAAACATCAAAGCGAGTAAATTTGAATTTCGGCCATGATACTGAGGAAGATAATTTTTCTTATCTTTACAGTGGTGAGTATGGTTTTGTGTCGAATTCGACGTTTCTTCCATATGATCCTCTTCTAGGCTACGTTCGAACGCCTTTATGACCTCATACGCTCGCGTCTTGGCCAGATCCGATTTGTACGGTATGAAAATAGGTGATTTTGTATCCTCAGGAATGCAGGCGTTTTGTAGCCTGGAGGCGTACCGTATTATGCCTATGACGTCCATTTTTAGCTTTTTCTGAGGATAGCGCTTTTGCAAATCGTTTATTTTATATCCGCTCTGTTCTTGGATAATTATTACGCTCTCGGCTGCCGCAGTGTCTGATGCGGTAATTGGAGAACCAACGGAGAACTTGCGCAATAGTGTCGTCTGTATATTGATCGACCTGTTAGTGTTAGTGCTCCGCACCCATTTATGCAGGCCCTTTCCTACGAGAGCTACTACTCTCTTGGCAACTGTCAATCGAGATATTCTTTTCAAATCGATTATTTTCTCGATTTTATTTGCTGGGCAGTTTTCACTTATTTCAACAACTGCTATAGGTGCTTCCATATCTGACTCATCGGCTTGTTGTTCCGTGATGCAGTCTATATGTGTCAGCGGCCAGTTTTCAGGTGTTTTTTCTAACCACCTTGGTCCGCGTAACCAACTGTGAGTCGGCCAATTCGTAGCCGAAAGTCCTCTCGTCCCCGCATCCGCAGGATTTTCTGCGGTAGGGACGTGGTAGAAATTCACTTTAATGTGTTTCTTTCGGGGAATTTTCACCACATTATCAATTCTCTCCTTCTGGTTTGCCACAAATACTGGCAATTTGCGTGAAGATTTTATCCACGCTAGGGCAACCTTTGAATCTGTAATAATATTCACCTCTTTGATAAGACTCAAAGTGTTATTACAGATATTATGACAGAGGCGTACTCCCATAAGAATTGCTAGTAATTCTAGCCTCGGTATCGTCTGTTTACTCTTCTTGGGAGTCAGTTTAGTCTTTCCGCTCACTAAAGAGCTAACTTTTGATGTGTCATCATGCCTCAAGTAGCAGGATGTCGCCATCGCTATTTCACTGGCGTCACAGAATGCCCATAGGCTGCATTGTGAGGTGTGAACCGGACCGCTTACCAGGGCGCGAGGTACGCTCGCGGCGACATTGCTTATGGCGCTGCATGTCCTTATCCAGCGAACGCTAAGTTCTTCTGGTATCATCTCGTTCCAGTTCACATAACAAGAGTAGATTTCTCTCATTAGATGCTTCAACTTTACTAGCAGTGGAGCAGCTAGTCCCAACGGATCATAGATAGAATTAAGTTGACTGACCATTCTCTTTTGTCAACCTTTCTTTGAACTGCACACCGGTTTGAATGGAAAACTCATCCTTCACTGTATCATACCGCACTCCCAACAGTTTTATTTTTCCATCTGGAGCTCTGTCACACGGTGGTATTCCTCTGTTGACAGCTTCACTGTTTGAGACATACTCTCTGATGTTCATTCCAATTTTGGCGAACATTTCTTTTGATTTTCTGTACTTGGCCAAAGCTTCCTCAGGTGTTGAAGCTGTCAACAATATGTTGTCTACGTACAGATTATCGACCATTTCGTCGGCCAGTTGATCGTTTTGCGACTTCAAATAAGTTACAATCGCCATATTAAGGATGCTCGGAGAGGCATTTATTCCGAAGGGTAACCTTTTAAATCGCTATTCGGTTATGTTGCTCCTGACAGCTGGACGATCAACGTCGTTGAGCCACAAAAAGCGGCAGAGATCTTTGTGCGATTCGTCAAGTCGAATTTGCGTAAATGCCGCTTCGATATCGCATATAAGTATAATATTACTTGATCTACTTGTAATGAGAATGTCGTGAATCTTCTTGACAAACGACTCTCCTTTGAATACTACGTCATTCTAAGACAATTCTCCTTTCTTTTTCGAGGAGGCATCGAATACTATACGTAGCGGTTTCGCTTTTTCGGAGCGCCAGACTCCTGAATATGGCATATAGTATTTCGAAAGTGACGTATTGTCGGTTGTCACGACTTCTATTACATCACTAGCTATGTAGTCGTCGATAATCTTACAGTACCACGATCTTAGCTCGGAGTTTAGTTATCGCTAAGGTCGGCTACGTTTTCCTTAAGCGGAAACGGTGCGACAACATAACCACTCTCGAATGATATTGACTTGGCATACTGTTCTAGGTAATTATTTGCTTTTTCGTCTTGAGAGTTCTCCTCTGAAGATATGTTCGAAGAGATTTTTCAGCATTTCGTTTTCACTTAAGTCAGTGACAGTCGTCATACCGTATAAAATCGGTTTTATGGTCTCAGTTTCTAGGCTACCACGACCGTATATTGTAGGTCCGAAAATGGTTTTCGCCATCCGTAAACCTGACGGTAATACCGTACTCTTCTGGTCGAGTACCAGGTTGTAATAATAGTCCAAACCCACCAGAATATGTGGAATTTGGTATTCACCACGAAGCTTCGGGTTACATATGTGAATCTCATTTTCTCTCAAAAATGCCTTGTCAACGTTAACAAGTTTGACTGATGGGAAGGCATTAGTGATCACTGGCTTAGTATAGACTTGTAGGTCAAATAGTGTTCCGTAAGCATCGCTTATTTTTACGCTCACACAATTGCTATCGAACTTTTCGGTATGTCCTCCCAGACCTGACATTGTGACTTGCTCAGTTTTGTGGGACGGTAAACCGAAGAATTTGGCTGTTTCTTCTTTGATAATTGTTTTCTGTGCTCCTGTGTCAAAGAAGAACAGTACTTGTTCGAACTGGTTTGAATTGTGATTCCAAATGCTCCCTAGTGCAGTCATAAGCACTATTTGTTCGCGATTTGGGTGCATATTTTCTTGGCTGTAAATTTCCAAGTCGGCATTGTCAGCTTTTGACGAGTGTGTGTTTTGAGTGTTTTGACAAGAACGCAAATTTTGCCTTGAATCATCAGTAAATTGATAATTCCCTCTTTTTGCCTCTTCTGGCCGAGATCTATTCTTGAGTCGGGCTTCAAGGAACTTTTTGGCAGTTATTTCCTTTTCGATCTCCTTCATAACATCATTGACGGAGACTTCCTCTCGGTCTTGAATGGATATTAGGACGTTTTTCACAACGTTATAAGGAAATTTCTGCAGGATTTTCTCCGTCCACAATGCATCTTGCATCTCTTGGATGGAGCGGATATCATGTCCCGCAGAAACCATTTGGATAATTAGCATTCGAATTTTATCGAACACTACAATGCAATTTTCGGCAGTATTATTCGCTGATCGCATATCAATTAACTTTTGAACTATTTTTGCTCTGTTCACGGGTTTATTCCCGAATTTTCGCCTTAGTTCTTCCGTCATCCACTTATAATTCTGTGGTATGTTGTATGGCTTTTATGGCCATTTCGGCTCTACCTCTAAGTGCGTCTTTGAGCAGGAGCATTTTCTCTACAGTGCTCAATACTTTGTTTTCATGAACAAGTGTCTCAAAGACCGCTCAAAATTCTGGAAATTCTTCATCATCCCCATAGAAGCGAGGTAAATCCATTTGTTTGGGTTTGAGTGTACGACATGTGATACTCTCCCGGTCATACTGACCTTTCGTGGCATCATCTGATAGCCACTGAGCCAATTCGGGGTCAAATTCCTGACTATCTTGGCTGCTGCTTTGTTCGGGTTGCTTGCCATTGATTTTAATGGTATGACCCAACTTTTGGGGGTGAATGTTCAACGCCGAGGCCAATTTTCCGGCTTCGTTGCGATATTCATTCACAAGGGCTTCGAGTACGAATATAGTGTCATTCGCCTTGGCTATTGCTTCGCTAAATTGGCTGTCGTTCTCGATTTCTTCGACTTCACTTATGAGTTCCTTTCTGTTCTTTTTGGATTTTTCGAAGGCGTTTTCCAGTTTGTCTACCAATTGCTGAAGACGATCTCTACTGGATATTATTATACGTATGCCGCCTGATATCAAATTAATAGCCGTACAGAACTCTTCGTATTTTTACTGTCTTCACCAGTAGGGCTCAACCCTTCTGTGTAAGGTTGATACTTAGCTATCAGCTTTTGAAGGCTCTCTGCGCTATACTTGATTGGCTTTTTATGAAAAGTTAGCGACATTATTTATCACTTTAGAGTAACTATGACTCAACTTTTCTTTCACGCTGATGTGCGTTTATACCTGCGTAACCCTTGTACGCGTGAGCAACTGCTCGTTTGGCTCGTCCAGGTCTCTTTAATGAGACGGGACTACAATCGGCTTATACGATGTGCCAAAAGTTGACGCTGGTGTGCGTCTATGCCTGCGTAATTATTATACGCGCGAGCAACTGCTCGTTGGCTTGTCCAGTCCTCTTTGATGAGACGGGACTATTGGTCAATGCACAAAAATTGTGCAGACCTCAAAAATATTGTGCAGGCCTTTTCCCGGCCGATGCACCAGAAATTGTGGTGGGCTATTCCTCACCACGTTAGGGTTTCGCTTCTGTGCGAACAAGGTGGTTCAGTGGTATGTTTATTGGGGTGGCCAGCCTCGCTGGTCCACCAAATCAAGACGAGTATCAGGAACACACTGAGGACAAGCCTCCGACAGTCGGCGGGCGGACCTCTCCGAAGAGGGTCCGCCCTCACATATGCCAACCGAGGGGTCGCGAATTGCGACACCAAGGTCCCTCAAGACGCCTTGGATGCCGTTTTTATTTGGTCCTCCAATTGGAAATTGAATATATCTTTGGAAAAAACCGCTATAATGTGCTCGGGGCGCAATCATCCCGGAGCACAATTTCGTCTAGGTGATTCTCAGCTCAATGTAGTCGACTCCATTCGGGATCTGGGTTTACTCTACTCCAACAAGCTTTCTTTTGAAGAATACATTGATAAAATAAAGACCTCAGGACACAAAAGCTCCAATATTATACTTAAAGCCTTCTGCACTCGCAATGTTATAGCTCTACTTCGACTGTTCCAAACATACGTAAGACCCATTCTTGAGTATTGCACGCCAGTTTGGTCACCTTCGAAGAAAACGTTCATCGATAAAATAGAGAGCGTGCAGAGAAAGTTCACTAAAAATATTTTCGCGCGGATTGGTCTTTTTGAACTATCTTACCAGGAGCGTTTATCTCGCTTGGGCAGTTGCTCTCTTCAGCTTAGGCGAGTCGTTTATGACCAGAATCTTTTATTTAAGATAGTTCATGGACTTATTGACGTTAACCTAGGACTCCTTAGGACCTCTGGAGGTGCGATTAGAACTAGAGGCCACATTTTTCGACTAATTACAGGGAGTGTGCATACTCAATTTCTATTGGACTCATTCCTCGTCCGTTCCGTCAGGATATGGAATGATCTACCTGAACAGCTGATTATGAGCTCGTCTCCGAAAGTTTTTGCTCAAGGACTGGAACTGATTCTCAAGCAGAAAGGTTTTTTCTGAGGTGCGTTGTTCTTTTTCTGGAACCGTTGTTATTTCTCATGCTTACAGGTTTTCATTTTTTGCTTGTGACTTCACGCGCTCCGTGGCCCTTGAGTTTGGTTTTCGCGTCCATTGCCATTTTGGGTTTCCACTCTCTCTCTTTTCTTCTAATTTTCTACTTTGCATTGACTAGATTTTTTAAGGAGTCCCACATAGTGTAATATCTCTAGCCCACGTTTCAGAAATTGCACTTTCTTCCTCAATGGACAACAACTTTTCGGGGTGCTGGTTTTTTTACTCCCTACTACCCTGGCGGTATTACATTTTCCATGTTTTATAACTTTTCGAATAACTTTTTCAGTTGGACATATTAATTTTCCGGCAAAGGACCTCCTAATTGGACTGCAGTCATCAGCGCTGTTTTTCTCCTTGGTTGTGCGTGGGTTTGTCCTTTTGCAGTAGTATCCTTGCCCGTGAATTATTTTCCTCCCCATGTGGAAGGATCTTGTTGTAACTGTTCGATTGGAAATTGTTTCTCGGGATGCAGGGTCGCCCTGTAAATCCTGTCGGTCCTCCTTCTTTACCTCGACCGATTACTAGATCTGAGTTAGTTGTGTGTTTTTTTCTTTGGGCATAGGACCTCCTAATTGGGCGGTCCTCATAAGCGCTTTACTGCTGGTACTCCTGTGCCCAGTCCTTTTGCAGTAGTATCCTTGCCTTGATTCTCTTCCTTTTCAAGGTGTCAGAATATTTTCGAGTGTATTACAACTGCCAGTCGGTGGTTGGGATTATTAGCCCGACCCCCGTTTTGTGATGTCCATTGCTTTGACGCTGCTTTTCCTGATTTTCTATTTTACTCCCGCTTCATTTCTTTATGCTCTTACGTCTCTTTCTTGACTTTATTTGTTGAAACGTTTTTCTTCTCCCGACCCCTTTGTTTTTGTTCTGTTGTCGGTTAATTTTCACACATATATTCTGTTGGACGTGTCGTAAATAAACAATAAAGAAAAAATAGTCGACATCAATCTTCTGCCACTCTCTCACCAGGGCTGCTTTGAAACTGTCTAAACTTCGATGAGAATTCAACGAGACCTGATGAAAATAGCCCCAGACCGAGAAGTTCATTGGATTTAGGTCTGGGGAGTCTGCCGGCCACATATCTTTGCCCAAAAATCCCGGACAGTGCTTCCCGCAGGAGGCAATCGTGGATTTTGACCCATATGCTGGCGCCCAGTTCTGCTGAAGTATAAACTGTCGTCCTGCAAAGTGCTCTTTAGCCCATGGAATCGGATTTTCCTTCGGAATTACATTTTCGTAAACATCAGAGTTGATTTTAATGTTCTTGTCGACAAAAAGAAGCGGAGTTATGTCCTTAGATGTTATGCCAGCCCAAACCATCGCAGATTTTGGGAACGAGGTTCTTGAATGGACACGACGGATTCGAGACTTTCTTCTGTAGGTGACAAGACCTGGCGGTGGTATTGACTGTTGTGAGCGACCTCAACTCTAAAACGTTTTTCATCTGTCCAAATGGTGTCAGAAAGGCGGCCGCGCGAATGAAGTCAAGAAGTTTCCATCACTTCTCGAGCTTATCCGTTTTCGCAGATTCCGCAAGGGCTTGTCCGCGATAGATTCGATAACTGCGTAGACCCATTTCGTTCTTCACAATGTTTCGGACACTCCATCGCGAGGCATTCAAGTCGAAAGCAATTTTGTTAAGGCTCACCCTGTCGGTCCTCAGCATCCTTTCCTTGATGATCACGAATCTCGGTCGGCCAGCTCTAGCAAGTGTACGACAGTGTCCCCGCTGGTTGTGCCACGATTCGTCGTACAATCCTTGCATTGATCTTGAGCCCTCTCGATATCTCCGCGGGTCGTAGTCCTTTGTCCACAAAGTGCGCGATTGTAGCCCGATGAGAAAAAGGCTGCATATCTTGAGACCTGCTGATCCGATCGATGGACCACTGGGCCAAGAACACATATCGAGTCGCTACTACCAACCCTATATAGAATGCCTTTGAAACGGGAATCTGCTCGAAAGAACCGTTGCCGAGAATTTGCGGACCGTACTTTCCAGCCACCTGTATCAGTAACACCTGACGTTTCCGACCACTTTGAAGAATGCCCATCGCTAAAGCAAATTCCTGATTGGAGTACAGTGTAATTAAGCTTCTTTAGGTTGTATCGGTATAAAAAATTGATCAGTCCCCATAGGGCCTCTGTAGTGTGCGCAACGCGAAGACATGCAGAAGATGCTCGATTCATGAGGACAGCCATGACGATTGAGTGTCGATAACATTCTCCAGATTACACGGCACATGACTCTCATCGCGTTTTATCTTCCCACGCTGGTAGAGAAGAGACGATGTTAAACGATTCGCGACAAAAAGACACTCACAGATGCACATGCTATACAATCGATCCGTAATCAATGCATAGGATCTACGGTAGGAGGATTACAAAACTACTTGCAAGATTCTCAATTCCCAACGCTTTCATCGAAAATTTTCGTTCATCTCAACGACAACAAGGTCTCTATCTCTTGAGTATTTTTTTACCTTTCGGGGGTACGCTGTGCGAAAGGAGACTAAATTATTCCACTTGAAGTATGCAACGCCTATGACCAACGATACATAAGAAAAGATATTTCAAAGCGCAACACTAAGGCAATAAAGCGAAGTAAAAAAAAGGCATTTCAATGCGGAACACTGAGGCAACCGCCTTCCTCGACACAAAGCGAAGTGAAAAATTACCAAATTCCATAAAAAGATATAACTATACATTTAAGAAATGACGTTCTCGTAAGTCATCACTCCATGTATGGCTCCTCCGCGGTCAGCTATCTCTTTCATCTGATTGTAGTACAAAACAGCCGCCTTCTTGAAATTCTCTGCTTCTGTCGGATGACTTAGGTCAGCAATGTCGTCACAGATGCTAAAAAGAACATCTCAAAATGTAGAAAGTGCAAAAAAATTACATGTGATCGATTCATAAACATCAAATCTCTCCAATACCCTTCAAGTGATTACACCTGCAATGCTGATCCTGATAGCTCTTCCTACTTCTATACAATCTTGCAAGTCTGTTTATTACGCGCCCCCACATTGTCCAAAGTATTTCGTTTGTACACATCCTCTTTCTAATTGTTCAATATTTGGGCACGCAGTCAAAATCAAGAGAGTTGCGTGATACAAAGGAGCGAAAATAGGCGAGAATGGTGATGCATGCAGAATTTCAAGCTCTTGAAAAGGTTGGCTTCTTATGCGATCCACGCAAAGACTGACTCTGCGTAACCAGATATCAAAAACATATGAGTCCTCGAGGAGGCTTAGGCTTGTTGGCTTCACTTGGATCATATCGAACGCCTCATCAAATTTCAGCTCAATGATTAGCATGTCATATTACATCAGTTTCCGAACTACGTTTCATAATTTTGAGGGAAACTTTTAATTTTACCTACATATCGACATAAGGTAGTAGCGGAATATGAGGAAAGAAAATGATCGTACCTTTTCAGTTCAGCTAGTGGTCGTTTTCCCATCTGCCACATTTGAGTGTTACTAGCTGTAGCTGTTAGCATATAATCGTCCTGATCAATGTTCGCGTCTGCAGCCGACAAACAGTCTCCGCGAAGGATTTTCGCAGGTAGATCTGGAAGATCAATGAATAACTGTAGGTTAAAGGATAAACAGGGAAAGAGGTCGGTGTTCACAAGCCAGCTGAGCTCCGTTAAAATTGTAAAGACATGGTGATGCATATTTGGCCTACACAATGACTTTTCGTGGCCAGGCGCTATACCGCTATACCGTATATAGTCGAGTCTTCACCTTCCCTGGCATGTCTGGTACCATTTTACATCACCCTGGAGGTAAGGATCGTTTGGTTATCGTTTGGATCGATCGCTCGACATGCGGGTGTCAATAGTGCCTCTTACCACTGTAGCACGCGCGACCTCTAAAATGTATGCTAAGGTTGTGAAATAATACAAGTATACCTGGCTCAGCCGTGGCTGGTCTTCCTAACCCCACTCCATCGGTAGTGCCCTCAACAACGGCTTCTACCATTGCGGGTGCAGTGCGAAAGCCACCTGTCAAGTACACAACAGTCTTGTCGAAGCATGGTCGGATCTGCAACAGCTCGGCCTCCTAATTGATTTAGCCGAAATATAATAGAATGAGGGGGAGGGGTTAAAACGGGCAACAAACAACAACGAATTGATCCGTCACTTGGGTATTTACAAGCTTTGTTCACGTGACAGAAAATCACAATTTTTATTAAGCAAATTGAGACCCACGAGCCATCTCGAAACATTGAGAGGTAACTCATTGATTTTTTTCTACAATTTCCCTTCCTTACAGATGTTTCTGTGTTCTGATGGTGTTCCTACTAGCTGAGGTTAGCAACTGAATACAAATAAACATTCAATTCATCCAAGATTATTCGTATCACGTAAACATTCTCATGTTTCGCATCAATCGTATCACCTTCAGACAAACAACACAGTAAAGAAATAACTCCAAAATTGTAGAAGACAGAAAGCTGCTTACCTTCTCCGCAAACTCGAGAAAGAACGCCTCGCGCTTTCTTGTCGAATCGCGCATGTGTTGGAATGCCGGCTTTTCTATAGTTCCGCCGGAAAGCTCCACAAAATCGAATCCGCTTTCCTTCAAAGAGGCAAAGGTATGGTTATAAATGCGGCCTTTTTATGGCGTTCAGTGAGAAGCTTTTCAGAATAGACTCATACTTAAGTTAACAATACCTCCACCATTCTGCAAACAGCTTTGGCGTCCTCTATACCCAAACCTCGGTCTTGAAATTCAACCGAATTTGTTTTGAGTCCTATGAGGAAACCTGCTGATGCGGTAATCTCCTTTCTAAAGAACCAAGCGAGATAATGCGTGACGAAGGTGGAAGTAAATCCGACATCGTTACCTAATTGCTTCGTAAATTTCTCGAATTACGCGCATCCTATTTTCAACGGCTCCACCATATTTGTCGGTGCGGTTGTTTGTCGTTGGAGACATGAACGACGAAAGCAAGTAGCCATGCGCGCCATGAATTTGAACTCCATCGAAACCTAAAGCGGAGAGTGAAAAGAAAGAAAGCTGAGGACGGACTTCAGCAACGCTACAAAGACACACACTGTTCGGAACTGCTAGGAATGCTATCACAAGCAAACTATGCAATTGCTTGCTAAAAACTCTACTAACAATTCTAACAACTGGCATTCAACTGACGCTAACCATGATCGTGTGCAAATTTCGCTGCAAAGACGAAACGATCAATAACTTCAGCTTTGATTTGCTCCTCGGTGAGTGCTATCGGCTTTCCAAATCCCATGAAGCGCCGTTTCGCCTTTAGTTGAATATCAGAGCATGAAAAGGGGTGTGGATTAACTACTTCTGGTGTTTGTCGTCCAGCCTAAAGATTACATAGTTTAAAAAATATTTTCTATTTAGCCATACCTACAAGTCATATGTTAGTTGCACAAATGTGCACGAGGTCGATAAGTTCATAACAGAATTGAGTGAGCTGAATGCAACCGTACATAGTGAGATGAGGGTATGTCGACACATAAGTTAGTGCTTGTCAGTCAAATTCAAATCTTTCACAAATTCACTCAAAAGTAAACGACCACCGCGACATGTTCTTCGATTGTCTTTAAAATAATTTCAATTTTTGAAAACAAAATATAGGTGAAAAACGTTCACAAAGCATAGCAAATATCGTCGTCTGCGACGATGTTCCCTCATCTATGTACCGTCTACCGTCGTCTCCACCGCGTCACTCACTCTCACCCGCAACGACCGCCCTGCCAGCAGGAGGTCGACCTGCACCAACGACGGAGATGGCTCACTGTATATCTGACTTACTCAGAATAAATACGTTCTTTCTGCGGTCTTACTTCAGTCGTCTACTCTACGCTATATATTTTGGTGCATCGGGTAAAATAAGCCGAAGTATCCCAGTGTCCAAGGCCAGTTTCTTGGCACTGTCTACGCTCAATCGAGCACAAGTGCTAAGGACCAGCTCCTTACACCGTCGTTATCGCTCAATCGAGCTAATTAGGCAGGCTAATAGCCTACCAATCAAACGGTTGCCCATTTAACCGTTCTCTTACCCACCAGCTGGGATAAGAAAAATTCCGTATTTGCAACCACTTGATTTGAAACACAAAAAAATCAAGCGAATCGGAATGGCGCTCCACTTTCACAGAACGCCCATAATTCTGAGCGCAACATCGCTCAAAAATCTTACAACCAGGTACAACGAGTACTCGGTCAGAAAGGATTACCCCGTCGTAAATGAGGAATCCTATGAGCAATGCAAATCAGCAATTGCCCTCCTAAAGAGCAGTCTCAAGCAAATAAAAGAAAGCAGAGACAAGCTGCAGAGCCTGTATTCCGAAATAAGAGATGAATACAAAAACTGCAAGAACAAATCCGAAAAGAAGGATTTAGTACTCGAAATAGAGCAAATCGAGGAAGACTCAAAACTGCTAATCATAATAGCGGAATCTGAGGATCTCAGCTATATGCTGACAGCCCGGTTGGATGAGGCAATCTCCGTTCGTGATAGAATGGAGATTCCACCAAAGAGCGATCGCGCTATCTGTGACGATGGAAATACTCTGTATTTTTTCCTTCATGATTGAGGTAACTGACTGAGTTAGCCTGGAGGCCATGCGTAAACCGAGAAGTTCCAGGCGTGGAATTGTCTGGCGGCACTTTTTTGGCGTCAGACTGGTTTTACCACTAATTAGGCTGGTAATCGAGCATGTAGCGGTGCTCTGCCCATAGGCGCACGCTGCGATCGCGACATTACTAGCGTCGGCGGATGTCCACAATCGGAATTTGTCATCTGGCAGACTGGTGACGGCCCGCGATACCGTAATTGTGGCATCGTTCACCTCGGAACATAGCTGGTTCCATTTGCTTTTGACTGACTCTCCAAGGGTAGCTTTCCAGTCTGCTCCGGAGTCAAATACTTGTCTCATCATTGATTTCAAATTGGCAAGTAGTGGAGCCGCAAGCCCTAATGGATCATAAACCGAGTTGATTTGGCTCACAATGACCTTTTTTGTGAGTTTATCGGCTTGGCTGAATTTTGTGCTGTAAGTGAAGGAGTCTGTTTTCGTGTGATACGGTACTCCTAATAGTTTCACGTGTTCAGCGTCTAGTCTGTCTTTTTCGGGGATTCCGACGTTGACTTGACTTGAATTTGATGTATACTCTCTCAAATTCATCCCAATCTTAGCGAAGAGCTGTTTCGATTGAACGTATTTCTTCAAGGCTTCAGTTTCATTTCGGGCCCGGAGAAGAATGTTGTCCACATACAGGCTGTCCGAAATCTCCTTTGCTAGCGGTGTCTGGCAGCTGTTGAGATACGCGGACAGAGCCATATTCAAGATGCTTGGGGAAGCTGTTACTCCAAATGGAAGTCTCTTGAATCTGTAGTGTATTAGGTTTTCCTTCGTTGGAGGCAGATTGGTGTCTTTTAACCAAAGAAATCTGCATAGATCCTTGTGTGAGTCCACCAGCCGTATTTGGGTGAATGCGGCTTCGATAAGAGGAATATAATTGCAGGACAGGACATATTGTGCACTGGCGTCATGTTAGGCGCGATTGGTGCCACTGCGCGTCATGTTAGGCGCCATTGGTGCAATCACTCCCCACTGACTGCCTGACTGGCAATGGACTGGGAGCGGCCCGTCATAAGGGATCCGAGAGAGTTTCCCAGTCGGTGCAGATGGGTAAGTGGCAGTGATGGCTGTTATCGTAGGATAGTTCAGGGTTCGGATCCTTTCGCAGTCAACAGTTTTGCAATGCTTAGGATGACTCACCCACCCCGGAACTCCTCCCCTAGCCTGACCGCCCAGAGAGGAGTGACCGAGACCGCGTGGCGAAGCCACGCGGTCTCGGTCACTCCTCTCTGGGCACACTATTTCGTCGCCAATGGAATACGTTTAGCGCGCGCTAGTTGAGTGGGGCGCGGAATGTGCGCTCCAGTGACAATAACGCGCACCAGTTACGCCTATGCTGACGGTAACCGATATGTCTCGTCCTGCAATTATAGTCGTGTGCTTCGATATCACACATTAGGATGATTTTGCTATCACACGATGTTAGCAAAATATCGTGGATTTTGTTCACGAATGCTTCACCTTTGTGCATCACGTCGTTCAAGGAGAGTTTTCCTCGTCTCTTAGATGATGCATCAAAGACTATACGTAAAGGCACGTTTTTAGTGGGTCTCCATACACCAGCGTGTGGCATATAATATTCTCCCACTGCGCCTTCATCAGAATGTGCGAAGGTTTCAATCATGCCTTCGTTCTGGTACTTGTCAATGATTTTGCCGTACCAATGACGCTGCTCGCTGTTGTGTTTCAACGTCATTTGAAGCGATTCTAGTCGGCGGATCGCTACGATGTAGTTATCCTCCAGCTCTGTGATGTTATCTTTGAGTGGAAATGGGGCCGTTATGTGGCCACCTTCAAAGGAAATTTTCTTCGAGTATTGCTCCAGATATCTGTAGACTTTTTCGTCCGACTGGTACTCATCTTGAGAAATTCCAAGTCCTTCTAATTCGAACATTTTTTGAAGGATTTCTTTCTCGTCAGACTCACATACGGCAGTCATTCCGTAGGAGATCGTTGACGTATTTTCTCCACTGACTGTCCCTTTGCCATATATTGTTGGTCCGAAGACCGTTTTGGCAATGTGTAGGCCAGTTGGAGTTTTTATGGCGTTTATAGGACCAGTGACCAGGTCATGGTAATGGTCCAATCCCACAAGAATGTGTGGTTTTTGTTGTTCACCGCGAATTTTCGAGTTCGCCAGGCAAATGCTAGGTTTCGTTTGTACCTCCATTTCGAGCTCTTCGCCGTAAGCGGTGCACACTTGGAGGTTAATTATGTGGCTTTCGAAGGTTTCAGTATGTCCCCCTATGCCTGACATAGTGCAGAGTTCTGTTGTCTGCTTTGGTGCCCCTAATTGGGCCGCCAATGATTCTTCGATGACGGTTTTTTGTGCGCCCGTATCGAAGAAAAAGAGAATTTTTTCGTATTCTCCTTTGTTGTAATTCCAAACATTGCCTTCGGCTGTCAATAAGACGAACTGTGAGGAATTTGGAGTGTTTCTGGGTTTTGGTTCACCATTTTTGGAACACATTTGCAGATTATTTGAGTTGAATCTGCTTTGCCCATTCTGATTGGGGAAATTTCTTTGTTCCCTTTGGAATCGAACTGGTCTTTGAGTGTTTAGACCTGTTCTTTGTGATTGATTCCTGACGGGTGGTGCCTGGGTAGTTGGCTGTCCACCTTCTCTTTTAAAACAAAGACTTATGTGGTGCTTTTGCCCACATCTCGAGCAGTCTGGTTTACTGCACTCGAAGCTGCTGTGTGCTGATGAGCAGCATTTCCAGCATCTGTTCTAGTCTGCTAACACTTTTCTGCGGACGCCTTGATCACTAACAGATCTGCATGCCATCGAGCCGTGATTGCCCTTCTGGCAAAACAGACATAGGTCGTTATTAGGGCCGGGTTTTACTTCGTCGCCCGCCGCCGCCCGTCGCCGCCCATTGATAGTGCAAGAAGAATCTCTACTCGACTAGCCCGTTTCTTAATCACTTTTCCATATATTATCGAAACGACACTGTTTCTGAATGTACTCTTTGTTTTTGTTGTAACTCAAGTGGAGATAAAACGTGCTCCGCAAGCAAAAAACGCAACTGAAATCATCACTTCTCCTAGTCACCTACAGTTAAACCTAAAATTGAAAGCTTACAGACAAAAAACGTCCGCTTCTGACTTTCCTTTTTCGACAATAAATTTAGACTGTTGATCGACTGTTGATTTATTCGTGAATTAATTAATGATGACAAAGCCACGCGAGTTTGATGTGTCCCTCAAGGGATTTTTGATAAAATATCAGCTCGGTCAGAAATAAAGCCGCGAAGTGGCCATCGCTGATCGTTTTTTGTCCGTAAGCTTTCAATTTTAGGTTTAACTGTAGGTGGCTCGGAGAAGTGATGATTTCAGTTGCGTTTTTTGCTTGCGGAGCACGTTTTATCTCCATTTGGGTTACAACAAAAACAAAGAGTACATTCAGAAACAGTGTCGTTTCGATAATATATTGAAAAGTGATTAAGAAACGGGCTAGTCGAGTAGAGATTCTTCTTGCACTATCGATGGGCGGCGACGGGCGGCGGCGGGCGAAGAAGTAAAACCCGGCCCTTAGACGACCGACGAGTGGCGTGCCGCTGTTCGCCAGGATGAGGTCGAGTCTGGTCGCCAGAGCGCCCGCCGACACCAGCAGGGTGCCAGACTTGAGTGGCGCCAGAGCGATAAGGTCGGTACTCTGCTGTTGAGTTGTTTGCTGAGTGACCTAATCTCTTCTCGACGTAACCTTTGGCCGCAATCTCTTTCTTCAGCTGACCGATAAGATTGCCGATTGTTTGTTCTGCCTGTGAATGGTTCGACAGTAGAACAGGTTTGACCACATCACTGGGAAATTTGGCCAAAATGGTCTCGCACCACATGGGGTCGCAAGTGTCCCGCACGTCGTAGCCTGCTGAGACCATCTGAGGCCGTATGTTCGTCTAACCCCGACCGGGGTTAAGCCACGTCATCCCCGACCGGGGCACATCCCTGCTGCAGGGTTGGTTGGGGTTGGTCGTATGCTCGTCAGCGGGGCTTGCCTCAGGGACACGTGGCAGTGTTGGCAGCATGATATGAACGGTAAGAGCCGAGATATCATTTCATTTTCGACTATCGTCTAGCGCTTAGCATTTTATTCGAGGTTTCACTGTACTTCCTTCAATACCATTCACACTTACTATAGGAATTGTGAATTGAATTGAAGTGAAAACACAACTACTATATGTGAAAGCAGGGAATCTAGGCTTCTTCCATACCGTTGTCCTTGGCCACCTTAAGCCGCCTAGGAAGGTGAGGAAAACTCGACAATTAATAGCTCACAATTTCACCGAAGCGCGCAACTGTAGCGAGTTACGGTCGCAAATTCATTCAATCATGGCGACTTTTTGATAAATTTCTAACATGCGATGAAAATATATATACTATATAATATTCTATGAGAAGAAACTCTTTGCACAGTTTTTTCACCTCTAAGATCTTTCTGAAGACGGATTTCCACTGTAAGAAAGTAGTGGTCAACTAAATCACTACATCCTGTCAACTAAAACTTTATTGATCTTACTTTCTCTTCCCTCCTCCTAGCCAAACAATAATGAATAAAGAAAACATGCAGATCTTCAGATTTTTCCGCTAGTGGCACGAATGACTAACACTTCTCTAGTGAAAGACATGCTTCTTAAAACGGTGCTTAGATTAGGAAAAACGGTTAGAGCTGTGCTGAGTTATGACGTTTCAAAATATGGTGCAAAATAAGGACAGAATTTTGTCTTCGACCTAATAGATTACTCGAAAAATTCTGTGCTACTCAATGTCTCTACAAAAAAAATGCCCTCAAAATCTGTGCTATCGCTGAACTGCACTCCTCTGTAAAACTAGTGGGAATCGATTACTGACATTGAAATTACGATAATTGATTGCTCTTACAATCTATTTTGGTGTTTTAAGCCCTAATGAAATGACAAAATAGGAGAAAATTTGAAAAAGAAGGCATACAATCCTCAGCATGTAAGGAGCTTCAATAAGCTCCAATGCTAAAATGCCGCTTTATCACGGCTTTCCTCTACAAAATGGTAGAGGGACTTATCAGTGGTCGGGGATGACGTGGCTTGGGGATCATATCATCCACGTCATCCCCGGGGTTAGACGAGCATACGCCTCATCATTCATATCATCCACGTCATCCCCGGGGTTAGACGAGCATACGGCCTCTGATTGACCAATTTCTGGATTTGGTCGAAGACAGTTGAACAACTGTCCGAGAAATTGCTTGCCGGTTTCAAATTTACCAGCTTCTGCACTACCTGCGAGCGATTTATGGGTTGGTTGCAGTAGTTCTCTTGCAGTGTTCGGATAATCCACTCGTAATTTTGCGGTACGAGTGTTATACCCTTTAAGGCCTGTTTACAGTCGTGCTGCCAGCAGCAGCAGCAAAATGGGGGCGGGGCGTGGGCCCAAAATTCTGCTGAGGAAGTTGTCGTGGTGGGACCAATACAGTCTCCTTGGAACGTTGCCAAGGGCGAATGAATATGGCTGCCTGCGCCCCACTCAAAATGGCGCGCCAATCGTACGGTATTATTCGCGATGGGACCCCTGCTGCTGCTGTCGATACTTGAAACACCCCCCTGCTGTCGGTCTGCTGCCGGACGCTGCAACTGCGTTAAACCCCCTATCCTCCAATTCTGCTGCTGCTGCCGGCAGCAAGACTGTAAACAGGCCTTTATGGATGCCTGGGCTTTCCCTTGGAGGCTCTCTTTTACGAGTAGGATTTTCTCCATTGTGTCGAGCTCCTTGCTGTTGTGCACAAGAGTCTCGAATATTGCCCAGTACTCTGGGAACTCCTCTGCGTTGCCGAAAAATTTCGGTAGCGTGGCTTGAGGAGGTCTAATAGAACGACATATACTTCTGGGCTGATTGCTAGTTTGCTCAGAGTGATCACCTTCTTCTGTACCGACAGCGGCACTTGTGCGTATGTCGTTCCTATTTGAATTATCGCTTGAAGACTGATCGTCTTCAAGCTCAACCCTCTCTCTCTGAGATCTTGGGGTTGCATAGCCCAATTTAATCTCCATTCTACCACTGAACCACCGGGCCGTCAACGAGCAACAAGCTGGCGGCCGCAGTATCGTCGCCTGCGACGATGTTCCCTCATCTACCGTCTACCGTCGTCTCCACCGCGTCACTCACTCTCACCCCCAACGACCGCCCTGCCAGCAGGAGGTCGACCTGCACCAACGACGGAGATGGCTCACTGTATATCTGACTTACTCAGAATAAATACGTTCTTTATGCGGTCTTACTTCAGTCGTCTACTCTACGCTATATAGCAAAGCACAGTCAATTTCAAACACTGAATAAAATTTAATTGTCCTATTCAGCTCTTGTGACAATGTTAGAGTACCTGCATCAACACCGAAGTTCAAAGAGGAGAGAAGTTGAGAATTATTACAAAAAAGTATGCAGTTTTATTTTTGCATTTGATGAATAGTCAAAGAGAAACAGCAGAAATAAAAGGGAACACAAGCGTTTCGCAAAGTTTGGTAGTATGGTTTACGATGTCGTTTTATCTTGACTATAACATTTCCCCTGATTCGAGGTTAGATTACTCAACAGCGCATTATCACTTGGAACTCGCAACTCATTTCTCTTCGATGCGAAAAAAAGCATGTTCCACACGCTTCTTCAGAATTCCACATTCCCAATTAAAATGGAGAACGCCAAATACACCCCGGTGCAAAATTATAAGTTCACCCTGCAGTTTGCCCAGAACTACCCAAATAAATTATTTCCGAGATACAGTAATGTTACTATGACATTCCTCATTATCGAAAACCTACATACACAAGCTGAAGGCATCCTCATTATCGAAAACCTTCATACACAACTTGAAGGCACGGTGTCTTACCACTGAAAAAAGCTACAAATTTTTATTCTAAAAATGAGAATGGAGATCGGTGCAAAACTATAAGTTAACTTGGAATAATTCGATTAGGGCCGAGATTTTTCTCGCTTCAGTTGCGTTGAAAATAGGTCAAAAACGTAAAGACAACTAAAACGTGTTTGAAACCGTAATGCTGAAAGGCACCAAGCTTTCTTCACGTGAGCAAGCTCAAGTCGATGCTCTCCATGCGGCCGGCCTGCCTTTCAAACAAAAAGGTAGCAGCTCAACTAGAACGGTCTTTGTGCTGCACCAATTATTATCTAAAATACACGAATGCCACAAAATGAAACAAAAGGGTGGTAGTAAAAGGAAGCTGTTCAAAAGAGATGAGAGCCTTCTACTGTATAATAGTTCGAGAGGTCTCTAACAGCACCCTGTCTGCGATGGATCTGCGACGTCAATTGGACCTCCAATTCTCGAAATGGACGATACTACGTTGGTTGAGCGCGGTCCGCACTTCGTTCATCAAGTCATGAAACGTAGCTTTTGTCTGATGAAGGACCACAAAGCTGCAGGTTGGTGTTCGCCCAAGAACACATCAACACAAATTGGAAGGAGATGAGTCCAGAATGCCTTCAATCTTTTGGGAGTGCAGAAAAGTATATTTCACTTCTGTTGTTATACTCCAACAAAAAATAGTGGAACCCCAATGAACCCGACGGATATCGACGCTATTGGAGAGATTTGAGGAAAGATACACGAGTATCCTCAAGGCGGAATTTTGGTGGTGGAAGTGTTACGATTTGGGCTGTGATTTGTGTTTATGGAACTGTTGCGCTGGACTTCGTTTCGTGGCGCATGGACAGCGAAGACTACCTGGAAGTACTTGTAGATAGTGTTTCACCTTATTTCAGAAGATTATTCGGGCAGTTGTGGACAAATTGCAGGGTGAACTTAAAATTTTGCACCGTGGTGTACTAGGGCATCCATTTTGCGGCGGACATTACGTGAACGTTGATAAAGCGAATAGAGCTGATAGAGCGAATAGCTGATAGAGAATAGAGTTGATAGTGCGAACTAATATGCGCAAAAGAAAAGCTTCAATATCTATGCAGTGACATACGTGTGATATTTGAGCAATAGCCAGAGCTCCGTCTTGTTTCATCGCCTTCGATATCTTGGTCGCCATTTCTCGCAGCTCTCGTGAATCGTTCTCTTTGCTGAATATAACGTTTCCTGCTGATTCGAGGTTGCACTGAAAGCAGTACTCTAGAGCTTGCTATTAATCGAAAGAGCCATGTTTGAAGGCCGATTGGAGTTGCAAGGAAACAAAAGTTATAAATGAAACAGATTTTTAATGCTGAACGAAATACAATGGATGAAGAATCAGTATAAACCAACCGTGTCGACGCAAACGTTGCCTGTCAAAATCATACCGAACTGCCCGTTGCCCCATTTCTCGTAGAGGTTTACGAGACCTTGTTCCGGTATACCGCGTTTCGAATGATCTCTAACGTCCCAAGAAGATACACGCTCTGTTAGAGCTGCCTAGAACTAAAATCATATTAGATTGACGAGCTCAGGGGCCGTATGGTCGTCTTCCTCGAGATAGCTGGGGATGGGGAGGAGCTCCCCGCGCGCCGCCTCCTCCTCCTACGTTTGCGTACTATCTCGGGTGGAGGGCACCGGCGGGGACTCCCCCACTCGTTGCGGGGAGAGACGAGCATACGGCCCCAGATGGAAGAGGTGAGCATTTTACCTTGAGGAATCGATTCGGAGCGGTACGTCCATTACGAAATGTCAGCGGTTGGCCGAGTATGCTCACGTCTGTCTTCGAGGCGCGCAAACGGGAGTGAATGAACTGAAAGATTTGCTTCTTGGCATTTTGCTTTTGATGTTTTTGTTGTTTTTAAAACCAGCCGAAAGCTTAAACACCACCAATCCGACTCGGGTTGAAGAATCACTAATGAATAGCTAAGAGTATAATACGGCAGATGTATCAAAGCCGGCAACAAAAACAGCTTAAACAATATAAATTTTAGATAGAGTGCCCGCTAGAACCAACCTCGCACCTCGCATCGCTGCGTCGACAATGAGCGGTTGGTTCTAGCAGGCACTCTCTTCGATCGATTCGCTACTCAGATAAGTTATCCACATTTGGATTTTTGACAATTCCACTTCAATTTTTGTGTTGTTGTTGGAACCTTGATCAATAACCTGTGGGATACTTATCTGTATTCGTTACGTTCGCCTAACGAGTAGGGTAAGGCTCACTTTTCCTTGATCTCATTGATCGCCTGCTTTTCTCTTTTTGTGTGCCACTGCTTGATTAGCCGGCTAGTTGCGTGTTCTTTAGATTAATCGCCGCTACTTCTTCTACATTTGATCGTCCCTTATCTTCTTTATTTGGGTTGGGGGATTATAAACTAAACCGCGGGCTACTTTGTCTTGACGTCTTTTTTTTATCTGACCAGTGAGAGATTGTTGGTTAACTGACGTTGTCTTGGCAAATAATCCATACTGGGCTACGTTAGTCTCATTCTCGTTGGAGTCTAGTTCTGGGTTGGTCTAAGTTATATTCTGATAGTTTATTCTAGTGAAGATAATGCCACCCAAAACACAACGAACCCGTGTCTCTCCTCAAAGCGCTTCTCAGCCAGTTGTGAACGCAGTTGAAAACACTGATTCGCAGTGCGATATGAGCAATATGTCGTTGCGTGAGATCTTAAAACAGGCCAAAATGGCCAACAAAGATCCCGCGGTGGCCAAACTCCTTAGTGCACTCGAGCAAAAGGCTCCAGTCAGAGTTCTCTAATACTACAGAGAACGAAATACGTTCCCGAAGCCTAGTCATTAGTGGAATTGAGGAATCTGAGGGACGGCCATCTAAACGCCAGACGGAGCTCGAGGAGATGGTCAACGAGGTTCTCGACATTCTAGATGTTGAGTGTCGCCCTTGTCAGGTTTACCGGCTAGGTAAGCCGAACCCTCATCGTCCCCGTCTCGTTAAGGTGGTACTGCCCACCACTACCCACTGGCGATTAACATCAGCTAACAGTCGTGATCTTCGGATTCCGGTCTCTCTCATATTTTTGTGCGTAAAAGCATGACTCACGGAGAGCGACTACACGATTTCGAGTTACGTAAAACGGCTCGAGAGCGTAACAATGGCAGCTAAGTATTGGGTAGTGTATAAAAACCAACTGGTTAGAGTTTCCGAAATTCTATCAATGCGGCCGGGAAACGTATAACGGTGCAAGGACACTCTGTCAGAAATGATGTGAAATCCAGTACTGATTTTATTACAAGCAAGCAAAACTGTTTTTTATTAAATGCACGTAGCGTTGTTAACAAATTCGGACACCTCCAACAACTTTTAAGTACATTCGAACCAGGGGTGCGCGTTTTACGATTTACGATTTAACGATTTTACGATTTTTACGACATTTTTCGTGAAAAATAGTTTTACGATTTTACGACAGAAATTTTGGAATTTTACGAAACTTTTACGACTTTCATTTCGAAGCTCAAATAGTGCTAACAGGTCAAAATTACAAGTGTTCATGCCAGGACCCTTTGATCAGGGTACTACACAGCCACTCTCTAGCCTCATTTAGCTTCAATAGCTCCGAAGTATTTTTTGTGCTCCCCCAGAGTCAGTTGAGATAGAGTTTTTCCGTCAGCCGGCCATGTTTTGAGCGACTATTGAAAGGCGCTCACGCTTGCAAATTTCGCTGCACTTCTATTTCTGAAGAATAATGTACCTTTGATTGGTTTTGATCGGTAATTGTTGTTTTCCGTGAAATTTGTTTCCTTGTGATGAATTTAAATTTCATCGTTCCTTTGGCTAGTAAAGCGAAAAGCGAGAAAGTGAAAAAATAACCTCATTGACAGCGATTTTTTTCTGCTCAGTTCCAGAGGCTCAAATGAAATGTGATATACGGCATGCAAGAAGATGACGTTCTCTACTAGAAAATGCGCTCCACGTTGATGACATACGAAACAATGAAAACTATAAGAGATTCGGTGAAAAGAATGAAATTTGAGGTGTGCTATACTAATAAACTTTAAGATGTTTTTTCTCGCGAAAATTTCCTAAAATCGAGCATTGTTCAAAAATATACATATCGCGTGATAGAGCGAAAAAATCTATTAAGAAAACTGTTCGGAAATCAACTCGAGCTTTTACAAGAAAACGAGGAGCACTATCGGAAAATTATTTTGGCCTTGCGAGCGTGGAACTTCAGTGGTTTGAAACTCAATTTTATTTTGGATTTTATTTTTGTTAATTTTTGGAACAAATAGGAATAACTAATGCATTATCTAACAGAGAAAATCATAATCTTTCAAACCGTACATCACATTTGTCGATGAGGTTATTTTTTCACTTTTTCGCTTTTCACTTTACTAGCCGAATGAACAATGAAATTCAAACTCATCACAATTTCCAAATATACTGCTTGATACAACATAAAATTCTCTTTCGAATGCTGTGTCACTTTCTGCAAGAGCTGTCAAATTTAATTTACAACAGTCGTTTAAAAAACGGCACGAATTTTCTACCAACCTAATACTTGATTCAACATTCAGTTTGAGTAAACGTTTTGATTTCAGTAACGTTTATTTTGGCCGCGTTGGCGCATAAAGCTGTCTGTTTCAGCAGAAAAAGAATATTCTACGATTTTTACGATTCTTACGACTTTTTACGACAAATTTTGTCGAAAAACTTTTCGTAAAGAATTTTACGACAAAATTTTTTTTGCACACCCTTCATTCAAAGCCATTTCTGTTTTCATTACTGAGACGTGGCTGTCTAAGCGAATCCTCGATTCTGAAATTGTGGATGCCCTCCTATATCAAGTATTTCGCAACGATAGAACAAATAGGAAAGAAGGTGTCTGAATTTAGATAAATAATTGCTTGAATACGTCGATGCTCCCAACGGTTGACCATTTAAAAGCTGACGTTCTTTATGTCGAGACGAATCATTTTACTCAACCTCAAAGATTAGGCTCATCCTTGTGTACAGGCCTACGGATAGCTCGGTGCGAGAAGATGAGGAGTTGATTAACTACCTTTTCCTTCTTTGCTCAAATTCAACACAAACAATATTATTAGGAGATTTCAACTTAAATATAGATTGGAATAGCAGTCGTGGTAAGAACTCAAATACCAAGTTGTTTCTCAATTTTTTTTCAGGTAGCTGGGTTGTCGCAGTTAGTGAAAGAGCCAACCAGAAATCAAGCAGTCTTAGACCTCATACTTACTTCATCGCCCATCGTTTTCAACATAAAAAAATGCCCCTTTAGGCATGTCGGATCACTGTTCACTTCAGTTTGACGTGCAAATTGAAGAAAATGACCAATTAAAATTTCCGCTCCCTGATTTTATCAAAGCAGACTATAAAGCACTGGACAGCTATTTCTCAGCAATCGACTGGTGGGAAGTCTTTGCCGGTTATAACGCTATTGAAGATGCCTACGAGAGATTCTGCAACATAGCCTACCTAGGTTTTCAGAGATCTTTCTTATCTTATCTTCATGAGAGATAAATTTAAGCGGCACTCTAAGCTTCCTGTTCTCGATGATGAATTGGGAAATAGATTCTGTGCTGACGATCAAAAAGCAACAGCATTAGCAAAATCCTTCAGCTCTGTATTCAGTGCCATTCCCAATCAAGAAGAAAGTATTCCATGATCGACTGTCGTTGAATCTTGGCATGTCGAATATAGTTGCACGTGATAGATTGAGTGAAGCCGAATAGCCAAGATGGTACGTTTATTTGGCCAACGTTTCGGCGAGTCCGCCTTCGTCAGAGCCTGGAAGAGAAAAGAGGAATTTGTGAGGTCATTCGACCAATTTCAAGTTTCAGCGGTGAATCAGAAGGCACCAAGAGAGAAAGACGAATCGCGGATAGGGTAAACACAACCAGACCTGGGCAAGTAGGACACCAATGCAAACCACAAGTTACCGGCAATACATAAGGTAATGTGGCCACCCTAACGAGCCTCTGGCCGACTGTCCTTCGGGTCAAGTCCGCACAGGTCAGCGAATGCTGCCAGCTCCTGTGTCACCTCCACGCGTTCTTCCTTCCTATTGATCGTGGGGTTTCTCACGGCAATCCACAGCGCTTCGAGGGTCTTCCGCGCCGAGATTTCGGATTCGCGTGACAGTATCGCTACCACCACCTCCACCAGACACCGCAACCGATGCTCACCCAGCGGCTCCGACATATCGCACCTACGCAGCGTGCCCAAGTGCTCCTTAACGCGCTCCCCAAGGGGTCTACCCGTCTCGCCAATATACTCCCCGTTGCAGACCGTGCACCTCATGAGGTATACCACTCCCGCGACCATGCAATCTCCCTCCTTTCCGTTTGGGAAAACTATGCACTGGCGAGTCCTACAGACAGAATCGTATAACCGATTCCTCACGAGCCGTGCTTTGAGATTGGAGAGCGGCACTTCGACTACACGGATCATGTTATCAAGACCAGCCTTGCGAACGCAGTTTCGTATCTCAGTACCGATTTCGTCTGAGACGAAGGGCACCTTGAAAACGATTCTGCTATCGTTCAGCTGTCTACATCCTGATGCCACTGCCGGAGTCCAATGGCCTCTTGGCATTTCTTGGTCGGGGTACCCATTCTCGATGGCAATACGGTTGGCCATCTGCCATGACTTCGTCTTTAGGTCGCTGTTCGAGGATACCATGGCTGCCGTTCGGAACATGTTTTTGACATCGGCCCTCTTTGTTTGCGACGGATGGGCAGATTTGAAATGGTCGATGATATTCTTATTGCTGGGCTTTCGATACCATCTCGTGTGGTACTTGCCCCCAGTGAGACCGACCTCTACGTTGAGATACGGCAGCCAGCGACCGGTCGGTTTCTCTCTAGTGAGCTTGATGCTCTCTGCTTGGTTATTAAGCAGTTCGGAGCAGAGAACCATTTCGTTTTGCGTGGCGCACACAATGAAGCAGTAATCGATGTAGCGGCAGTATAGCAACGGTTTGCGTTCAAGAACAGAGGTCTCAATTTTGGACATGAACGCAATCGATAGAACCGGAGCCAGACTCTGGCCCATGGCAAGTCCGCTGACCTGCTTATAGTAGTTGTTTGACCACCTGAACACATTGCACTGCAGACACTCATTTGTGAGAGTCATTACTTGTGCTATGTTTAGCCCGTACAAATTGAGCTGGCCTTGATGTTCTACCAGAATTTCGTGCAAGGTCTGCATCGCGCGGTCCATAGGAACATTTGTGTACAGCGATGTGACATCAAATGATTCCACGAAGCAGTTTCCATCCACCGGTCCTTTTCGAAGCTTTTCCAGGAAAGCAGTAGTATTGGGAAGGTGGGCTGGAAGGAACTTTAGGGTTTGCTTAAGCACCAGGTTGAGCAGCCAGGAAACGCGATCTGTGGGACCCCCAACGCCGCTGATAATAGGTCTTACCTTGAACTGTGATGGGTCGTTGATGGCATCCCCCGTGGGCAATTTACGGGTCTTGATCAAAACGTGGAGCACCGGACAGACGGGATTAGTGCACTTGAGCCTTGTCACAAGTTTCGGATCAAGTCTGGCCTCTGTTGCAATCGAAGTCCACGGCGCGATGGTGGAGGTGGTGGTAGCGATACTGTCACGCGAATCCGAAATCTCGGCGCGGAAGACCCTCGAAGCGCTGTGGATTGACGTGAGAAACCCCACGATCAATAGGAAGAACGCGTGGAGGTGACACAGGAACTGGCAGCATTCACTGACCTGTGCGGGATTGACCCGAAGGACAGTCGGCCAGAGGCTCGTTAGGGTGGCCACATTACCTTATGTATTGCCGGTAACTTGTGGTTTGCATTGGTGTCCTACTTGCCCAGGTCTGGTTGTGTTTACCCTATCCGCGATTCGTCTTTCTCTCTTGGTGCCTTTTGATTCACCGCTGAAACTTGAAATTGGTCTTGAGCGAATGATCTCACAAACTCCTCTTTTCTCTTCCAGGCTCTGACGAAGGCGGACTCGCCGAAACGTTGGCCAAATAAACTTGAACCATCTAGGCTATTCGGCTTAACTCAATCTATCACGTCCAAGAAGATGTGTTCTGACTTTTAGTGAGTTGGATACTGACAGACTTTTACTGCAAGGGCAAGATTTCCATATACACCCCAATGTTGTTCTGTCACTTCTCCGTAGATTGAAACCATCTACCTCTGCAACTACTGATGGGATCTCACAAATAGTGTACAAGTACCGTGCCAAAAGTCTCAGTGTTCCTCTTGCAATGTTAATGAATATGTCGATATTGTTTGGTGAGGTACCGTCGCTTTGGAAAATGGGGATTGTGACTGCTATTCCCAAAAAAGAAAATGCAAATATCATCTCTTCGTATCGTCCAATTGCAATCACACCTGCACCTGGGAAGATCCTTGAAAAGATCATTAGGGATAAAATTCGGGATTACGTGCTCAAGGAAGGTATTATTCCAGCGGAACAACATGGTTTTGTCGACGGTGCCTCTACGACAACCCAATTACTGGAATGTACTTTTGATTGGTTCACGGGACTAAGCAGAGCAGATTCAATTGACGTTATTTATCTGGACCTCACCAAAGCCTTTGATAACGCCAATCATTTTAAGCTTTAATCCAAATTGAAGCATCTTGGGTTGTGTGATTGGATGTTGAGGAGGTTGAAATCATATCTCTCAAACAGAGCCATGCATGTTAAGGCAGGAATATCCTTCTCGGATAAATTGAACTGTACTAGTGGAGTCCCCCAAGGGGGAGTATTATCTCCACTACTATTCGTCCTTTACACTGTTTAACTCCCGTCTATTCTTGAGACAAACAATTCTGTTAAAGTGCAAATGTTCGCAGATGATATAAAAATTTATGGAACATACAACCCAAAATCATCGTCCCTAGTCCATCAATAACTCATAGAGTCCATTCGACGCATGATGGATTGGTCGGTAGAATGGGGCACTCCTACTAACTTGTCAAAAACCCAAGAGCTACACCTAGGAAAAGCTCCAAAGAGAGTGTATGAAATTGATGGAATGGTTCTTCAAACCTTGCCAGAAGTTAGAGATCTGGGTATAATAGTCGATAAAGAACTGAGTTTTGACAAACATATAGAGATGACCGTCCAGAGAGCCTTCTCGGCATTATTCACGATCTTAAGAAATACACATTCTATTGACTCATCCCTTCTAATTCGGCTATACAAAGCGTACGTTTTACCTATTTTGGAATATTGTTCACCTACATGGAATCCTTTCAAAAAGAGTTTGCAGAGAAAGAGAAAGTGGAGAGTCTTTCTGAGAATACTCTGTCAAAGATTTCAAATTTTCACTGCTCATAATAAGATTCCTGAATATGAAGATAGACTTAAACTTTTTGATATGAAATCACTTAGTCAGCGTAGAGCAATAGCTGATTTAAGTCTATGACACAGAATTTTTCGAGGTGAAGTTAGATCAAAACCCAGTAGATTCTGGGTTTTTCTGCCTTCAAATGGGAGGACTACTGCTGTTGCGTTTCGAGCTAGGAGTACCAGATTTAACAAAAAGTTTGGTCAAAAGGCTGAAAACTCTTTTTGTGTGAGGTTACCTAAATGGAACTCTAAATTACCACGCGATGTTGTTCGTACCGAGAATGTTATCATTTTCAAGAGAAGACTCAAAGAATGTATCATTGCAGAGGTACTGGAGTCTCCTGAGGTTCCTTAATAGTCGAGCTGTAAAGGTTGGAGGTGTGATGGATTATGTCTGCCTATCTTGTCAGAAAACACATTCTTATTCTGTTCACTGTTCTCAATAGGGGCCAGTTAGATCTCTTGCCCCACTGCTGAGTCGCAATTGCTTCTTAGGGCAGATGGCCACCATGTTTTTGTTTTAGGCCTTGTTTTGTTTACTTCGATTTCATGTTGTTCTTTAAAAAGTGGTACGGTTGGTCTAATTTCGTTGTTCCTCATGAAAATACTGTTTGCTCTCAATACCATTATTGATTCTTCGGAATGAGCCATAGCTTGGGCAACACGTTGACAGTGAAGTTTTACTTTCGGCTTCCTTATTACTCTTAGGAGCCGGTTCCTTCAGGCAGGTCCGCCGGGTAATTCTTGGGCACCTAAGCTCAAAAGCTTTTTTGTGGGATAGTGCTGCTAATCACAGAGACAGAGTCGTGCCAATAGAATTGTTCGTTTTTTTGAACTAGTGTTGGCTTTAAGTATGTTTAGGGCTACGCCTATTCGGGACCACCTACCTCTGCCCCCCTCTCCATAACCATCGCCTGACGTGTGTATTCTGCTTAAAGAGGTGCCAACATACACCCGCGCGCCCAAAAGCTGAAGAGCCATGTGGTGCCTGAGCGTTCGGAGCCTACACCACTGAAACCTCATCTTTATTCGGGACGCCGGAGTAGATTAGACATTTGTTTCCAAATTTTAACTAGGATATGTTACCATCTGTGAGGGTAACACCTGGGTGTCGTAACCTACAACGGGGAAACGATGGGAACGTCAACAACGAGCGAAAGGTTCAGGGTCGGCACTTTTCCCGATACAGCTCCGAGAAGTTGGAACTTCTAACTTGGGCTGACTTTTATGCCATTTACACGAGAACAACTCACCTTTTCAAACCCGTGAAAGAAGGTGATACAGTATCGAAGTGGACAATCAAACACAGAAGAGGAAAAGGTCAAGTATAGAAAAAGGCTAAGGTACTACAAAACAGAAACAAAAATTACCTTACAAGAGAAGCGCGTCACCGAGTTCCTTGATACAAGAGTCGTGAGAGCTCCTTTAACTGACATAGCGATCTCTGCCACACACCACTTCACCTGAATACTAATCGTTTCCAATGAATGAGACTTTTAGCCTGAGAAATAAACACGGCTATCCTATAGGCAATCCTACTCATCTTCCTAGGAAAGGCTTCAAATGTACTAAAGTAAGCCTTTTCACCATCGCTACGCGAAAAAGTGGAGATAAAAAAGAAAAGAGGCAAGGAGCTGCGTTAGCACGTAGATCAATCCCACATCTTGGTGCCACCACTCAGTCATAGCAGGCCCGCCGCGCTGCTGCTCTGCTGGCCGCAGGCTGCGAACCCTGTCTAGAGCTTCAGGCCAATTCATACTCCTTCATACTAAAAAGCACCGTGCATCTGAGCCTGCGAGATGCACGGTGCTTTTTGTGAACCTCATTCTTAGTGAAAGACTATAGAATGCCCTCGAAAAACTATGAGGTGGACCCATCACTTCGACTCTCCTATAAACCACCAGTAGATAATTTACTGAGTTGCTAAACCACTCAGTTTCGACCGTCCTGCCAAAGGAATTTTTTGGGTTAAAAATGGTGAACCTCATTTTCTCTTTAGAAATAATACAGTTGATGGTCTGTTGTTCGTAATAAGCACCCAAAGTAACTGAACTGTGCGAAGCTGTAACATTAGGCGTCTTTAGTTCATGTAACAATACAGGGTGGCTGGAAAGTATGGTCCGCTATGTACAGTGCCGGCCAAAAGGTACGTTTGCACATTTTTGTGTGAAACTCCTTAGGGAATGAAGCTTTTGAACTGATTTTTCATAGTTAACTTTCGATGAGGGCTTGAAATTTCTTGAATTTTTCCATCAATAAAGTAAAATGCGCACTCTCAGAAAAGCGGCCTCATTAACAATACATTTTTCCTGCTCTAAAACAGGTTATGTTTTTGCAATCGCTTATAAGCCGTTTGAAAGAAGAAGATTTTTCCTACAAAATGATGTGTTAACGTTTTTTGTTACTCTTTTATTATTTTGTCCAATGGGGACGTGTAGAAGGGGTATTTATTTATTTATTTATTTATTTATTTATTTATTTATTTTGTACGTCCGAAGACGCGCCATAAAAACACAATTAGTACACTAACGCCAGACTAACTGAAACAAATTCAAATTCAAAACCGAAGTTAGGACCTTGGCAAAGACTAAGCTAGCACAAACATATTAACAAGCCACTATCACCAAACTTAGGAGTTATCCAATGGCGAAAAGTAAGCTCCGTGGCTTTTTTGACGATATGCAGTTAATTAATCTGACAATCAGACGTACGAGAAGGTCCAGCAGCGGACTAGAGAAGGGATATTCTAGACGGGTACTTGAAATTAAGAACAGCATTATGAAGGCGAAAAAAACAAATGATTATAAAAAAGGACGAGTGTGGCCAAATTAACACACACAGACAGCCTCTGTACACAGTAGTACGGCGAGGACCAACGAAGCTCGATGTCCCAAAAGCGTCGTCCTGTGAACCAAGCTGGGCTTCTACGATGCGAGAAGAAATAATCAAAGCGGACTGGGAAAATTGACGGACACGGAGCCTGTGGCCCCCTGATAAACCGTACACTGGTAACAATGCCGAACAATAATCTAATAGAAACTACCAGCAGCGAAAAATCTCAAGTAGGCAAGGGTGGGTTTTTTTATTCATTTATTTAGCCAATAACTAATCGTAAGTGGGAATAAAATGGAACGATTCACAATAGGCAAAAAGTAGAAAACTAGCAACATTGGCGATTATATGAGTAACAAAAGAAACACAAAAAACAGCACAGAAACAGCGGGCACAAATAAAGTGTTAACACGAATGGAAGCGTGAGAATTTTCTCTCCACCCAAGCTCAAAAAAACTGAAAAAATGGCGACATGATCAGTACGAAATTCTCAGATACCCAGGCCAACGTGCAGAGCAGAACTGACTGTAGAGAAGACCAAATCAGCAAGAGAAACCTCCGTAACGTGCTAGGTTGTCTACTACTAGTAGGCACACCACTGGCAACGCCAAACCGGGGCGGATGCTGTTTTTTGCATCTCTTTAACCTGGTACGAACCCCGGGGGTTTGGCCTACGAGGATAAACCATGGGTTCACGTGAGGGAGGTCAAAAACAGAAAGTTAGCTTTCAAAAGTTGATAAACTGTACTGCAACGTGGCGTTAATACAGGGGAGACTAGGTTATCGATCAGCCATCAGAATTTCAACTTGTGAGTCTGAAACTTGGATGCAGGAGCAGTGCATCATATGTTCTCAATGAAGAAATTTTTTTTTGAACTGGGTGGCTAGAGACAAGTAGATATTAATCCAGCACTAAGTAAGCTACACTTATTCATGATTGCATTCTTTCACTATCTGCTTACTGACGAGGAGTCCCTCTACACGTGTGCCAAGCTTTGACGACGTAATTTTTACAGGATGTAGGGTCTCCCATGTGTATTACGAAACCGTAGTTAGTTTTTCCGGAACGACCTTCTGGGATGGGGAAAAAGGCCGACGAAAATCAGTGAGTAGCACGTGATGACTCATAGGGCACCGCTCATCAAACACTGTGGGGGAAAGGAAATGTGTTCAGATGGTCTAGTGGGTTGTGAGTTAGGCTGTTAGCGATCGATGGGGTTTTGGGGATCTATCCCCGGCATCGATTTCGTTTTTGCACGCATGTGTTCATTACCATCATGCACTTTTGTGATCACAAGAGTCAAATTTCACACGAATAATGCGATCACTGCTCATTGCTCATCTACAGCGTTCGTAAGATGCTGCTGTTGCAATAAGCGCAAATTTTAGTAAATGGCAACATTACTATGGGTAGCCATCATCCACCGTAACATACCTTAAATGGACGCAAATTCAGAAACTAACGTTAGATTCGTGATCAGCGACCCAAATAACCCCCACGTACGAAGTTTGGACGAAATCGGGTATTTTGATCCAGGCACCTCACTTACCCACCCTTACCATAGCAACCTTCACTAGTCAGAATTCCAAAGACAAGAGTAAAATTCGTGATCAGCAGTTCGGGAGAGACTCCCAGACAATTTTTGGATTGAAGGTAGTGGGTGCTGAAGATTTTCTGACAGCTAGCGTTTGAGCGGTTGCATAATAATACTAGTAAATCATCAGAGACTGAACCTTGGGCAACTCTACCGACACCTGACATGAGGCTGGAGACGACATGGACACCCGTTTCGCCCAAGCCTTGCTAGTGAGACTATTTGAAGCGTTGGTCACTAACCTAACACTAGTTTCGTGATTTGCAGCAAGTGAGTGTACCTAATGGTGGGTTTGGATGTGTATGGGATAGCGAACACTAGCTATGGTAAGGGTGGGTAAGTGAGGTGCCTGGTTCAAAATACCCGACTTCGACCAAACTTCATACGTGGGGGTTATTTGGGTCGCTGATCACGAATTTAACTTGTTTCTGAATTTGCGCCCATTTAAGGTAAGTTACGGTGGATGATGGCTACCCATATTAATGTTGCCATTGCATCTTACGAACACTGTAGATGAGCAATGAGCAGTGATCGCATTATTCGTGTGAAATTTGTCTCATGTGACCACAAAAAAGCATGATGGTAATGAACACATGCGTGCAAAAACAAAGACGATGCCGGGGATCGATCCCCAAAACCCACCATGCGCTTAACAGCCTAACTCACAACCCACCTGACCATCTGTACACATTTCGTTCGCCCCCAGCAGTGTCTGATGAGCGGTGCCCTATGAGTCATCACGTGTTACTCACTGGTTTTTGTTGGCCTTTTTCCCCATCCCAGAAGGTCGTTCCGGAAAAACTAACTACGGTTTCGTAATACTCATGGGAGACCCTACATCATGTAAAAATCACGTAGCCAAAGCTTGGCACATGTGTAGAGGGACTCCTTGTGAGGACCATCCTCAGAGCTTCCTTAGCCATCTGCGTCAGAGCTGTGCTCGAAGTGGAGAATCTTAGGCCCCTGTTATACACCATACACCTCTCAAGTTCATCTCCAAGAATTACTTTTGCCAATATTCAGCATTTCTGACGATATCAATCGCTCCAAACTAGGTGAAACAAGGTACTTTTCTGGCACTTAGGTAATGAAATCTTCGAAGCCAAACACAGACAAAAATAAATTAAATGACGTTGACACATTATGGGGTTTAATGAGTGGAGAGATTTCCAAATCTCAGAAATGAGAAAAATTAATTTATGAGATCGTCCTCTGCGTTTTAAACGTAGAATTTGTCGATTGGACCCTAGATAACCCCGTAAAAAAGCTTAAGGGCCAGGATCTGGGAACCTCATTTGGCTGTAGGGTACTTATCAATTATGTTCTCTGAAGATGTAAGGTTTATGAGTCGCCAAATCTAAGGCAGAATTTATTTTCATGTTTCGAGGCTAAATGATGGGTTAAAATTACTGTTACCGTGAAAGCCCTTCCTTAGGGACTTCCTTGTCAAAGGATGAGGTTATAGAAGGTCATGGGTGTCATATTAAAGGTTCATGACGCCTTCATATGATGCACTGAGGGGAGTTCTTCTCTTATGTACTTCTGTCTTGACTACCACTATTAGTATTTATAAAATGCATGACCAATATCAATATCAATAAGGAGGAGAGCAAGGTAGAGCTCCCATCGCAGGAGGGTTGACCGGCACTGACCAGTGCGGGTCTTGCTCGGTGGGCGGTTCGTCCTTATCAGAAGCCCACTCAAGCTTGTGGATTCTGATCGGACACGACATCTCCATTCCTTTAATAAAGCTCGTCCTCGAGCTTTGAGCCAGGATCGATTCATGGTGTCTTGGGTGATTGTCGTCACGTCCATTAGTCGCCATTCCCGACCCATTTTGAAGAATGCCATGAAGTTGGAGTGTTGGCAGGGTCCTTGCTGTCAGCTTATCAATGAACTAGATTTCCTAGTTACGGCTGATACTACTAACTGCTTGCGGAAAATAGTGAAAACGAGAGAATGGACGAAATTATGATGTAGGCGTGACCTACGACTGAATGTTCTGATGCAGAGAGAGAGCTGTTGATATGCTGGTAGCTGGTTAGCTGGTATCATACCCACACAAAAAGAGCTCGTCCTCGAGCGATAGTGAATCATGGTTGATCATGCATGAAAAATCAGTTGCGTTAAACACAGATGATACCATTTACAATCATGAAGAAGCTTATCTCATAGACAATTATAAAATATCAAAATTATTGTTCGTAAGGCTTCTACTAAAAGAACTATCCCTAGTAAAGATTATGGATTATCATTATGAAATGGGTGTCAACAATTTGGCATGAGAAAAGAACTGATGGTTCTAATCAGCCCATACGTTGCATTCCTATGGTATCTTTAAACGAAACGAATATTGATCTGGAAAGTTATCGCAAAGCGATCAATATACGAGCGTGCTTAGAGTGAAAATCTGTTTTGTTAATTGCAAAAGTGCGTTTTCAATGCTATGCCCTAGATTTCTTTGAACCGCCAACTCAAAGAAATTTGTTTTGTTTTTTTTATTTTACAAGATGCGCTATGCGGCTGAAATAATCCAATCCTATCAATCAGATTCGCTCTGATCCGAACAAACTGATTCTGTTCTCCTTCTGAAATTATATTTGTCCTGCAAACGGCGTGATCGCCTAATTGGTTGTTCAACGACTTCCGATGTTTCCAAACTCGTTGGAAGTGATGTAGTGTTTGGTAGAGAAACATCGGCCGTCGCTGAACGCGGAGAATATAACTTAAGTCGGTTCATATGCACGGTTTGTCGCTTATGGCAATCCGAAAGAGTGTAACTATTGTTACGTTAGGACGATTTAAATCTACTACTTAGAACGAACTTTTCCATTGGGCAGAATGTTTTGGACGAACAGTGTCTTCATGGAGAAGGACTAAATCTCCAATGGAAATTCCCGTTCGAAATACCTTACGAAGTAGATCGTATCCAGCCTTGTATTTGGATGTTTTGTCAGGTATCGCATGTCCCACATTGACGATGGTGTTCTTCAATCCAGTGGCAAACTGATCTTCAAAGCTGTCGGTGGCAAATACAAGAGTGGATGGGAGTCCATGCCAATATCCGTGCATGAACGTTAATCTATATGATAGGATGACGTCCATGGACAAGGTAAAACGGACCTATTGCTCGGGCTTCTTTCCCGGTCTGTACTATATAGCGATATCTTGTACCAACAAGATCTTGATCGATGCATCAGTGACTTTAATGAAGCATGATCAGTTACTACCGTAATTTTAGCATTAGCTAAATACGGGTAAAAATCTGATTGCGAATACTATCGGTAAAGCTTCTAATTCAATGACAACATATCGCTTCTCATGCGCATTGAGAGAACGGCTGCCGTAAGCTATGGGATGGTCTTCGCCCTGTAGTGGTTTTGGTCTGCAGTAAACAACAGCTAGCCTTAGAGTAAAGCGTCGGCGTGTATAATATATTGCAAACCAAAAGCAGGGGGTACCAATATCGGTGGATGAACTAGTGCCTGTTTTAATGCATTGAGAGCCTTTTTCACATGGTGGTGACCAAACAAAAGAAACATTTTTGCAGGCAATTCATTGAGAGGAGCTGCCACTTCAGCAAATCATTGGGCAAAACGACAAAATAAAAGGCGGCTCCTAAAAATGACTCGACAGATTTGGTGTCAGTTGGTTGAGGAATGTTCGAGATGATCGAAACCTTTCCTGGATTAGGTCGAGACCCATACCTACTGATCAAAACACCAAGATGTTTAACTTCAGTCTGGAAGAAGGAGCATTTTCCAGGAGTAAGTTTCACACCGAAATTGAGAATGCGTTCAAGAACTTCTTGTAAATCTCATAAATGGTCATCAACGGACATACTAGCGGCAATTTTTGTCGTCTATGTAACCAAAACAACAAGCTTCGAACTCGCGAATCAAAACATTAGCTACTCTTTAAAATGTAGCTGGTGCACCTCTTAATCTTTGGACCATTACTGTGAACTGATACAAACCAAGAAATGATGGAAACACTGTTCGTTCTTTGTGTCTTTTCTTTGAATGATGTTTGGAAAAAATCGATCTTTAAATCAAGAATAAAATGCATAAATTTTTTTTCCACCTTCCAACAAAACAATAATATCTTGAATATGTGGAATGTTTTATTCTCGGTAATAGCATTTATTTTATGGTAATCTACCGTGAAACGCCATTGATCTTCAATTGTGCCTTTTTTCACGCAAAAGTATTGGAGAAGCAAATTTACTAGTGCTAGGTTCAATCAAGCGAGAACGAAGCATTTGCTCAATTTGACGTTGAATTGTTTAATACGAAAAAAGCTTCCGAGGTGGAGGAAAAGGAGTTTGAATTTTGCTAAGAATAGCGTTGTCTGTTAGAGGTTTTATTACAAGATTCGTATTCAGAGCAAGTGGAGAAACAAATTTATGTTATCCCGAAAAGAAGGTTCGATTATAGGAATCGTGATATTATCGGAAGAAACTTTCTCGTCAGGTTATTAGTTACTTTGGAGTAAAACATTTGGAGCTGACGGTTGTTTGTTCGAATGCCGACGTTTTGCGAGATAAGATGTAAGAAATGAGGTTAGAATTGCTATTGGCCGCAAAATAAATATTCAAAATTTTCGAAGGTAGGATGACATAATCAGACTAATAGGAACCGAGACATTGAGAATAGAGTGGAAAAATAATAATCACCACAATTCCCTCTGATTTGTGTAAAGTAACTGAGCTGAGGATCCTAACTTTTTTTTGAGATTGCAAAATTTCAGCTGCATTTCCCCCAATGGGCGAATCGTGTTAGTGAAACTGTTCCTAATATCATCGGAGGCAAAATTTCATCTTTGTTATTCAGAATAAAAGAAAATTGATTGAGTTATTTCTTTTTAGTAAACGAATCTCTGGGGTAAACTTTGCCAAAACTGAATGAAATTTCGTGGAGCATTTGAAACAAAATTCTCTTGTTTGAATGTTATGGGAAGGCTTACATGTATCTGAGACACAAGGACATATCCTGCTGCGTAGTTAGTAATTTGAACCATCATTGTAGACATCCTGAGGCAAATTCCGACAGTCCGCTTCCGGACTATAAGTAATTAAGTCTCTACTACCTGGTTGGACGAAATAAATTGTCTTAGCTACACGAACGGGCATGTATAAAAAACATTTATTTATTATTCTATGGTCCAATAGTAGTTCGTCCACTATTGCTGGCTTACATCTGGACACCACTAAAACATCACCCGCCGATGCAGCAAAAATATCCTCACGACCAAGTAAAATTCGAGTAGCTGCAGTGGGAGATATCGTATGCAAAATCGACAATGGCACGGAAGCTATTCTTACTTATGGAGTTGGTATGGCGTTTTTTCCTAGATGAAGAATGAGGGGATGCTTTTTCTGCGTTATATTCAAAAGGTGAAGTCTTATTTGTATAAAATCATCTCTATGGCTATGTTGAGGTACTTTACTCTTCAAAACTTCGAAAGTTTGACCTGAAAAGGTGCTACATTTTGCTTAAATATAGTTGAGTGTCTCAAAATGGTAGCGATGTCTCTTATTTACTTCCTATACCAAAGAAGGTTGTTGGGAAAATATCTACTCTGGGATCGTAAGAACTCTTGAACTCTTTTGATTTGCTTTTGAATATGCTCTTCGTTTTGTTCACACAGGAAAATTCCTTCGAGAAAAGAGAAAAAATATGGTGCACCAGAAGTTTTATCATTATCTTGTTTGATACGCCGCCACACGAGTGCTATTTGTTTGTAGCAAAGAAATTATTGACCGTAGATAAGACCTATCAGTGGTCTCTTGGTTTAGGAGCGGTCAGGCTTGTTTGCTTGCCTAGGTTAGGTTGCGCCATGCATGGAGAACGCGTTCCTATCAGAATACGCCTACGGTATCTGCTTCTAATTACTCACTATCTTTACGAACGGGCCATCCTGAGTAAATACGGGTGGATTCTTACTATTAGCGGGTATCCGTTTCAAAAGGAGCAGTATTTTTTATCAATTCAATAAATAAAAAAAAACTTTACTCGCCGGTAGTTTCAAAAATCTTTTTTTCACCCGGGTGGTTTATGGATTTTCAACCACCACTTCTCGGTGGTCTAAATCTTAGAAACACCACGCGCTCTGATAGCTGTAACTAGGAATAAACTTTATATTACCTCGAGGATTTTTTTAAATTGCGCGACTTATCATTACATCAGCTTCCATTGCTGGCATCAGCTTCTATCGCTGGCATCAGCCTTCTTTACGGCTGGGACTACATCAGCTTATCCTATCGCTGGCATCAGCTTTCTTTTACGGCTGGAACTACATCAGCTTACCTATCGCTGGCATCAGCCTTCTTTTACGGCTGGAACTATATCTTCTTTTTCCACCGGAATGGAGCATCGTGCGCTTGACTCTGAACTATCGCATCGATGATGTGCCTCCCTCCGGAGGGTGTGGGAGGCTTTTTCTTGATTTTTTTCTTGATTTTTTACTCCGCCCCAATGCTGCGAAAAAATCTTGGGGATAATTGCAAAAAAAATCAAGAAAAAAGGCTTCAAAAACTGTCAAGCAGTTAGAGAATCCGCCCACTCTTTCCCCTGATTTCACTCTCCCCAAGCCTAGTATGGCAAAATTACGGGAAGAAGTTATCGAAAATCTGGTGAAAGTCTTTCCCTGATTTCACTCTCCCCAAGCCTAGTATGGCAAAATTACGGGAAGTAGTTATCGAAAATCGGGTGAAAGTTAAATGAACTTCGATGGGGGGCTTTTCTTAATCCTACTCTGCCCCAGTGATATGACAAAATATTGGGGATAATCCAAAAGAATCAAGAAAAGGCTTCAAAAACTGACAAGCAATCAGAGAATCCGCCCATCGCGTGAACATTTCATTGATTTAAAACATTTAACTTAGCACATTTTCAGTATAAATGTGGGAAGTATGCCCTCTCTTTAAATCAACAAAAAAAACGGCAGTGGAAAGAAATTTCGTGTTTTTTTTTCAATGAGTTAACCATGTGAGAGGAAAAATTCTGATTATCCTAAAGGAAAAAAAGAAAGAAACAAAGGAAAAATTACTCACATTTGTAATGTTTCCTTTCCACTACCGGAGGTACGGCTTCCTCCGACGAAGATGTGCGGCTTGTATAGGGCCACCAGAACTTCATCAGGCGATTGGGGAAACGAGATTAGACGACAAAACAGAATAGCGGCCTCTACTCAGCATGGGTCAATTTTCCCGTTTTTATTTACCCCTCCATTTTATATTTTTCATGATCATGATGAATAGAAAAATTAGTTGCCCGAAGCCCGAAAGAAAAAAATAGCCCGCAAGAAAGAAAAAAACTAGCTTTTATCGAGAAAAAAAAAACAACAGACAGAAATACGAAAAAATCGCTCTTAGAAAACTCCCCGGGATCTCCATGTCATATTAAAGGTTCATGACGCCTTTATATGATACACTGAGGGGAGTTCTTCTCTTATGTACTTCTGTCTTGACTACCACTATTAGTATTTATTAAATGCATAACCAATATCAATATCAATAAGGGGAGAGCAAGGTAGAGCTCCCATCGCAGGAGGGTTGACCGGCACTGACCAGTGCGGGTCTTGCTCGGTGGGCGGTTCGTCCTTATCAGAAGCCCACTCAAGCTTGTGGATTCTGATCGGACACGACATGGGACCTTATTCCGGCTATTCGCAGCCGCACAGCAGCACCGATTCGTAAGCTGCGGTGTCTGCCGTGTGGCTGCGGCAATGCCCGCAAAATGACAGAGGCGCGATGGGAGCGTCGCGTGGGCCATCAGTCGCGCCGCGCGTCGCGTGCACACTAAACGAGCCCTTATAGTCCCGTCGGTCGATCGCCGCCGATTGCTGTGCCGTGCACAGCGACCGGCCATCGCTGTGCTGCGCACGGCGACCGGCGATCGCTAGCCTCAACGGATGGTGGTTTTTGTGCAAGCAACTGCGCAAAAACGCGCTCCAATGTGGCCGATCGCCGGCCGTCGCCGTCATTTTTTCATTTCCCGGTCGCCGGCGATCGGCAACAGGTGTATAACAGGGGCCTTAAAGAGGGGGGTCACGTCTCACCGCGGCGCGTTGGTCATCATGCGCGACCCATCTAGAACGTTCCATGGCAGCGTATAAGCGGCGCTGCCCGGCACGTAAGCCAAGACCGATCTACTGCGACGAGACGACCAACATCGCAGCCGCCAACAACGCCGACCGCCGTCGTATGTGATCGATATACAGTGTGCGGCAACACTCCTTCAACACAGATACTTGACCGTGTGAACGGCAGATCTCAGGCAAATGAGATGAAATTTATACCATTTATTGCCTTTGACCACACACATATAACGAAGCATCTAAGCTTCGGAATGACCTCCTTTCGCACGAATACAGGCCCTAAGTCTCTTGAGGAACGCGTCTACGGCGACACGCAGGTTCACCGACGCGTCCAGGAAAATCGACGGTCTCAAGTCCTGGAAGACGTTTTGAAGAAAGAAATTCTTCCGTGGACTTTTCAACACTTCGAAAACACCACTTGGACCTATCAGCAGGACTCTGCACCTGCCCGTAGTGCCGAAGTCGTACAGAAATGGTACGACGACAATTTCCCTGATTTCATCTCATCAAAAAAGTGGCCACCGATTAGCTCGAACCTTGATCCGATGGGTTGCTCAATCTGGTCCATATTGAAGAGCAAAGCCTGCGCAATATCCCACGGGAGCATTGATACTCTTAAAGAAGACTTGAAGAAAGCCTGGGAGGAAATTGATGAAGATGTCCTGCGTGCTACAGTATACGCGTTCCCCAAGAGACTTAGAGTCTGTATTCGTGCGAAAGGAGGTCATTCTGAACCATAGATGTTTTGTTATATGTGTGTGGTCAAAGGCAATAAATGTTATAAATTTCATCTCATTTGCCCGAGATCTGCCGTTTACACGGTCAAGTATCTGTGTTGAAGGACTTCTGCGCAGCCTGTAAGTGTACTAGAGTGTCAAGAGCAATTTAGAACGAAAAGCATTATCCGCTCGAATCACAAAGACTGTCTAGTAGATCAGTTTTCGAGACCTGCTATTTTTTAATATGTTCACATAACATCCAACATTTAATTTCATCTTACATGTTTGTGCAAACTCATGAGGTGGATTTAGAGCCGGTTCCTAACAAAAATGTTTCCAACACAAGTCTGTTAAATGGATTGTGTGGCATGAATTCTCAAAGCAAGAGTCTTTTCCACTACAAATGCTTAGCTTAGACCGTTTTTTTGAACAAGATTTATTATTTTCAACGGCTGCCATCGAGAAGCTTGTGCGCTTGTAGAGGAGTCACGTTAGAATACATCCAAAGAAGAAATTGGTGGATCAGTTACGATTATTTTTCGTCTATTTTCTTGAGGCTACTCCAAACATTAGCACACTATGCGGAGTGTATGTATCTAAAGAATTCATTCGAACAAATTCGAATTTTGAGATTTCGAACGAAAGAATGAACGAATATATTCGATTTTTTGAATTTCGAATGAACGAATAAATTCGATTCACCAAAATTCCGAATATTCGAATAACGAATATTCGAATTTTCGAATTTCATTCGGACATTCGTTCGAAATTATTCGATTCGGTCCGAACTATAGTGGGTCGGAATATCCAATATTTACTAGCCTTGAGCTTAGATTCGCCCTTGAGTATCTTAAAACAGAAAACTACATCATCGCGTACACGACGGTAGAATAGACTTCTCACATTATACTTATCCAACCGGTCTTTATAACATGGTATGGGCAAATACACATCCCGATCGATTTTACCCTGTAGAAGAGAATCTTAATCTTAGTAAAGTCTTCTATACTTTCTCGAGTTTCTTTTGGAACTTCAACTTATTCGGATTTCACACAGGAGAACAATTTTCCAGAATAGGAATTACGTATGCTTTGTACAAAGAAATCAGGATCGAAGCATCTCTACAGTGTGTATTCCTGCAAATAGCAAACAAAACCGAAAAGGCTTTTTTAACTACTAGATCAATGTGATGTTGGAAAGTTAACTCTTTATCAATGAATACTCCAAGATCCCGCACTATGTCTACTTCTCTGAGGCACTACTCCTCACAACCATGTCCACTTGCAGTAGAGGACCCAATACGGAGCACTAAAGACTTAGACAAGTTGACAGGAAAGTCAAACGAGGAAGCCCATTGCATCATATAACTCACTAAATTCGACGGAGCCCCAAAGAGTTGTTCTTCATTTCTCTCATTGTAAGAACCGTAGATTTTAATATCATCGGCATATAATTGTACTTTAACCAGTGAGTTACCAACTGAAGTCGATGGTAAACTCTGCCTCCTGAGAGAATGAAGGTATGAGTTACCTTTGGATGCAACTCGTGCTTTGTTTACAGAGGCTTTCACAGAGTCTCATGCTGTTCGAAAGAAAACCAAAGGCGCTGTCGGACACTGCCTTCATCCTCTCATGAAGCAGACTTTCTAGAATTTCATTTAAGAAAAACTACAAATTAGAAGCGTCATTTTAGCCCCATGCAATTCCTTCTGCTTTAAAGATTTATCAAAACCTCAAATACCGTTCGTAAGAAGAATCGTCGCTCTACGCCGGAGTAATTTTGAAAATCCTCCACATATTGTTTCTTGTTCGTTTTCAAGCAGTTAAAGTGCGTACGTCCTTGACCACCGATTCCCGCGCGCGATAACTGCGCGCCGCGTGCGACGTCGAAGGCTCGTGCGGTCATCGCCGCACGCGGCGCGCAGTCATCGCGCGCGGAAATCGGTGGTCAAGGACGTACTCACTTTAAAAAAGGTAAAGGTAAAGGTGTCGGCGTTGATCAGTCCCCTAAGGACGCGCCGCCGCATTCGTGTTCAATTCAGAATCGTAGAGGCTTGGTGAATGCGTGTTTGGCCTATACAATGACCTGCGGGGGCCAGCCGCTATACCAGGTCAGCTTCTTTACCTTCCCAGACAAGTCTGGTACCAATTTACCCGACCCCGGAGGGATGGAAGGCTTGGTTAGCTCGGGCCGGGATCGATCGCTCGACCGTGCGGGTGTCAGCAGCGCCTCTTACCACTGTACCACACGGGCCCGTACTCACTTTAACTTCTTGAAAACCATTAAAACCAAATATGTGTAAACCTTTCGAAAACACATCCGCGTAGAGCGAGGTTTCTTCTTACGAACGGTATTTACAGGTCTGAGAAATCTTCTAAGCAGAAGAAATTGTAAAGGAGCTAAAATGACGCTTCTAATTAATTCACTCCTCTTGGACACGCCCTAATTAGAGCACCTAAAAATAATGAAAGCTAAGAGTAAAATACATCATTTTGTAGGAAAAATCTTCTTCTTTCGAACGGCACATAAGCGGTTGCAAAAACATAACTTGTTCTAGAGCAGGAAAAATTTATTGTCAATGAGGCCGCTTTTCTGAAAGTGCGCATTTTACTTTACTGATGGAAAAATTCAAGACATTTTTAGCCCTCATCGAAACGAAGCAAGCATGTGTGCACCATTGTCAGTCTCCGTTAACTGCAAAAAAAAATTCAGTTCAAAAGCTTCAGTCCCTAAGGAGTTACACACAAAAATGTGAAGACGAATACCTTTTTGGCCGTCACTGTATATTCCCACGTGCTGCTCCAGCCCATGTCACGGATAAATAAATAAAATAAATAAATACTCCATTCATTCCACTGTACCATTCCTTACATATTAATGGGTGTTTCATCTAACCTAACCCATCCGTCGCCTACGGAAGCTATTTGTGGTACTTACCTCATCATTGAATTTCTGCCGACCCTAACCACGTCACCAGCAGGGTGGTCAGGTAGAAAAATACTTTTTATTTCAGGAAAACTCAGACAAGTCAGGAGAATTATCGTTCCTCGCTCACTGTGCTTACGTTGTATGCTGACCATGATTCTACTGTCTGCTTTAGACTTTCACTTACATATTCAGGTATGGGTAAGTGAGAGTGGTGATGGAGCCAAGGTCACAAATGTAGCCAGAAATTTGTTCACGAGAACATGTATTTGGGGTGTTGATCACAAACCTGGAGTTTTTGTAATATTTTAAAGTGTCCCACATGGCTCCCATCGCCGAACCTTCAAGGGAATCGCGGGTTTGGCAACCAAAACAATCTATTGCAATACCGTCTCACTGCCGAGTATGAATGAGCCTTAGCATAGAAAGAAGATCAGCGTAGCAATAGCCAATTGTGGAGCAGTAACGTAGAGGAAGCAGCATCACAGTAGGTGCCACTTTGCACCGCTTTGCTACGGTGTATGGATGGCCCTTAGGGCTTGTTCAAAAAGGCCTACATTGCATTTTTTTGTAAAACCAGTACCGCGTAGAACATCAATCATATATCTATATATCGGTATTAAGGACAAAATCGCAGCACAAAATTAGAATATTAAGTTACACATCGGTATTACCCTCGGAAAAGCGGTAATAGCGGTGTAATATTACGTAGAGAAATGGAACGAAAATTCACAATACGTCCTCGAATTCCATGTAAAGTACACAGCAGAGGTTGAAGATTAAACTGTATTCATAAAGTTGTGCTCGTTGAAACGCCAACAATCGATAAACACTTGTGGAGGTGCCGTTCGTTTCCAGCACTCGCCAGCCACGAGTTGCTCAGTATCACGTAGAAAAGACTCTGCCCTTTCAAAAAATGAGATGGCTGGATGATTAAAAGCACTACTGCACGTCTCTCAGTGCTTGCACTTTGTATTTGGCACTTTATTCAATGGTATTCGGAGTTAGGGAAGCTCGTTCTGCAACAGTGAAAGGAACAGTTTTCACTCCCATCGTCAAATGGTCCATCATCGCTCATGATCAAACGGTTAACTCAAAACCACCGATTTTGGCTAAAACTCTGCATAGGTAAGTTATAAGAGATTCTTATTACGAATCTGATGTCCTTTCCCCCATTTTGGTCGATTTCGGCAGATATAGTTAGGTATTCCTCAGAGCCACCACCCTCACCCCGCTCACACGTTATCATTACTCACTTAGATCTGATCGTAACAGCCGAGTTCGGCCAAAATTCGTAAAACCAACGTAGGAATCGTAGTCAGCATGCGAAGCACCGTATCTGAATGGAGTTTGGGCCAAGCCTGAGATTTTGACCCGGCCACCCTAGAGAACAATATAGGTGATGCTCGGCCGAAATTCGGAAAAAGGACTTCAGACTTGTGATTAGCGCCCCAAATAACCCCCATAGACGGGGTTTCAGAGAAAATCATTTTTTTGACCCACACGTTGGAGTGCGTTGGAGTGAGGAACTTTCAACTAGTGCCAATTCTTAAGAACCGAATTCGATGCTAGGAATACCACTGATCACCAGTTACCTTAAACGTCAAATAAGCATCCAATTAATGGCAACGGCTGCACGAGCACATAGAACTCCTCACATAATTAGATATACAGTAAATTGCCTTTTTCAAGGGCGATGATCATCACCACATGTGTTCGGAGGCAGAAATATTTATTCCAAAGCAAATAAGCGAAGGAGAAAACCGCGTTTTCAGTATGAATCATCATATGTATGTATGGATGTTCAGAAATTCAGAGCAGATCACAAATAGCCGTAAAAATATCAGAATTTCGTAAAAGTACTGGGAACCGCTTATCACATGCAGAATTGACACATAAGCATATAAATTCGGAAAATGAAAAGTTGAAATAAATAATACGCGAAACAATGCAAAGCACAAATCTCACAAAGACTCTCAAAGAAGAACTTATGATCAATTATATAGTTCAAAAGCTTTTTATACGTCGTTAGGTACATCGGGAAGCTCCATCATGAAATCCAGCGAAAGCAGAAAGAGAGAGCATAGATGTAAACGCAATTTGAATGACTACGAAAAGGTGCAGTCGGTCGTCGATGAGTGCCCAGGGGCAACTTTTTACGAATTTCCCTATGTTACCCCTGACGAGCACGATGCACTCATAGAAATAAAAGTTCAAGAAATTTTTAGTCAAAAGACCACATTTCATGTCGACGATTGATCACCTCAAGTGACCAAACACTTGAGCGGGAAAATTATTGGGAAACCATAATTCACTCCGTTGAAGGTCAGTTTAGGGAGAATAAGTGCACGATTTTTCTCAAAACCAGACGGGAAGCATAGTTTCCAAGATACGAAGAAATTTCTACGAAATTCCCGGATCAGATGGTCCTGGAAACGCGGTTGACTTTACATTTCGTTACTTATATCGACGACCACAACGCATGTGCACAATGCGATAGATAAATGTAATAAATGAAAGTTTCGCTTCCAAGCAAGGTCTAAGTTAGATAAAACTGCTCAATGGTCTAGGGACACAAACATCAGCGACAGCAATAAATTATTTTAGAAAAAATCATCAACCTGGTTAAGCGCCAAGTTCGAAATTTTTGAGAGGTTCCACCCACAACAATTTAACACTTATATGGATCCAACAAAACGAATAAAAGAACATTATGGGTGCTACCTTCCACAGTTGCTTCCAGGTAAGAACGTCAACTTCGTTACGAAAACGAGTGATAGAAAATCGCAATCACCACCACCACCATCACGGAGCAAATCGAGTAACTGTTTTTCTGCAAACGACAATTAGACAGGTTGTTCAACAGGCGGTTCTTCTCCCGTCACGCCTTCTTCTTCCTCTTCTGGTTTCGGCAGCGAACGTGGCAGGAAATCGCGCTCTGGCCAGAACGTCGAGAAAACTCGCTGCGCCTGAAACAAAAGGAAAGCATACGAAAAACATTCATTTCCTCGCGCAGAACTGCCTGAATGCACAGGCAACAGCGTTGGTAGCGGAACTCTTGGCATCACACTGCGCTGAATTCCATTCAGAGGGCAACGCACTGGGTAAACGAGACAACGCGGAGCGAAACTACAGTAACGAACGTATCGTTTCGATAAGGCTCTTTTTGCAAACCACCCTTTTTACAGAGTGGTCCAAAATTACGTTCACACATGTCTGACTTTTCATTTCCCTTGACCTACGGGCGTTCCAACAATAACTAACTGCTCAATGGCACCTCCTCATCCGATGAGGACGCACTCATCAAACGGCTAGGCGAGGCACGCTACCGTGACATAATTTTTTCACACGAAAAAATTCCACTATAGAAGCAGCGCTGAACCACCGTGTAGTTGCCAAATTAGTAGCCGAAGCCAACGAAGTGGGGAGGATCTACAAACGTTGCGGTCGTCTGAAGTCAATCATGGTTAGGCAGCTGTCTCCTATTCTGGGAAGTCGCCGTTGTCATTCGTCAAAAAAAGGAGAAAAATAGAAGCCAAAATTTACATGGAAGACCTTTTGAAAAAGCTTTTGATCCCTTGGACCAATTCAATTTACAAGGACAAGTCATTCATCTTCCAGCAAGATCCAGCACCAGCACATAGAGCGAAGGTCGTGCAGGAGTGGTGCCGCAACAAGCATCCCGTCTTTACCAGCGCAAAAGGATGGCATTCCTACAGCCCTGACCTCAACCTTTTGGACTACTCTATTTGGTCGTACTTGGGGACCAAGGCCTGCTCTACACGCCATGATTCGCTTGATTCGCTGACGCTGGGCCTTCTGAAGGCATGGGACGAAATGCCAATGGACTATGTGCGTGCCACGATGGATGCATTTCCGCATCGTCTTAGGGCTTGTTCAGACGACGCGCGTCGAAAATGCAAAATTGAAGCTCAATCAATAATTAACGTCATTGATCGAATTTGCTCCTTTGCGTTAGTGGCGCAGTCCGGTTGCGCCTCATATAGGCAAAAAAAATTAGGCATATAATCACATAGGAAAGAAATTGAACGAAAAAAGTGAATTTTGTCAAAATTTCCATTAACAAGGAATAGCAGCCTTCTAAAAAACCCGAGCGACCAGTAAGTTTGCCTATATGAGGCGCAACCGGACTGCGCCACTAATGCAAAAGAGCAAATTCGATCAAGGGCGTTAATTATTGATTGCGCTTCGATTTTGCATTTTCGACGCGCGTCGTCTGAACAAGCCCTAAAGGCTTACGTTCTCCCTAAAGGAGGCCGTTTCAAAATCTGATTGTGCAGTTTTATTTGTAATTGGGTTAGAAATGCTATGCTAATAAAGATAAAGGTGTCGATGTTGATCAGCGCCGCCGCATTCGTGTGCCAATCAGAATCGCAAAAGCATAGTGAACGTGCCTTTGTCCTGTACAACGACTTGCGGGCACCACCCGCTATACCAAGATGGTGTCTTTGCCTTCCCAGAAAAGTGTGGTAGTAGTTTAGAAGACCCCTGGAGGGATCGACGGCATGGGAAGACCGGGCGAGGATTGAACGCTTGGGCGTGTGGATGACAGAATCGACCTTTAGCACTGCACTACGCGCGTCCCGGTCTACACGTAATAAACAATAACGCTAGATAAAGTGTACCTCATCAATAGACGATGCATAGTCGAGCGCATGATCGGCCCCCGACACACAGATTACATTACCAACGGGTGGTTCGAGTGAAGCAGACGTGAGCACTTCGAAGCGAAGGGACCAGCATGGTGTTGGTCTTTCTGCAACTGATTTTTCAGTAAATTTCAAACAGGACAGCTCTAATCTCCCTTGCTCACCGCCGTCGGGCTCCCCAAAAATTCGCTGTGAGATGTTCGGAATGGACGACTCTGCAGATGACTTTCTTCCAGTGAGATGAACCAGATCTGCAAATCCCAAGGGTAAAATATGGGACATAACATTTGATTATACTTGAATTTAGACATTTTTATTGTGTTACTCTTCCGCCTTACGAGGCTGTGAGATAGAAGTTGTTATTTACAGCCTATTGACTTCGCAAAAAGTCCAAGGCTGAAATGTTCTCGGTAGGGAAGTGTGGTAGGTCAGCTCCAGGCCGCTAAAGACGACGGAAAGCCGAAACGTCAGGCCGTAAAGAAATACTTCCACCTAACAGTCTTGTGAGGCAAAAAAGACAATATTTAAATAATCATCAACGATCCCGATGTCTAAAGATAAGAGAATTTGAAGAAAGTTTTTCCATTTTCACTCAATGAATATCGATGCGAGAAAACGGGAGCGGAAAGCGGGACGTCAAAAGGTGTGGTCACTGCATACAAACACCTTGAAGAAAAATCAAATCATTTTTTGATCATTTTAGATCATTTTTTGCATATAAATCCCTTAAGGGAAAAAAGCAACAGGATATCCTAGGCTGAGTGTGAAAGGAAGCGTGAACAACAGCCTCAAAGTTCTTGCTTGGTGTCCGATAGTTACCCGTCCCATGATCTCATTTGTGAACGTTTTCAAGTTCCCAGTAATTACGTAAAACTGCACCTTAGTGATCAGACGTCCATTATAATATTCCTTCCAGTCAAGACGGTCACTAGGCCAAAAGGACTTACAAGGGAGGTCAGTGAACTTCCCCCGACGATTCTTAACAAGACCTATATAGTCTTATAGAGCTTGAAGCGTAGATCACAGATATGTAATTTATTTTTGCTGAATGGCAGTGGGTGGTCCGAAAATTGCAAAAAAAGTAAGCACTGCTCTGACACCACTGCTGAGGGGCGCTGAATAGCCCCTGAGGTGAGAGGTTCACCCAAGTGTGCTTCGTTAGCGAAGCGGTACCGCAGTGGACTGTTGTTCAGAAGGCCAAGGGTTTGGATCCTGTGGATGTGTTTTCGTTTTGCTTCAATTGCTTTGATACCAAATGGTGCTCATTTTGCGATTTTGTTATGTAGATTGAAGGAAATCATGTTTGGAGCAGCATAAAACACACAAATTTCAGTAAATGACAACATTAATATGGGTAATCAATATCTACCGTAACTTACCTTAAACGGACGCAAATTCAGAAACTAATGTTGGATTCGTGATCAGCGACCCAAATAACCCCCACATACAAAGTTTGGACGAAATCGGTTATTTTGACCCAGGCACCTCACTTACTCACCCTTACCATTGCAAGGGCTCACCAGTCAGAAACCCAGAAGCAAAAGTAAAATTCGTGATCAGCAATCCAGATGAGACTCCTAGGCAATTTCTGGAACGAAGGTAGTGGATGCTGATAATTTTCTGACAGCTAGAGTCTGAATGGTGCCATAATATTACCAGTAATTCATCAGAGACTCAACCTTGGGCAACTCTACTGACACCTGACATGAGGCTCGAGACGTCATGGTCACCCATTTCGCCCAAACTTTGCTAATGAGACTATTTGAGACGCTGGTCACGAATATAGCACTAGTTCTGTGATTTGAAACAAGTGAGGGTATCTAATGACGGGTTTCGTTGTGTGTGGGCTGGTGAGCCCTTGCAATGTAAGGGTGAGTAAGTGAGGTGCCTGGGTCAAAATAACCGATTTCGTCCAAACTTCGTATGTGGGGGTTATTTGGGTCGCTAATCACGAATCCAACATTAGTTTCTGAATTTGCGTCCGTTTAAGGTAACTTACGGTAGATATTGGCTACCCATATTAATGTTGTCATTTACTAAAATTTGTGTGTTTTATGCTGCTCCAAACATGATTTCCTTCAATCTACATAACAAAATCGCAAAATGAGCACCATATGGTATCAAAGCAATTGAAGCAAAACGAAAGCACATCCACAGGATCCAAACCCTTGACCTTCTGAACAACAGTCCACTGCGGCACCGCTGCGCTACCGAAGCACGCCTGCATGAACCTCTCACCTCATGGGCTATTCAGCGCCCCTCAGCAGTGGTGTCAGAGCAGTGCTTACTTTTTTTTGCAATTTTCGGACCACCCACTGCCATTCAGCAAAAATAGATTACATATTTGTGATCTACGCTTCAAGCTCTATAAGACCATATAGGTCTTGTTAAGAATCGTCGGGGGAAGTTCACTGACCTCCCTTGTTAGGTACTTTAAATTATTTTATTATTTTATCGCATTCTGTCATAGCAGGATGGCATTTACAAGAAATAAAATGGAAAAGACTACACGTTTCTTCGTTGATCTTGCGTTCAGATGGATGTTTTTCGAAAGTTGTGGGAAGCTGTTACATATAAGTGCTACATCACACTCGTCATCAATGACTTTTCCCCAATTTTTTCATATTTCTGCACATTCAATGTGGGCAGCTTGGAAAGACCTTCAACGAAAGGCAACTTACAAAACCCTTTGGGTGCAGTGCAGACTTCGAAGCCCTCTTCAATCAGTCGCAAAGCCGACGGCGGATCCAGTTGGAATAGATTTAACAACGTCACCTTGAATATCAATTTCACGTATTCTGGTCACATTGAAAATACTTAACATGAAGCTTTATGAAAAGCAATCAACTACGGCGAAACGAATGTCTCAGCCATCGCTAATGTGCAATTCATTTGATCAACACTAAACTCCGTTAAAGACATGTTTCAGTGAAATTTCAAATCTTACATGCTCCTTCTCTTCAACCCATATCGACTTGTTTGTAATATAGACAGCTCTGTCGATCCACGTCTCCTCATGTGATTGGACGCTTGACGGAACGTATTCAGAAGACATGATCAGATGAGTACAACTGATACGATGACCGTCCGCTATCACGCCTGTCACCCTGAAATGAAGAATCACTAAAGCTGGGAGAATGTGAAATAGAGTTTGCGAAAGCAACGACACTTACTTGCCATCCATCTGAATCAGAGCCTCGACTGGTCTTCCCAGACAGTAGAGCCCTCCAAAAACTGCGCACAAACGGCAGAAACACTGAGGGATCTCGCCGCTTCCGTAGAGAGAAGTGAGGAACGGTGACGGGCCGAAACGCCCCACCGAATCAACAAAGCGACACACTGCGGTCAGGCCCTGGAATATTGAATAACGATAATAAAGGATGACCACAACTCTTGTATAATGATAAGAACATGAAATCCTAAATCATCATCTAAGGGTTCGAAGCTCTACGTCTGAGACGTCTGAGTGAGAATAACCACAAATCTCTGCCCCACAACAAACACCTATCTAGATATTTCGGCCCTATTAAAAAGTTTCTACTGCAGGGACCGAATACATGTCAAGGAATTAATTTTCTTTAAAACTTAGCTAATGAACCTCGTTTAGGGCGCAAGCCACGAGTGTGACGTCCGTTTTCCGAATTTCGTCTGAGGATCACCCAAACTGTCGATATGGGTGGTCAGGTCAAAAATCCAGATTTGGTTCAAACTTCGTCCAGATAGGTTGCCCTGTATGTCAATTACGAATATGATGTTAGTTTCTCGAATCTCTATCGATTTCGCCCGTTATGCATAGATTCAGAAGAGTAATGTTGGCGTGGTAGATTGAGTCAATTAATGGCGAAGAGAGGTATCAAGCTGAATCTATGAGAACCGATCGGAATCTGAGAAAAAGACAACGGATTCGTGAGAAGCACTCAAATAACCTACCTAGACGAAGGTTTGGAAAAAGCGGTGAACTTGACAGGATTACTGAATTAAGCGATATGGGTGCTCTTCGGCCAAAACTCGAGAATTCGTTCGAGAAAGCCTCGGAATCGTTATTAGCATACCAAGTAACCACTCTAAACGACGTCTGAACCAAATTGGTGAGCTGGACCACCTTGCTAGTCCTGCAAGCGATATAGGTGGTCTCCTCGGGTCGAAGTTCGGAAAACGGATGCCTGATTGGTAATCAGCGCCGTTAATAACCCCACGGGCGAAGTTTGGAGGAAAACAATTTTTGACCTAAGCCCGCTGGAGTTGGAACTTTTATCCAGTGTCGATAATTTTTCATTTCATAGCCGACTTCCGATTCGCCTGGGCTCACTGTGACATTGTTCTCTTGGCAACAGTCTAATTTTCTTTGTTTACGTGGCATAGCTCGGGATTAACAAATCGAACGGCAAGGTCCCTCTGAGGACGGAATAAATGGAGAGGAAATACATAATTTCACATAGCACTGCTCATCAAATGAAACTCTTATTTTCAAGAAACTCGCCTCCTTTGTGGTGGCATTGGGATGAAGTATCCCAATCGCGTCAGCAATATAGCTACGAAGTTCACCAGTAATTTCCTGCGATTCAAGGAATTTCTCGAACGGTTCATCTTGGTACTCTAAAATGTGAATTCAATTATCATTCATTATTCCACAGATGGCACAGAGTATACCACTTTTGCAAAACGGACAACTGATTAAGGAAACTCACCCATTCCAGGAAATGTGAGTGAAAACCCAAATACGTATGAGAAACACACCTTTCCATCCTTCCAATTCGTCCGCTTTCGTGTTCCACTCCAAGCAGAATGTCATGAACTTCATCAGCCGCCGTTTATCGACCATGCTGAAATTTATTAGTTCCACATCAATACCGATTTTCTCAACAACTACTGTTTATTTAGCCCTACCCAAGGGCCTCATCCTGGAAAATGTCACCCTTGCTGCACGGCACCCTACTGTACATCAGTTTCTCTTCGCTTTCGTCACGAATACACAGGAAGCGATCGACACATTTGAATTCGGCGTATTTGGCCACTTCTGAATCACATAAGGTCTGTACCATCGAACCACGAGCTAGAAGAACCTGAAAAAAATACTGTCAACTTTGCATAAGTCCTTGCTTCTTTCTAGGGAAGAAATGATTGGTGAGTGCAACGGGCTACCTTTTTTACTCGGTGATGAAGTAGCTTACAAATTATAGAGTTTGGATCGAGGCCTGTGAGACTGTAAGTCTTTACATGGCGGTTGTAACGTACTACTGTTATTCCAAATAAGTTTCAAACAAATCTCTTCTCTACAGTCTTTCGAAGGACTTTTGTTCTCGAAAAGCAGACCACACACAACATCAAGTTTCGGGTTATAGACAGGAAAAATTTGTTGCAGCTGCTCTCCCTAATCCGCGTTCCCCATCCTCAATTTCCACGACGTGCATTGGCGACTGAGACCTTCCGAACAGCAGTCTACAATTTTTCACGCGGCTACTCAGCCTACTATGTATACATTACTTTTCCAACAGCCGAAAAATTCAATATTCCTAGTCGGACTGTCATCAAATCTTGAAATAACGCTGAATACAGTAGAATAGTGATGCTTCAGTTGGACACCAAAGTTGATATACACAGATTCATTACGGCTTACGTTTTTGACGGTACTTTTCCTCTTAATGCCCAATTATCACATCATGCCCAACCGAATTCGATATCATACCATTTCGCATCCACCTATGGTTGTGTGCAGCCTGTTTAATCTGCCTGATGTGGAAGAGAAAGCCGTTCGTTTCTCGCAAGCATGACACGATAGATCGTTTCAAGGATGTGCATTAAGATATGAGCATGATATGATACGCTTGGGTGTTAATTGGGCATTAAGAGGAAAAGTAACGTGTTTGGGTTCCGTCAGAGCCTGAAAACATTGAAGTGAGTTTGAGAAATCGCCCGATCAAGGATCCCTTCGAGACACAACGGAGCTTCAGATGATTGGTATGGAAGGGAGACAAAAAGCTTTGATACTCGCAGGCCCGAAGAAGGGGGTTGCGCCCGAACGTAAGTCGTAATGAATCTGTGTATATCAACGTTGGTCTCCAAATTCAATATTGCTCCGTGATCTTCAAGCTACTTCGCCCAAATCTTAATCAGCCTTGCAGCTATGAAAAACGAACCATAGCCACTAGGCCGAAAAAGGGCAGCATTAGTCTCCAACGAGGTTGATCTCATGCAGCACTAAACATTCGTGATAGCGGTCCGATAAACAAAAAAACGACGATGGGTCGCCGTCGAGACTGCCGCTGTTCGAGGGCAAACAAAAGCTGCTAAGTATCCGACGCGTCGTTCCACGCGTCGTCGTTGATCTCGCCGGTTCCCATCCACCTCTACATGAATTCCGGTTCACCTCTTCCGGAATTCCGGTTCAGAACTGAACGACACGCCTCCAACACTGGGTAGTATTTATGCAATGCAATGAGCATAAGCAGCATCATCCGACAAGATGAAGCTCACCAGCTCCGCATTTTTCTTCGCAGCGACATTCCTGATCGCATCAGTAAGTCATTTTTCATAAGGAAGACGGAAACAATTTTTGAAGTACGGAAAAATGCGCTTGAGCATTTTAGTACATATTTCACGCCCACCGAGCATCTTGATGAAACACTCATAAACCTAATTACTGTTAACGTCTTGAAATGATTTTTGTAATGGGTTTTTTAATGAGGTAGCAGATAGTACGAGAATATTTCAATCGCTTCAATTCTATAAAATCAGGGAAGCGTGCTTCGCGAGAAGCGTCAGTGTGGATGCTCGTCAGTCCAAACACAGCCACAATGTTCGTGCAGTCCAGCAGCAACTCAGCAGATGTCATGCACTTGTCAAAGCCAACCTGTAGTCTCCCAGCAAGCACAACCATGTTCGTGCGCTCAGCAGACACAGACCACCCAGTACACCAACTCCCAGTGTCAGCCGGCCTGCCAGCAGAGCTGCTCACAGCAATGCTCCACATCCACTGTGAGCAACTGCCAGCAGACCTGCCAAGACTCCTGCCAGTCATCCTGCACTCCTGCCTACACCCCCACTGCGGCCCCGGTTATCAGCCAGTGCCAACCAGCATGCCAACAGCAGTGCACGCAATTGTGTGTAGGTCAGCAGCAGCCTGCGGCTCAATGCAGCAACCAGTGCCAACAGCAATGCGACAACGCGTGCTCACAACCCGCACAGGTTCAGCAGCAGCAGGTGTATCAGCTCCAGATTACCATCCCGGTCGCTCAGCAGAGCTCTCAGTGTCAGCCAGCCTGCCAGCAGCAGTGCCAGCAGTCGTGCGTCGCCCAGCAGGTCCCGGTGTCTCAATGCTCTGATCAGTGCCAATCCCAATGCTCTAGCGCATGTGGTTCGTCTTCCTCATACCAACCAGCCACCACGAGCAGCAACCAGTGCGCCTCAGCCTGCCAGCCAGCCTGTCAGCCGTCCTGCACTCAGCAGTACCAGCCTGTGACCACCACAGCCGCTCCTGCCTGCATGCCTCAATGCCAATCCCAGTGCCAATCATCGTGCGTCGCCCAGCAGCAGCCTGTTGCGCATTGCTTCGACAGCTGCAGCTCTCAGTGCTCCCAAAACTGCGGTGCCACCCAGCCCACCCAGGTGATCACCCAACAGCAGCAGCTTGCATCTTGCATGCCATCTTGCATGCCTGCCTGTGACAACTCCTGCGTGACTGCTGTCCAACAGCAACCGACTTCGTCCTGCTCCCAACAGTGCCAGTCACAGTGCGCCCCCACACAGCAGTCCCCTGCTCAGTGCCAGCAGTGTCAATCTGCCTGTGGCTCCCAGAACTCCAACAACGTGCAGACCGTCCAGGTCGTTCTCCAGCAGAGTGTCGCCCAGAGCTCTCAGTGCCAACCACAGTGCGAGTCGACCTGCGTTTCTCAGTGCACCCAGCAGAACCAGCCAACAGCGTCATGCCAGCCAGCCTGTCAGCAGAGTTGCGCCAACTCCTGCTCCACTGCTGCTGCTCAACCAGCCGTCGTCTCGTGTCAACCCACCACCAACTCAGGCTGCCAATGCCAAACCGGGTACTCTCCATGCACTAACAGCAACCAGTGCTGCCGCAGACGTTAATTCGGCCTCCACAACGAAGCAACGAACAATATGTGTAAATACTGTGTTTCTCGATAACGATGATAGAAGAATTAAATGATAATTTCAACTCCTGGTTTACTCAGTCCTTGAAATACAGCAAACAAGGTTCATATCGGCCGTGATTCTTCCCGAAGGATGAAACCATCGAACAACTACCAAGCTTTACAGAACAACACATATCTATTATTGAGTCCACTGACAAGTGAAAAGTTTGAGCAGATATCTACGAAGCATCATTTCCTAGCATATCGGCAGACCTGTCCGGCCTCTAAGCAAGTTGTAAAAACAACCAGATTACTAATAATTATGAAGAAGATCATAAACGTACCTTCGGCACCAAATCTATGCTGAACCTTCTCCACTCGGATTCAACAACTTCGCGAACGGTTTTTTGCTCAGCATTGTCTCCTTTGTCCACTGTCATCATCAACTCACTTAAATAAAAAGTCTGTTCACTTTTCCACCACTAACACGGTATGAACTCCTACACACCACGATAAGAAATTATTCCTCGATGTGCTACATGTACCACCTACCAAAAATCTAATGAAAAACTTATACGAAAGAGACAACAAAAAGAACAACGTTAAAAGTTAGTTAAAACGTTAAAAGTAAATAAAATGAAAACAATCACCTTCCCGGCATCCATTCCTGCTTCACATTCCTCACTGTCTTCCGTGCACCAAGAGCAGTCAGCGACTCACCATCAGCAAGTTTATCACCGTATTTTGAAACATCAGCTTCTGCTTCCGGAGCTTTCTGAGAACAAACCGTACTCATACCAGCTAGAGAAATCTGCACAAAAAATCAAAACTCTAAATAATAAAAAGGTACCTGCTGCTGCTCTACCCAGTCACCAATGGTGGTTAAATTGAAAGAAGCCCAATCTCCTCCATAGAACTTGTTCCTGGAAAAGGATCCTTGGATGCGTAAATATAGGAAACAAAAAACAAAACGGCACTATTGTAGTTGAGGTACCGCACTAAATCTCGTTCAAAACATACCTATTAGGGGTATTCGGCTATGGTATGAACGAATCTGATGGTCGCTAAGTGCGGAAATTCCTGGTAAACCCGTTATCTTAGGCTTTAGGTACGAGTAACCCTGCTAAATAGCACGTGGCGGCGCGAGACGCAGAGAAATGTGTATTGTCTCGTAGCTCTCTGCATAAGCGTTGGGGCGAAATAACTTCACCCTGATGCTGGGTTCGTTGATGTTATTTAGTTACAACGCATCCCCCTGACCTATTATATTGAAACCGCGTGGCTTCGCCACGCGGTCAGGCTAGGGGAGGAACTTCGGGGCGGGTGAGTCTTCCTAAGCAATGCAAAACCGAAGGCTACGAAAAGATCCGAACCCTGAACTATTCAACAACGTTTAGGATGACTCAGCCCCGCCCCGGAGTTCCTTCCCCTAGCCTGATCAACGAGCCCAGCATAAGGGTGAAGTTGTTGCGCCCCAACGCTGACGCATTTCTCTGCGTCTCACGCCGCCGCGTGCTATTTCGCAGGGTTACTCGTCCCTAAAACCTAGGATAACGGGCTTACCAGGAATTTCCGCACTTAGCGACCTTCATATTCGTTCATGCCGCAGCCGAATACCCCTAATAGGTATGTTTTGAACGAAATTTAGTGCGGTACCTCAACTACAATAGTGCCAACAAAACATATAGGAAGCATGTGCTATCAGTTTGTTATCTGCATACAATTTTTTTGACCTTAGTATATAACCAGTATATCATGTGCCACAAAACTTATTGTTGAAACGTCTTGTTGTTGTTAAATAGAGAAGTAGAACTGAGTGATAGATTGCCTTCGCTACCTTCTCTCCGGAATTCTACCATTTACTTAGCAACTAATCTTCTGAATATTACAAACTATACTTACTCTCGCTTGATGCTTAGGGCGTAATTTTACAGATAATATATGAAAGTGGTTTTGTTAAACAATTTATCTCATTTCTAGCTATACAAAATCTACTTTTTAAACAAAACTTCTTGTATATGACATATATAAAATTATGCATTCAGCGAGATGTGGATTGCTACTTCTAGAAAAGCAATTAGTTATTCTATTTCTGTCAGGAAGAGGTAATAGCTCTTCTAAAACACCGCCGTCCTTCCGCCCAATCAATACACCCCTGCGCTCTCGCGTAATAGCGTCAACGAATTTCGACCCCTTTCGATTTCATTCAAATTCCAAGTCCAAGTCCACTCGACACTGAGGACGAACTGATTCCTTGATTTCGTTAACGATTTACGCTTACAAATCCTGTAAATTTTGTTGGATTTCGCCTGAGAGTGAGAATCAGGAAATATTTTTGAATAACTGTTGGCTAGTATCAATTAGAAAATAGCTAATAAAGGCATTATCCCATTCCAATGCCTCACACGAAAAAACACAAGCCTATGTTTCCAGTCTTTATCAGTTCTTAAAATAAAAAGCGTTTATTAAGATAGTGTGCTTCGATCATGCACCACATAAAGATCGAAACTATGCACTTCCTAGCAGGCAAACAAAAATCGGAGGCAAAGTGCTCCGGAAAGGAATATTACCTACTCAAATAATTCTTCTCGAATGGGTTTTAGACAACGCTGTAGTGACGAAGTGAAGGAAGTAGTACAGTAAACGATGATGAGGTAGAAGGCAAGACGCAAAGGGGTTGGCATTGATCACAGCTGCGAAGTTGCGCCATGCCCTCATCGTCCACTCCGAATCGCAGTCACATGATGAAACGCGCATTTGGCCTATTCAATGACTTTGTCGGTCAACCATTGATAAATTCGGTTTCTTCACCTTCCGAGATGAGTGTACCAACAACTTACCCGATCTGGGGAAATGGAAGGCTTAGTGTGCCCTGGCGGGAATCGATCGCTCGACCGTGCGGGAGTCAGTAGCGCCGCTTACCACTGCACAACGCGATATACTATTTCATATACGTAATTACACGTACGAGCACGTAATCACAATGATGCTAGGGGTAGGGTTTATCTGACAAAGAAATGCAAAGGAAGTCACCATAGACATGTCACTTTCGTTCAATTTCATAAAAAAATCAAGGAATCAAACTCACCTATCCAAATGTAATACACTGAGTCCAGAGCGAGAGCATGCGGCCGCGATTATCGACTCCGTCAGACCGGTGCCAAGTACGATCACATCCACCGAATCCGGCAGCGACTCACTCATAACTCTGTTCAATCATCAATCAATATAATACCTCATAAAAAAGGAAAACACATATGTTCATTGACAATGAATACAACCGCAAGCAGAAGTACAAATAAGTATTGAACTTCATATAATAGTGCACCAAAATAACACGTGAAAGCAATTTTTATTACGCGGCGCAATAACTTCAAATTTGTTCCGACCTAACCTACACACTACATCTAAGGAAATCAAACAGCAAAAATGTTCACACTTCATGGACTAAGTTGGACTGAAACAAAGCGATTCTGCTTTGGTCTCGATCATGAATAAATGACACCCGTGACAGGTATCACTTCCTATTATACGGGATTTCGAGCGATCTGGCCATGAACGTTACATCATCACATCAACATCACAAAGAAATCAATCGAAGAAAATCAACAACTCACCAAAATTCAACGCAGAGCTACATAACAAAATACATATATTCTCATGAAAACAACAAAGAACCCATACTTGAACCGCTACGTAGTTATATCTCTCTGATCCGTCGGCCATGCCCACTACATAACAGCTTTTAGAGGTATCACCGTTATTCAACATCGCCTTGAAATGGTCTTGCAGTGCCCCGAAACATGACTTTCGAAGCCTAACATATCTCCGTGGCGATGTATGAGCCCCAAAACAATTTCGAGTTAACATACGATAATCGATTGAAATCGACCCATCTAGGTATCTACACAGGTGAAACGTTACCATGGCTCTTGCTGATAAAACACCTTTTCGAATAGGCTCACGGTCTCATCAGTAGGTTATTCTGTTTATACCATCGATTCGGTTGCATGCGTTCGTAGTAGAGCATGTAGGCTTGGGCAGACGCAACTTGAGTGTAAGGCACCTGTTTGACCTGGAATTGTATCGGATTCACTTCTGAAATGCTGCAAATAGAGCTGCGCGTCTTCGCGGATATCCTAAGAGAAACTTAACGTTAAGGTTAAAACAAACAGTACTTATTCCTCTGAAAAATTCTTTTCTTATTAGGACCCACTTTCAAATACAGTCACGCCTTGGATTGCTCTACAACCAACGTTTTTGAGACCGAAAGACGCCCTCCCTTTGCGCAAGAGAGTAGCATATAGGTGCGGGAGTCATATTCTTGCCCCGTAACGGAAAAGCACAAGACCGTACCGCCGAAACAAACCTCTGCACATTTTGAGCAATGTCACAGCGGTAAACTATGTGAATCAGGAAAATTGTTCCATACAGGACTTCGGTGCAGTAAATATGGAGCGGCAAGCACCTTTGAAAAGCCTACTCGTCACAATGCCTAATAAGTGAAATTTCAAGGCGAAATTATACAATGAGCACCTTTCTATTATCCTTCTTTACCACTGATTGTGGCGACGTTCTCGTGAGGAACTCAAAAGCGAAGCGAAGTTTCTCATCGGAATATTCTTGAATACAAAATTACTCTAAGCTTACCCGACTCAACGGATCCATCGTCAACAGCATACAATGGTTGGATAAAGTAGTCATGAAGCGGTGAAATAAGAGAAATCGCAAAAAGCTTTGTGTAGGAACTAGAACGCTTACCATGAGGATTCCACACCACTGATCCTTCACACGACTTGATTACGTAGTGCCACCCCGATCAGTCTAAATAAAACGATGGCTTGCAAAAAACTCGCCTTAGCATCGTTGGTGAGATGCCAAACGTGTGGGTTACTGATCCCACGTCGATACGTCACAAAATGTCCGCTTTGTGGTACACCTCGGTGTTCGCTGACGGCACGCAACTGGTACTTGTAACGAGCAGATTCTCGACGTTCCGCAACGAACGAACCTCCGCTGAAAAATGTTCATGCTTCACATAATTCCTTTTTTTAATTAAACATGTCTTTTTACAGACGTTCTAAATGGTGGGTAGTCGTACAATCAACAGGGATACTCGAACGAAAAAGAGGAAAAATGTGAAACGAAACGAAACACAGCGGGTAATCATGCTAGCAATCACACTGCAAGCTAGCAAAACTATAGCATGCGTACCACGGTTAAAATCAGATCCTGCTATCCGGAAAAATTTGAAGCGATGTCTGGATTCTCTGTACTTCTTCATTTTAGACCGCTATCAGAACTCATATTTGATTTTTTCAAAATTTAGTGTTGAATAGCAACTCACTCAATCATTCCGAAAGGTGATGCGAGCCCGCTCGCCGACAGTTTCCTTCCCATCGGATATTCGTTTCCGGATGCGCCACCAACTATCCGCGATGTGGACTCTGGACGTCGAGAGGCTGATAAGTCGTAATCACTCTGCAAAAAACATTCGGTCGCTTAACAGTCACACATTAATGATCCACCTGTCGTATTGGCTTTCATAAATTGTCATGATAAATAATTTCCTCGAAATGAAAGAAGTACGCGCAACCTTCATTCAAATCGGTTTCTTTATACAATCTGCGGCGTGTCCAGCGGTCGTTTTGACGGAGCCATCTTCAGAAAATTATAGTAGAAAAGGCATCGAAATCACAAAAAAGGTTAATATCCGCTTCATATTTCCATAGATAGGGCTAATTGACCAGACGAATGAAATGGTCGTAGGTGAGCATTCTACACCAACGATGGATGATAATAATCATACGGCCAAAAGTGCATGGAAAAAAGGTTGACAAAGAGCTGAAAAACAGCACATTCAATCCCGAATGAAATTATTTCAACTTGTCCAATTGTTCGCCGTTGGTGAAAAAAACCAACACGCTTCTAAGAAGCTTAGAAAACACATGTGAAAAACCTACAATCGACGAAATCAGACCGCCAATAAAATTTCCACCTCAGAGTTACAGGTAAGAGCTATGCCATGCATTGTTAACGAAGAAACTTCTCAGATAACATGACTGAATGTGCTACAGTGCCTACAGCACAGCATACACTTATGAATGAACCATCCAACATCGCTTCTGGAACAACGAAAGTGGCACAAAAGTAATAACGAGGACAAGTGATGCGCGCTCGACACAACCGGCTCCACAACAATCTGGCGCAATGTACAATTCGGTTGCCCTACATTTCCCTGTTACCTACAGTGCTTCGTGTAATCTACCATTTAATGGGCAATTTTTAAAGCGGAAAATCGGAGAAATATAGAAAGATCCCATATCGACTCTACTGATGATAAGACATGGTATATCTACTGATGATAAGACATGGTATAGTAGTGAGAGGCGCTACTCACACCCGCACGGTCGATCCCTGCGGTTACCTTACCTTATCGACTCACTATTAAATTCAGTGGTTACTTAGTTCTAAGGAATTATTCGTTTTCAAACTCAGATTGCGACAAACGACGGTTAAGCACTAGAACCTTGATGAAAATGACGAAACGAAATAAAATAAAGACTTCAGGTTTTGGATAAATCCATTGAAGTGTCACTACAACGTTAACCTCCAGAACATGAATTACTCCATTTTGATATCTTTCCGATTATTTTGATGGGGGAACAAAGCGATCAGAGCTAATGATCGAAACGGTTGGTTGATGTTTTTGTTATGCACCACATGCCTTGCGCGTGTAATAAATATCAAATATATCAATGTAGAAAAGTCTCTGTTTCGTGAAATCATGCGTCCAACTTAACTCGTACTATGCCAAATCCGGCTTACCGGCTGCAGCCATGATTACGGATGAGGGTTGGAAGGAAGAGCACTCTGTGTTAAGAAAGATACTAAGTGAGCGAAAACGACCGGCGCTCTTGAAGACGGGAGCCGTCTTCTCAGTGGTGAAGTGCTCTAACGACAAGCTAGGAGCCTCAGGCGGGATTTTCATGGAGTTTTTTCTTTCTTTGGAAGAACATATTAACAAATTCAGAACGTGCTACGATTTCTGATACATTCGCTGGAGCTTTCCATTATTACAGAATTTCAAACCATTTTCCACCTGCACCACGTATGAGGCCAAGTGATTTACTGTTCGCGCCGAGCGTTTAAATACGGCAGAAATCTTCTCGACATTTTTCGTTAACCCATTGACGACCGCGCGCTTTCTGCGTGTCTGGCGCGGGGGACCGCGCACGTGCAGTGATGAAAGTGCCTCAGCGGCATTAATTGTTTTCAAAATGATCATAAGTATAATTTTTTGTATATATCGTTGATTTTGAAACTTCCTCAAGTAATCATTAGAAGTAGACGATTTTCAGACCCTTTTTTAAGCTTGTTAAAGGGTCGTTCACTTGATGTATATCTTGAAGCATTGATAAAACGGAAAATACAGAATGGGTAGTAACTTTGCCTAAATGGACACTCCTATCCACAGTGTCTCCCAATAGGGAGGAAGCGTAGCCCATAAGGTGTGTCCCACCGGCGGGACACACAGTCCACCGCGGACCACAAGGTGTGTCCCGCCGGCGGGACACGCGGTCGTCAATGGGTTAATAGAAAGCGGCACCACTATCATATCGATTAAACACAAATTCTAGAAAACACGAAATTCAAACATGAATTTCAGCACATGAAGCCGAAAATTTAACAGGGAAACTTGAAAATTGATAATAAGAATCGATCGAGAACATTTACGCCATACTTCCTTAACTATTTTTGATAGAAACCAAACGTTTTCAAAAATTGGTATTGTGCAGCTAATCAACGATCACACGTACATAACGAACGAACATTAGCTGCTATTTGTACAGCCGGCAAACATAAGTGCTAATGCCACAACGATGAACAAATCTTTCACAGAACTCTGCTGAAAATCTTATAAGGTTCTCCATGGTAACCATCAAACATCTGCAGCATCCAATTTTTTCTATTCTCGAACCTCTGTTTTCCGGTTGATCCAACATACGTTCAATCTCACCCACTCACGAAACCAACGTGCGGCACTTCTTGAATTGTTTTTCTTGGAGAAAAAATAGGCAGGAAATGACAACAGCATTAAGAACCTGTCCGCTAGCTTCACTTTTGTTTACCCATCGGACAAAACACAAGTTACGCGCCACGCACGGATGAGCTAACACTGGATGAGTGCCCACAGCACAATACAAATAGGTTTTATTAACTAGAACTACGCCTGGCGGCTAATGTTTTTCCTTCTGTCATCCTTCTCGTTGAATGCAGGACGAAAACAGATACCACGAAGGAATTGTGTGGGAAAGAAAATACATGAGGAAATGCTGTTATATTTCGACTCCGTGATGTCCGTTAATGTCACTAATATCTATTTTAGTGAAGAGTGAATGCGTTTCGCGTGACCGACGTAATCGACGCTCTGCTGCCACCCAATATAGATGAAGGTAAACGTGGAGTAGTCGACATTGACCACTACCGTAAAAGCGTGTTATGCCCTCGTCTTCAATTCAGAATCACTTAGGCATGCCAACTGCGTATTTGCCCAATAAAGTGTCTCGGAGAGGCCAGCGGCTGTACAAGGGAATATTTCTACATTCTAGATATGTCATGCACCAGAATACTTAACCGCATGTGGGCGGAATGAAATCCTGGCAAGCTTGGACAAGGACAGTTCGCTCGACGGTGCTTCCGAAAACAAAGTCTTTTGCCACTGCACCACGCGCGCCTCACACACTATAGCGACCGCAAAAAAAGAATATATCACGGTCTAGGAAGTACGCAATACTAAACTTTCAGCGTCAACATCGGCGAATGATTTAAAACTACGCTATACAAGAGGAAGTTGGAGAGGCAGGAGTGTGTGACTCGTTCTATGAAGAAAAATTGTTCCCAGTTTCCGTTAATGAACTACAAGGAAGTAATATAAATGCAAAATCGGTAATACGACAATTAGCACTATACAGCAACAGAATTGAAAATCTTGTCATTGAAATACAGAGCAGGCGTTCTCGAAGCCCTCTAAGTGGGAACATATGATACTCAGGATCCAAACAAAAACGCTATAAGGATGGTTACCAACCTCCTTATTGCGATAGAAGCACAGATCTCGCACATCGAGAGTTTCGCCAAATTCGACATGATCGCCCAGCTTGAATTCGCTTCCAGAGGGCAGTACGCCGACCCGCTCGATCCGAATGATCAGCGATTGTGGCAACTAAAAAGAACACGATCGCGGAATGTGCAAAACGTTTCAGAGTCGCATTGTAAAATGAGGATAATGAACAATGCAACAAAAAGCATTTTCCACTCATAACAGTCAAATAAAGTGAGCACGATACACTTCATGAATTACGCGATTTCGTCCTTCTTTACATATCTTCTGCTTTTCACATTCCTAATTGTCTTGCTGTGCCTTTCATGTCATCAGGCATTCACCTAATTGAAAAGTTTCAAACAAGGCAAGATGAAACTCAGATCATTGCTGAGGGATAGGAGAACATTAGAATGATCAAGGCAAAAAAGTAATTCATAAAAAAAGGTAAAGGTAAAGGTGTCGGCGTTGAAAAAATAACTTATAATATTAGTAAATACAAGTGAAACGCAGAACTAACGTGATCGGCATCAATCACTCCCTTGAGGAGTCACATCCGTCTTCGATCTCAGAGACACGATGAAAACATAGTTTGCTTAGACATAGATTGAGAGGACCAGCTGCTGTAAAACCCCTCATCTTCACATTCGCGGACAAGCCTGATACTGATTTACCCAACCCCAAAAGGATGGAAAGTTTCGTTATCACCGGCGAGGATCAATCGCTCGGCCGAGCGGATGGAAGCAGCTGCTCTTGTTATTGTGACTTGCGGGCCCTAACAGATAGGGCTATAAAATCCTTAGCAGGAATGTCTGTCAAGATGACGGTCGATAGCGAGGCACGAGTTCGTTCACCAAATGGGTCCGCATGTCTCAGTAAACAACAGTATTAGCCTCGAAGGGGCGAAAGCTGATCCGAACTATGAAGGAATTCTAACAAAAATCTAGAGCGAAGTGAGTTCATTGATATCTACCAATAAAGAGAATCTGAGCTAAGTAAAGATAAAAGCTGCACAAATCGTTCAGGTTAGCTCACGAGCAATCATATAAATGTATAATAGTACTGATATAATTGCAGCAAATAAAACAGAGACAACTAAACGCATAGGTTCTCATCAAGTGAATGAACAGATAGAATGGAAGCTTTCGACTCCAATAAAGCGACCGAAATTTGCATGCGTTCACTCTGCTATGTAGTTCCCCAAACGCGCTCGGATCGATATGCGGTCCAAGTAAAAACCACCTCATTGCTTTCCACGATATTCAGCTGCCAACAGCATCGTCAGCGCTGGAAATTGCACGCTAACTTTTACCTAGTTGAAGGGAAGGTGCGACTACTTAAATGGTGGAGTAATTCACGTTGATCTGTCCCCTAAGGACGCGCCGCCGCATTCATGTTCCATCCAAATCGTGAAGAAATGCTGAATGCGTATTTAGTCTACACGATGACTTTGTAGACTTGTACTAAGCCAGTGTATCTACCTTGCCAGACAGGTTTGGTAGCAATTTACCCAACTACGGAGGGAAGGAAGGTTTGCTTAGCCTGGGCGAGGATCGATCACTCGACCATACGGGTGTCAGTGGCGCCTCGCACCATTGCACCACACCACCCTTAAATTGAGAAAGTAATCCATACATAAAAAGGACGACTGTCCTTGAACCACGGCATTCAGACAGCGGTAATTTAAATTCCAGTTTGACAGGACGGTTACCCAAAAACGTAAGACGGAGTAATGCTGCACGCACTGGAAGTAGACGTTGCAATGATAGAGCTAGGATCATCGCGAAAATAGCGGCTTAGGCTGGACTCGAACCCGCGTGTCTCGCCCACCGAGCTGACGGCTCTAATCAGCAATTGCGCCAGTCATTTGCAGTGCCTTGGCACCTTCATTAGGCTAGATGATTTTTTCTTTCGACCGCCTCGCAGCATCACTGAAACATCTACATTAACGGGCTCAGTAGAATTGCGGTGATAAAATTGGATTTTCAAGGTAATAGCTGTATACACTATCATTGGACACCCAGCTATTATTAGTAGTAGTATTTTATAGTACAAGTATAGGTATTTTAAGTATAGTAATAAGTACAGTATTATATAGTATAAGTATTTTCGACTAGCTTATATCTTCATACAGTTCGAATAGACGTCAGCAGTGAAAAAGCTCAGTCCTGCTGGCCAGCAACAACTAACAATGTTCTCCAAGTCAAGGGCAGGGTGGGGCTACTGCAAATACACTGGTCCAGTATGTTGGCGGCCCGCCTACATCACATCCTCCAGCTGGACGCTATATATACACGCTACCATCAGGCGGCCTGTTGGCTTTCGGGAGCTTACCATCGAGATTCATCAGCTCAAGATGAACTTCCTAGCCATATGCTTGCTCTGTTCAATACTGGTACTTAGCACAGTGAGTTTTTCGTTTCCTTTTGACTTTTCTGTCAGTTTAACATGTGTTTACATGACGAATTATTAGGTTGAATCGCAATTACGCAAACCTTAGTGCACTGGAGGTACCCCTCAACCGAGTTTTCTACCCTAACTGATCGACTTTAGTCCACGAACTTCAGATGGATGAGTAACACTAAGGGTGTGTGATATTACACGTACGTTTGGTATGGTTCCATCTCCACCTCGCTCCTCAGTTCGTTCAGATACAACTCCGTCGGGGTCCTTGTTCTCGATGGCACGGTCGCCAATTCTGAACTCCGAGAACCAGTGTAGGCGGTGATTTGAACAGGAGCACTTCTCTTATCCTTCGAGCGTTCAGCGGATTCGTTAGCCAAAACATATATGCGGCCAGATAGGAAGAGAAAAACCGAAACGTGATGAATATGCGATTAACATACAATGGATTCAGGAGCCATTGTGACAGCTCGCAACTTTAACAAAGTGAATGCAGTGAAGTGTCTCGTAGGGCTTTTCAATCACTATCAACTGGTGCCTTTCTCGCTTTGATGAGTGCCTTCATTGGTGGTAAATTTGTCATGAATCCAAACACGTGCAAACATCCTATAACATATGACTCAACTTGATACTTCCAATTCTCTTCAACTTACATTCGAGAGAACGACGTCTGAATTCAATTAGGAAGTACGAAGGAAAAAGGATTTCCTGCGTGTCTATTAATAATATATGCAGTGAGGTTTAGATGTTACACGAACAGATCCTATGTATTTGTTAAGGCGAATTTCTAGATATGAATAAGCTACCACATCCGCTTAAAAAAACCGTAATTTGGATGGATGGCACCAGCTTGTCTTCAATCACCGCTCAAAATTGATTACTTGAGTTTCCAAGCTCTATTAGGTTGTTAAGTAATTATTTGCCGTTTTTTTTTTTCAAGCTTATGTTGTACGCCCAGTAGACAACCTTTCGAGAACATCCAGACAGCATTCGATAGAGAATCATTTGTTCTTTCACGACATGTATCTGCTATTACGAAACGTTGAAATTCTGATAACTTTTCGACCATTGAAGTTGAAATCAAAAATGAGAAAAACTGACCCCACTGACAGTGAATTTTCCCTGCTTCGAATCGAGATTTCCTGCAAAACTGTATATACCGTCTGAAAGTAGACGAATTTCTCTATTTTCTAAAACGGTGTACAGTTTGTTTGGTTTTTCCTTGGTTTTTATTTACTTACAGAACGTCGAAGTGGGGTATCTCAAAGAAAACAATAATTTTTTAATGCTTGTGCTGCCCTTCTGTCGAACGTTTGCTATCAGCTCTAAACACGACACGAGAGAGCATTTGTCGCTCTATCAGAAAGTACGTTTATTTTTCCATGCTAGCCGTTTTTTTTTAAATTTTTATTATGAAAGCGTTTTCAAAATTCCTCGACGTGTAAAACTTTTCGTTGGAAACCGCTTACAGAATTCCAGACGTCATTCGAAAGAGGAGAATTTGGGCTATGAGTAAATGCATCACAGTTTTTCAATCGCACCAGGTTTTGTTAACTTTTAGGTCGACAAAGTCGCGTTGGCCGCGCGCGCGGCCACGCGAGCCGTCGAGGTCGCCTGTCAACCTCCACTTTGACGACCTAAAAGTTAACAAAACGTGGTGCGATTGAAGAACTGTGATGCATCTCCTTATAGCCCAAATCCTTCTCTTTCGAATGATGCCTGAAATTCTGCAAAAGGTTTCCAACGAAAAGTTTTACACGTCGAGGAAATTTGAAAACGCTTTCATGATAAGAGTTTTGAAAAAGCGGCTAGCATGGAAAAATAAACACACTATCTGATAGAGCAACAAATGCTCTCTCGTGACGTGTGGCAAACGTTCGACAGAAAGGCAGCACAAGCATTCAAAAATTGTTTTCTTTGAGATACCCCACTTCGACGCTCTGTAAGTAAATAAAAACCAAGGAAAAACCAAACAAACTGTACACCGTTTCAAAAAATAGAGAAATTCGTCTACTTTCAGAAGGTATATACAGTTTTGCAGGAAGTCTCGAAACGAAGCAGGGAAAATTCACTGTCAGTGGGGTCAATTTTTCTCATTTTTGATTTCAATTTCAATGGTCAGAAAGTTATCAGAATTTCAACGTTTCGTAATAGCAGATACATGTCGTGAAAGAACAAATGATTCTCTATCGAATGCTGTCTGGATGTTCTCGAAAGGTTCTCTACTGGGCGCACAACAGAAGCTTGAAAAAAACGGCAAATAATTAGGTACTTAACAACCTAATATTTCGAACATCTATACCGCACTAACAATCTAATGAGGTTTGATTAAGAACGTGATCAACACTGTCGCTGCAGCAATCAAAAGACCGAACGATATTTCCCGGGTTTAGGAAGATCCGACAATGTTCCATTTTCACTAAAACTACTATGGAATAACAAACGCTGCACCTCAACCCTACTGTTCTGCGACACATTAGTAAAGGTCATGATAATAACCGACAATCCAGATACAAGTCTCTGATTCACCTTGCTTTTTAGTTTATTACCACATTTCCTCCCAACATGGGTCGTCCTCTAGTTTGCGTGTTATATCAGCGAATCTTGAGGTGTTGTTTCTCCGCGATTAAAATTTGCCCGAAAATCAAAACGAATCCGTATCACTGAATTCAGAAGATTCCGGGCTCTAGTTACCTAAAGGAGGTTTTATCGCTAGAGAAGAGAATTTCTTTGTATAAGCTTGACTACCACGTCGAAGTTAACGTTTTCTCCTCTGAAACTACACTAGCATTGCAGACTTTTTTGGCCTCATTACATTTGCTAGGGAAAGATCTCATCCTAATTGCATCATTTTAAGGCTAAAGTCATTCGAATGCGGCGACAATGTGACTGCTCGCAGAGGATCGCTCAATGTAGCTGCCTTCCATCCAATATTCAGCAGATGCAATGTTCATGTCACAGCCAATTTGCACAATCAGCCATAGGCTGCGGATGCCAACAGCCAACCGCTCTTGCACCTGTACAAATTGCAACTTCACAATGTCAACCTGCCTGCCAACAAAGTTGCTCTCAACAATGTCAAGCATCGACACTAAACACCTGCCTACCAGACTGCCAACTGAACTGCCAAGCTAACTGTCAGCCCCAACTACAACCGATTGCTTCACAGTGTCAGCCACAGTGCGAACAAGTCTGTCAGCAGTCTTGTGTCTCTCAACAGCAGCCGGTGGGCTATTGCAATAATCAGTGCCAGAGCCAGTGCTCCACAGCCTGCACTGACAACCAACCTCTTCTACAATTGCAACTCAACCTGCCGATGTCGTCACAAAACGTCCAATGTCAACCAGCCTGTCAGCAGCAATGTGAGCAGTCTTGCGGAGGACAGCAACTTCCTCCGATCACCTGCAGTACTCAGTGCCAATCCCAGTGCAACAGTGCATGTGCTGCACCAGTACCTGCACCCTTGTTCGCCCCGGTGGTGAACAACTTGCCGCCGATCACCTATAACCATTGCGCTCCTGCCTGTCAGCCAGCATGTCAACCGTCTTGTGTACAACAACAGCAACCCGCTCCAATCGTAGTTCCCATTTCTCGGCAAGAAAGCTGCCTACCTCAGTGCCAAACGCAGTGCCAAACATCCTGCTCGGCTCAGCCGTCGGTTGCGAATTGTTTGGATTCATGTCGAGACCAGTGCACGCAATTCTGCGTGACCATTTCTGCCACTGCCCCTGCACCGGCTCCAGCAGCAGCTCCGATCTATGCTCCAGCGCCGGTTCAGTGTGTTCCAGCCTGTATGCCACAGTGTGATATCTCGTGTACTGCCCCGCAGCCCGCATGTGCTCATCAATGTCAGGCGCAGTGCGCTGTAGCCCAACCTCAAGCACAATGCCAGCAGTGCCAGCAAGCGTGCGCAGCTCAGGAAGCCGCTGTGCCAGTGATCAAGGTCACCCTACAGTCCGGTGTGATTGAATCTCCACAGTGCCTACCTCAATGCCAGTCCGCCTGTGCTCAGCAATGCTACCAACAAAGTCTACCGTCAGCCTCGTGCCAACCGGCATGTCAGCAAAGCTGCTCTCAGACCTGCGCTCCATCAGCTGCAGCAGCTCAACCTGTGGTCGTCGCCTGTCTGCCAGCACAACAATTCCAGAACCAACCGAACTGCCAATGCCAAACCGGGTACGCGCCGTGCAATCGAGGCTCTCAGTGTTGCCTACGACGCTGATTGATCCTTGCCAACAACTTTATGTCAATTTTCGACAGGAATGTGTGTAAATACGGTCCACGATGTTCTGCATGTATTTGAGTAATCATTTCACTGTATTGTGCCATATGCCCCTTTACGAATGAAATACTCGTACGATTACAGCATCTAATATGCAGACAGTTCTAAAAATAGACAAAATACGTCTAAAGTGGCCGCGGTAGGTGAGCGTAGAGGTCCATCTCATTGTTTCGACAGCTTGCGCTTAAACAAACTAAACAAAACAAAACATGGTCACCGCCATCACCTTTCCCGACTGTACTGTATGTACACGACCAGACTGGGTTCCACTAAACCGATTCCCATCCAAATGAATTTGTCCACTCTTTGAACTCTTAGATCACGTAGAGGGAATTAAATGGAAACGAGCACGTTCCCAATGCTACGACAAGAAAACCCTTACGACTAGACCCCTCACTACACTAAGTACATCAAATTAAGTATGAGAATATCATTAATTGTTCCATGCGCATTATAGAAATGCTCATCATACGCGATACTTTAAGGAATTACAGGCCAAAGGAGGAAGGGAGAGGTCTTCTGAGACGACAGTGTTTCTATTTATGACCGTTAGTACAAGTCTCGAAATAGGCTGAATAGTTATACAAAAACAATTGTGCACATTGCGCACAAGAAAAGCATTATTGGTACTTGTAAACCGCTGGGACATTGCTCGCCGCGCCACCGCGTGCTATCGCCGCTCTTCCGCGACATGATACGCACTCATTTTTTGTGTCGCTCGTTTCCAAACTGGTTGTTTCGATGAATGATTTCACCCTCCTGGACACCGTAGAAAATAAGTTGTAGTAAATAAGATAAGATACGTTGCAAAAAAATTTTAGACAAAAACAGCCCCTTTTCCGAGAATCTGGACCAGGTCTCTTTCTTTTCGTTCGATGAAGGTGAAGCATTCTTGGGAACAACCAACACGGCGAATAACAACTTCCAAAATGAATGCGTGCCGCGTAGGAAGACTGGCCGCGCGGCGATAGCATGCGGTGGCGCAGCGAACAATGTCCCTACGGTTTACAAGTATCACATTATTTCCTCAGAAGAATAGGTGAATACAGATTGTTTCAAAACATCAACTACTTGAGAAGTGTCGATTGCGAAAGGTGAAATGTTGATGGCAAAGTTGTCGTAATTGATAGCTGCAATATATCCATGGAGACCGGTAGGAAACAGGAGGAAAACACCATACTCTTTGTCAAAGGTCCTTTTCTAGAATTACGGGTAAAAGTAAAGTTGCTGACATTGACCAGTCCCTAAAGACGTGTCACCTCATCCGGGTTACCTTCAGAGCAGTAGAGGCACGGCCTATATAATCTCTTGCGGGAAATTTCAGGAATCAAAACACATGTTATTCAAGTAAGATATCGATGAAGGGTCGGACTATGAGACAATAGAATAAAAATACTGTTGAATTTCTTTTGCAACACAATCCACTGTTCCCAACTAGTAATCGACAGTTTGGAGAAAACGGACGATTAAGGTAAAGGGAACTGGAATCTTCAATTCAAAAACTTCTTTCCTGCGGAACCAGTCTGACAGTGGTATTAGTCTCTGTCGAAAGCGTGAGATTCAGTGGTAAGCGTCGCTACTGACACCCGCACGGTCATGTGATCAATCTTCGCCAAAGCTAGCCAAGCCCTCCGTCCATTTGGGGTCCGATAAATTGATACCAGACATGTCTGGGAAGGTGAGGATAGGGACTTGTGCAGCAGCTGTCTCCCACAAGCCATTGTATATGCCGAGTGCGCATTCAACATGATTCTACGATTCTGAATGGAAGGCGGAGTGCGTGGCGCGTCCTTAAGGGGTTGATCAAAGCTAACCGCTCTTACTCTTTATTCTTTGGCCTCAAACAATACGCACTCGTGAAGTGGAGAGATTGCCATACGATATCTGTGAGGCCTATGGCACTTGTCGCACCGTGAAGAGTATGAGAAAGCCGCTACACCTTGTGGGTGACCCATGTTTTGAGGAATTGAACGACTTCTGAGGCAAAAAAGTGTAGCCGCAACCAGAGTACACCACGCTACAAAGCAAAAGTAAAGGTAGGATCAATGATCAACACCGCAGGAACGTGCCGCGCATCCGTGTCCCATTCATATCGTAGAGATATGATGAACGCGTACTTCAAATTTATTGCATGCGCTTAGCATGTGGTAATGCATGAGAAAACGGCAACGTGAGCACCAAAAAGAAAAAATGGAATAAAAATATAAAACTATAAAACATCTCAGAGCAAACGACACATGACAGTGAAGAACGGGAAAGTAAAGATATCATTAAAGTAATCGTCTACGAGCAATAACGGTAGAATTACAAAAGTGTGACCAAGTAGCAACCGAAAACTCGAGCTAGTCCGATAAATGTCGCTGGAGAGCAGTTTTGAATTTAGAAAAGGTAGGAGGAACTTGAATTGATTTGCTCAGTCTGAGGAACGCCATACCCGCTCTGAAAGCGAAGCTAGCACGACTGACAGGATTTCTTGGCCGTCCTAGAACCAGCCTAAACCCCCACCCACGTGTGGATGAACTACTTAATAGGAAGAAGTCCACAGATGACATATTTACCAGCCCAAAAATCATCTTGTAAATCATCAAGAGATCTTGTAAATCAGACTTGGCTTATACATATATTGACTTTCGGTGGCCAGCCGCTATACTATGTCAGTGTTTCTACCTTTCCACACAAGTCTAGTTTCAATTTAACCGCCCCCGAAGGTAAGAAAAGTTGGTTAGCCCGGGCGGAGATCGATCGCTCAACCGCGCGAGTGTCAATAGTGCCACTTACCATGATACGAGCGCGCCCCACACTACAAAGTGGGGAGCTCAATTTGAATACGGGCTTTAGAACAAAACGTTGAAAGTAGTACCTTGTGTGACACACCTAAAGCGCGAAACCCTTAAGCAAATACCCCAGCCGAGTGCTCAAACAGATGATCTCACGGAAGAAGGCGCCAAATGTATTCGCCGGTCTTGAGGGTCCAAAACCAGAACCAGGTCGCGGACGGCAGACAAATGAACGCCGGTGGCGACGGTGAACGGTGACGTAACAGCTTCTGCTCTTGTTCATGCCTTTACAAAACAAATAATGCACGTGCTGTGAATCAGCCGAATGATCAGAAATCACCGAAGGCATACTATACGATGAAGCCAACCTACCGTTGAGGAACGTGGTACTAGTCAAATTCGAAGGATGTATTAGCCATCCAACATGGAGCGATAGCAGAATAACTGAGCTCAAGCGATGAGTCAAATGAATAAATAAGCCTCCTAGCCCATCGGGGTCGGGTATATTAGTACCAGGCTTGTCTCGGAATGTAAAGACACTGACTTGGTATAGCGGATGTCCCTCGAAAGTCATTGTATAGACCGAATACGCATTCACCGTGGATACGATTTAAATGGAACAAATGCGTGTGCGCATCCTTAGGAGACTGATCAACGCCAACATACTTACCTTTGCTTCCTGCAACTAGCTAATTCTTGTGGCTGATCAAAGGCAAATTGAAACTACTTACAGAAAATCTCTTAAATTATCAGAAGGCAAAGGTAAAGGTGAAGATGAAGGTGCCGGCGTTGATCAGTCCCCATAGACGCGACGCCGCATGCGTGTTCCATTCAGAACCGTGGGGCATGGTTGAATGCGTATTTGGCCTACACAATGACTTGCGAGAACCAGCCGCTGTACCAGGTTGGCGTTTTTTACTTCCCAGAAAAGTCTGGTACCAATTTACCGACCCCGGAGGGATGGAAGCTTGTTTGGAGCAAGCGAAGATCGATCGACCGTACGGGTGTCAGCAGTGCCTCTTACCTCTGCACCAAGTATACTACTGGTTGGTAAAGCTTTATATTTACGCCAATTCTACTGTTAATAGGGCAGGCCATCTTTTCTCAAGAAACAAGACCGAGTTCAACAGATAGGAAGACGAAAGACATGTGTAACAAAGGCATTCCGATGTCAGCTCAAAAGTGGACCAGACTTCTATGGACTCATTTCCAATTCTACCTCTATGAGCACTGCTTTATAACCTAGAAAGCTATTTGCTGCAACTGCTTAAACTCTGCTCCACGTGCGAAGTATCCGATTTGTAGAGGTTAACTGACTCTTCACGACAATCAGAAGTTGAATGAAATATTCTACACGGCTCAAGCCTAATTCCTTCTCCAAACCAGCTTCTGCGTGAAGTCATGTTGACTTGGACACATGGGTCAAGAGCTTCACAGTTCCGTACAAAGGCATCGAATACACCGAATATTCAAATAATCAAACATCTCGCTATGACGGTTATCCGAAAACTGAATGTCCCTATCCTAACTTATTGATTTGGAGGACGGGAGAATATCCATATTCCAAGTTTTTGACACGTTGTTGAGTAACGTAATAAATAATAAATAAACAAATAGATATTACAAAATCGCCTACGTTCTGGAGAATTTGAAATAACGTGTATTCCTCCCTTTCACATAGCAGGCTGGTAATTTGACTAGAATACAGAACCAAACTAAATATGATACAAACTGTACAGGCGGCTCAGATAGCCTCCAATTTTCTACGGTACACTCAAGAAAAACTATAAGATTAATGTCTTATGTTGTCAGTATTCAAAGCAAATCAAACAGATTGCTCGGCAAATATAAACCCGACGGCGGGTCGCGGTATGCCGCCGTTTGACAGCAAATAGAAGCTGTTAGGTATCCATCGTTCACGGCGTTTCTAGAACTTGCTGATCTTGCCGGTTCCTACTCAAACCCACACAGAAATTCCGGTCCAGAAACCACTGGCACGCCTCCGCCTTTCGAGTGGTATTTATGCGTTGGAACATGCTTGATCAGCATCATCTACCGAAATGAAACTCACGTCCGCAGCTGTTCTCGCCTCGGCGCTATTTCTCATGGCTTCGGTACGTTTTGTATCCTTACAAAACTTTTTTCTGCATTTTCCATAAAGAAGAAACCAATCTGAGCAAATGAACCGCAATTCTCTTGATCGACAATAGAATCATCCGTTCCCCATTAAGCAACTGGAGTAGTTAAAGCTTGCATCGTAATGGATTAGAATATTAGAGTAGATAGTCTACTGTTTAATAGAAAAGGACGAACAACAGCAAATTTCAGCACATTTTCGTAGGTGCACGCAAATACGTGCTAATCTAACGCAAACCAAGTCACGGATGACGGCGTGTCCTACTGTAGCAAAGTGACTCCATCATTTTAGGGAAGCGTGCTTCGTGAGAAACGTCAGTGCGGATGCTCGTCAGCTCAAACTCAGGCCCAATGCTCGTGCAGTCCAGCAGCAACTCAGCAGATGTCATGCACTTGTAAAAGCCAACCTGTGGTCTCCCAGCAAGCACAACCATGTTCGTGCGCTCAGCAGACACAGACCGCCCAGTACACCACCTCCCAGTGTCAGCCGGCTTGCCAGCAGAGCTGCTCACAGCAATGCTCCACATCCACTGTGAGCAACTGCCAGCAGACCTGCCAAGACTCCTGCCAGTCATCCTGCACACCTGCTTACACCCCCACCACCACCACCACTGCAGCCCCGGTTATCAGCCAGTGCCAACCAGCATGCCAACAGCAGTGCACGCAATCGTGCGTAGCTCAGCAGCAGCCTGCGGCTCAATGCAGCAACCAGTGCCAACAGCAATGCGACAACGCGTGCTCACAACCCGCACAGGTTCAGCAGCAGCAGGTGTATCAGCTCCAGATTACCATCCCGGTCGCTCAGCAGAGCTCTCAGTGTCAGCCAGCCTGCCAGCAGCAGTGCCAGCAGTCGTGCGTCGCCCAGCAGGTCCCGGTGTCTCAATGCTCTGATCAGTGCCAATCCCAATGCTCTAGCGCATGTGGTTCGTCTTCCTCATACCAACCAGCCACCACGAGCAGCAACCAGTGCGCCTCAGCCTGCCAGCCAGCCTGTCAGCCGTCCTGCACTCAGCAGTACCAGCCTGTGACCACCACAGCCGCTCCTGCCTGCATGCCTCAATGCCAATCCCAGTGCCAATCATCGTGCGTCGCCCAGCAGCAGCCTGTTGCGCATTGCTTCGACAGCTGCAGCTCTCAGTGCTCCCAAAACTGCGGTGCCAGCCAGCCCACCCAGATGGTCACCCAACAGCAGCAGCAATGCACCCCATCCTGCATGCCTGCCTGTGACAACTCCTGTGTGACTGCTGTCCAACAGCAACCGACTTCGTCCTGCACCCAAGAGTGCCAGTCACAGTGCGCTCCCACACAGCAGTCTCCTGCTCAGTGCCAGCAGTGTCAATCTGCCTGTGTCTCCCAGAACTCCAACAACGTGCAGACCGTCCAGGTCGTTCTCCAGCAGAGTGTCGCCCAGAGCTCTCAGTGCCAACCACAGTGCGAATCGACCTGCGTTTCTCAGTGCACCCAGCAGAACCAGCCAACAGCCTCGTGCCAGCCAGCCTGTCAACAAAGTTGCGCCAACTCCTGCTCCACTGCTGCTGCTCAACCAGCCGTCGTCTCGTGCCAGCCCGCCACCAACTCAGGCTGCCAATGCCAAACCGGGTACTCTCCATGCGCTAACAGCAACCAATGCTGCCGCAGACGTTAATTTGAGCTACCACCAACAGCGAACAATGTGTGTAAATACTGTGCTTAACGATGACAGTGCAATGATTTTTTAAATGAATTTGAGTGAACGAATGAATGGATTCCTCAACTTGTTTGCCACATCAGACACAACATAGGCATCTCTAGTCTTCTCAGGAAGAGTTCCAGGCCATAGCCACACTGTTGACAAGTGGTAAAGGTTGCTACTCACCAACAACATTGCAGCACAACTTATCCATAACCACTCTTAACCTGGAAATTGCTACCTTACCTTTGATGCATGCGAATGACTATTGTACGTCTACAACTTTCGCTTTCACTAAAAACAGATTCAGAAACCGTAGTTATCCTATCACAATATCTAGTGTACTGATGCAGCACAGGAGGAGTACGTCTTCAGAATCACCAGATCCATAGAGTACCGACTCTCAGATCTGTGCCTTTACTTTCAAGTCTGGGTGCAAAAAAAACATATTGAATAATAAAAGGCTGTCCGCTGAGCATCGAGTAAGAGACGATGATTTTCTATGAAAGTGGAAGGCGTTTCGCCAAATAGCCAAAAATATTCGCCTTCCACTACAACGACGAAAACGTTGGCACAACTACCATGGCCCTGCGACAAACCTTGCTGAATCCTTGCTTTTTGAACAGTCCACTGTCGCGTTTCCCCGTTCGTGATTTGCATCGATCACACGTCGCACCTCGAATGACTTCCATACAGAAATATTTTCTCAGTAGCGCCTCAATAGTGACTGACTGAAAATTAATCAGAAATACTGTGTTCAGAAAGATTTTGCAAGAGAAGAGATACCCACCAGTCCCATAAACATTTTCGGAATTGCCAGCGAAATCACTCCAAACGTATCGTATCGAACCTTCTGAAAATGTACAGCTAAAGAACACTAGAACTCACTCCAATGATATCCTGAAATAGAAAGGTCATTCGCTGACAAATCATCATATTTTCATATATACCCATGCACCAGCAGGTCGCGCGTGGTAAAATGTTAAGAGGAGCAACTGATGACAGGTCCTACTGGAGTGACGGAAGCTAACCCCTATACCTTTTACCGTTACCCATGCAACACATATGGTGTCATGTCTCGATTATCGAAACTTTCCCTACTTTTATCTTGTGATCCCTTAAATTCAGTCATATTGAAATTCACATCGTTTTGGGACGAAGCAGGATACTCCGCCTCATCTGAAGCTAGCGGGACATTCTTTTGGGAACTTTGACAAAATGACGGTCACATTTACAACGACAACGGTTTTTAACAACACATCAAGGTCCAACTTCAGGAATGGAATGCCCTCTAAAATCCTGCAGCGCAACCCCTGATCCATCAACTCGCAGCGGGGTTAATTGAGGGGTAGTATGCTCGTATCTCACTGCGAGTGGAAGGGGATTCTCGGCCCCGCAATCGATTTGTTCTCTGTTTAGGTGAGGAACAGGAGTTGACAGCTTGAGGTTTTCTTCGAGGTTTGTACAGGGTGCGCACTCGATATATGCGCGCCAAGGATTTGAACATTCTCCGAAAAAGCCCAGTCCAGGATGACGAATCGGGATTGGCGCGCAACTAGGGGTCTCGAAATTTACGCTAAGCAATTGAGCTGTGTTAGCTCTTGAATAAACTCCGTATAAGCGTTAATAAATTACGGTTTGCGCGTCATTTAGGGTAAACTTTGGGGTTTATGACGGGTTATCCACTCATGAATCTTCGCGCAGGAGTCTCATACCCTAAAATTTTCTCTTGTTGGTTCCAAACGCAAAATGACCGCAAATAATCCTTGCAACTTGAAAGAGGTTAGGAGAGGTATTAGCGATCGACAGTGAGAATGGGTTTTTCAAATACAGGGTGTCTCGAAAAATGTACCTCCTGTTTAAAGTGCCATAACTTTGGAGAAAGTGAGCCAATCGAAACGAATCATAGCTTGAATTAAAGCTAAGAAAAGAGAGAGCTTGATGGTCTGTGTGTGTTTGGTGAGGATTGCGCCATGTACTCGACCGAGGCCTCAGTTTTCGGACCTGATTGATAGTGCATGGGTTATATGTTGCTCTACTTTGGTCGCAAACGGGCGATATTACTGCTATAAGTTACTCCTGAGGCAGTGAACATACAGTGGCGGCAATATATTTACAGACGCCTGCCCTCTACGTGGTTTTTTGGCCATAACTTTGGAACCAGAGGATTATGAGAAGTACTGCGCACACATTTAGAATCCTCGAAAAATTCTCTACAAAGCACACTCAATTGCGTTTAACTTATCTCTGAAATTGCAGAAAAAAATCGAGTGGAAATAAATTGGTCATGAGGTAGTAAATAGTAAGCACATCCTCAAAATCACAAAAAACTACAATGCATCATCAAAACATGTTTATTATAAAAGAACAAGTCAATATTTAGTAGATAGCTCTTGCTGTTGATCACAGCCAAACAGTTCGGTTTCACATTGAGTCGACCAACTTCATACATCGCTCCACAGGAGTAGCACTCCACGTTTCCTTTATGATTGCTTCCAACTCGTCAAGATTTTGTGGCTTCAAGCGCTTTCATTCTGAATCCTACCAAACATCTCCTGAACGACGTGGATAGAGTTTTGAAGCACTTGAAGTCCCAAAATCTTGACGAGTTGAAAGCAGTCATTAAGGAAACGTGAAGTGCTATTCCTGTGGAGCTATGTATGAAGTCGGTCGACTCAATGCGGAACCGTTTGGCTGTGATCAAGAGCAAGGGCTATCCTACTAAATATTGACTTGTTGTTTCACAATAAACATGTTCTGATGATGCATTGTAGTTTATTGTGATTTTGAGGATGTGTTTACCATTTACTATCTCATGACAAATCTATTTCCACTCCATTTTTTTCCGCAATTTCAGAGAGACGTTGAAAGAAATCAAGTGTGTTTTGTAGAGAATTTTTCAAGTATTCTTTGTGTGTGCTCCGTATTTCTCACAATCCTCTGGTTCCGAAGTTATGGCCAAAAAACCACGTAGAGGGCAGGCGTCTGTAAATATTATATATTGCCGCCACTGTATATATTTACTTGCCGCAGCTTTCATTTATGCATGGAACAACATCAATATCGATCAATAATTGTAACCACTGTTTGAGAAGCTAAAACTCTTCCAACAGTGACGCAATCATAAGAAAAGAATTAAGAGGAAAGTAAAATGCATGAACCATGAGGATTGAGCCATGCATTTGTCCGAATCGTTGAATTCTAGACCTGATCGAAAGTTCACGGATAACATGCTTGTTCCACTTTGGTCGCAAACAGGTGATATCGCTGATACGCGTTTCTATTGATGCAGTAAACATAAAAACATCAAAACATAACAAGTTTAACATGCACTTTAAGATGTACTTGCTCAACACGACAATGTTTTTTATTCAGATCGAAATGATCACTCAGTGATTGATAAGGATGCTAATCTGTCTCTAACCGAAACCTGATTTGCTTTGTTCGCTGCCGCAAGTGTAACGCAATGATATGACCTGTTTGCGACCAAAGTAGAACAAGCATGTCGTCCGCGAAATTTCAATCAGGTTTGGAATCCAACGATTCGGACAGATGCATGGCGCGATCTTCATGGTTCATACATTTTACTTTCCTCTCAATTCTTTTCTTATGATTGCATCACTGTTGAAAGAGTTTTAGCTTCTCAAACAGTGGTTACAATCATCGATCGATATTGATATTGTTCCATGCTTAACCAAAAGCTGCGGCAAGTAGATATGTTTACTGCCTCAGAGTAACTCATAACAGCAATATCACCTGTTTACGACCGAAGTAGAGCAAACATATAACCCATGCACTATCAATCAGGTCTAAAATCAGAAGCTTCGGTCGAGTATATGGCGTAATCCTCACCAAACACATACCAGAAAATTCTGTTCTCTCATAGCCTTCATTCAAGCTATGACTCGTTTCGATTGGTTCACCTTTGCCAAAGTTATGAGATTTCAAACAGGAGGTACATTTTTTAAGACACCCTGGATTGACTATGAACGTTAGAAGCAAGCTAATCGTGAGTTCTTTGACAGAATATTTAAAAATAGACATCGGTAGATTGAAGAACCGTCGTTACAATATCGTATTTATTTCATCATTTTCGGGAAATCCAAATCAAACATCGAAACCACGAAACTGACCTTAAAACCACAATCTTTCTGGCAGCATCGCAGTTCTGTAGCCGTGAGGCCAAAACAAGGAGCGCGTAATTTGGCCTCCACGCGGACCACTTCAGCACACCTTCAATGAAATGATCGCATTTAGGTCTTTCCTTCTTCTTAACTCGTCTATTTTTCATTATGTAACTGTAACCGCCAAAATAAAGCTTCATAAACCACAAGGCGACCATACTTCCATGGGCCCCGCAAATTACACATGGTGTTGATATGCCATGAAAAAGCCGGAAAGGAGAATTGCTGTAGTCATAGAAATGGAGACGTGTACTAGCTGCAAAGGTGTGGGGTAATGAAGGCAGAGTATATGAGAGTACGACCGAATGTGGCACACGCGATGCAGCGGTAGGAGGTGTTACTGACAGCGGTATGGTCGTGCAATCTATCCTCGTCCGGACTGACCAAGCATTCAATCTCTCAGGAATCGGGCGATAAATTGGAACCAGATTCGTCTGCTAACTTGAAGACACCGAGCTGAGTAGCGGCTTATCCAAAAAGTTGTATAGATCAAACATGTATTAATGTATCTACTACTTGAATGAAACCTGGATGCGGCTTCGCGTACCTAGCGGACTAATCAACGCCAACTCTTCTGCCCTTTGAACATTACCTTTACGACCGAATGAGAAGTAAACAGGAAGAAAATCAAGAGTTTACATTCTTTGACTAACCTCCTGAACACCAACTCCCTCCTGCTTATGGGGCACATTGATGCATCCCCAGATGACATTCCAACAGCTAATCGAGAGCTATTCTCGCCTTCTGAATCACCCTGAAATATCTTCCACAACGTAGATAATTGTCGTATTGTTAGTACTCGATTCAAAGTACCTCATTGAATAGCCACAGAGAGGTAGAAAGTAATCGCTTTTTCATTTCCTGTAGTTCTTCTTCCCACGTGGTAGCAAACACATTTAATAGTTCGTGAAGATCGTGCTCCACACCTGAATAGTTTGAAATCGGTGATGAGTATGAATCTGAACGCATATCGACTATTACAATGACGCAACATGGTGACTACCGTTGAATGGAGTCCGATAACGATTTGAATCACAAGTCGTCGGAAGCAAACCAGGGTCCAAAATTCATGAGCGTGCACGTTGTCGCCAGAAACTAAGAATAAACCCGAATGGTAAGAAAATATGATTCATCAACACGCGGCAGGGTTTACAGAGTCTACCACACTGCGAGAGTTCGGAGACTTTAAGGTAGAACTAACGTACAATCTCCAAAAAAAATCTTACGGCGCGTATTAACCAATCACGGTTTCAGGGTGAATTTGGGAACTCACAGCGGCTGGATCACCCACGGCCCACTTCTACAACGGCAAAGCTTTTCGCGAAACAGAGCGCTCACGAAGGGAGAGCAGCAGAAAAGATTAATGATCTGATCGATATAGCAGTTATTGAAATTCTTCAATATATTGCACTGACAATTAGACAGCTATGATCTGAGATGCTTTCTCAAATTCTGAGATGCTTTCTCAAATTCCAAGCAATAAACCGCTTCCACAACACTGTTTGTGTTCGACTAGTGTTCGTAATGTAATAAACTTAAAATAAGAAATCCTTCAAGAAACAACGCTACACTACAACGTCCGATAAAGGTGCAAATTAAGCACAATCGGAGTTTGTTCATAGGAGCAACATCATTTAGAACACTGATTGATATCATGCCCCTGGACCCTGGATATCTCGTAGGTCAGAGCTGCTACGGCAGAAACACTCGCTTCAATGTGAAATCGTTGAACACGTACCGAGGGTGATATTCCAGTTGTGTTTCGATAACGTTGACATCACACCCCCGACGTCGTGCAAATCAGTCGATACGTCGTTGAGCTCTAAGAACGAGAACGTGAGCCATCACAGCTACAAAAAATCACCTAATTTCAAGAGTACAGTGGCTAAAACGCCTAATTAATAACCAGGACCGCCAAGAACAGTAGTTAAAGCTGGAAGAAAGGTATCGCAAGCGATTAACGACTGTAGGGCACCTTCTTCGATCCTCACTGTCATCAATATTTCTCAGAGAAGGGACTTTCAAAATAGCAAACTCACTCAAAATCACGTCCTTTAGTTCGTCGAGAAAGCCATGACGTAGTTCCCTCAGTGAGGTGTCGATTTCTCGGAGCCATCGAACCATTGACGGTAAACTAGAAAATTGTTCACTAACGTGTCAAAGGACACTCTTCAATCATAGAAAAATCATAGCTGATTTAATCAGGTAGAAAGTCTCAATTCAGATGCTCTGAATAAGTCCTAACGGTTCGTAGAGCCGGTAAAACTGTTCATGCAAAACCCACAACACGAATGATAGGGTGAAGTCCGCGAATAGCGCTCCGAACCGGTGGGTGGCCCGAAAATCGCAAAAAACCATCTCCCTTGAGAGGCGCTGAAAACTCGCTAGGGTGAGAGGTACCTACGACGCAGGTACCTATGCATGATTTTCTTTAACCTCCATGGCAAAATCGCAAAATGGGCACGACTTGGTATCCATGCGATGGAAGCAAAACAAAAACACACCATCAGGATCCGATATGGCAACATTAATATGGGCTCAGTAGTACCGCAGTCGACTCTCATTCAGATGGTCATCGATTCGGATTCTGTATTTTTGTTTTGCTTCCATTACATTGATACCAAATGGTGCTCACTTTGCGAATTTGCTATGGAGGTGGAAGAAAATCATGTTTAGAGCAGCTCAGAACGCACAAATTTTGGTAAATGGCAACATTAATATGGGTACCCAGAACCCACCAAACTTACCTTGAACCGACAAAAATTCAGAAACTAATGTTAGGTTCAGATAACCCCACAGACGAGGTTTGGACGAAATCGGTTATTTTGACCTTGGCACCTCACGTAATCACCCTTACCATAGCTAGCGCTCACCAACCCATACGTAACCAAACCCTCTATAAGAAACCCTCCCCGTTGCAAATTACGAAACTAGTGTCAAATTCGTGACCAGCGCCTCAAATAATCTCACTAGCAAAGTTTTGGCGAAATGGGTGACCATGACGTCTCGAGCCTCATGTCAGGTGTCGGTAGAGTTGCGCAAGGTTCAGTCTGATGAGTTATTGGTAACATTATGCTACCGTTCAGACTCTAGCTGTCGGAAATTGTTCAGCAGCCGCTACCTTCGTTCCAGAAATTGCATGGAATTCTGACTGGTGAGCGCTTGCCATGGTAAGGGCGGGTAAGTGAGGTGGGGGTTGTTTGGGGCGCTGATCACGAATGTAAATTTGCATCCGTTTAAGGTACTTTACGCTGAATATTGGCAACCCATACTAATGTTGCCATTTACTAAAATTTGTGCGTTTTAAGCTGCTCTAACCATGATTTCCTTCCAACTCCACGGCAAAATCGCAAAATGAGCACGATCTCGTATCAATACGACTGAATTGAAACAAAAGCACACCAACAGGATCGGAACCCACGACCATTTGAACGACAGCCGACTGCGTCACCACTAGGCCATCGAGCCACGACGGAGGGCACCTCTCACCACACGGACTATTCAGCGCCTCTCAACGGCGGTGGTTTTTTTTTGCGATTTTCGGACCACCCATTACCGCTCAGCAAAAATAATCCACATTGATGTGATCCCCACCCGATGCTCTACAAAACTATATAGGTCTCCTTCGGAATCTTTGGGGCACGCTCACTGTCCTCCCTAGTGAGAGCTGGTCATCATGTTGAACATGACAAATTTGTCCTCAACGATGAGCAATGGGTGGCTTCAACTGGAATTAATCACACCTCTGAAGAATTATGAGAAGTCGCTGACAAACAAAATAACATCACGAGCCGGGTGCTAGGGTAGCTCCTAACCCGCGGCCAATGATGGCTCATTGTTATGTCCAACTGATCTTGGAATGTATGGTAGAGAAGGACGTATAAGTAAGGATATAGACTTCGGAATACTCTGCTGCGATTCTTTCCTATGATACTTGAGCAAATGGTCATGTAGTGTTAAGATTTCACGGAGCAGAACTCATCTGGAAGTTAAACGAGTTCAAACGAGAAATGATCACAAGGCTTGTGACGAAGTGACCGTTTGTCGGTTGAACTCGTTCAAATGCTGAGTTCTGCTCCGTGGAATCTTAGCACTCCGCGACTAATATCTCAAATATTATAGGAAAGAAAGAGCTACGTCGATAGTCGAAGATCACAGACGCAGTCGCATGGGCCAAGTTGTCGAAGATCAGGTGGGACGGACACGATACCGTGACGGCCGTTGGACAACAGCCGTTACTAACTGGATTCCACGGGACGTCAGAAGAACACCAGGTCGCCCACCTTCGCGCTGGTCGGATTTCTTTGTCGAATGCTTGAACGATCGATTCGGTGCACCTCGTGTTCCTCAAGCGAGCAAGACCCACTGGTCTACCATCGCACGCGACAGGTACCAATAGAAACGTTACTGGCACCCGCTCGAGGGGGGGGGACGTTAGGTCCCCGAGCCGGCTCGGCAAAGGTGGTTCGTGCGTCCTGTGGATACAATTAACGGAGACTCGCACTGAGGCCATGCTCGTCGCACGCGACGGCGCGGCGAGTGGTGACCGCATCGGCCACCCATGCCATGGTGACCCAATGACGACCCGATCGTCGTCGACGGTCCCCAGCTCGACCAGATTTTCAGGTAATCAATAGCTCGTCACCTAAAGGGGCCTGAGCGAGGGTGTCCTAGGTATGCGCTTCTATGGAGACCTGTATATGTTTCTACTCAGAATTTCACGCTCTATCAAATGAGCTGGACCACAACCTCCTCAAAACAACCCTGAGGGCCCAACATTCTTGTTTTCACATTTTCTGAAAAGAAAATTGAGACATTCCTCAGATAACAGATTGTGGAACATGTTTCAAGACTAAAATTTCCCGGCCTATCCATGCAATCCAACAAGGAACCTTTTTAATGTCATTCGCGGCTTTTATTCCATAAAAACGAAGGACGAACTCATTGAGATCGTAGAAAAAGTTGGAGAGGATTCATCTGCAGTGATTTTTTACCAGTTTTACACCTTTGACATTTTCAGTAACATGATTCAGTATTTTTCAGTAGTAGCATGGCATAATTGAAATAATAAGTTTAGTAACGCGCTATTTCACATACTTCGTCCAGTATCATGTTTTAACATCGTTTAACGTTTTAACATTAACATGTTTTTAACATCCTACTGCAAAATTGTCTTATATTTCGAGAACTCGATTCACCTGCGCGATAGCGCACGGCGAACCTGCGGAAAACGGATAGGTGTGAAAACTGATTTTTGACTGATAGGATGCTTTGATAATTCTCTATTTATCATATGTCATCTCTCCACGTCACGCCTACGGGGAAGCTTCGTCTCGTCTGGTCTCTGAAAGCAATAAGAAATAGCTAAATATATCAAGAAACTGCGAATACCATAGTGACCTCGCTACCACAGCCACGTGGTGCCATCTACAGTCGAGGTCATGAACCCGGTCAATCATTATCTTCTATATTGTTACAGCCATTAGGTGATGTCTATATTTACCATAAAAAAGTTACCATGTCTGGTATATTTAAGGAAAGAAGGCGAAATATTCAAGATTCTCATTAACAGAGGACAAATCCGCTTTGCACGGAATCGTAACTGTCATTCTCTCTACATTCCATGGAATATAAATCATGAATAACATCAAAAAGTTTTTCGTTGAATTGGTTGAATATGCGACGAAATGTTAGTCTGGAAACACGTCCAACAATCTATTATTTAGCAACGTATTATTTTTTCTCGAAAAAGAGTGAACACGAGAATATTTTGCCCTTAGGGTTGTTTTGAAAAGATTCCGGCTGAGCTCATTTGATAGAGCGTAAAATTCTGAGTAGAAGCATATACAGGTTTCTATAGAAGTGCATAGTGAGACACTTTCACTCAGGCTCCTTTAGGTGACGAGCCATTGATTACCTGATAATCTGGTCGAGCTGTGGACCGTCGACGACGATCGGGTCATCGTCGGGTCACCATGGCATAGGTGGCCGATGCGGTCCTCACTCGCCGCGCCGTCGCGTGCGACGAGCATGGCCTCAGTGCGAGTCTTCGTTAATTGTATCCACAGGACGCACGGACCACCTTTGCCGAGCCGACTCGGGGACCTAACGTCCCTCACCCCCGCTCGAGCAAATCCATGATCAACAGAACGGCTACGTTGACAGGAGTGCAATAACAGAAATAGTGCCGAAATTGTCAGAGCTCAACTATGCCATTGCAGTCCCTGTGTAACGTTACAAGTTCTTCGGCCCTTGGCCTACGGTACTTTTGACAGAGAGATGATGAGCGCTTATGCTTCTTGAACTGCCAATTTTAGGCACTTTAAGCCACCTGTGAACAAATAATATATCGCTCACTCACGTCAGTTCGAAATCTCAATCAGCCTTTATAAAGATGTTTTAAAAGTAAAGGAAAAACAGTATTCAATGATTGTTCGAATCTGGCCACCTATCCGCAGCCATTAGACGAGTTCATTCAGCAAATTGATGAGTCTTTCAACCCCACCACCCAAATAAAAAATGAAGATAGCGGCGACTAACCTCGCCAGTCCTTGAAGCAGTGCATTTGCGTAGCATGTGTTGCCGAGGTTCCTTAGACCAGGAACGCCACTTTGCTTCCATGCTGGAAGATATGAACAATTCGATCGATGAGCAACTAGGGGCCGTATGCTCGTCTCTCCCGGCCGGGCGATGGGCGCCCTTCGCCCGGCCGGGCTAGTGCGAATAGACACAACTCAGTGTGTCTATTCGCCCACACCCTGCCGGGCGAAGGGCGCCCATCGCCCGGCCGGGAGAGACGAGCATACGGCCCTAGATGACCAACATAATAATGGCAACATAATGGCTGCTATGCAGTTTATCGGAGTACTTAAGGATATATAAATTCAATAATTATTAATCATTCTTGAGATAAGGGATCTGCTCTATTAATGTGAATAGAATATACGTGCTACTACAGGCCTAGTAGACCAGGGATCACTAGAGAACAGCGACAGGAATGCCACTCAGTCGCTGCCCCTCCGCCGAGACGCGGATCGATGCCGACCTCCATAAAAACGAGTAGAAACCATCGACCGAACAATCTGCCTTTTCCCCCATGCAATCCAGGAGTGAACACTCGGCAAAATCCTCATGTTTCTGAGGACGGTGCTATTTTCGTCGAGGAAGGCCTGATGATAGACACGATGAAGTAGCTTAATGATTCACAAATTTAGGCGAATTTCCCGATAGAATGTACCAGTGCAACCAGAAAGCCAATGACTGCTGCTACCATATTGGTTTTCTAGCGGAGCTCATGCACAAGCATCGAAGGCAGGGAGCATTTCAAAGACCATTAATGTATAAACAGAAGAACAAAAATTATATAAACAAGAAGTCTATATATAAATGGGCACCTAAAACAACTCAGCTTTTCATCTTTTGGGGAGAACTGCCCAAAGAAGCAGATAACAAGCGCTTGAAATTATACGGAAATAGAATGAATAAATATAGGGCAGCGGATTACCCTACCTGCCCGCATTCGATCCAGCAACCGTCCGCTATGCTAGTTCAAGGAGGATTCAATACTACCCCTAGGAGTAAGTAACTACGTAATTAGTATAGAGACAACACCCAAAAGAAACAATAAAAGCAGAATTTTACAACACTAAATACGTAGGAGGCTTAGACCTCAGCGTGCCGAATCCTCACCGGTTCACACCGTTCTTACGGACCAATGTTGGAAGCAGAAGCTACTCGGCTTACGGAGTGGGCTAGGAGAGTCATTTTGGAAGGCATACACTTTACCTAACATTAAAATCTAAATCACTGCTCGAGAATATGGTCCACCTTCAAACATAAACTCGCCTTTTGTCCTTATTCCCTTCATTGGTTCTGAAAAAGCTCTGACGGAAATTCTGGCAAAATGTGTGCACCATTTCATAAAGATGACTCTGTCTCCGCGATTTCGTATAACCTGATCTCCTTTCCTCAGATACCTGCTTCGATGAGTACAAGGTGGTATTCCACAACTTCGGTATCCTCATTTACCTGTACCTGCCCATAGAAGCTGACATTACTTGAAATCCGAGACACGGGCATCAGATACACGACCAGCACCTGTGAAAACCTCCCTAGACGATGCTTTAGCCGAATCGGCGAATTTAACTTTAATCATATATGGCGGTAATGTTGTCACACAGATGGAACTCGTTAAACACAGTACTAAAATCGTGAGAACTAAACCCTGCGGATGAAATTTGACCAAAATCGGTGAACTCTGCAGGATCTTTGAACCACTAACCATTTCTAGCACGTCTATGAAAAGGCGTAAGATAAATAAATAAATACCCTAAAGTCTCATAGATAAGCCCGCTCGCGCGCGCGACGCTGCGGCGCCGCGCTATACTACGAGTTAACCCCTCTATTGATAATTTGTAGTGAGAATAGCGGAAATTCCAACCTGAGCATTTTTGAACATGAAAAACTGATCCGAAATAGCGCAGTCAAAAGTCCAAAGAACACAATTTGCTGTTGATCTACTATTAGGGAGACCCAAATGTTCGTGTGCATTTCAGATTCTGACTTCCTCTATTCACAGCTCTATAAAAACAAATAAAATGACCAATGAGGATAGCATGGTTAAGCACGATTCTCTAACGGATCACTGGCAATAAACCCTGCGTAACCGCGATACCCTAACTGATCATTCGACTGTTTTTCTCGAGTATGAATAAAGGAACTAAGAATGTGAAATGCACGCGAACTTTTGGGTCACCCTAATATAATACCGCAAAGTCAAAAAGCAAGGTAAGATTTTAATTAGACAGCACTATATAAAAGAAGAATAAAACGTAGGAGATGCGTGGCGTGTCCTTAGGGGACAGATCATCACCGATACCTTTACCTTTAAGATAACTGACTGGAATTTACTCAGTGATCAATGGTATTTACCTCATTAGAAAAGGCCAGCAGTACAAAGAACATCTTCTAGAAAGTATTATCAGAGTAACGCGCGCAGCGGAAAACGCGAAATGAACATAACGAACACGAAAAAAATGAACATCATATTCGTGACAAACGTCCCCGAAAATTCCCTTGAGTTGAGGCAAATTCAGAGATCCTATGTTGACTTCCTAGGGTGGTATTAAGCCTAAAATACAAATCCTAAAATAATCCTAACGTACAATCCTAGCGAAGTACCAAAAAGGAACATTGGGTACGTGATCAGCACCTCCGAGAACGCCCCTATGCGAAATTGGGGTGAATTCTGATGAAAAGCAAGAAAAAGTTAAAGTGTCGTGCTCTACTTCGGAAGGCGACCGATCGATACGCAAGGCGGGCTTATCTATGAGACTTTAGGGTGAATAAATAAATAAATAAACAAATAAATAATCACCTTAATCTGAGTTTGGGCACGATTTATTGAAAAGACGTACCCCAGAAACTGTAGGGCAATAAAGGGAATAGTGTCATTATCTGTTTCATTCTGCTTAATTTCTCAAGAGAAAGATTAACTACATGTCTTTCACCCCCAATACGATGAGAAGTGCACCGCTTATCTGTGTTGCCTAATGAGCGATCCGTTTTTAATAGTTTCCGCACTTTTTGCACAAAGGCATTACATGAACAAATGACGCATAAACTATTAACTATAAATAGCAAATAATAATCAAAAACAGCGGGAGATGCTCCAGTTTGAACAGAATTGCAATCAACCATTGCGATCCACGATTAGAGCACAGATTAAGCAGTTCTTGGTGGAAAACCGGTGATTAACCACGTTACAAATAACAACCGCAGGCCTACACCACCTAATGTGAAGAGACGGAAAATAATTTAACAACATGGATTAAGCCCTTTTTTGGGGGCGTAGCACGAATGGGCAACATCAATGCAACCATTAAATAAAGCGGGAAGGATCTCCAAATAGAAACCAGAATTTTTTCTCAACAATCAATTCTCGTGCTCTTCACTCACCTGGCCGCTTCCTCGGTTTGGTTGCCTGATAGTAGATCACAGCCGCTAGTACGGTACCACTGAGTATCGCTGCCGTTACAAGAACGCCACGCGACATGTACGGATCGTACATAGTGGTGGAAGAGTCGCCGTCAGACTTCAGACTAGCAATATTATCAATGCTAATTCTCGGTCACAGTTTTCTGAAATAGCACAGATTCTCGGCAAATAAAATTCTCGATGAATTAGGATACTGTTCTGCAATATTTTCTTCCATCATACAGAGTTGCGGTGCGATGTGTGCTGGGCTGCAGGTAGCGGAGGTGCTGTACTTGCAATACTAGGTTTCACAAAACCGATGAAATATATATTAAAACAATATTTTCCAAATTCTCCACGCTCAAAAACCTCCTTGAGCAGGTTTCTGCGAGGAAATATGGCCAGGGTATTTTTTCTTTGGCTGCACCCCAGCCCACACAGCACCAGAACTGCCAGGTGGGCCGTCTGTTACAATGGCTCAACTTGTCAAACTTCCAGTTGTCTTCAGATCTTCAGCAGCCTTCTGCAACCACCGTTGAGGACAGCAAAAATATTGAAGAACAGTTAGACAAATGCCGATATTCAAATATGATAAAACGTAAGGATTCTCGATGCAGCTATAAGGCGATTTCGTCCATAATTAGTTACCTACAATTCACCTTCAGCGACTGATTGAGTGCAGCAGAATGCTGGCTCAGCTCTCAAACCACAACAAAATAGTTGAGTGAGGGAAATTTAGGGTACTATTGTACTTTTGGGGCCCCACTTTTTTTCGTTTAAAATAGGTCTATTGGGGGTAATCGGCCATGAGAAGAACGATTCTGATACTCGTTAAGTGCGGAAATGCCGTATAAGCCCGTTATCTTAGGTTTTAGGGGCGAGGAAACCTGCGAAATAGCACGCGGCGGCAGGAGACGCAGACAGTGCACTCTCTTCCCCTGCACATTTCGAAGTGCTTCCATTGCTCAGTCCGTGTTCAGTTCGCTCCGACTGGTCGGAGAGTATCCAGTGGAGGCTTAGACAACACCACCAAGGGTTATATCGGCGCGGTTGCAGTAGAATTCGTCCCCATTCCCCACGAATCCCAGACAGTACTATGGTAGTACTGGCTGGGTGTTGGCCGAGCCTTGGTGGTGTTGACCGAGCCTCCCATGGAAACTCCTGACCAGTCGGAGCGAGCTGAATGCGGACTCAGTAGTGGAAGCACTTCGAAATGTGTAGTGGAAGAGAGTGCATTGTCTGCGTCTCCCGCCGCCGCGTGCTATCTCGCAGGTTTCCTCGCCCCTAAAACCTAAGACAACGGGCTTATACGGCATTTCCGCACTTAACGAGTATCAGAATCGTTCTTCTCATGGCCGATTACCCCCATTAGGCCTATTTTAAACGAAAAAAAGTGGGGCCCCAAAAGTACAATAGTACCAAATTTAGTTTTAGTTTTGGCAGTTTTACAATTCCCACAATAATGGCTATATATGTGCCTTCAATATATAATATCATGACTGACCGCAACTATTTCCAGCTCACCAGACTACGCGAAACTGTGCTTTAGTCTTCCATTCCAAACGCAATACCTAGTTATAGTAGACCATCCTCTTTCGATACATTTACCCCGAAACTACAATTTTCAACAAAACCAAGTGTTGCTAACCAGGCCTCGAACGAATCGCAAGATAAAATACTGACATTCTCCATAATGTAAAAAGTAATGCCAACCGCATGTAACTCCCACGAAAGGAACACCGAGAATGCGATGGTGCGAGATGCTGATAGAACTCAACAACAACAACAACGGAATATCACACTGTAACTCCCTAGTACAGGAACCACGAACATTAAAACCGGAGATATGGACTTTAAAAAACGATATTCAGAGATGAAAATCTATTTCAAACTACGGACTCATAAGGAAAATCGAAAAAATACAAAAATTATTTTCGACAATTGAATTTGGATTGGGTTTAACAGAGATCCTGAGAAACACACTGAGAAACATCCCGCCACCAAACTTGTTCACGAACATTGGAACTGAGATTTTCACACTTTTGAATTTACAGAGACATAACGAATCTTCTGCACTTAATTTGCTACAAATCGTTGGATAGTTATGTTGAGAAACAAGTTGCCTCCGAATCATCATACTTTTTTTGGGGAGCAAGTTTTACATCTGAAATCGTCAGTCTCTATCAATGAAGCTTACGAATACTCGTCCATCTAAAAATCACATCGCGACTTACTAAGTTGGAAAGATGTGAAAAGAAGCACGAAATCAGATCTTTCGATCAGTTACCCGTTCCCGTAGCTCCATCTGGCTTAGAAGTTCAAAAACGCGGGAAGCCTGACTTACCCCGAACTTCGTACGAGCCAATTTCTGATAATACTCATTCCCTATGCGTTCGATAGTGAATAGCCATAGATATTTGTCCAGAAATACTATATACACCTATAAAGAAAATACTAATGAAGATGGCCACTTCCTAACCTGTAAATTGCACAAAATGGGTCAAATGTCTAAACACCTTTACAAAATGATGGTCTAGTTACCTAAGGGAATCAATTTTGTGATAATTAATGTAGTCGAGGTGGTAGCCAAGTAGCTCTATGTGATGTAACATGAAGGCTCAGAAAAATCTCGACATATCCCGAAGGTACTGCGGAAGTACTGCGAGCTCTGCAGCTCATCCTGGGGAACCCCATCAACTGGCATGTAGCCAAGGCGCCGCGCGGTTTTTCATCACACTGTCTGTCCCCTCCAACACGCTCGAATAGATAGTGCTATCTTTTCAAAGCACCCCTTCCATCTGACTCTGACCTTTCGCACGTCGCGGAATATTCGCAGATTGCAATTGGAGCAGCATTGTTGAGAGCATCGCGTCAGCCCTCTCCGACGACTGGTGTTCTCCGCGGCGCGTAGGACTGTCGAGCTCGGTCGAGGAGTCCAGTCAATGCATGGGAATTGTGTTCTACACTCGGTTAAATGCTTTGGGCAGAGCATCTCCTGTAAAAGAATGGGTAGCTGTTCCGAAATACGAAGCACAGGGTCTCTCAAAAAATGTACCTCCTGTTTGAAATGCCATAACTTCAGCGAAAGTGAACCAATCGAAACGAGTCATAGCTTGAATGAAAGATAAGAAAAGAGAAAATTTTCCGCTAAAGTTTGGTGAGGATTGCGCCATGTACTCGACGGAGGCCTTAGATTTTGGACCTGATTGATTATGCATAGGCTATATGCTTGCTCTATTTGGATCGTAAACGGACGATATTGCTGCTATGAGTTACTCCTGAGGCAGTTAACATATCCGCTTGCCACAGCTTTGATTAAGCATTAAACAACATCAATATCGATCAATAATTGTAACCACTGTTTGAGAAGGTAAAACTCTTCCAACAGTGATGCAATCATAAGGAAAAATTAAGAGGAAAGTAAAATGTGCGAACCATGAAGATTGCGTCATGCATCTGTCCGAATCGTTGGATTGTAGACCTGATTGAAAGTTCACGGATAACATGCTTGTTCTACTATGGTCGCAAACAGGTCATATCATTGCGTTACACTTGGGGCAGCGAACAAAACAATTCAGGTTTCGGTTAGAAACGGATTAGCATCATTATCAATCACTGCGTGTTCATTTTGATCTGAATAAAAAACATTGTCGTATTGTGCAACTGCATCTTAGAGTGCATGTCAAACTTGTTATGTTTTGATGTTTTTTATGTTTACTGCATCAAAAGAAACGCGTATAAGCTATATCACCTGTTTGCGACCAAAGTAGAACAAGCATGTTGTCTGTGAACTTTCAATCACGTCTAGAATCCAACGGTTCGGACAGATGCATGGCTCAATCCTCATGGTTCATGCATTTTACTTTCCTCTTTATTCTTTTCTTATGATTGCGTCACTGTTGGAAGAGTTTTAGCTTCTCAAACAGTGGTTACAATTATTGATCGATATTGATGTTGTTCCATGCTTAAATGAAAGCTGCGGCAAGTATATATGTTCACTGCCTCAGGAGTAACTCATAGCAGCAATATCGCCCGTTTACGACCAAAGTAGAGCAAGCATATAGCCTATGCTCTATCAATCAGGTCCAAAATCTGAGGCCTCGGTCGAGTACATGGCGCAATCCTCACCAAACTTTAGCGGAAATTTTTCTTTTTTCTTAGCTTTCATTCAAGCTATGACTCGTTTCGGTTGGATCACATTCGCTGAAGTTATGGCATTTCAAACAGGAGGTACATTTTTTTGAGACACCCTGTATTAACCTCAGATTCGTAATCAGCGTATTTAATCTCTATAAGCGAGATTTGTAGGCGATGTTTTAGCGAGATTGAACGAATGAATTTCTGGCACTATTCAACTTAACGGACACTAGTACTCTTTTTTACACTAGTACTAACGAACACTATGTAGTCGTCGAAATTTGCTGAAACTTCGCTTATGGGGATTATTTGGGGTCCAGAACACGAATCTGAGGTCCGCTTTTCACCTGGTTATCTCGGACCATCCATGTTGACTACGTTGGTGGTTCAGTCGGGGTCACCGATTTCGCTGAAACTTTGTCTGTGGAGGTTCTGTGCTGTCTCGAACACGATGGTGAAGTCCGTTTTCCAAATGACTGACGAATACGGTAGTTATAGGTGCGTCTCACCACGTAATGTCGGTAGGTCAAAATGGCTATGGGTGATCCAAGACCACCAGGGCCTAAATTCATGACGGGTATCGGCACAATATACCCGAGAATAAACCCCGGTCGGCGCGATTCTTCGCATTCATGAACGCGCCGCGGAGTGGAATAGACCCGCGATATCCCCCAAATAAACTCCGCGGCGCGTTCACGAATGCGAATAATCGCGTCGACCGGGGTTTATTCTCGGGTATATTGTGCCGATACCCGTCATGAATTTAGGCCCAGGTGAAAACGAACATCAGATTCGTGTTCAGGACACCAGAGAACCCCGTAGACGGTTTCGGCGAAATCGGTGATCCCAAGTACCACCAAGTAGCGATTTGGATGATCCGCAACCGTGAAAAACGGACAGCAGATTTGTGATCAGCGCCCTCAATTACCCACCCCCTGTGCAAAGTTTCAGCGAATTTCGACAACTGAAAAAATCGAGTACTGCTGCCCGTCAAGTTGAATAGTGCCGAATTTCCTATCATTGCTGAGATGCTGTAAGTTGAACACCGCTCAAGTCTCCTTTATAAGGTCCCGTATAATGCTCAACGTCATGGTTATCCTACTTTTCAGGTGGACAGAGTCATTTCTTGAGTTTTTACATTGTTAAGCTTCGCTTCTTTTTCCGAACTGTCGCGGATAGCGACGATAAGCAGCAGTGGTGAAGAAAAGAATAAGCTTTATCTTACTGCTTCTATCACTACACTCTCCTGCTCAGTGTTAGTTGTATAGGGTGCTTTTAATCGTGCTTACCGGCTAACCGTCGCAACTTTTAGGGTTACAGGCCGGTTCAACGGTGATGAATCCGGCACCAGATACACTCGCTAGCCCATTCACTGAAGTCTACCATACCTAAGCGGTCAACCGGCAGCTAGCACTAAATTTAATGTTCAAAAAAATTGATGCAATTTCGCCGTGGTAATTTGGCCAAGCCACGATATCATTAACCTCGGCTCGAGAGGCTCAGTCTAACTACAGTGGCAGCCATCATTCGTACCTTTTCGTGAGATACAACTTCTAATGCTTTTTTAGTGTGCTTAACACGACTTTCCTTTAATAATGGAAGTAGATGTTGTATTGATGGTGCTAGGATCATCGCCAAAATCGTGGCTCAGGGGCTGTTCAAACTCGCGTCTGACAAACAGGTATCACGCTGCTCTAGATAGGCACGAGACACGGGCTCGAATCCCGACTGAGCCGCGATTTTTTCGATGATCCTAGAACCGTCATCACAAGATTTTCTTGTAGTCGGCGTAGTAGTAGCGCGCAAAAAGTGGTATTGTAACTAGAACTACTTTAATAATATGCCCATTATACTGAAAAAAAAAGTTATTCGATTCTTTCGAGCTAAATCATCGAACCGGTGCTCGCGAACTTACTGTCCCAACTGCGTAATTTCATATGGCTGGTCTAATTCAATCAGTTCACGATATACGAAAAAAATGCTAATGGGGCTGCTGCTCCGAGTCTGGTACTTGTCCAATTCGCAGCCACGACATATGGCACCACCTACATATGTCTAGACACTGATTGTGAGTGCCAATGCCACACCTCTCCAGTTCCGTGGAACTGGAAATAAATGAACACTTCAATGAAAAGGCAAATAGTCATTGGACGCTTCGAATTCTATTCGAGGTTACAATTTGTATAGTAGGAGTAAGTTCGAAATTCAAATTCGAAGAATGGTGAATAAACAGCACATCTACTTAAGACACGTACAGTAGTTCGCGAAAAGATATGTCATCTTGCATTTTTGGATGGAGATCGCTGAAATCGGAAGTAATTTGTTTCCAGTTGACAGTTCTAGTAACTCTTATTGATGATACACTACAGGGTGCGCCATAAATATGGTTACACTTTTCGCACGCTGTTTTTCCCCGTTCTTGGTGCTATTTTTGGAGTTTCATTGTATTCATAAATTCTACGCACAATCTCAAACCTACATGAAGATTTTCTCATCGCTAGATTGGTTAATCCAAAAATAGTTGAGGATTGTAGCCAGAGAGCTGCCATCTTGCATCGCACAAGAAGTGGACATTCTGTTTCGGTCATCGCTCATCTGCTCAATTTGCACAGGATGACTGTCTATGGTTGCGTAAAGCGTAACTCCCTGGACGGTTGTCCACGTTCTGGACGTCCCATACCCGTAGCTACTAAGTGCTTGGAAAGAATCGTGAAAAGCTGAATTGACCGGAATCCAAGCTGAAGCATGAGAAGACTGGCAGCCGAGCTCCAAGTGCGGGCAACAACAATGAGACGAATTGTGCGGAATAAGCTCGGACTGTTTCCCTACAAGTTCCGTCAACGTCATGGATTAACGCTTGCTCATAAGGAAGGAAGAAAGAAAAAATGTCGTGGACTATCCCAGCGCGCGCCGACCATTGCACGACTCTCGTCACTGACGAAAAACCTCTTTATCCAACACTCGTACAACCGCCAAAACAAGCGGATATTGACTAAAACCAGTGAAGATGCCTATATGAAAGGACGAACCATCCAATGGCAGTCTCACCCAGCTTCTCTGATGGTTTCGGCGGGAGTTTGCGCCACTGGACGGACCCCGCTGGTTGTCGTGGATAGGGAAGTCAAGTCAAGATTAAGGAAGAACTGATATTAATCTCAACGACGTTCTGAAGAAGGAACTACTTCCCTGGGCTCATAGTCATTTCGGAAGTTCAAAATGGAACTATCAACAGGATGGTGCAGTTGCAAATAGGTCCAAAAAACGCAGGACTGGTGCGCGAAGAAACTCCATAATTTCATTTCGGCATCTGAGTGGCCGGTAAACTACCCAGATTTGAATGTTATGGACTATTGCGTATGGTCTCTTCTGGAGGAAAGAGCTTGCTCTAAAAGACTCACCACAATCGAAAGTCTGAAGTCTTTACTGGAGAAAGCGTGGAAGGAAATCCCACAAGAAACCCTGCGTGCAGCCATCAACTCCTACCCTAAGCATCTGAAAGCTGTTGTTTGTGCCCAAGGAGCCCATATTGAATGAAAGTTGTACTTGTTGTTAACAATATTGTCAGTAAATTGCTAGAGCAGTTTCATTGTTTCCCGATCAAATTCCCGCGTGTTATTCGCTTTTTATCGTGTGACCATATATGGCGCACCCCATATTATGTGCTCTTGTTGAAAATTCTACATTTTTTTTTAAATTTTGAAACTCATTTTCATATGCATTTTTAGACGAGTGTATCTTATTTTTAGGAACCACTGAGCTTCTGAATGTCCAATGGTGATATTCTGATGTAGCATGATTAGCTTATTCTTATAGGCTATCAATTTTAGTTTCACGTCATATAAAAACCATAGATTTTTTGCGTGAATTTTTTATGGTCAAAATGGTGAAATCTCGAGACAGTCTTTCATATAAAATCCTACATCTTAGGCACTAGTTAATGAAATTGCATCAAACTTGATTGCGTGATAGCATAAGATATTCTCTTCCTAAAACATATTGAAGTTTTGAAAACTGCTTTCAAATTACAGATAAAATAGCTCCTAAAATTGCATTTACATAAACGGCCGTTTTAAGAATATCCGAAGGGCATTTGGCTCCAGATTGCTCCCGTGCATAGTAGACTTGTTGCTTATAAGGTCTTTACCAGGGAGCAAAATGATTCCCACTCTTGTGCAAAATATCTTCTAGTTAGACCGATTGAAACTACTGCACTAACCCGCATAGTGTACGGTGGCGGGAATAGTGGTGCATACAACATTTCTAACTAGAAGACGATTTTCTGCAGGAGAGTAGGAATTATTTTGCTACCTATTGAGGGCGTAACAAGCAACAAATCTAGTATGCGCTAGAGTAATCTGAAGCTAAATGCCCTCTGGGTATTCTTAAAACGGCCGTTTATGTAAATGCAATTTCAAGAGCTATTTTCTCAGTAAGTTGGAGGCAGTTTTCGAAACATCAATATGTATTAGAAAGAGAATATCCTATGCTACCACGCTTTCAAGTTGGATGCAATTTCATTCACTAGTCACTAAGATATAGGATTTTATATGAAAGACTGTCTCAAAATTTCACCATTTCTGACCTGTGAGACTGAAATTGATAATCTATAAGAATAAGCTCATCATGCTCTATCAGAATGTCACCATTAGACATGCAGAAGCTCAGTGGGTTCTAATTGTAAGATACATTCGCTTGAAAATGCATATAAAAATGAATTAAAAATTTTCTAAAAAAATCTAGAATTTTCAGCGAGGGCACATATTAGTGTGTTTCCAATGAGAGCTATCAGAACTGTCAACTGGAAATTCAAATTCCTTTCGGTTTCAGCGATCTGCACCCAAAAATGCAAGGTGACATATCTTTTCGCGAACTACTGTAAGTCTAGACACTGAAGTGATCGCGCTTCATAAATGTTGATCAGAAAGTCAACTTTTGCCACACCATTGCATCAGGATCCATCAAGACCATTGATTTCTGAAAATGGTATTAGTTTACAATTTTTGTATGCTGCTGTGCCGAATGAGGTCAGTAAGGTGGATAAGATTTATTTGGCCCAATGTTTCGACCTGTTCGTCTTCGTCAGAGGCCTGAAAACTGAGTCCAACCTACTTCTGTTTGGTCTATCCCACCACGCGCCGAACCATCCCTTGTATTTTTGACAGACTCGAAAAATCTACCCCAAGAAACTGTTTGAAAAAAAACTAAAGATATCAAATGACCTAACCCGTGATCCACCGGCTGAGTGGCACCGAAGTGGCAACCAGCTCTGGTTGACAGTTGGTGCGACAGAGCCATATCAGCCATTCCGAGACCCACAAAACATCTGACCCACCCTACTAACCTCGTTCGGCTCAGCAGCATACGACAATCATACCACCATGCCGTGATTTCAAGAAAAGAAAACCTGGAGATTATTACTCTACAGTTGTTTCCGCACCACCATTATACCATTGTACACATCTTATCGCATATCAATAAAAAGTCACATAGAAAGAAGACGGAGTAAAGGGGTCGGTGTTGAATAGTCCTCTTAAGACGCGCCGCCGCATTCGTGTCCATTCAGGGGTATGTTGAACTCGAGTTCGAACTACACAATGACTTGCGGGGGCCAACCGCTATACCGAGTTATTGGTACCAATTTACCTGACAATGATAATGGCTGACCTTGGACAACGTTGCATAATCCCTTTTACCAAGTCTCGTTTGTGTCAGTCACCTTTCTAGAATGTTCAGATAGGCGAACCATATCCCCTTCAAACCGTGTAAAGCATTATCTACAGGGTGATCCACATGAAGTGTTACACAAAAAACTACTTGCAGCTCTCCATTAAACGAAGCAAATAAGATAAAAGTACATTCCTCGGAAAGACAAGAAAATTCTTCATAACACAACACACATCACATTCGAAATGGCCACCTTTGGCTTTAATGCAAGCGTCCAATCTCTTCTGGAAATTTTGGAGAATGCGTGCAATCATCTCCGGTGAAATTTCGTCCCATGCTTTCTCCAGAGCTTTTTTCAAAGAATTTAGAGAGCCATGTCTAGAAGAGCAGGCTTTTTGCTCTAGGATCGACCAGACGGCGAAATCCATGGGGTTCAGATCAGGCGAGTTTGAAGGCCAAATTTCCTTCGTCCAACAACTCGGAAAATTGGCCTCACACCACTACAGGTTCTTCTTGGCACTGTGGGCTGGTGCCCAATCCTGCTGGAACGTCCAGGCGATGTTCTTAGCATTTTCTTGTGCCCAACGTAACACCTCGTCCTCCAAAATTTGCTTTCGGTACACTACGGCATTGATTTTAACATTTTTTTGAATAAAAACAAGCTTAGTCTTGCCTAAGCCCGATATTCCAGCCCATACCATCAGGGACTGTGGAAAATGAGTTCTTCCGATGTTCACTGCTCGCTGAGATCCTTTGGCAAGAGTTCCCGTTGGTTCTGTGCATTTTGAAGCGGTTCCACAGTGAAAATCTTCTCGTCCGTGAAGAGGATCCGGTTGAGCTTGTCACCGCGCGTAAGGGCCACCATCCTTCTGTATTTCTCCAATCTTGAGGTCTTCATTTCGACGGTAAGTTGGTGACCCTTGGCGAACTTGTAAGGATGCAACTTCAGATCATTTCTAATCAGTCTGTGCATGGTTGTGTAACTTACATTGTGCTCCTTTGCCAGTTTCCTAATGCTCCTTGCAGGATTCCGGGTGACTTTGTCCCTGACGGCTTTTCGAAGAGCTGGTGTCCTCGCAGGTCGTTGTGGTCTTCCTCTCGGACGATTTGTGATCTCTCCAGTTTCTTCCAAGCGTTTGATGACTCGATGAACCTGCACCCGATGGAGCTTCAGCGACTTTGAGATCGAGGAGACAGAGAGACCGCGTTTGAACAGTGCGACCACTGCCGAACGGTCCTCTAGTGAAACCATGTTTGAATGGAAAAGGGAAAATGGCTGGCCATATTAGCGCTAAATGAAACGGGAAATACGAATAACGGGATAGAAAGGCGCAAAAATGCAAGGAATGTCCGAAAATGGCTGTTCTAAAGCGCGTAACACTTCATGTGGATCACCCTGTAGACCAACCACAGAATGTAGGACTGCAGTTTCCAAGTCCAACAAGAAAGATATCAATTCGATGAGACCGAAACCAACACGGTGCTACCCGTAGCGTTCTCGGGAGGAATATGTCCCTAGCTTTGGAGTATGATTTGAGCCGTTTAACTCGACTAGAGTACGATTTGAGCGGTTTAACCTTGCATACCAATTCGTAGACATGAACAAATATAAACGTATGTGGTAATATTTGAAAGAAATTCGACCATCATCCCAACCCTAAGCTTTAGATAGTCTACGCTGGGTAGTGGAGTTTATTCATAGATCCTGTCAAAACTTTATATGAAACGTTAAGCGTCACGAATATAATCCTTGTTTGCGGGACTTCTAATGCCTAATGTAACTCACAGTAAAAGATACGGTAAAGGTGAAGCGCTCGGCGGTGATCAATACCTCAAGTGACCTTTATTGGTAAGCGTGCATCAAGGTAAAGGCAAAGGTAAAGAGATCGGCGTTCATCATTCCCCTAAGGACGCACCGCCGCATTCGTATCCAATTCAGAATCGTAGAGGCATAGTGAATGCGTATTTGGCCGATACAATGACTTGCGGGGGCCAGCCACTATACCAGGTCAGTGTCTACCTTCCCTGACAAGTATGGTACGAATTTACCCGACCCAGAGGGATGGAAGCCTCAGTTAGCGGGGACCGGGATCGACCGATGACTGCGGGGGTGTCAGTAGCGCCTTGCACCCCTGCACCACACGGGCTTTAATTGTAAGTGTGGATTAGGTCTGTAAAATGACTTGCGGAGCCAGCCACTATTCAGTCTTTACCTTCTTAGACAGATCATACAGGGTGTCCCAAAATAACGTGGTTGAAGATTTTATATTGCAACTAACAAACAACTAATAGTTGAAGAAAACTAAAAGCATACAATAACAGCCTAAACACTAGGTAACATTATACTCTGACAGTTCCGAAGTGGTCCCCTTTAGAACAGGTACAGAGGTTAAAACGCTTGACGAAATTTTCGGTGATGGGCCGCAAGTCTTCGGGAGACAATTGGTCCCACGTAGCGATTGCTCTAAGGAATCAAGACTGCAGTGACGTTTCACTTTGACCATTGCCTCCAAGATAGACTATACGCTGTCGTCGGGTTTAAATCCGGGCTAAACGGCGGCCATTCTAAAGACGTGATGAAGTCGGGCAAATTAGCCCTACACCATTAATGTGTTGTCTTCGCAGTATGAGCAGGAGCAAGTCGTGCTGGAAAGTCCATGGTGCGTTGGCGAAGTGCCGCTGGACCCAGGGTAGTACCACGGCTTCAAGAATATCCCGTCGATATACATCTTGATTGATTTTCACCCCTTGATCCACGAAGACAAGGAGAGTTTTGCTGCTGGCGCAGACTCTGCCCCAAACCATGACGGACTGTGGATTTTGACGACGGCTGATAGTGGCAAAAGGACCTGGAGCTTGTGTACATCAGAATCTTATATCCTTCCACTAAACCCGGAGGGGAGCAGTTCTTGGCTAGGCTCGACGACGGCGGATCGCTTGAGGGTGCCAGTGAGGTTTATTCTGACCACTGCAATGTGCGCGTCCTCTAAAGGCAATTGCTGGATATGCATAAATTGCGTCAGTACTGGCCGTTCAGCTGTATGGTTCCGAATCTCTTCCTAAATGAGCGACTCATTTCGGAGATCTCTCACGAGGGAGGTCAGTGAACTTCCCCCAAAGATTCCAATCGAGACCTATATGGTTTTTAGAGCTTCGAATGGTGATTACAACGGTATAGTTTGTTTTTGCTAAATGGCAATGGGCGGTCCAAAAAAGGCGAAAAATCTTGACCATTAACTAATGGCGAGAAACTAGTGGCGAGAGCGGTTCTAGGTGTTAAGCTTCGGTGCTAGTGCTACGGTGGCTCAGTGGCTAGCACGTAGGACTTGCAATCTGACGGTCGAGGGATCGGTCCTTTTGCTACGCAATTCTTTTGTCTTCATGCGCTACATACCAAATTACGTTCCTTTTGCAATTTTGTAGCAGTTGCGGGTTAGTATCGCGTTTGGGACGAGTATGGCCAACAGAGTACGCACAAGAGACTAAATAAACTAGCATTTATTTACGTGACACATACCTACCGTAATCAACCCAAATCGATCCAAAATTCAAAAACAAATGTCAGATTCGCGATCAGCGCCCCGAATAACCCCGTAGAGAAAGTTTGGGGTAAATCGGTGATTTCGAACCAAACAGCCTTACTAGTGTCGGGTGAGCAGTTGTATGAACGTACAGTTGCTGAGAATATCATTCATCTATTGTTCCACTTTTTGAACTTCAAAGGATGCAGAGACTCCATTCTTGGATGTGTTTCTTTTCCTATTCATCGAAAAAGATCTTTTTGGCTGCTGACAAATCCGCAATTCACAAATCTAGCATCAGCTTTTCTGACGTGCGCTTGCTAGGGTCCGTAGTCAAAGTAGGGCGGTTGGGTCGAAATTACCGATTTAGCCCAAACTTTGTCTACGGGGGTTATTCGAGGCGCTGATCACGAATCTGACATTAGTTTATGAATTTGAAATCGATTTGGGTTGGTTACGGTAGGTGGGTGTCACATACGTAGGGACTAGAATACATTGCCCTCTGTGAGTGCTCTGTTGGCTATACTCGTTCCAAACGCGATTCTATCCCAAAACTGCGACAAAATTGCGGAAGGAGCGTAATTTGGAATCTAGCGCATGAAGGCAAAAGAAAAGTCTTGCAGAGGGACCGATCCCCTGACCGCCACAATGTGAGCACTACATGCTACCGACTGAGCCACCTTTTTCGCCTTTTTGGACCGCCCATTGTCATTTAGCAAAAACGAACTATACCGTTGTAATCACCATTCGAAGCTCTACAAAACCATATAGGTCTCGATTGGAATCTTTGGGGGAAGTCCACTGACCTCCCTTGTCAGGGCAAATCTGCTTCTGCTGCCCCTTCAGTACTTCGCTACCATGGCCAGCGACCCGTGGAGCTTTAATTTTTCCTCCTGTTATTGGGAGGGGGACGTTTCGCACGAAACCCTAATTGCCAACTCATGGCGCGCGCTAGGTGACAGTACCTGCGGACCATTGGCGAGTTCAGCGCGTGCACCTGCACCAGATCCTCGCGACGCCCGATCTTGGCCGTGTCCGAGTTCCTCGTTAAAGCGATGGTGACCCAATGGACGGGCGGAGTCACCAGATCGACCAGATCGGGAGCGAGAGCTATAGCTCGCCCATGCAGACGGAGCATAAGGCACTGTAAGGTGTCGAACATGCACTACACCTACACATACCTATATCAGAATTTCAAGCTCTATTCAATGGGCTCAATCGCATTCAGGAAAAACTGTTGAGAACACAATTCTGTGCCATAATTGCATGAAAAAACACCGCCAGAAATCTATTTTTGAATGTGCTGAAGGCTACACAACTCTGAATTCAAAAAAATTAATTTTTAATTCAAAAAGATAAAATTTATAACCGTCGGAGTTTGTTGAAGAATCTGTTAGGATGTGACCACCCCGATTTGGCCGTTCTCATTGAACGCTTTAGACTTCTTAACCTGAAGGCAAACTGCACGTTGCAATGGAAAATAACGGGGAAAAAATTTGCAGAACATCAACAGCATAGAAACTTTTTTTGCACAATTTTGTATCAAGATGTCGAGGCACAGGGCGTGCAATATGAACTGGACATCGCCACTATTTCTTCATTCGATTTCAATTACATGATATATATTCTAACTGATCCTCATGTGCAATTTTGCGCCAAAGTTGTGCTATCGGCAATTTCCCCAGATACTATTGAGCTCATTGAAAAGAGCTCAAAATTCTGATATATGAATGTGTAAGTGTTGTGCATGTTCGACTTCTTACAGTGCCTTACGCGCCCTATGAATGAGCGATAGCTCTCGCTGCCGATTTGGTCGATCTAGCGACTCCTCTCGTCCGTCAGGTCACCATCGCCTTAGCGAGGAACTCGGACGGGCCAAGATCGTGTGGGCCGAGGACCTGGTGCAGGTGCACGCGGTGAACTCGCCAATGGTTCGCAGGTACTGTCACCTCGCGCGCGCCATGAGTTGGCAATTAGGGTTTCGTGCGAAACGTCCCTCACCCCCTGTTATTGTCCCAGTAACAAGTGACTCTTTCAGCGTTCTGATTTACCATTCGAGTTTGAGGTATTTTGTCCATGTGTATCCCAGCTGGACGATCTATTGTGATATAAATAAATACCTGTACGAAGTATGACCAACCAGACTAAGCATTCATATTCCACAACTACAGAATACGTGTAAGATTTAGAAATTTATTGTGGCTCATAATAAAAACAATAATAAATAATACAATAGTGATATAAATCTCGTTTCAATTTACACTTCAGGGTAAGGATTTAACATATCCAAGATCAATGGTGCCCTTGCGATGGCGTGCGCTAATCGGACGAGTTTGCACACGAGGGCGAGTCACAGTTCAATCGTAGTCACCAGGGCGGATAGTGACTAGAGTGCACTGCGCATCACCCGCGTATGGTGAAGCCCGCCACCGCTCCAGTTAAACCACACACACACAATCATCGTAAGACATTATCAACAACAACAATATAATTATGAGAATGGCTAGCGTGTGGTTACAGCCTAGATGAAGATGAGAGATATAGAGACCACCGAAAACATGCACTCGTGAACGCATCTACCACAATAACGACGAATAGGGAGGAGAGGGGAAGAATCACACTAAAAATTGAAACGCAGTTTTATCTGCAGCAATGTCCTACTTGGCCAAACAATACTACGCATCTGTTTGAAAGTGATTTGAGCAAGCGCAAGGAGCCCACGCGCAACATTGCGCTGCGGTGCTCACGCCACAATAAATCAAATGAACTACGACGACGACGGTTAGAGGAGGATCACGTACGCGCGAGCACGAGACTATGAATGGGGAGAGGAAATATGAATACTAGTACATGACATAGACCCCATCATCATCACGCCTATATTACTACGCAAATGAAGAGAACGAGAAGGAGAAAACGTGGAAAAACACAAGAACAAGCAAGACGCGAAAACGCAAAAAGGTAAAGTGCAATGAAATGAAACAGAACATGATTAAACGACACACATAGATGCTGTGCGACCTGTTGCATGCGACCGCGCCCAAAAGGAAAGGTTGACGAGTAAAATGCAATCATCGTAGCTGTAGAACTAGAAACCACTTCGAGAGGGAGAGACAGAAATTATCATGATCAAAACGCATGGCTGCACACAGTGCAATTACACAATTACAAGTCGAATACACAACGTAACAATACACCTCGCAATGATGTCAACCGAAAGCTGCCTAAACATATGAGCGGATTTGATTCAAAGGAGAACACACTTAGGAAATGGACTTCAGCTTTAAGAACGATGAATACGAGAATACTAGGCAAAGAATACAGTGGTGACACGGGCTATCCGAATACATACGTAAAACAACAGCATAGAACTCGCGACAAACAACCGCCACGATAGAGCCGGAGGTACACAGCATGACCATAAACCCGGCCCGCACTCTGATTAAACAAAATGGACGAGCGAGAGCACAGTAATATTAATGAAACGAACACAACACACATGCACTAGAAACACTTGCCTTTGTACATGTAAACTTTATAATACAGACAGTAATTGACGGGCAGATGAGGTGGTCCCATGCGATGACGACATCGTCACTGAGGGCTTTGAAGTTACAGAAGCTGTGAAGTATATGAGAGGAAGAACAACGACAGAGACAACAACATAATGCTCTAACAGGCAGCGGACGTCCGGCGCCCGCGCCACTCTATATCACAGGATAGAAACGAGTAGTTTCTCTACATCGGATCACCACGAATGGAAAGGCTAGCTCGTCTTCCTCGACGGGAAAACGCGAGATACACGTAATCGGCAGATAACACGATGACTGATGCACACTACGGCAGATACTCACGATGCTGCGAACCTCAATCCAGGCTAGCTTGTCACCGGAATTGCCCCGATTGGTCCGGTTGACCGGCTTGTTGCGGCGGCAACATCGGCGACGAGCCCATACCCATCGACGGCGATCGACCCTGCAATTGAGATGTGAATCCATAATCTAGGGCGTTATACCGCAGTTAGCCTTAACTTGTACACTTTTCTCAGCATAGAAAATCTGTCTCGGCAATATCCTTTTCCGCGACATTTTGTAAAAACGTTCACACCCAATCAGTTCTTCACATAATATTCATCTAAAAGGCTGCTTTCTCTTTGTGCTGCGAGAACATAGAGAAGAACTATTCTCCCTTGAAAGCTGCTCTGTTGTTACATAAACATATGGCCCTAACTTTTTTTGCGGTGCTGCGGAAATTGCAACTACGATTTCTACACAGATGACGAGGCAAATTGAGCTACATCATTCTGCTGCTCCACAGTAGGATATTATCGCCCATCGTGCTTAACACACTTAAGGTGAATCTTCCGTTGGAAACTCTGATATGCTGCAATGATGAAGTTAACAACTTTTGAAACATTCTGCGTAAAGCAACTCGGGCTATTTATTAAGCCACCAGCCAACCGCGAACGATTACAGGACGATTATCATTTGACCGACAACGTAGTTCAAAACACACCTGGCCGACGCCAAATTGTTGACCCGAAATTGCTGGCGATTGACCCTGAGGTTGTCGCTGTTGATGGTACTGCTGCTGTTGTTGTTGCTGCTGTTGTTGCCAGCCGCCAGGTCCCATCGGTGCGAACTGACCACCCTGCCCACGTACACCGCCCTGCTGCGGTGGACCGCCATAGAATCCAGGTTGTAGCCCACCAGGGCCCATATTCGACGGCCAATTTCCACCAACCATCTGAAACAACGATCATGTAATTCTAGCAGGAAAGTAAAACAAAAGAAACCAGCATAAATCGCATAGTTTGATCACTCACTTCACTGTTCGGTTTCATTTTGATAAACGCAGCGAACAAATGAGGAGTTTTCTTCAGCTCTTGGAATGCCGATTGTTTTTCCTCGTCCGTCTTCGCCATTTTGAATCGATTCACCACATGAGCCATTGCCGGATCCGTCAGGGCCGGGTTGCTTTGTTGTTGTTGCTGTTGTTGTTGTTGTTGCCCTGGTTGTGGTTGCTGCTGCATAGGAGTGCCACCCCCTTCTAAAAGTTCTGCATGTGACGCAACCATGAAGTCAAAAAAGAGTCAGAGCTATCAGTATGTCATAACATCTTAATGGTAACTCACGATTCCTCATCTGCCCCATTCCAGGATGCATTGGCATACCTGGTTGCATCATTGATGGCGTGTTGAAGCCAACCATCGGAGTCGGAGCTCTGAAATTGCACCATCTTCTAAACCCAAAAACACAAGCAAACGGCAATTCGGTCATCTGGTAATCGATAGTATTTTGCTAGACAGAGAAAAAGAATTGCAACCAACACCCTCCTGTTAAGTTTAACAGTTACAAATGAGCCATATTCTGGTAATGAAAAAAAACGAGAGCTTGTATAAAAACGCTGTTGCCGAACGATAACTGTATTTCACACGCAAAAATAGAGCGTTCCCTCTGGTGTACTGTTCTGGCGCTTTCTGATCTACATTGTTCATAATTTTCGACCAAAACCACCATACAGCACTGCTTTCTCTAGTTCCTGACCACTACTGACCCAATAAAATTGAAAATTAAAGTCACAGAGGATAATACCATCGGCTTGGTGCTAAAGTCAAACGGTGAATTCATTCGATACGAACTGATACGAAATCTCAACTGAACTCACCGATAAGGAGGAGGTTGTCCTCCGGCTCCTCTACCACCAGGAGGCATTGGTTGGCCACCTGGATGTTGTCCCGGGCGCATGCCACCCATCATGGCCATTTGTTGTTGCTGCTGTTGTTGTTGCTGTTGTTGTTGCTGCTGCTGTTGCATCGGGTTGTACATGCCAGACGCTCCCATCGGACCACCCATTCCGCCACCCATGCCTTGTCCCATCTGTGGCATTCCGCCTTGAGGGTGTTGCTGCTGTTGAGGTGGCATCACACCAGAGGCTAAAATGGAGGAGATCGAATCCACGCTACCATCAAAAGGTAGAGTTGAGGCTGCAAGCCTTCATCTCATCATCGAAAAAAAAATCAGGTTATGCGTGTGTTTATTAGGGGAGTACCACACTCACACATGAATCCGCCTCGCTGTTGTTGCTGCTGAGGTTGACTAGATTGCGGATGACCTTGCATGGACGACATAGTTGACACCTGACTCAGTGGACTGGGACCCGGCATTCCACCCTGAATTTAAGAGGTCAATAAATTGAAGCTCATAAAAACGAATATGGAGTTGAATCAAAACTGTTGAAAACAAATGACAGGCAGCCGTGAACTCGCCTTCATGTGTGTTCCCACGAAAGGTTTGTTGTCCGGTGGTGGAGTTGGTACTGATGTTCCAGACGTAACGCTTACGGCTGACGAACTGGCTGATGTTGGACCTACAAAACGGGTATTGGATACATAACGACTTTGTCAACATATTCTCCAAATATTCTGAGTTCCTGCCACTTCGTCTTAACTTATAACAGTCCTCCTATAGGATGCAGTGTTAGAGTAAATACCACTACGGTAGGATTTCGTTCACTTGAACTTTCGAAAAATTTGCATGTAAGATGCTCCAGAAGTAACAACTTCGCAGTCTTCTACTGCTATCCAGAACACTCTCAAAAAAACTTAGGGGCAAAGAGATAGGAGCAAAAGGTTCAGAAATAGCATATAACGAGGATATTTCGCCCACCTCCAGCAACCGCTTGCAGACCATCAATACGCCGTCGCATCATCATGTCAGCACGTCTTGCTATCGAGCGCTTCTGCTCAGCCAGCTTCTGGCGGATGTTCATACAGAACGGTACCTGAAAGTTGAATTGAGTAGACTGAAAATATTCCGGAATACTCTGAGAAGCAGGAGGCAAGAACTCACCGAACAAGAATCCCTCGAACAATGCTTGGCATGGTAACAGCACAAAGCGATCAGCTGCTTGCAGACAGGGCAACTGGCGTTCACGCGCTTCTTGCACATCTTCGTGTGCTGCACCACACGCTTCATCTTGTGGCAGGATACACGACGACAATTTGCGTCGCGACATTGGCAGGCATGTACCAACGATAGAATGCAACGCTGAAAATTGAATATAAGAGACCATTCCAACACATACTTTACGATTACAAAACAAGCCATACCTGTATACTTTCGAAGCGATTGTTTCCACTCGAATCGCCGCTTTCTGCACCGATGAGTGGCTTGATTTGTTCCATTTGATGTTCGTGCGAGACAGATTCGCGGCACGTTTCGCATAGATCGAAATCCTAGAAGGCAAAATTTACATAGTAGTTATGAAATAAGGACTGGTATTCACTTCTGATTAATTAAATACGGGGTCATCAATGCGGCTGTTATGTAGTTTCCGAGTTTCTGTTATTAGGTTGGTGCAAAAGTTCTCGGACATTTGAGATTCAAAACAGTTCATTTTATAAATAATATCTGAACAATAGCATGGAGTCATTTGAAGTGGGCACCGTTGATATCACTGGTCTTCCCTTCTTTACAACATTTTTTTTTTGACTGGAGCCGAAAATACCGAGGAAATCCTTTTCAAATTCAAGAAGTCGCAAATGTCCGAGAACTTTTGCACTAACCGAATAGAATAAATAATACAAACTATAAAGAGCGACAAACAGCGGAATAGCTGCACATGTTTTTCCTTTCTGAAGGAACCCCTAAGAGACCTAGAACAGGCAAAAATAGCCAACGACAGTTCCACGGTGGCTAGCCTCAAAAACAGGAGCTTGTAATGACGCATTGAGATGGCTAAATTCTGGGCACAAGAACAAAATCCAAACTCAACAAAACTTACATCACATGTTGTACAATGCCACTTCGCATTCGAACTATTGCACTTGTTGCAGGTATAACTCATATCCTTGTTCACGTCAGACTCATGAAGCGCATGGCACAAGGCTAGCGTCGAGAACCTGAACAATTTTCCATCAACCGACGCTTGGTAAATTATTTATTTATTCTTCAACACGCCGCAAAAAGGCGCGCCAACTACAATGTAGTGGTTAGTAGACAAACATAGCAGGCCACTTAGGCTATGGCGCCTTTACAAATGCTACGCAGGAAAAGTATAACTAGGTATTCATAATTCATGGCCACTTACTTCGCTCTCCTCAAAGAACTGAACTCCCAATGTTCGTCGCGTGCTCTCGTTAAGAAAGTATCCCTGCCGTCCATCATGTCGGAAGCCATGAGCGGATCCGGATCGACAATATCGGGCAGCGAGAGTGCTGACTGCTGAGTGACGAGTCGAATGGTGAAGAACACCTGATGATATATAATTTTAGTAATCAATTATTGGTTGATTGCAACTTCCTACTCTTCCAATTCACGGTCAAACTAACCTCTTTGTGCTTCTCGAATTGCGAATACAACTTGTCGGCCACCTCATTGCCGGTCAAGCTCCCTTGTTTCTTCTTGTTCATCTTCGAATTCTTTTTCAAATTGTTCTTCTTGTTCTTCGAGCTTAAAAATACAATTGTACATCTTGATTAGAGAAATAAGTTGAAATCGCATACTCAAAGGAAAAACGGTAACCTCTTCTTTTTTCCATTGTCACCCGATTGGAAGATGTCATCATCTTCTTCATCAGCTTCAGCGACTTCCTTCCGCCTTTGAGCTTCCTCATTACCGGCCTCACTAAATTTAGAAACGAAATGGATCTTTAGAGGAAAAATCTTTGAACAGGGATTACTAATTTTTCCCCAAATATTACCGAATAACATCCCCGCTAGACAATATAATGGGGCGCGTAAAAAAATATCAAGAACGAAACAAGAACCATGCACACGCCAACGTTTTCAGCCCAACCGCCTTCGTAAAAACATGAAGAGAATCGAAAATTCCACTGAAGTGGAGTAACAGGGTAAACGAAAATATGAGTGATTGGAAAACAAGTGTCATTGTTTCATATGTCACAATAAGTACACTGAACATACCGAATACAATCCTCAATCACATTGGGCCAGAAGTCGCCTTCGAAATACGGTAAGCTCATTGGCGTCGTTAGGTTGTCGTCACGGGCCTGAATAAGTGAAATAGAAACGTTATAATAAACCAACTGAAAGGTACTATCTGCAGCTCCGTGAGAGGGGAAGGCATTCGGAATGCTACATCTCACAAAATAATTCATGAGATGGGAAGGCTTCAAAAAATGCTACACTTCACAAAATAATTCAATGATCAATACAAAAAAGTCACCTGTTTATAGATATCCTTGAATTCGACCACAGTCTTCTCGGCTACGCCCTTCTCTAACATCTTTTTGTACCAGTCCTGGAAACGAATTCAGTATTAGGTCCCAAAATGAATGTCATGAGATGCCAAACGAAACGCACCTGTAGTCTCTTTGGTTTCGGTATCTTTTGCTCTGGAGGATGACAGTGGAATATGTAGTCGTCACCTTCTGAAGGGGGACATGCCCAGATGTGGGCCATCGTATAACCCAGCCGTTTCACGTAACTGAACAAATCCATATTATTTTGCCCGAATTGGAGCGAAATATCTAAACTTACTCTAAGTATCCCAAAAGAATTTCGTGGTAAACTTCGGTTCTCAACTCCCTTGGTTGGAAAAAGTGCACTGAGTCCAGGTATGCGATGTACACTCGTCTGAAAATGTGAGCATCGAACTTCTTTTCTGTAGACAGACAACGCAGTTGATATTCAACACCAATTATGACCTACCTGGCATTCGGCTCTTTGCAATTACTGCCATACTCCTGAACGTGTAATCCAAAGAAACACACTTCCACACCATCGATTATCTCGAAAGCAAACACAGCCTTCGTTCGATAGTTAAACCGGTCCGGAAAGCCTTGTGGGCCATACCTGTAGAGGGAAGATTGATGTTCTGGATCCACTATGAAATGCTTAGATTCAAATGCGAATTCTTACTTGGATTTCATCAACGGCTTAACCTCGACCTCCTTATCTTGAACGCATAGAGTTCGAATAATAACTTCATACTGCTCAGGATTACTGGACATCGCCTTCTTGAGGAAGGTGTTTACCTGGAAATAGGCACACGTTTGGGAATAAAGTTCTTTCAACAAATCAGGAATTGATGCCAAAAATGAAGGGACTATTAAGAAACTCACTCTATCCTCCAAAAATTGTGACAATTTATTGTGTGGTAATCGCTTTGCCATGAACCTGTTCTCGGGCTTTGGATAGGTCTTCTCCTTTCGGCAAGTATCACAAATGAATCCTTCGGGGAACACCTGAATAGCTACTGCTTACTTTTGTGTTTTAGGAAGAGGCATGGAAACAACTGACCTTCTTATCATAAAGGGCACAGATTCGATGCCACTTCCGGTGACAATACTTGCATACTTCAAACGGCTCATAATCGATCACGTTGTTCTTCATTTGCACAAATTTGTCTTTGGGCGCCATATTCGACTGATCGTTAGGATTTTCCGACAAGGAAATGCCTTCAGGCGGAAGTGCATCAAAACATTTCAGACAGTACGTGTAGCGTTCTGACACGGTTACTCCATACTGAGATGATGTCTGCTCGTAGCTGAAATTTGGAACGGTGAACTCGCTCGCAACTTTCAAGGAAAAACAGTCAACTCTAACTTACACCCAATATGGCTGCTCTCTGGCTATGGTACACATTGACGCTCCATAGCAGAACAACGCCAGCGGCGTGAACGACAGCTTTCTCGAACAACAGTAACCCATTTGTTGCATAACTTGATCCATCTCCGTAACAAACATTTCGCTGAGCTGCAACAATCACAAATATGATTTATTGGACAAATCATGTAGTTCAAAATTCCAATGCACAAAAGAATAACGCTATTGTCTTTAGGCATTCAACACTTTCACAAGTTTTAGGTCCACGGTGCCACAACGAGTGTTTTCGGCAAGTTGGTTGGGTCCAGAATTAGCAGCTGTAGGGCCCATTGCAGTTCAGTTATAATCAATGTTAGCAAATGTTCCCAGTTTGTACGACTTTCTCATATACGGGTTTTTACCGTAGTATTTGTTCCAACTTCTACCAATCATATTTCTAGCGCGAAAATGAACCCACGAATGAATAGAGTAAATAGAATTGGGTGCAATGGGGATTGGAGGATGCAGCCAGTACTGCATGTACTTGCTAGGTTTGTCAAAGGTGTCAAAGTTTTTTAAACGTGCATTCTAGAATTCTCAGTCAATCTGCACAGATTTCTCATACCAATCAGCACAGATTTCTCCTGAAAAATATATCTTCGAAATTTTTTTAGGTGCACCCCTCAACCCACTTAGTAGCTAGAATTGTCAAAGCACAAACACCCAATTATATAAAAATGAGGTAGTTGGAATGAGCTTCATGAAAAAAGTGGTCTTTCTCCTACCCACTATAATCTTTGCGTTACAAGATTTCAAGAACATAACAAAGTTTTCTTAAAAAAAACATATTTTAGCAGTGCCCACCTTTGTACAATATTTGTAGACTTTACTGTTCTTGCGGTTATACATCCACGCATTATCAAACATGAGCCACATGTCATCACAGAACTCCCACGGATTCTTGTAACGGCCATTGTCTAACTTCATGCATATTGTTGATAAATCCATAGGGTGTTTAATGATCTCGTTGTAATCCTGGAACATTGAAATTTCTAAATCCAATGGCAATACTAAATCAATGAAAGGGACACATATACTCACGGGAATATGTAATAAGTCGGGATCCACAGGCATTCTGAACGGCACCGCGTCTTCTGAGCAATCCATCTTCTCCCAAACTGGCCGCAAATAATGCCTGCAACATAATTAAATTTTTCTTTGGATTTTGTAGGAAAAGAAGTAAGACGCCTTACCGTAACTCATTGGCGTCAAATATAGTATCTTCTCCAGGAGGAGGCGTCGGTTCTCTCTTCACTACTTCTTTTTTCGGTGAGGAGCTCGTTTCTGTTTTCAACGGGGTTGTCGTTTTCACTGGCTGAGTTGCCGGTGCCGTTGCGGTGCCTGATGATGGTCCAGGGGTGACTAAACAAGAAAAAAAATATTCAAGGATGTGATGCAAACTGTTCTGGGAGAAAAGTTGAAAGATTGCGACAAGTAATGATGAGAAACTGGAATTTCCACTTCAAAGCATAACAAATCCCATACGACAATGGCAAGTGACACCTTCACTGCTCATAATCTAGCGCCATGGGTAAAAATGAACCACACATTCAAAAACAATTACTAAAAGAAATAGAACACGCACCAGAGCATCCCTCTTCAGTTTTTGCCTTCGAGTCGGATCTCACTGACGGCAAGCCATTCGTGGACGACATACTCGCCGACGAGGACAGCGGGCCGTTCTGCTCGCTCGAGTCCATCGCCTCCATTTTCACCTGAAACTCATCGACACCGATGAATTCGGGCCAAACCTCAACCGCTCTGAGCAACACTTCAATCAATCATCAACGGATGCTCATTCATGGGGGAACACGAACTGACAGATGTTAACTTGTGCATAGAACGTCATCGAGGATGATGTTAAAAGACGTGGAAAGCTCAGTTTTCCTATTAACGACTATTGGCTTCTCCCAATCCCATCCTAGGTGCAGTGAACAAGTTTTCCATGCTTCTTTTCGCCTGCGCGGGCTATTCGTGAAGGAAGTTAGGCGAAAATCCCGCGCCCTTCCTCTATCACATGCTTAGCTCACCATTTCATAAATAAAAAAGGCTAATGGGTGTTTCTGTCTTCCAAAAAATCTCAGTTTCTAGACTTGTTGCACATGTTTTTCATTTCTTTCTTTTGACTGGCTTCTATCGTTTAATTTCTTGATTTGTTCTTTCATACGGGGGCTAAAATGTAGTTCAGTACTACATCTCGACATTATAGTGAAAGCTCAAGCGCAAAATAGTATTTCTATGGTGGATTACACTTAAACGCTAAAGACCAACCAGTTTACTCGGTGGTGACTAAAAGATCCCACAGTTTTAGGATCATTCCATCCTTTCTAGATATATGAATGGAATAGCTGACATCGCTCTTTTCAATATTGTTTACAAGATATAATACTGCACTTCTTTGTAATCTCATACGAACAGAGCAGTTAAATAACGGTACTAATTCACCCCTGTCAATTAAAATGAGACCTGGCATCATCCCTGGGCAAACAAAAAATCAAATTGGAATAATGACACAAAGCTGGCTTCCTCTTTGCACATTAACCATGAATATGAATTCTTTTAAGCGTAATCACCCCATGGTTTGTTGTCTCTCTAGTGATCTATATTACGTGAAAGACCAAGCACTCACCACAGGAGTCCCGGTGGCAGACCCTTGCGAAGTGGGCGCCATTTGCGACCCTACTCTTTCTTGTGAGCGTTGTTGCGGTTGTCTTGAGTCTGGCGTAGACGAAGGCGCCGACAACGGACCACTACCCGTCGCTCCTGTCCAGCCCATGTTGTGCTGCTGCTGTTGTTGTTGTTGATGTTGCGGTTGTTGTTGCTGACTAAGCGGAGCCTGCTGAGCAGTTTGTAGGCCGGGCGGCAGAGGTGTTGAGCCTGCCGTTCGGTTCGGAGGGTTTGGCATGTCCATGTCGAAGTCAGGTATTTGGCCAACCGCTGTAATTTCGTGACACTAAAAACGTTGGAAAGGATCACAAATGAAGCAACATACATTCAGAGAAACCACTGGCTGGGCCAGATTGTGGCTGACCACTGGAAGCAGACTGGGGCTGCGATCCAGTGCCTGCTGCCGCACCACCGTCGGCGCGGAGACGTGAGTTCTTCTTGTCTTGAAGGTCTTTTTGTATCTTGTAGATTTTCTCTGCCAACAGATGGTAGTATTCTTCCTGGAAATCATGCAGTTTGGTAACACTCTGAGAAACATGTCTATACAACGTAACAACATCCTTCGACGGACTATAGCAGGTAGTCCCAATTCTGACATTCTTACCGAGGAGTATGGAAAAGGACGTATTTACTGGGATAAATATTAGCCTGTGTCCAGCGCACCTAATTTTACCTACTCCTACAATTGAAGATCAATTTTCACATTTTCTTCGCCTTTTTTAGAAGATAACATTGTTAGAGGCTATCTCAAAATTTATACCAAACCGAATGCACGATGAAAGGAATCTGTAACTGCACTCCACGAAAAGGAGTCCAGAAGCAGATTCTTTCTAAATTACTTCGAATGTTGTTTCGTGTTACTCACTCGGTCATTCGCGGACTCGAACATCTCCATTTCAACTTTTCGAGCATAGTTGATAAGGTCTCGAATCCTTTGGTCATGAATTGCATTAGGATCCGGTGACGGGAAGATCGCTTTCACTAGTTTTCCAACGAGATGATTTCGCAGGTCGCGCGTAACGTGCTGATGCCATTCCTGCAACTGATAGCATTATTTCTTTCATCAATGACATGATTCTTGATATCAGCCATCCGAAACCCCTAAGTGATCTCAAAGAAATGATCGTATTTGATACCATTCAAAACTGGATATAAATATTTTTAAGGACGAGTGAGTATTTTTCATCAAGATGACTTACCTTTGCATTACTCGGCACGTCAAGAGGAGGGAAACTGATCGCTGAGAAATCACCAGGAGCTCGAGCCATCATGCTGTGATGACCAGTAGGTGCAGGCCCGACTGATCCTGGACCAGCATGTTTATTCGGTGGGTTCGGCGAGCGGAATGGATCACTGAAACGAAGTTATGTCATTTAATCATAATTGACTAATCAGCTGTTGTCTATCGGAACTATGGATGCTTTCAGCACGTTTGAGGACAATTGAATCACAATTTTCACATTTACTATAATGGCTTTCTTTTGAACAAGACTTCATTTGACTTCGTTTTACTTCTCTTCTGTTGATAACATAGTTCATTGCCACCCGGTTCTATTCCTTGCACTTTCTACCTTTCACGATAGCTAAATACACCTTATTGTTCAGCCGCAGCTTTTGAATATGCATTTTCGTATTTTATTTCGTAGACAACTTCATATTACAACTTAAAAAGACCCCCTACTGCTGGTTTTAATAAGGCTGGCATAACGGGAAACCAGTGGACCCAAGGAAGAAACATTCATGAGAACATCCTGTCTTGTGAAAAGAAAGTGAATCGAAGAAAACACCGTACTTCATAGGAGGGTTATAGTCGTTCAGAAGTCCTGCGGCCGACATCGGGCCACTAGGAGGGCCTCCGGATACACCAGCACTGCTCGGAGGAGCAGAAGTGACGTTAGACGAGACATTTGCGACAGAGCTCGGGGCCGGCGCTGGGGAGCCGAACTGTGCCATCGGATCGACCGACTGCGGACCTCCTTGGCCCATACTTCCACCTCCAGCTGATCCTGGGGCACCAACCGATCCTGGGCCGAGAAGTTGGCTGACATCTTGCAAGGCTAAACGATTCTCAATAAATTACGCACAGCAACATCAAAGAGAACATTGCAAAGGCAGTAATGGGCATGGGCAAACTCTGACATAGCTCACTTCCAGCGGCGGAAGGCTGGTTTTGGATGCTCTTCAGCGGCCTACATACGGGACAATCGTCGCGGTTGCAGTTCTTCCAGTGAGCGATGATCTGTCGCGACGATGCACAGTGCGCATCTAAATCCATTTTTAATTACACAAGCTCAAACAACGTCAAGGAAGTGGAGGAAATGAACTTACAATCACATTGTCTCCCATTATGACACACGGTCATGTGTTGCAGCACTTCCTTCATGGTACTGCAGTGTGGCAGATTGCACGGCGCCCGTCCATTTGCTGCCTCAGCCGGATTCTTAACTTTCATCATTATACCACGTGATAATTCGTGATTTATTTTTTAATCAACCTATCGCGTTAATAATAATTTCAAGTTCATATAGATTGAACAAAAATCCACTTAAGAATTCCGGAAAGGTTATCTTTATTAGCATCTCTATACTTCATCAATATGCATGTAAACTACAGATGTCGCTTGATTCGAAAAATTACCGATAGGATTTTTCCCTTGTCCTTTATAAGATGCGAAGATTTGGCTCCGATATCAGGAGGAAGCGTCGTGAATATAAGAAACTAAACGTAGCAAAAACATCCGAAATGTTCTTTGCTACCTTACGCTATTGAATCTTGCCTCTTTAGTTTTGCTATAAATAACAATATATAAGATAAAGCTAATACATCGTTAAACATACCCTTTCTCGTTGCTGACACTTGTGGGCGTGTAACAAGAGGACTAGTTGCTGCTGAATCAGCTTTCGCTTCTCGGGATCTTGGGTACCGGGAGTTACTGGAGTGTTACCAGACCGTTGCGCTGGCTGTGACACCGGGGCTCCTTGCATGGCGCGAGAGTGCGGTTGTTGACCGGACGGCGGACCACCATTGGGCATCTGCATCATACCCTAGCAAGTAGTACTATGATCTGAAGGCTGATAAAAACAGGCACATTCTGAAAACCATACTTGAGTTTGTTGCTGTGGCCCAGAGCCCCCAGGAGGTCGATTTGCCATCTGGTGGGGTCCATTTGATTGTGACGGATCCATCATCATCATCTAAACACTCAACATCACGAACTGCTCGATACATTTTGATAAACGTAGTCTTACCGGTGGCCCTTGAGGTGGTCCGGGATGACCAGGCATCATGCCGGGATACGGTCTGTTCATGAATCCCTAAAAGAATTTCTTTGAATTTTAAAAGAATTTGGAGAGCCATTGCGAACATTGGAAAGAGAACACTGTTACTAGAGTGAATTGTTTTCTCACCTGTGGTGGTGGTGCGCCCATGAACTGCTCTGGCCGTTGGCCCTGGAAGGGCGCATTGGGATTGAACGGTTGTTCCATCATGCCTGGATGCCTCATCATTCCAGGTATCATTTGCGGCATACCTGTGAACTCGACTTATCACACAGTGCAAGATCTCAGAATACTGAAAACAACCAAAAACGCAACAACAGCCTACCAGGTCGCCCAGGAGGTGCCATCTGAGGTGGTCGTTGCATGTGCGCCCCGTTCATCATTCCTCCTCTGGGAATTGTTTGACCTCGACCCTGTCCGGGGTACGGTATCTAAAAGAATTTTCAATCCTGAGAAAAGGACAAAGCATTTGACGCGGAGACTTACTTGATTCGGAGCACCTTGCGGTGCATACTGCCCTGGATAGCCGCGCATTTGGCCCTGTGGGCCACCCGTCATCATTGGCTGGCCGTACTGTGGTGGTTGTTGTGGTTGCATCTGCATGCCGTCATACATTACTGGTGGCCCTTGACCTGGAATGAAAATCACCTCCACTTCAAGCATGACTGCAATGAGTTACAAAATTCGACTTGATGTATACCTGGAGCTCGCATGGGTCCTCCCGGTGGTCCACCAGGTGGGCCACCAGGTGAGGGTCCGGGGCCGCCCGCCCCTCGCCCTGCTCCCGCCATGCTGGCATTCGGGGGAGACATCATCGTTGCACCGGTCATTGGACTCCTTGAATAACTAATTTCAAACGTAGATACACTCGATCCCACACACCTGGACATACCTCGTATTGAAGTTGTTCGCCGAAGGAGCCGTATTGAACGCAGGACGTGGTGAATTATTTGCCGCAGGACCTTGCGTTTGGGTCATCAACAGCTCCTTAACAAAATTCTAGTCATCAAAAACGGGGTACTAAAATAACCACATGCGAAACGGAAATCACGAAGCTTACGTAGCTATGAGAACGAGCTCAGTCAGTTCCTAACCTACGAAATTCTGAAGACAGAATATGGTGTTCCGCCTACTGCAACTTAATACAAAATAGGATGAGATTTAGCTCCGTATGAAGAAACATTTAAATAATCCAACTGCAAGCAAACTCCTACGAGTAAGGAAACGCACTAAACTACCTCAGCTCTTAATAAGTGGAAAAGAGGGCAAACGAAGAGCTCGAAAACACACCTGCAACACAGACTGTTGTTGGCCTCCAACTTGTTGCTGTTGTTGACCACCTCCTTGTCCCCCTCCGGCTTGACCATATCCAGCTGGTGCCATGGGAGCATTCATGGACGACTGGGAGGTGGTCTAAGATAGTAGATGAATAAGAGAACGAACGAATACCATACGCCAACAAGGAACAAAAAAGAATGTTGAAAAAGCAGTTTCACTGAATAGTCCTTGGAAAAAACGAACGGAACTAACCGGTATATCCCCGACAATGTGGGTTTGCTGCGGCAATGGCTCTAATTTTTCAAGTTCACTAAGTCCATCCAGGCCATCACCAGATTCGAAGTCTGAGCAGGGCACTGGAAATTCTTAGCAATGGCGATGACCAAACAATTGGTTAAATCACTAAGGGAAAGAAAACTAACCGGAATCAACTTTTAATTTCTTGCACGCTGGCTCGTCCATGGCGTCGAAGGAGCCGTGGATTGGCGGGCGTGCGCACGCTTCTCACTCCGAGAGCTTGTGCAGCTACCTCGGTCAGTTAACTAGTTAAATGTATGCTCCGATAGCAGAAATTTTCAAGACGAGACGCGAAGTGCTGTCATGCAGCAAACGTCCGTCTTTCGCTACCTTCTTGTCTTCTACGCGATGCGCTGAAATTTCAAATAGAGCAACAAATTGGTACGAAATTTTTCGAGCGATAGCGAACTACGGCGATTTAATATCCAATTCCAATATCGAGAGATTACTCGAAAAACAGTACGCAGTATAGAAGCAGTCGAAGGCAAATCTCAGAGAACAAATTGTGCAACGATCGGGAAAGGTATCAAGTGATCATGTAGAAAGAATGAAAGAAGAAAAACGATAGCAGAAGGAAAACGAGGAAGACGGCGAGGGCATGATTTTCACCGATTAAATATTTTTGAAGCACACATTGGGGAAGAAAAAACGTGGAAAGCACAAGGTCAGGAATTAATAGGAAGAAGTCAAGTACTGATGCATTACACTGAACTATTTGAAGGAGAAAGGGTTATCAAAATGAGTGCTCAACTGGAGCCCTTCAACAACACAACCACAAAATAAACAACAATGACATTTCTGGCTTACACATGAGAAAAAGCCAATAAAGAGAACAAAACCGAAAATAAACACACTGAACAAGAACTCAAGTTAACGAACTGGAAAACCATAAGGAAAGATAAACAAGGAAACTGAAAAGAAAACAAACAACTGAAACTCGCCGCCTTTCCACGACTGCTGTGTCGTATAACGCACGTGCTGCATGCACAAACAAGTAAAAAGCGGAGTTGAATCGATTTCTGGATAATCTCCTGTGATCCAACGAAGGTCCTAAGGAAAAAGGGCAAGATTGAACAATGTCACCGTGCGCGTTTCCCGACGAGCTTTTGGAACCAAGAGGAATAATGGAAGGGGTACTTTTCAACCCACTTTTTTTCGAATAGATGACTCGGGAAAAGGGACCCTGAAGATGCAAAGACATGTGAGCGCTTGAGCATGACATGGAGAAAAAGTACTCGAGAAACAGTAACATGCATGCATCGTCGTCCTTTCTTGTCATGCGCACGGCATTATTTATAGAAAACGACGATGAAAATAGCTGGTTGACGGTCGGTCGAAAGGAAACACGAAAAGCACGTTGATAAGTACAAACAAGTTTCAAAGATCAACACTGACCAGCCAAGTGACCACCAAGATGATCCGAACGCTAAGAAAAGCATGCCGCATCTTTCCTAGTAGGCCGAGAGGAACGCCGAGTGATTGTTCCTGCGACAGATGCGCAGGCTGCGTTCCCAGCGAGGTATCAGCTGTTCCGTGGAGGTCGCAGACGCACCCGTCGGGCGAAACGGCGGCGACGGTCACTGCGACGGAGTCAGCATGGCTGCCGAGCTCGTGCTATAGGAAGCACGACTCCGCCTTCTACTAGAATACGGTACATTGTCACAGCTATAGCGCGACGCCAGCCGCCACGCTACCGAGGTAAATCAGGACCGCGCAACCGAAAAAACCTCTTATCATGAAAAGGTAGATCAAACGGAAATTCACACAAGATGTGACGAGGTGAAATTGATGGAGGCTCTCTACGGCAACTAATCATTGAATAAGAAAGTGCCAGATGAGGTGGCGGATAAGCAATCCCACTCTAAACATTTTAACCAAAACCCATATGAAGAACCCTAATTGAAGACCTTTCACCTATCATAATCACCCTTTGCACCCAACACGTCCATAGCAATCTTTGCAGAAAAGCAAACCCTCACAAAACGAGAAAAATCAGAGCTCTTCAAAAAATTGATTACCTGTCTAATTTTGGGAAATCCTCAAAATCCATATAAATTCACGTTTGGCGAAAATATCGCAATTTTCTTAGTAGTAATAAAAAGCGAAAACATGAGGAAATCAGAGCACCTACTCAAACATTCACGCGAACGGCGACATAACCATGAACGGCGGAGCGTGCGCGCTCACATCTCGGATTGTCGCCGACAAAATTCGATCCGGCTGATGAGTACCAGGCCGAGCATGATGATCAGCTCCAGTTGGGTATCGGATCGGCGATTCTCATGGTAAGAAACACCAGTACGGCCGGCTCAGCGTGTCCTCAAGATTGTAATAACGCGCCGGTGGGGGGCGGGGCATGCAGATGCCCGCACCATCAGCACGATGCGCGCTGCTAGTGTTAGCACTCAGGCTCACGGTGATGCGCTTCATGCTTCTGAACGTCCTGATGTCCTTCATCATCGACGTGCTCAGCCCTTCCTCTCGACCTGATGGTCCGAGTCAGCGGCCACTGCGCTCGGGCCAGTTCGGCACCACGCGCAGTCATTTTCTGCTCCTCTCTAGGAGGACCGCCACTGCTCGCCGCTGTCCGAGTGAACTTAATTCCCAGCACTTACTGCTTACCTATTTATGACTGGAAGAAGCATTCCAACTACAGCGACTTGGAAGCAGATGGAAGCGACGTTCGCCTTGCTGAAGTTCCCTCTGAAAGTGCTGTCAAACATGGTGCTACGTTGCTATAACTTCTCATGATTTCTTGTCCAGAATCTACATCGGATTTTATATCAGGCTGCGTCTAGAACGGAGACAAAAAGGTAAGAAGGGATTTCTCGCACATTTTGTCGTTCGACTGTGACGTATTTTTTCTAAATACTATCACCTTCAATAGATGCAGGTGGGTACAGCTCGTAACCACATTCCTTTTTTTGAAAACAAGTGATGAGATGAAATACTATTACTACTAATACTAAAATACTATACCATTTGTCTCGGTACTGGATTTACTGGTTCTAGAAGTACGAAATTATTTTTAAAAATGTTACTCCAAATTGAAAAAGGCAATAAGGCCTGTGAACGTATAAGATATGCGTTACCGTAAACCCACTCTTCCGCTTACTGCACTACGTTTGCCGTTAATCCTTCTTCCATAACTTGCCCAATCTTAGCATGTGAGGGTTATTTCGGGTGCTGATGACAAATCTGACGTAAGTTTCGAAAATATGGTGGATTTCGGCGGGTAGAGGTACCTCAAACCAACTTGAATATATCTAATAGCCGCGAGCAGCATAGATGAGGCATTGCAGATTTGTTTACTCATCCGTTACTGTACAAAGACCACTGCTCATAGTCCTTTCTCATAAATGTAAGGAACGGTGGAGTGAACCAAGCCTTCCAAACTTCCGAGATATAGTAAATTGATATTAGACCTGTCTGGGAAGGTAAAGACACCGACTTGGCATAGCGGCTGCCCCCCGCAAGTCATTCTATAGACCCCAAACGCAGTGAACAATCTATTAATTGACGACATATTTGGAATTCAGTATGAGGAATAGTCCCCCATCAGCCAAACGGTATCAATGTCTGGCGAATGTCTATGTCGTCGAGCAAAATATTTTTAAGTGCAACAGTTTTTGAGAACAAAGGACGTTTTTTCAAATAACTAGCCACGAAAACTACGTATAAAAATTACGTATGAGGAGAAAAAAGTACCTGAAAGCACTTCCCATGGTTGCAGTTGCACCTGTTAACTCTTTTGGACTTCTTCGCTGGAAGAGACCACATACGTATGCCTCGGTCAAAGAATGTAACCGAAATGTAAGGAGAGGTACACCGCAACAAAATAAGAATCCATCGATTCTAGGGAGATGTTTGCAAACGGAGCTGCGCTAACTGTTAAGGTACCACGTAATGTGCTAGAACAAAGGATGCATTACTGATAGGATCGCACAAATACTCGCAGAGTAAGTAGCATATCGAGCCTCTAACTGAGAAAAATAAGAACAAAGTAACCTCTCAATTGTTCAGTCATTCACATACTGTACCTCAGTTTAGTATCTTAGCAAATCCTACCGATGAACGCCATAGGAGGGTTTTTTGATAGAAAGAAGTTCAATGGTAGGCGATGTCGGTGCAACAAAATGGAGAAATGTTCGATATGAGTTGATGTTCTTCGAGCTACCCCATCCATTTTGATGTTTAAACTCAAGGAATTACAAGTAGAACAGAAGCAAATCTGCAAACCAATTTTTTGCTGAAAAATTGGCAATTTGAGGGCTGAGGGTTCAACAAACTGGTGTTCAAGTGAGAACTTACTTCACTGGAAACATCAATGCCCTAATGGAAAGCTCGCTCACACAAGACACAAAGTTGCTTTTTAGCGGGTGCAGAATGAGGGGCACGTTCAATTCCTGTGGAACCACAGTCACTTTGTTTTGAAAGGAAAGATTATGGTTTATCATTCTAACTTGAATGGCTAAGATTGATCCTATAATGTACCGTGTTTCTCTATGACGCCTATCCGAGTAAGCAGTACCTCCACTGCAGATGCGAGATGTTTCAACGAGCAGCACGAGCAGATCTTACACACCGCCCTTTTGATTTTCAGCCTTCTACGAGTGCAACAGGACTAAAACATCACCCGCTTGAATCCTGTATGATCTTAGCTTGATGAAACATCCTCAACTACACACCCTTAATCATTATATCAAGGGTAATCAAAGGTCGTATACGAAGTTCATTCATCAGGAGTTCTCAAAAGGCAACCGAAGCTCCCTAGCTCGATCTCTGATAACAGTAAGCGATTCGACCAGAGACAAAATCCAGAGATCGAACTACTGTGCTTCATAGAATTTCCCACGTGACTAAATTTATTGAGCTGTAGTGTAATATGAAGGCTACTGTGCCCCAAGTTCACATCCTGAGAGAAGGAACGAATCCTGAGACAAAGAAATTGCGTCGGTTATCTTGGAAAGTATTATGGAGTAATTAATGGAACTATTCTGCTGAGCATGTTGAGATGGTAAGAGGAGGACTATTTTCTCTTTTTCTGTATTCTCGTTTTAACCATCGGAAAACGGCCGCTATAATGTTCCCAAAGGCTAGGTGGTACTTCACTTCAATAGTTTAGAGAAGCTAAATTATTCTATCGTTTGAATACACGGGAGACTATTTGCAAAAAGAATGATGCAGGCTTCGTTTCAGGTTGTTTGTTCTCGAACTTTCACGTAGGGATGAAAGTTTTACAGCGAACCGAGGGCATTATGACGGGTTGCGTGTTCGGGTGTTGGAAATTAACAACGCCTTAATTTTCTTCCTAACTCACGGACTGAGCTGTTAGCTTTATAACTAAATGTTCGAAAATTTTCCTTTGCCTTTCGAGATTGCTACGGGAACTGAGCTTTTATTGTAACGGCCTAAAGTTTCGACATTCTCTTCGGCTCCGAAGGATGTCTGTTCTCACTTTTGAGCGTAGTATTGAAAGCGACGAACTTTTTCTTTATCACGACACATTTACGTTTTCTTCATTTGTTAAGAGTGCTTTGAAAAATAAAAAGCTAGTACAGATCGCATATGCGTCGCCTTAGGGCTTGTTCAGACGACGCGCGTCGAAAATGCAAAATCGAAGCTCAATCGATAATTAACGCCCTTGATCGAATTTGCTCTTTTGCATTAGTGGCGCAGTCCGGTTGCGCCTCATATAGGCAAACTTACTGGTCGCTCGGGTTTTTTAGAAGGCTGCTATTCCTTATTAATGGAAATTTTGACAAAATTCACTTTTTTCGTTCAATTTCTTTCCTATGTGATTATATGCCTAATTTTTTTTGCCTATATGAGGCGCAACCGGACTGCGCCACTAACGCAAAGGAGCAAATTCGATCAATGACGTTAATTATTGATTGAGCTTCAATTTTGCATTTTCGACGCGCGTCGTCTGAACAAGCCCTTAGTGTAGTTTTTGTCGTGCAGAATTCGCGGTTAAAGATTTTTGACATCAGTTCAAGTCATACTGAGCGGAGAGTATTGCTCTACCTGTTCCAACATCATATCCATATGATGATAAGCTCAACTCCAAGCTGGAAACTGAATGGACTGACTGGGGGTAGACGACCATAAAATAAGAGTAAAAAAGTAATATCTGGTAGCGAAAAGTTAGGTAGAATAATTGTTAGGCATACATGAATGGCATAAAAGCCGAATCCACAATCGTTCTCTATGAAAGTTCAATCGCTGGCCTACACTGCACCGTATTAATGCGAACAATCCAGCACCTAGACAATTGAGCAAGATTTGAATCATGGATTCAATACGTTGTTTTTTCTACACAAAGCCCCAAATGCTGCGCATTCAGTATAGTCGCAATAGGCAACATAAAAGGCTGTAAAAGCAACTACTGGTTGAACTGTTCAAAGTGTGTTTAGATTATAATTTTGTACTTTCACTACAGCGTTTGTGTGGGTTATTGACAAAGGCGTGCGACGTCCACAGACATAATAGAAATGGAAAAAGAAATCACATCCTCAGAACAGCACCTATTTGTCCTATGAAAGCAAATAATAAAAGAAACAACTGAATCACTATGTAATGCTGAAAAAGCCATGAATATAAATGGCGACACTTTCACCTATTGCAAGTTTCAACAGAAGAAGTTTCGATAAACCAGAACACAAAGAAGCAGCTAGGAGAGTTTGTCGAAACGTATATCCGATTCCGACAACTCTCTATCTAGGTCCAGGGCTTGCAGAAAGCGAGTTGAGCTGGCATGTATAGTCGATTTGTGTACCACAGATATCTCCACTTCAATTCTATCGAGACCGTTTTAGAGCTCAATAAACCATGTCCCAAGACAATAGCACTTAAGAACACTCGTGGACTCCATGGGCTCGAGCAAAAGGTTAGTCTGCTCTCACTATGACTACTTTTTTCAAGTTGTACTGTGATGTGGTCGGTGTCCATTCATTTCTTCTAAACAATTCAGACTTGCTGAACTGTTTTTTTTATTTCCCACAGTCTCGGGCTTCGCTTAACAATGTCTAATTCTGAAGAAGCACCCACGCCGAGACTTATTAACGGTCTTACGTGGGTGTTCTATTTTGAGAATGTTTTCTAGTGTCCGAGAATTGTAACATAACGCTGAAAATTACAAGGAAGCGACGCGGAGCATGCTGCTCTAATGAACAGAGACGCGATAGAGGAGAAGACTCGTGCCTTTGGTCTACACCAAAGACGGTCCGGTAGGTTAAAGAACATGAAACCTCAATATATGAAAAATGGTGTTCATGAAGGAAGTACATGAAATGGGGTTTGTGCAACAACACCCTGATTACGCCGTGAAAAAGTCGTCAGGACAAGTAAAAGTCTTCAGAAAAGTCTTGACTATGATGTTCCACATCCTATAGCACTACTGTTAGTGTTACTTCGATACTCACGTCGAATGGTCCTAGACGGTTAGGTGTGGAATGAGCGATCAATTTTCTGTGCTACCACAGACACGTCATTTCACAAGGAAGGATTATAGTTTGTCATTCTAATTTGAATAGTTAAGGTTGATACTGCCATGTACTGTGATGACAGTAAAATTCGGATGATCGATAGGAGTTCAAAATTTCTATGATAGCCCTGCCTACATGTTACCCTCCATTCTTAACCGAAAATAGTAAACTCTAAAGGAAGAATCTACGAGCTATTCGGACTACCTTATACCAGCAATATTTCACACACTACTTGTATCGCCTCCAAGGTAAGAAAATTCCCCAAATTCACTCTCGCGTCCAAAAGTGTGACACTTAACAACAAAGAGTTGATAAATGGTAGCACATTTCAATCAAGAATCGATTTCAAGTTCCAAGAAGCAAAACGAAAAACAGAAATAGAATTGGACTTCCGGTGCGCTCAGGTCTGAAACCTTATTTTATATGTTTGCTGTGGTCTCACTCTCCACTAGAAAGATAGAATATCTCATGTAAGAACAACTAAGTGGCTTCACAATAACGTTACGCTATTATCATGAACAGCGACGAAATAAATCTGAATATTCCCGTAGGATTTAGAACAATGATGAACCGAAAGCAGCAACGCACAGGTGAGATATTAAATAATGACACTACATGAAGAAGATACAACCTCCTTCGGCCTCCAAGTCTTCTCATTTTCAATCTTCGGCATTTATAGCATCGTTTTTCAATGCTATATTGGTGTTCTTAATATTGGTTTCTCCTCCCGCACAATGTTCATAGGCGGACAAAACCCTTTCCAACGGCCTAACGTTTCGACCGTTCCGTCGCCTTCGGAGCTCACAGTCTTCCACTAGTCTCTCCCTCCAATACTCCGAGGACGACGGAAGGCTCGAAACGTTAGACCGTTAAATTAAGTTTTTTTTTCATCTAACAACCTCGTCGGCAAATTATCAATAACACGAATATTATCAACGATGCCGAGGTTATAAGGTGACAGAACATGGAGACTGTATTGGTGTTCTTTGAAACATTATTGGAGAGCAGCACTTCTTTGAATAAGATTATTTCGCGTCGAAAGGATGTTTTCAAACTAGAAATTCTACTTTAAAAGCCTTCGCTGAGAATTAACCGTTTGACTGAAATGCACCGAGTGAACGCTATTGTATTTGCATATGAAAGAACTTCACAAGAAATTTAAAGTTCCCTAAAACAGAACGAAACGTCACTTGAAGATTCGCAAGTTTCCAGCGTTCTTAGATTTCCTGATTTGAACAATTCTAACAGTCTCACCTCATAGTAATAAGTAGTTGGCCTTTTAAATTAAATGAAACCACCTCACGTGCACAAAAGTGAAATAGGATTCAAAAAATCTAATTTCAAAGCAAGTTAATAGTAAGGGTGAAAAGAATAACAAGAGGTAAGCAATAAAGAAGTACAAAAACCCCTGTGGCAACGGCTTCTGAGGAGTGAATATTGAAGAGCCCGCGAGGTAATAGGTGATTACAGGCTCAATGACTTCTACAGCTACTGCCTTATTATGAATCACAGTCTTAGTACTATTTGGTCTTCACTTCGAGTTTTTCTAATACATTTTATTGCCAGGTAAGATCTAATGTATTCCTTCCAGAAATCAGAGGTTTATCAGTTTCCCTTTTTAAATGTCGAGCATTCAAAAAAGACATTTAAATGAGTAGAACGCAGAGCGCAGTCTGAAAAGTTACGGGGTTCAAGAAGCTTAAAAATAAATTTTATGGTATGAAACTACTTACGTACAGTCGGCTGCTTCAAAAATAGAACGGTGCACTAGTAAAACAAGAACATGATAATTTATAAACAAGTTGTCGCAACATGTTTTTACATCATCTTGAACTTAGCAAAATAACAGCAAAACCAAGCTAGTTAGACAGAAAACACACAACGAAGACACGAAAACAACAGAAAACTGTAGTTTGAATCCATAAAATTTCGTTTCGGCATAGTTCAGAAATCATCTTCTTAAATTCAGTGGAGGTGGGAGAGTACGTAAACCATTGCGAACTACCTTCAAAAGGTTCGCACCGTTTGACCGTCGTTAAAGGCGGCAGGTTTTCTGCCTACTATTTGTCCTTTTTGAAGTATCCGAAAGCGCGCATCATCTTCCAGAGGAAACAAGATTGATCGGGACACTATAGCGGAAACCTGAACACCTGGATCGAGTGAAAAAACCTTGAAGGCGAGTTCTACATTATTTAAAAAGCCATCTCCGCGACGTTGTAGTTAATGCTTCTTTATAAATCAGGAATATAAAGGAGTTATCAAAAAAAAATTTCTGTATGATAAACTTTTCCCTGAATGAGAGAGCACAACTTATTCGCCCTATCTTTCGAATTTGGGGCTTGAAGATATCTAGAAGGTGCGAGAATGGACAGAGCTTCCTTCACAACTTGATGCATAGTGTGTCGATACTAGTGAACTGTTTGTAGATTTCTTCTACAAAACAGAATTCAAATCACACACGCACACTCACTCGAATATTCGTTTGCGAAGAACAAGAGCGCAAAAATAAATTCAACGCCTATCAAGTGTTTAATTCATACTCTTCAAAAGAGGCCGCCTCACTCTTGAAAGTGGCAGATTTCACTCAAAGAAGTGATTTCCCCGTCAAGACCCTTCGAAAAACTTCATGAAGCACCTGTTTGCGGTTTTCTTAAAAGATTGACAACACTCCAAGGAAAGTTCTTTATCAGTGAGATACGCAGGATGGTAGCGTACAGTGCCTGCACGGCTTTATATGAACTTGCTACACTACAGCGGTCACAGGAAGTATAGCTAACTTTGTGTGACATATCCCTTATAACCGAGAATTCAACAAGTTTGGACCATAGAAACAACAAAACTCTCAGAGACGATCATACAGTTTTTCTGGGCAACCCACTCAGCAAAATATCATAGTTAAAGGTCCGTGATTAAAACTGTAAGATCAGGGCAGTCCACTACTTGTATTATTTTCAGCCAAAATTTCAATAGGATGAAAATTAGCAGCCTCTAGCAATAAGAAAACAACACAAAATAAAGAGCAAAACTGTGCCACCAGTCTACTACGAATTTGAACATGGAAGTTAGCGGGTTTCGCGCACGCACGGTGCGCAGTCCGCAAGCGCTGCGTAGGGTGCAGACATCGGTCGCAACCGTACGCCTGATCAGGGTACGAAGGAGGGTACGGTAACTAACGTACTGATTTGAGCCTTAGAAAATTCTGATTTGGCGGAGAGATTGGCTAGAAATTTATCAGGACTGCCTTTGGACAATTTAGAGAGGCTCTGAAGAAACTCTGCCATTGCACGAAAGTTCAAGCACCTTGATTAAAAGCGTGTATTTGTGTAGAGGGTTGTTTGAATGGTTCAACCCCAAATTTGACAGTCGTGTTCGAATTTCTGACCGAAGGCCTTGCGGGTCGCTTACTAGGACGTTCGGGCCAAAGTCACCGATTTTGTGGAACTTCGGACCTGGAAGAGGTTTCAGGAAAATCGGTACTTAATATGCTGACCGCGAATCTGACACCCGTTTCCAAAACACCGGCCAATAGGCACACGGGGCTCAAGCATGCGGTTCTTTTTCTGCCCAAAATTCACGACCTCCCCCAGGTTGATTGTGCCCCCCCCCCCTCACGAACATGAAAAACGACATGAAATTTCATTCGCAGCCTCGCCTCTGAAAGAAAAGTCATTCGGTTGCAAACATGGAACCAAGCCTTACGATTAGAATATACTTCTCACAATCAGTGAATATTGAGTCTACACGTTTCTGCAGTGATCAATGAACGTTTTCTGAGAAAAATTTCAAACCTTCCGGCGAGGTCTAACCTCCCATCCACATCCGCCGATTGAGAAGTCGCTGTCACCCATTCAAGAGGCAGCATGTCGAATCAAAATTGTTTCGGGTGGTAGTTGAGATCATGAAAATGACATAGTTTCTTGGATAAAAGTATATGATATCGAAATTGATTTGACTGTTGTGCAAGCTGGGTGAAAAATCGACGTAGAGATGAAGGAATAACACCTTCGCCTGTGTATTGAGGAGGGGTAACCAACCATTTTTGGAGTTTTTCGCGTATGCTTAACGTACGGTGACTGCTTGTTCATAATTTGAAAACACTTTTCCTTTTCGGACTGTGTTGATGTCATGACGAAACAATCATCCTCATATCTGTAACGGAGCAAAGGCAACGATGCAAGCACAGGCTCTTCTATTCTGTTCAGAAACTAGATCTCAAGCACGGGAGCCAACTTGTGTCCCATAGCAAGTCCTCGGATTTGCCAAAAAATATTTTCTCTTTCATCTGAACACATAACAATTCAGGCACTTCTTCACAAGATTCTAAATTTGCATCCTTGTCAGTCCTAAGGTTGTTCGTCTATCAGTATGCCACACCACCATTTCTGACAAATCCTGTGAAGCCTGATAAATATGGAACAGGGTGTACGTCGAACGACTCGATTACTTCGATTAGGAATTTTTCATCAAATATAGGTCTAGAACAAGAGGGTCTCGAGAAAAATTCAGAAGGCCGTTCGCCGGAACACAAATACGATCCAATTTCTTCAGCATGAAAATTTCACCTGTGCTGAATAAGATCTGCAGCGAGGACTTGATGAGAATGGACCTTTGTGCATTAAGGTCACTTGTCCGGAGGCTGACTAGTGTTTCCTAGCTATTCCTCGTCTTTCTCATAGGTTTGGGGGACGCTGCTTTCCTATATTTCTCATGACGTTTTGTTTGTTTAGTTCTCAGTTTCTTTCTGTTTACTTGTCTAAATTATATTTTGTTGTTGTAAAACCAAGTTGTCCGGAATTCATTGTTGTTGTTATTATTCCTTATGCTGTTTTAACTACGCGAGCAACGCTCGCGTCAATAAATAAATGAACTTTTGTTAAAGCGTGTATTTGGTCATCGTCGCATTTTGCATTTCCACCCTCTTTATCAATGCTACTGATACTCTCAAGGAGTTCGTCAGTAGCATGAGAAGTAGGAGTGTGCGGAATTCCCGTTTCCATGTTTCGAATTCCGGTTTCCGGCCGTTTTTGGCCCTTCCATTCAGTTTCGTGTTCCGCTTTGTTTTTGGGCGGAACACGGAAACGGAAGGAGAAATCGAAAAGACTTACACTGTGCAAGCTAACAAAGTGGAGACTGGGGTCGTATGCTCGTCTCACCCGAGATTGCTGGGGATGGGGCAGGGGGAGGAGCCAGCCAGTAAGAGCACATGAAACACGGGCCGACTTCAGTCATACTAGCTGGCTCCTCCCCTTGCCCCTTGCCCCATCCCCCAGCAATCTCGGGTGAGACGAGCATACGGGCCCTGAAGTTATTGTGCTGACGTCCATCCCCCATCATAGAAGACTTGCAATGAAGTATTTAACGGCACCTGCACCATCGTCCGACTGCGAGAGATTGTTTTTTTGCTGGTTTCATTGCAAACGATCTGAGAAAAAGCCTCTCTCAAAAGCTGCTGTTTCTCCATCATAACATGCTCGTTTTAGGCTTCTAATTCTATTTTGAAAGCATTCTTGTCTATCACACCAATTAAGTCTGTTTTTGATTACGTAGCTGTCTTCGTTTATAATGAAGTTTATGGACATGAATTTCCACCGTTGACTTTGAAGCTGTAGCAAACGCTGAACACCTTCACCAAAATAATAGACACATTCTACCGGAAACAAAACGAGCACTCTATAGGTACCTTTAGAAACAGAAATGAAAACTTATTGTGGTCCAGTTTCGACTAAATTCCAATAATTTAGTGATTTCCGGCTTCCGTGTTCCGCTGTTCCGGTTTCCACCATTTTTGGCCGATTCCGTTCCGTCTTTCGCCTTCCGCTTTTTTGAAAAAAAAATCCGCACACCCCTGATCAGAAGGGAGTTCATGATAATGATTTGCATAACTCCTATAGACGAGTGACCGGATGTGAAGATCGCGCGCTCTGTTAAGATCGGAACCTGTGGTAAAAGCGGAAGAAAAGTGGGTGCTATGTGGGTTGGGGGGTGCAGGGTGGTGGTCTGTAATATTGCGTCGATTCGATGCTGGTTAACATGTTAAGGTGTGAACAATTCGGAAGAGTTTACATGTCAAACATGTCAAAACCGACCGAGTTGATGGTAAACAATAGCAGATATAACCATGATAACACGTTAAAGTCGACGTAAAGTTGCGGACCACCACCCTGCACCCCCCAACCCACATAGCGCCGAAAAGTGAAGGTTCACTATCACCGGACCATTTTCTCTTCCACCGCATAGAGTACGGTGGAAAGAAATACTCTCTCGAGCACTCCCGTTTATCAGCTTCAGCTTTTCTTAGCGACGGTGGATTTTACGTTCTTACCACCGCACTTTCTGTAATGGAAGCGGAAAATGATCAGCGACGGTGAGCCTTCCACTGCCGCAGGGGCTGAATACCCGTCAATCAGATCTTCTTCATTAGTTGGTGCCAACGACGCACGACCGGTCTCCCGAATTGCTTGCCAGTGCGAGCCCACATAAAACCACATTTACAATACGAGCTCTTTTCAGAATGTGCTTTCTGATTGATGATAATTTGTTTGAGACATTATTTCGCGCTAGCCGATATTTCAAGAATTGGTAAGTATGGTACGAGGCGCTACTGATACTTACCTACTTTCTTGCGATGCTTGCGACCTGTTCCTCAGCAACGACTCTTCTTGCGCGGGTCCCAACTTCTTTTCCACTTTGTTTCTTTTTCGTCTTTTCCACAAAAAAGTGGAAAAGCTACTGACACTCACTCAACCAGCTATCGGTTAACCAAGCCTTCCATTACTTTGCAGTCGTGTAAATTGGTACCAAACCTTTCTGGCAAGGTAAAGATTCTGAACGGAACACGAATGCGGCGGCGCGCCCTCACGGCACTGATCAACGACAACTCCTTCACCTGTTAGCTTTACCCTTAGAGTTAGAGGGGGAAACCCGAATAATTCAGGAAGAATGCTTAGCTATCGTAGGCGTCGATGACGATTCATACCTCACGTGTTTTATTTGTTGAAATTATATTGAAAACGAAGACAAATACTTTAGTTTAGAAATATTTATCTCGCGTCCTAACGACATGCTCCTGACAACTAATACAATACTGCGAATTGAGAAGACAAGGAAGGAATAAGTGCTCTCTTCTGTAAGGTTGTATGCTTGCAGATGTGGACCTGCTTACACACAGTAGCAATCTGTAAGGTGATTCACAGTCTGATGATAACTTTGGTATTCCATCGCGGGCAGAGGTTGAATGCCTGAGCAGCCATTGTAATGATATTCTTGAAGATTGAACACTGACCAGAGCTGGTCCAGGGCTAAAGTCCAGGTTGTAGAGAACTGCTCTGAAGATATTGGTGGTTCTGCAGCTTCAGCATCAAGTCAGATTATGGGGATAGATATTTGAAAGTTAAAAAAGGCGGTAAAAAGTTCTGAAAACAGGTATTACTTAAGCAAGTCATTCGTTTGAAAATGTTTTCCTTTTGATTATCTTGCTGGATATTGAGCACCTTATCACAAGAATATTTTTTAACAAACTGCTTAGTGTCATTTCATTTATTACCACTAGAATGTCTCAAGCTGGTGAACCGGAGGTTAGCTGTTTCAAAAGAGTTCTTGCCAGACACTGACGACATTTGATGATGATACCTACTATCTTCAGTTAGCATCGATAGAGCTGACGGGCGGCGTTACCGCTAACAACATCTCGTTTGGTGAGCTCAGTTGCTCTGTTGAATTAGTCAATCCAAAGCTATTAGTTTATTCAGAAACTTTCGCGAAAAATATTTGGAGTTACATCATGAATTTCTATCCGGACGGACCGAAGCCGTATTTGAAAGAGGATGTGTTTATGGAGCTGCTCTCTCGTACAGCATCCCTTTTTGGGAAAGAACCAACCATTATTGAAACTAGCGTAAGTGCCCAAACAAACGCGGTTCCGTAATCTTCTTGAGAGTTTGTCATCGCGTGTCTTTCCGATGAACAAGGATGGGTCATACTATAAAGAATGAAAGAGGAATCCACACAGCGGCTGCAAGCCATTTCCGGAGATAAGATATCTCCGATAGTGATCTATTTATTTATCTATTATGTTTTCTTGTGAAGCAACGCTTTCCTATCTTTAGCTTACTTTAATGTGCTCATCTAGTAATACTTGCGAGCCCAAAAGACCTGTACCACGGCACGCGAACTAAAAAAAATAGTAAGAAACGATTATATCGAAGGGCGTCACAATGAACCGGTTTATTTGCGCCCTGGCTGCGAGAACTATTTGTCATCGGGTACCATTCTCCTGAAGAAGGATGGGTCATACAATGAGGGTGAATCCAGCAATACATACGTGACTGCATTGAGCGAAAAGTTCTCAGGAAACGATGATGAAGGTGGCCATTGAAATTATAATACACTCTGCATACTCAGCATATACCGACGCTTGAAACTGAGCAGGACTGATAAATTCTGAATTCCAATAATTTAGTGACGCTTACGGAATTTCCGTTTCTGTGTCCCGTATTTCAGTTTCCGGCCATTTTTGGCCCTTTCCGTTCCATCTTCCAACTTCCGCTTTTTCAAAAAAAAAAAAAAATCCGCTCACCCCTGTTCATGAGCCTTGCCCACGACTCGATAAAGAGTCGTCCGTGCAACGTCACACAGCTCATTGTCAAACCACAACCTGGGAATATATAGATCGGCAACAAGCTCTATCGAAAGCCAAAACTAAGAAAAGTGCCGAAATTTGAAGTTGCCCGGCCTACAGTGGCCAAGTTAAGACCCATATTCGAGCTCTGAATATCACTGAAAAACTCATGGGGTGAGTAAGGGGGCAGTCTTTTCACTGCCTTCAAAGGTGGCTTGGTGAATAGCGATTTTTTTGCACAACTCTCAGAAAAACCCTGAGATTTATGCAAAAATTCTTCCTCTCTGTCTATGCAGAGGTTTTCATTGCTTCAAACATCGCGGTCTGTTCGCGATAAATGCTCCCAGGCGCGAAAAGTAATTGGAATCAAAGATATTAGGTGCACGCATGGTACTGTGGTAAAAGACGCTACTATGTACTAGGCTGGTGCATAAGTTTTGTCCGCGAAGCAGCATAATTTTAGGTTTCATTTTTCTTCATCAAAACAAACCATCCTTCAACAAAATAAGTAACATTAGTGTCAACTATAGTATGCCATTTCACAGGCAGCATTTCAATACCCTTGCTCCAGAAAGAACGTGGCTGTGAGTCGAAAAAGTAAGAGATCTCGTTTTTCAAGTGACCATGATTATCAAACTATTTCTGACGCAAATGGTGCGTGAGCGCCCTGAGCAAGTAGTAGTCTGACGGTGTCATGTCAGGACTGTATGGTGCGTGAGGTACTGTTGTCCAGCCCAGATTCTCTAGAAGACCACGAGTTATCTTCGTCGTGTGAGAACTCGCTGTGTCGTCAAGAAGGGCAACTTCGGCGCGTTTTAGTCGATTTTCTTTCAATGCGTCGGCCAATTTCTGGAGCAGGTTTACATAGATGTCGGCAATGACTATGCGATTGTAATCCAACAACTCCCAGTAAATCGTGTCCTTTGGGTCTCAAAATACGGAGAGGAGCATCTTTCGACGCACTCCTGGTTTAAGCTGTGTAAGTGCCTGTTCTCCAAAAGGAATCCAATAGGCATGCCGCGTGACGTTCTCGTAATTCACCCGCGACTCGTCTACAGTAACAATCGACTCCAAAAAATCCTTTCGGTGTGGACGAAGGAGCAAACTTTCCGCAATGCAGACACGGACTGGCACGGTCGGACTCTGTCAATGCATGGGGTATCCATCGAGAGAGTACTCTATGATAACCATGGAGTTCAGGTGGCGGACTACAGTGGAATGGGTGCAGCCAGTGACCTTCTCCATTTCCCGAGTACTTGCTTCGGGTTGCGCTTGAAGCTCCTTGACAAGGGGATCTTCGTCGACAGAAGAAGGTCGGCCAGTGCGGTGACGATCTTCGAGGCCTGCTTCTTCGCCGTCAAAGCGTTTGAACCAGCGACGAACGGTGCGTTTGGAAGTCGTGCCTGGCCCAAATGCGATGTTGATCCGATCAGCCGCATCCTTCGTTTTTGAGCCACGTTTGTGCTCGTAGAGGTAAATCACACGGAGTGAATGGTGATCCATGAGATCAAAAAACTTTCCAACGGCTCTTTCGCGGGAGCTTAAATACCCACTGTTTAAAAGCTCTTGGAATTTGCCACGTAACACTGTAGAAGCCACGTGGATTCTCCAAAGCATTCTCAGGAAATTCCGATTAAAGCAAAGTATGGACAAAACTTATGCACCAACCTAGTATTAGGTCATTTCATAAGTCCTTGCCGTTTTTTCAACGTCCTTCTGTGAGTTTAATAGGAAAGCTCAGGTAAAGGGCTATATACCGTTCGATAGAGAGTTGTTCGTAGTTTTATAATATGTATTTCTTTTTGATGGAAACTTGAAATGTTACCAACTTTTATACAGGCGAAATGGAAAATGAAATGTCGCAAAAGTAGCCCGTTGCGGCATGGAATTTTCTCCAAAAAAGTAGAACCTTTTTGTGAGTTTTCGCACACCGTTTGAAAGAGCAAGTCCTCTTCTACATGACGTTATATTGCGTTTTTCTGTTGCTTTTGGCTCTCGACAACTTTAAGGCCCTCAATTCGAGTGACCCAAAAGTTGTTAATTATTCTTGGACTCAACGCTAGTTCTTCGTGTGAAGACTTTTGCAACTCTTTCTAAACGTCTTGTGACAGAATTTGTGCTCTATCAGAAGATGTGTTTGGTTTTTCACGTCGCTGAATTTTAAACAAAATTTAGCAACGACGACTACCACTTGGATGCAGCATCACTGTCTAATAGTGCAAGTCTTCCTCTATAAAATGGTTTATGTCGTTTGGCAAAACTCTCCCAATAAAAAGACTAGTGATGCTGCATCCAAGTGGTAGCCGTCGTTGCTAAATTTTGTTTAAAATTCAGCGACGTGAAAAAGCAAACACATCTCCTGATAGAGCAAGAAATTCTGTGATCAGACGTATAGAAAGAGTTGCAAAAATCTTCACACGAAGAACTAGCGTTGAGTCCAAAAATAATTAACTTTTGGATCACTCGACTTGAGGGCCTTAAAGTTGTCGAAAACCAAAAGCAATAGAAAAACGCAATATAACATCTTGTAGAAGAGGATCTGCTTTTTCAAATGGTATGCAAAGAATTACAAAAAGTTTCACGTTTTTTGGAGAAAGTTCCATGCCGCAAGGGGCTATTTTTGCGACATTTCATTTTCCATTTCGCCTGTAAAAAAGTTGGCAACAGGCAACACAGTTTCCATCAAAAATAAATACATATTCTAAAACCACGAACAATTCTCTATCGAACGGTGTATAGCTCTTTGCCAGAGCTTTTCTATTAAACTCACAGAAGGATGTTGAAAAAAACGGCAAGGACTTATGAAATGACCTAATAACTCGCGCACAATCAAGCGATCGATTAACTAACATCTAACCAAGCCTTCCGTCCCTTCGAGGGCGTGTAAATTGATACCAGAGTTGTCTGGGAAGGTAGAGACACTGGCTTTGCATAGCTGTTGGCCCTCGCAAGTAGTTGCATAGGCCAAATTCGGACTTAAGGTCCCTTCGGACCTTACTGCTGCAGCAACGCAGTGATGATGAAGGATAGGGAACCGCGGCACGCGCAGCAGCAGCGCAACATGTCATTCCAAAATCGGATCTCACCTTGATCAAATTATTTTTCGCTGAGAATTCGTGAAGTTATCGAGGGCACTGATCACAAATCTGACATCCGTTTTCAAGTTTGTGGGCGAAAAACAGCCACATTGACAACAACGTTCTAAATATCTGGTTTACTGCCACAGTAGAGTCTGAACGGGCCCTTACCATGCCTTTGCGATTTAAATGGAAGACGAATGCGGCCGCGCTCCCCCGGGGAACTGATTAACGCCGACACCTTTACCTTTACCTTTATTAAGGGGGAGGTGACGGTTATTGGACCAATCTACGGCGAAGGAGACTCTCTCATCACACTGCTGTCTCTGGTTGGCATGCCGCCACAGAAGACGTATATTTTCCTCGGATGTTACTTCGGTCTCGGATTCGGTAAGAACTTCTGGGTAAAATATGAATTCCGCCTAGTGATAGTACATTACGTATCTTATTTCAGCACCTCTTGAGAGTTTAATGTTGCTTTTTTGCCTGAAGTGCATGTATCCGAAACAGGTGCATCTCTTGAAAGGGCACCTCGAAGAGCCGTCCTCAATCAAGGTATCATACAGTTTGGCTCACTGCAGTACTTGAATTGAAATGAGACAGAAATTGCAGAGTCTGGGGCTGGACGATTGGCTAATTCGGAGGAGAATATCAGCTGATATGGTTTTGCGGGCATCGGAAGCTGTTATAGTGAGTCGATATGAGGGAAATTTCTACTGATATCAACTTCACAAAAAATTCATGTGGAATATCGAAAGAAAATAAGAGTAACAAGGACGTTCGGAGCAATTGGTTGCTAATTTTCACGAACAAAAGAGGCCATCAACATCAATAGGTGTGGGCGTCGTCCGAAATGTGGTCCACTCTAATGGTCACTTTCTACCTCTTTGAGCTTGGCTTAAAAATAGCAAGCCGCCTATTCAACAATGGCGACATTTCCTCCAAGTCTTACGGAAATGTTGCGTTTTCAAATTTTCATAAATTGCGAGAGTCTCGAAAGTTACAAATTCAAAAGTATAAGTTCAAAAAGTTGTGAGGGATTTCCGCTTAAGTTCAAAAAATTGTGTGGGATTTCCGCTCGACACCTCACCCTATCCGCTTAAAAACTGACGAAAATCGAAAGTTTCAAGCAGGGGAAAGGCTTGAGCATGAAAATAAATTAAGACAGTAAGTTTTCGAATACAAAATAACTCAGAGGATTCAATTCACTCACGACAATTGAACCGAGCCATCACACCTACAAGCAGGTGACACTTTCATAAGGAATTCGCGAGACGTTCGACATTGTTCCAACTTTTGTTGAATACATTCTGATACATTCAATACATCTGGTTTTAAAAGTTTTATTTGGGGCCTAACATTCATTTCCGAATGAAGATTTTGGTTTACAAACGAATATTTTTGAGTACAAACAGCTTACACTAAAAAAATTTCGAACCAAACGATTTTTTGATATTTCCATTTGAAGATCAGTCGATCCGTGATGATGCTGGAAATTTTGGTCTCTTGGAGATATTATACGATGACTTTAATTTGCATTTTTGTACGGAAATGAATTGAGATTCGATGTGTGTAGGCGTTGTAGAGGTCCTTTGGAGTACGAACATTCGCCTTCGTTGTGAGGTCGAATGTGAGGCTAGACGAAAACATTGACTTAGTTGCTGACCTAACTTCAAATAAGGAACCCCGGGAAGAAAGAGAAAGTTTTTTAAGCTGTCATGTGTGGTGAAGCACGGTATTTTCGTTGAAATTGTATGGTGAGCTTTTGCTGAAAAAATCACCATTATAGCGCACAGTGGCCATGATGCCGATAGGAGCAATGATCGGTACGAAGATCCTTTGCCTGCCAGGAGGACCGGGGCCGGTGATTCGTGAGGGTGGCCTTGCTGCACTGAAGAGCTGCTCCAGATTGAATATGACCCAGCACGATAGATCGATATGCATGGTAAGTTCAGAACAGAACTGTGCATACTTCTGACAAGATCCTTCTCATCGAAAAGAAGTGTGAAGCAGGTCCCGTATAGAAGAACAATGTTATCGCTCCTTTATAAAGTCAAATGGGCAAGTGGGGAGATGTTTCAACGAATTCGTTTCATATTCAATCGTAGAAGTATGATGAATTCGCATTTGGCCCATTCAATGACTTGCGGCGGCCAGCCACTATACCAAACAGTGTCTTTTCCTTCAAAAAAAAGTCCGCTGCCAAATTTACGTGCCCGCTTCTGGGTGCGTGTTGTGGGAAGATCGTTCTATGGTCGAAATTAGAAAAGGTTTAATTCTATATTTTCTTCAACTCTTCTTGTCTCAATCTCAATTTCTCTTCTTGTAAAATAGGCGTATTCCCTAATATACACATCTAGCCGCGTTTCCGATAGATAATCATTTTTGGTCTGGAATTCTAACGCATTTTTAAGCGAAGATCTGCTATGGCTCACTTTGAAAGTACCTTATTTTAGATGATGTCACTGACAACATTGCAGTTATGTTAGTCGTTTTAGTTTTCAAATTACCCACCAGAGTTTTGTCTTTATAGTTTTGTGCTACTTACTGTTTTTCTATCTATATGTCACACTGAACTTTAACAGATGACACGCCTAAGTGCGTATCGAATAAATAAATGAATAAATTTACTCGACCCCGAGGAATGGAAGGATTGGTTACCCCGCGCGAGGATCAATCGCTCGATCGTGCTGGAGGCAGAAGCACCTCTAGCCCATTCCTTATGAATGAGCACAAAAATTCTTGAATGTTAAGTTTGAATGACTAAACGTTCCAGGAAGCTGCGTGGGCAGTTATGAAGCTTGAATCGAACGCAGTGGTAGCTGATGACGGCATGCCAACCTTCAATGAATCACAGTGTTCGGCTTTCTGCAAAGCAAACGGACTGATCTTGATTGTGCGAGGACGTCAGCTTGTGAGTGCAATATGGAGTTCATAACAGGTCTGAAAATTGAGTGATTCCCAGGTCGACGAGGGATTCTTGAATTATCCGAAAGAGGTGCTAACGGTTGTCTCGGCTGTCGCCTACCTTGACAACTTCAGGAACTACGCCGCTGCTGTTTCTATTCAAGGAATGAATGTGAGTACCGTTAATCTGATTTCAGAAGCTAATTCTGTGGAATTTCTTCTCGTTGTTGTTTCGGTGATGCACTTTCAACTCTAACGCCTCGACTTCACAGGCATCGGTGGTTCGGTACAAAATGGACGAAGGCGAGCCGAAATCGCTGGACATCGTCAAACCAGGCATCGGGCGTAACGCGACAGCATTGCCTGTGTGAATCGTTTGATACAGAAGTAGCCATATTTACTAACATTTATGTTTTTAAAAATGAAACATGAATGAATTTTTAGTTGAACTCGGCGTTCATAGTACAATTTGCGAGAAAATTTCTGATTAATGGTTTGAGAAACATTTTCGAATTGCCATAAGCATTTTTGGCGGAGTTCCTCTTTTCGCCCTTAATACAGCTAAAAGAATGAGGTGGTTTTTTCTTCGACATTAAAAACTGCCAACTTTTCCTTCCCACTCACTGTATGCCTGAAACTCTTGTGCCTATCAAACAACTTTCTACCTCTTCAAGGCTTTCAAAACCCAAATTCGGGTTTCCCAGGGTCGGGATGAGAGGACATTTGTCGGAATCCGACCGAAATGACATGTCAGAAGGATCTGATTCACCTGCGTAGAGGAGAGCTCAAAAGGTCCTTCACTGTTGCTGCAAATTCCTGATAGGATGTAACCACCATTGGCATCTGAATAGCGGCTTGTCATCGTAGGGGCTACTACAAAACAGCAAATGTTCTGATGTTGTTCATTGACTGGGATGACACTATAAAATCCTGCTATAGGTACTGTGTACCGCGAAGAAATGTGAGAAAATGTGAATGTACAAGAGACATTAATGTGATTATACATACAGTACCGGACATAGCTTTTGATCACTTCCCGGAAAAGCCGCTTAGGAGCGTTCCGAAGCGGCTTTTTTAATTTTTTTGAATAACTTTGTTGATACTCAATTATTTGTAAAAATATACATATATTTGAGCTCAGCAGCTCAGCTCTATCGATTGGTATTCAAAGATCGATACAAATGCAAAATATTGCCACCTTTGCCGACCCCTCAAATCTCGCCTAGTCGGCCCCTGAGGGACCAACCAGCCCCAGAGGGACCGACTAGGCGAGATTTGAGGGGTCGGCAAAAGGGGCCATATATTGCATTTGTGCCGATCTTTGAATACCAATCGATAGAGCTGAGCTGCTGAGCTCAAATATATGTATGTATATTTTTACAAATAATTAAGTATCAACAAAGTTATTCAAAAAATATTTAAAAAAGCCGCTTCGGAACGCTCCTAAGCGGCTTTTCCGGGAAGTGATCAAAAGCTATGTCCAGTACTGTACGTGAATGCTAATGCATCGCTCCGGATTCTTTCTATAATGCAAGAACCGATTCTCCAGACTCTTTCTAATAAAGCACCATTCTTCAGCGGTGATTTGGGAAGAGCGTGTTAATTTTTTAGTATTCTTTTCCATAGAACAATATTCTTTTCACTTTAATTTGACTTCCGTTTGCCTAATTGATTAGCTTTCGATGTAACTTTCTTTTCTCGTTGTATAATCTCTACACGTAATGACACTATTTGTACCAGTGTTTCTTTTCTGATTTCTGGGTTGAGAGCAGTTGGTGCATTATAAATAGATTAACAATCTCATACAGCCACAACAGTCATTGTCGTTAATTGCCATATTTTGGCAGACAGTTCAGCTAACATAACTTCCTTTCATACTTTGGGAGAAACCTGGAGGTTCTACTTGCTTCAATGGTTCTAGCAATACAGTATTATAGGTCCAACGCAAACATTTGTTCAGATTTAGGTTTGTGGTCCTGGTTCTTCAGAAATTTCTTGATTTATCTCTGGACATGCGATTTACCATTCCCTATTAAACTTTCCTTATATACGATTCCGTTCCAGTTACTCCATGAAATTTATGTTTGTATAGATTTATATTTCTGTTCGGGGTTTTGTTTGGAGTGGATTATATACTAACTGCAGGTTGGTTTCAATTTATTTTCTCTAAAGACGAGACCCAAGGAAGACTTTATATTTCCTTTCGTTTGCTCGTCCAAGGTTTGGGACGAAACGAGCTCACGCATTTGTTTTCGGCTGATTTGCTTCTTCATTGTCACTCAGATGGGAGAAACCCTAAATCCTCTTTGATTCGCACAGATTCACCAGTGGTCATAGTTATTAATTGCCAAATTTTGCCAGACAGTTCAAATGACACACCCTCTAGTCGCGATCTTGACTCAGTCACCCTCTATCGGTCATGCCCTTCTCCCGGAGCTCTTGAGTCCTTCAAACGTTTTGCAAAGAATTCAAGTGATTTTGGAGTGCTAGTTTCTGTCATTAGATATTTCGTTTTCAGTGCTGTTGTCTATCGACTCCTTCTGTGGGTAAATAGATTAGAATAGAATAGTTCTCTAGTTCTTTAGCTGGAGACGAAAGCACGTGCCTCGCTCCAACCACAGTTGCTCCCGACTCATTCAGAGGCCACAATCTCATCTTTCTCGAGCGGATTATACATAGTTTTCGCGCCTTTCAAATAGTAAAGGGAGCAGCAGCACTCTTCATTATTAAGGGTTACCAAGTGAAAACTACCCATGCACAGCAATGAAATGTGAAAGAAAAGCGAATTCGGTTATTTTCGCTCGAATGTAACGCCGTGAACACTATTTTACTCAAATAAGTTTATCAATTAAAACTCGAATAGCAACACTGGAAGAACTGTACGATGTAATATTGTGATACCGCAACGAAGAAAAAGTGTTCTCGAAACGGACCCACTATGAAGATGATAGGCAGCAAATCTACTCTCAGCGTTTTCACCAGAGTGGGGGTCGAAGACGCCCAAAATTATAAACTCGGCGATCAATTTCCGATACGCAAAAGCGGCTTAAGGAGAAACGCTGAACTTGGAGTTTATAAAGCTTCTAGATCTGTACAGGGGAATGCTTACGAAGCAAAACAAATCCATATGATGCAATAAAAAATATGATGTGGGGAAAAGAGAAAAAAACTTTGTAACGATGCATGATTGGAGAGAAAAGATCGATATTAGGCACAACGGTGATTGAACATTCTTCTCAATCGAGAACGAGAACAAAGCAAGTTGGAAACTGCGAATTATTGACGATCTGGTAGAAGTTATCGATTCCTGCATGGATTGCACAATGAGTGACTTAGAACGGTGGTCATACTAGTCAAATAATATAAAGCTATGAAAACGACGAATAGAGATGGAAAGGAAGGATGAGCGAGAAAAGAGAGAGAGAAAATTCAGAAGAGAACGGAGGACGTAGTGGATCATCACAGCAACGAATTAAGGTGTGGAGAGCGTCCTCACACACCTATGAGAGCACGCAGAAAGACGTCGACGGTCATTCGAGTCGTTCCAGAAAATTCGGATCCTTGAAGTACTCGGGTATTTGATCGTCTAGCCGATTTATAATCTGAAAACAAAATCTTGTCAAATGCCTAGTATGAAGAATATGTCCAAGCTGAGAAAAGCAGCTGATAAAGGAAAGCAACGGTGTGCATCAGGACCGATGCTGCTTGATGAATTATCAAAATCCCACATTTCTACGTCATTCACTCTAAAGTCAGGACGATCGCATTTTTCCGGGGATCGTAAGTTGCCGAAAGCTGCCCTCAAAACAACCCTGGTAACCCTACCAACCGCTATTCATCATTGCACGGAAGGATAGACTCCTAGTCCCAGTCATGGTTCCCGCTCGCACAGCTGGGTGTTGCTTAGGTATCCGATTCCTAATTCGCAACTTTCGCAAATGGAAACCAAGGTGAAATTGCGGTATTCAACCAGGATTTGGTCAGGGCGCTCTACTTTGGCAACCGCCAAGGACTTTGACATTCACAGCGGTCGATGGCCATATTCAATTTTGAAGTCCATATACCATGCTTTTTTTCAACGTCTCATAGCTATCGAGGAGCATCGGAAAAAGGACCGCGAACTGTGGCGAAGTTTCAACAGACGACTTGAAGATTTAGCGGAAGTTAAATCTCAAAGAGGAAAACGTCGACGGAGGCCAAAAGATGGCGATTCGAAAATGTGAGCATTTGCGGTTTGGGTTTCTAATAATTGAAGGAAGAAACTGAACATTGATCATATAGTAGATCGAAGGGTGGTTTTATCAGTATCTCAATAAAGCCATTTTCAAAAAAAAAGTCTCTGAACTCCATGGGTGACTCACCTTGTAAATCTGCTTCTTCCATGACGGCTCAGCGTCCTTTCCAAGACGTATCGCGTCGAAAAACTCGCGCAGCGACTCCTGCACTACGTTGACTAGGTTCTCCGGCGGCTAAAAAAATCAAAATCTAATCAAAATCATCAAATTCAGTTCGATTCCCAGTTCACCTTCCGCAGTCGAAAGGGTACGAAAAACTTTTTCGGCCGATCTGATGTATTTGCTCAGTTTAATTGAATATATTTGTCCTACAACATACCTGAACGTGATTGTTTCTGTTGTAGTGCTGGTTCAGAGTGCGGAATATCTCCGAGTCCATGGTGACGACGATATCGTCCCGAGAGGTGATGCCCTCGGCCAGTGCTTGACGGGCAAACTTGTCCATTTGGATGTAGTAGAATTCCCTGAAATATCCTGCTAGTTAGCTATTTATTTGCGTCGATCCTTAACAGATTTCAGTCATTTATGCTGCGAAATTTAGGTCCGTATATCTGAGAATGAATTCTTTGAACTATAAACGAACATGGAGAACGTCCCAAACTAGATTTTTCTTCATGCATTTAAGGGCTGCTACATTGTTTTTGAGCTTTGAAATGTGTCTCTCACAGTGAGACAAACTATTTATATTAGTTTAGCTGGTCGTCTGCTGGTCTGCTGCTCATCTTAAATGAGATAATAAAACAAATACTTGCATCACCATTACACATTCTACAACGTTTCTTCTAGATGGATTTTGTATTTGTAGGGACGTCTTCATTCGATCATAGCAAATGACGAGCAATCATAAATGACGAACTTTCGAACTACCGCTCCCAATCGTATGAAGAATTTTATATTTTAGACGCTTTGGAAACTCACTGATTTTTGAGACTTGAATAAACAGAATAAAATAAATGAAAACATTTCTGTGGTTCCAAACTGAGGGAAAACCTCCGTAAAAACACAGTAGAAATGCTGAATGAATCTCGGTTTTTTATTTCTCGCTGTTCAGGATATATTTCGGGGTATTTGCCTTCAAAGTGAGAATAAAAGCTAAATAGGTTGATCAGCTCCGTAAGGTCATATCCAGGATCGTAGAGACATGTTGAATGTGTAACGGCCTAAAGATTAACTTGTCGGGACCAGCCGCTATACCAAGTCAGTGTCTTTACCTTCCCACACAGGTCTGGTGCCAATTTACCCGACCGCGTAGGAATGGAAGGCCGGGTTCTACCGAGCGGGACCGTGGGGGTGCCAGTAGCGCCTCTTACCACTGTACCTTAAGGGTGGGTATACAGTTCATGAATTCGGGACGAGTTGACCTACAGCAGTGCAGTTCTCAAATTTCTCACGAATTATATTTATAATGAAAGATCTTTTTGCGAAGTCTACTGTCAGAAACGTTGCCTTCTGATCAACTATTCCGTCGTTACCAACAAAGCCAAACCGCCACCTGTTCAAAATCGCTGCGACCTTACTCGGGATTTAGCGGTCGGTAGGATGTCCATATAGGTGTGCATGCGCGCGTATGCCTGTAATTGAATCCGGCGGTGCTGCCTTTCCCCAGGTGTCGCCCGGTGACCTTGAGTACGAATTGTTTGATTAGATGGCTGGTGAAGCTCGAGGCTTTGCTCTGCCGACGACGACATAATCGACAAGGCTCCTCTTTCATCGGAGGAAATCCGAGAGCCGAACAGCTACAGGCTGCCATTCTGGAGGTGTCCAACACCCGGTGGACAACTAGGCAGAGAATTTCCCCAGATGATTGTGTCGATGAGAGGAGTCATGAGAGAGGGCCGGTTTCGTGCGCCGTATAGACAATACTCTAAGCCCTGCTAGTTGATCCGCTTATCATCCTACCGTACACAGCGTATTCGACATCGTTTCGTAGCCGATTAGCTCGAACAAATCTCGAAGGAACTTGTACTCATTCGATCGCAGAGTAGTTAGTCCCGCCGTGGACAGGTATGAGGAGCAGGTTAACTGCAAGGGCGGAGCTAACAGACTGCCCATTCAAAAATAAGCGAGTGAACTACCGGCAACGTCATTCCGAGGAGGTGGGTGCGCTTTATTCGGGCATAACTCCATAGGAGGCGAAAGTCGAAAGAAAAAGAGAAAAGTCTCTAAATTCAAGTCTGAAGCCGAACGATGATTTGTTGACAGACTTGAGGATTATATGAACATGAAAACGGTGCGGTGTTTATGTTTATTTACTTCGCTCCCTACTAGTACTCTGACTTGCTGTTCACTCCCACTTGTCCTTTTCTTTCGAATTATTGGCAATTCCCTAAGAAAGCTAATCTTAGCTACGTTTTAGTAAGTTGAGGACAATTTTCAAAGGGAAGCAATTTCCAATTCCTTTTTATCCCCTGTGCTGATCAACGGATGACTTATCCTCCTTAAACTCTTTCATCTTTTCAGGATGACTTGTTGACAGACTTAAGGTGCTTGGACCAATTGAACTTGAGAAGTCTATAGTTCTTTGTCTCCACATTTATAATAGATCTCCTTTGTTTCATCTTTGAACTTTTGTACCAAGACAATCTTGAATCAAGAGTCATTTTTGTTCTTCGCCACTTTTGCAGATACATTGGTCTATGTATTCCTCTCCTTTTTTAATCATGGAATTTTCGGAAGTTCGGCTTCTCCTTAGGTGTTCGTGAGCTCACAAAGGTTTTTCCTTTTTTTCTTTCTTTTTCCTTTGAATTTCGTATTTTCCTTTTCTTCTTTTTTCGTAGCACTGGTCGCTCCCATGTTCAAATGGCTTTTGAGACGAACGAGTTGCACCGCACAGGAAACTTGTTAAACTGACGTCCGGTCGAAGTCGCGTGCCTAATCGCATCAAATTCACCGACGGTCGCCCCGACTGACGTCTTGCAAAGAGATTACTGTAGTGCGTGACGAATACCCTCTAAGACCCCCCGATTCGGCGATCGACACGAAGGCGGAGCTTCTCCACTTCCGACTGGATGGGTGTCAAGCGAATTGAGAGTGCAACAAAGAAGTTCTCTCTTCTTTGAAGCTCAAGGCTGACATTTAAATATTCTGTTGCCACTCGCCTCGCGAGGATTTTAAGTGGGAAGTTCATTGACAACATGACGTTTCGATCTGTCCGACGTATTCAGCCCCTTTCCACCAATGGAGCTATTGCTCGTCGTTAGTGTAATGAGTAAGAATTGCAAGTCTTCACTCATAGAGACACGATGGATGCATAATTCTCTGCACTATGTCTTGCAGGGGTCATCTGCAGTATAAAACAATGAATTCGCCTTCCCGGTTGTTTACCACAATCCGGAGTGAGGGTAGGCTTAGTTAACCTGGACGGTTCGCTTTGCCATGTAAATGGAAACCGTATCTTTTTCGGGTGCTTCCTAAAAGCAGTAGGTGGACAAGGAACTGAGAGAGAATTCTAGCTTTGCCCTGTGCCGAAAAGGCGTGTTGAAATGAGCGCAAGAAACCTTCGTGAGCAAGACCTGGAAAGGCAGAGTGAAGATGAAAGTGACTGAAAATGAAAACGCTTACAAAAAGGTTGACAAACTAAAGAACCCCACTGCTGGCCATAGGAGTACCTACGAGGTGGGCAAATTGCAATTCTAAAATTCGGGATCACTTACAAGAAGAGCCACCCTAAGTCAGAGCCCTTCGAGCCGCCATTGAATCGGCGTGAAAAAAGGGTCGGGTTTACCCAGATTCAGCGCTGCCGCATACATTATTCGCCTACTGAAATCCGTTACATCGTTACAACTTTTGGAAAGGCTGATTAATAATTGTACCATAAAAATCTCCGAATAGCTTCCGACACCGTCGTGAAATGTAGTAAGACCATGACACCATTAACCCCTAAGGTTAAGCAGTCACCCAATGTTTCTAGATTGGCCTCCCCAGCGTTCGAGTTCCGCTTCTCATCACCCCGTCGAATCGAAACGGCGCTGACAGACCAAGTGACGGGCGTCTTCATAAATCTGAGAACAGCTCCCGGCCGCTTATCGGTGTTGTCAATCGCGCCCGCACAGCAGGACAGCCGAGCTGGCAGCGATGATCAGCGCCAATAGGGCGTGAACGTCTCTGGCTGGCTACCCGTCGGCTAAAAATGCAAATCGTCTCGAAAAATGTCGTCAGCCAGATTGCGGTCCAAATCGGCCAGATAATCGCTCAGTCACATCACTGTAGACGTGGAATCCACCAAGTAATCCTTCATAGTCAACGGCCAAGTGATTAATGGGGGTTGCACTCAGATATGAATCTGGCTGCATTTGCATTCTAGTCATCGTTAATGAATAGCTGAATTTTAGTTAAAAGTTCAAGATAGTGAAGAAGAGAAGAAGCAAGGTGGGTGGCAAGCAAGGCCTTTGAAGAGCAGGCCTCATCGAGAAGGAATATTGGGAATTCCATGTTTCTAATCCTATTATACTTTTTTGTTTTTAATTCCTAGACTGCTAGTTTGTAAATTCAGTTTACAGAACCTCGGCCTGAAAGAATAGAATCGCTGGAAAGTAAAGCCTATTCATCACTAATCTCTGGAAGGCAAAAGCAATTCAGTTCCAGGTTGCGCCGACTTTTCGAAATATTAGAGCTAGCTGATCGAAGCAACTATGTTCTTTCGGAAACGCTGATGAATAATTGTACCACAAAAATCTCAGAATAAAAAAGGTCCACAAGGAAAATGGAGCATTCAACGAAACTACTCTGAAACGAGTAGTTTCAGAGTAGTTTTTTAGCGTTGAATGCTCCGTTTTCTGAAGGGCTGAAACGAGAAGAGAAGTCTTGCGATTGCGCCATGCTGTCGAAACCGTTGTGAAATATATGAGTAAGACCGTACATCACTTCACCTCAAATTTGTTTCTCCAGAAAGGGAACGCTCTCGTTACTTTCGCAGTCTTGAACGGGCGTTCTGACTCAATCAATTGCTTTGTTTACTTACTGAATTTGATTTCTTTCAGCAAATCAGTGCTTCTTCACATAGCCACCTCCATCGCCATGGCTACATTCTTCTGATTTTCTTGTTTCTTTTTCACTAAGGATTGACAAAATGTTTGAATATTTGTAGTTCTATCCTAGGGTTGCTCAATTTCAAACATCACGTGATTATAAACAAAAATAGTGGTAAAAATGTTGCTCGTAACAAAACATGGCTTGACGCTCTCTACATTTGTAGAATACTGAGGGAGAATCTGAGCAAAGACTCACCTAAAATTGCTAAACCATTTAACCAGCTGAGCGGTGTTATTCTTGTTAAACCGGACGTCCGGAAAGTATGATTTCAGAAGGGTGGAATTGGGGTAGCGCGTGTAGAAGAACATGAGCTTCGCCTTCCGAAGATGAACAGGCGTCAACGTTGAGCTGCAAAAGTTACCCATTACCCAAAAGGCTTGGGTAACTATATTAACACTCGACCGCTCACCTCTGGCCGCCGTCATATCCACCGCATTCGCTCGTTTCATCGGAATTCGTCGGACTCCCTTCTCGTTCACCAAATGTAGCCCCACCGTAGAGTGGATGTCCGACCATTGTCGGCGGAAAGTAGTTGGAGAGCGGAGTGGAGTGAGAAAGCTGGAACTAAGTAAATTTAAACCCAGTCGATTGTAGGGTAAACGGACCACTCACCACTGGGCTACTTCTCGTGCTGCTTGGCGATCCTTCTCGAGCCATCGGTGTGCCGCCGTTCAGTTTTCGCACGCTGTCCGTTACCTGAATCGGGGAATTCGCTGGATTCATACCTTCAAGAATTCTTTCTCGATGATGAACTTCTTTACAAGGGCTCTGCTCACCTTGCTTCTTTTCTTCTTAGGTCCTTCATCGTCAAACGGCCTACGGATTTGATTGAAAGCTGCTAAAGAGCTGAACGCGTTAAGCGGGGTGGGGAAGATGCCTGTCGGTTGCACTGGAAAAGATAAATTTTGAAGGACATTTTGGCTTCATTTTTGTGAAACTGCATCTAGTCTAGGCCTCGAACAGATACCGATAGCTCATCATTACTTACTATGAGGGTTAATGCCGAAATGGGCGGCTAGTGGATTCGGTGTCGGGAAAAGGGTGTTGAACATTGGAGGCATCGCCGGTCGTGCGGCTTCTTGCTGAAGGCGAGCCATCTCGTTCGCGGCCCATTCCTTCAAAACCTGAACAGAGATCCTATCCATGATGTGAAATGCCGGTCGGGTATCGAAAGAAAATTGGAAGGAAAAATGAAGGAGAAATGGGAGCTTTCAGGAAAAAGGAAGGAAAAATGGGAGCTTTCGTAAGCATTTCTTCGAATGGATAGCCTCACATGATGTTCTGCCTCGCCGTCCATTCTGATTTTGGCATTATATTAGGTTGGTCAGTAAGTAACTAGCAATTGATTGCGCAACTTGCCTCATTCTTATCGATTTGCGCGCAACGACCGATAGTGTCTATATTGAGGAAGTACTGTCTGCTCTAATAATATGTCTCTAATAATGTCTAATATGTGTATTCGACTTTATAGGTATCCGGTTAAAAGAGGTAAAGGAAAAGATGTTGTGAACGCGTATTTAGCCTACATGAATACTTGCGGACCCAGCCACTATACCACATAGTGCCGTTACCTTACCAGACAAGTTTGTTAGCAATTTATCCGATCCAGGAGGGGTGGAGGGCTTGGAAATCCCTGATGGGAATCGATCATTTGACTGTATGAGAGTCAGTAGCGCCTCTTACCACTGTGTCACGCGCTTATTTGATTAATAGAAAGATGAATACTTAAATAAATACAGGATCTTTGCGAATTCGCTTGAACGCAGAAACAAATTGGGGTTCGTTTCTCCGATAAGCCCCGGATTGAAATGCTGACTATTTCCCAAATCGCTGTTCCTTCGTTTAAAGCGATGGCTACAAATATAGCTGACACGCAGCTTCGGAAAAGCTTTCAAGATAAAACCACCGTAGCCGAATTGCGAAAATATTGCTAGCAGTATATTGAATGGCAAATGATATCTTGTCCCAGTCGTGATGTAAGATGTTTGATACTAGCTCAACAGGTAGAAACGATCGCTCTACCGATCAATGCGGAGCCCCTATTTCTAATGAAGCCTTTTATTTAAATCTCGAACCTTGTCAATGGATCCAGACAACGAGTCGATGATCTCGGTCTTGAGCGTCTGCGCCAACTGGGTGAAGTCTCGCGCCCGTGTCTTCTCTGGCGTAGCCTAAAGAAGACACTCGTTCGAAAGACAGAAATAAAAAAGATCGAAGTACAAAGGAATGAAAATGATCAGAACGGTGAGAAGACGGCCGGCGAAGAGATGGATCCAACCCAATTGGACTCTCAGCAAGGATTTTGCGACATTTTTTCAAACTTTTTACTAAACGTTTATGGTGTACACTAGTGGAATCCAAGAAGAATTTTGAATTTTCGAGGAAATGTATCTATGTTATAGTGGTGAAATCCTATCGCTGTACACAACAACTTAAAGATGAAGTAGCCGCAAGCTTCTGACTCAAAAATTCGTTTGTAGCAATCAGGAAGCTGAGAGGAGGATACGGACCACCGAGACCTCTTCACTCACCACATCAATCGGCTGCTGCGGTGTGGGGAAGAACTTCTTCTGCTGTTCGATGAGGTTGTTGTAGAGTTTACGCTGCGTCTCGAACATCTCATGGAATTTCATGTTCGGTTGATTCAGCTGTGACTGCAATGCGCTCAGACCATCGAACTGTCGGGTGTTCTCGGCGTCGGGCTTCTCATCGTTCTTGACCGACTCGACAACACTCGGAGCGATCTCTGGGGCGACGGGCGCTTCTTCATCCTCATCATCGTCCAACTGTTCGACATCTTCGATATTCTTCTGTGGTTGGAAGGATTTCCTCTTTGACGACGACGACGAGGCGGTGGAGTTGGCGCTCTCGTTGCTGAGGCGAGGATCAGCAGCAGCAACATCGTCGGCGATCAGATCGGTCGTCTGAAATCATGCTAAAGTTAGCCAGATGTGAAAAAAGAACGAAAGAAGGAAAAAGGACAAGGAAAATCGATGATGATGTTGTTCAAAATAACAACGGTATTCTGTCCTGCAAAACAAACCTGATCTTCAGCCGTCTCCACGTCCAATTGATCGATTTCGTCCGCGGACGCATCGTGTGAATCCATTTTCTGTAAAAAACTACTTTGATTGAACTCTTAAAATTACTTTCAATTGAAAAAAGAATCCGAGAGAGGCTTTGCGAATCTTATTCCCATTGAAAGTCTGTATAGAGGGGGATAACAATTCAGTAAAAAAATCACAAATTCACAATCACAAATCACGAATCAAGCTCAAATTATTGGATTTGATCGAGGTTCGATATTTTTTACACCTTGGAATGCACCACAATTTTTTCAGCAGCAACTAGATCCGTAGATGTTTTCAGGAGAAAAACATGTCTAGTTTGGATAAGTCTCTTACGGATTTTCCAACGAAAGTTCATTAGCAGTATGAAGTTACAAAATAGGGGTTTTGATTGCTCATAGAAGAGGGTAAGCTAAAGCCCTATAGTTCCTGGTTTTTGGTTGACAGGTTACAGCTGACAGTTTCGAGTTTACAGTTGGAACTAACGTTTCAGGGTGCTATGCTTGAGACAGACAACGACTCACGTTATGTGATAATCATATTCTATTCTTTATTATAAATTCACATTCATTATCACTATGAAATCGAAAAATTGAACATTTCGGTACTTCCTAAAACAGATATTTGGAAACTCAATAGTTCTAACCCCATAGTTTTAGTCACTTCCCGTTTACAGTCGAAAATGGTAGTTCTCACATACAGGAGCGGGATGAACGATACTAATCATATTGACAAATTTTCTCTTTTGCGAAGGAATTGACGAAAAGTGTCAGAGTTGGTCGGAAAATCAGTGATTGATTAGCACGGCTCATTCTCTCTATGTGTTAGAACTATAGTTTCCACTATTTTACTTCAAATTATCTGCTTTCAGAAAGTACGCTCAATTTCCTCATTTATAGTGTTCATGAATGTGAATGTTTGCTCAAAAATAGGATAGAAAGTCACATAACATCTTTTGTCTCATGTACAGTACCTTGACCCATTAGTTCCAGCTATGAACTAGAAACTATTACAGCTATAAACTACTTAACTAACACAGGGGTAAAAGCCGGAGGTGGTGGGTGAACGTCGATCTAAGGTGGTGTTGCTCAGGTTGTATCTTCTGGATTATTTCCTCGCCGAATAAACAGACCCTGGAGCTTGAGATCAAAAATATTAATCACAGAGAAGGGGAGGTATTTAGAATGATCGAGGAAATTAGTCACTTTTGAAATGGTGAATAAGGTGAACAATATCGATCAGCAGGAAAGGCGGCTGGAGCGGGTTGAGCAGAACTCGCTCTTCACTCGAGTAGGTTGCTGTATGGGATTATACACAGACGAGATTATGCAACGAAGAGGCTGTTACCACTACCGCCACCGCGACCAGAGCAGTCGCCGGGGACGAGGAGATTCCGGCGGTGAGGAGATTGGCCGAGTTTCCGTCGCCGGTAAATTCAGCCGCCGACAACTAGTTATAATAGGGTAAGGCGATCTGGGAAAGTCTCCGGAATAAGATGTTCGAGTTCACTTTCTGCGAACGGAAATGCCATCAATTTCGACCATGCGCTTTATTTTCCTTCACTTTCAGCAAAACAAGTCAAATTTCCAAATTGGAATTCGGGAATGATAATTTGCTTTGGATTCTCTCAAATTACATCCTTTGCTTTGAATTTCAATTTCTTGATCTATCCACTAAAAGCGCTGAGCTTTACATGAAGTCAGACGTGAAAGATATATCCTTTGCTATCGATCGATTTATTCAATTTTGACAATCAACTTGATCGAATAGGAAAAACGGACTTTTCGGCTTCTAGAAGCAGCAAGGAGTCACATCGAGCGTATCTGACAAGGTGGCTGATGGACAAGCACCAGCTGCGTTTGAAGTTTACTCGAGTAACATTTTTTATTGGCGTGGTACAGTTGTAAGAGACGCTTTCGGGGCAACGATTGATCCCTGCCCCGAGCTAAGGAAGTCTTCCATCCCTCTGGGTTCAGGTGAATTGCTACCAGACTTGTCTGGGAAGGTGAAGGCACTGGCTTGGTATTGTGGCTGCCCCCCCCCCCAAGTAAGCGTATGGGCCAAATACGCATTCACCATGCCTCTACTACCCTGAACGGAACACGGATGTGTGGTGGAGCGTCCTTAGGAGACTGCTTAACGCCAACCGCTTTAATTTTTACCTTCAACATCTTCTAGGTTAAATGGTGGAAGGTCAACTGGCCGGTAAAAGAGCTCACCTCGGCATCTTTGCAGCTGAGGTCGGTGGGCTGTTCGTCTTTGACAAAGTCGAGCTCAGAGCTTTGATTCATCCAGGGAAAGAGCGCGCTCATCGCATCCGATGCCATGTCGCCGTCACGAAATCCTTTGCCTTGTTGCTGAAACGAACACCACTGATCGAATCGATATCGGAGCGATTGAATGAAGTGGAGTGAGAAGAAGGACGGCGACGATCAGGGTACCGGCCATGTACTACTGCTATCCACTGTGTGCGAGCTTGGAAGGGCGGCGTTCTCGGGGTGGAGAACAACCACTGCCTTTAGGCTAGTGCAAGTTTTTCACGTCTGAAATTCATCGCCACTCTGATCGTCTGTCCTGCCTCCTCTCTCTCAATCACACCATTCCACGACGACTTCTGACGACACAATAGGGGAAACGGTAAAGATGCCCATCCTACACGTCAGCCCCCCCCCCCACCTGTCATCGACGAAAAGCACACATTCGAGGGTTTTGAAAGACCCCTAAAAGCTTTCAAAGGATGTTATGCGTTTCGCCATCGATCACCACAAATCGCTTCCCATTTCTGCTCAGGAACACTGTCTTTATGATAGCTGTACAGCGAACAAGCGAGCTAACCAAACCTTCCATCCCTCCGGAATCGGGTAAATTGGTACCAGACTTGTCTGGGAAGGTACAGACACTGACTTTGTATAGCGACTGCCCTCCAAGCCTTTGTACAGACTAAATACACATTCACCATGCTTCTATGATTCTGAATGGAACTCGGTAAAGCGTAGATGCGTCTGTAAGGGACGCGTCCAACGAGGGCACCTTTACCTTTATATTCACTTTTATGATTCGAGCTTGTAGCTTCAAAACTGAAATCAAAAGGTCATTTCCAAGTCTACTTCCTATTTGTTCTTGAAAGCCTCAACCGTATTGTAGCTGAACAAGAAATATTTTCTGCAAAAATCGTCTAAAAACAAAAAAAGAGGAACTGTAGGCATTGACAGTGAAGGCAGAGAATGGCCTCCTTCCTCAATCGATGCATCTAAGCTGGTTATTAAGCGTTTATATAGTTATATATCTGCTACTGCTCTCCAACAAACATAGCTCTCTGAATCGATAGAATTCAACAACGCCAATGTCTAAGAATTTTGCGTCATCGTTAAGAAGAGGAAGTGGTTCGAAGCTTCAAGTCGAAAACCAAATCCAACGGCTGTCAATTTCTCCGTTTCCTTTGTTGATAAGCAAAAAACTACAACTTTTTTAGAGCGCATTTCACTTCATAGCCATGTCCCAAACAGCGTTCTTCCAGATATATTACATTTTTTTGACGAAAAACGCTTTGAATGGCACAAATCACACCGCTACCAGCCTGACACCGCCGTGACTGCTTGTACCGGTTTTTTGTAGAATGAAAAGCGTACCGTCATTTAGCATAGTATGGTAGCCCTTTATCCCGTGGCACTGATTCCCAAATCGTGATGTTTCTTACAATGTTGCGTAACTATAATAACAACGCTAGAGTTAAAGGGTATGAAGGTAAAGGTGCCGGCGCTGATCAGACCCCTAAGGACGCACCATGTTTCATTCAAAATCAGGCCTGGTGAATGCGTATTTGGTCTTTATACTTACTTGCGGGGCCAGCCGCTATACCAAGTCAGTGTCTTCACCCTCCTAGACAGGACTGGTACTAATTTACCCGATCCCGGAGGGATGGAAGACTTCATTAGCCCAGGCTGGGATAGATCGCTCGACCGTTCGGGTGACAGTAGTATCTCTTACCAGTGCACCACGCGCGTCTAGTGCTAGAGTTATGAAGTACGGTACGAGAGCGGCTGAGGTTTCGAGGCAATAAAGGCCCGATTAGTTCAGCAGCTCCCCACAGCGAACTCTTTTGTTCAGGTGTTCGATATGAACCTCTAAAGTGTTTATGAGTGCAACATCAACTCGCCTACCTACACCAGGATCTTTCATGTTTGGCTGTGAATGAAAATCGGAGTTCCCTCCTATAGTACACTCGAGGGGAGTTAAATCCTGGGGCCATTTTGGTGAAAATATTTCCCGGCAGGGCAATCTCTGTCTTCAGCTGGCCCTCAGCTGAACAGCTACCTAGCGGGGAAGGGCTGTGAGCTGTGTGAATTTGTCACCGAAGGTGTTGTTTGTTTTCGCTGCTCGCTATTATCTCACCCATGAAAACTGTGCAGCCGGCCGGCCTGTTTCCACAAATCGCGAGAAATCCAATCACAGCTAGGTGTTTTTCATTTTCAATATTTCGATCCCTATTTTCTTTTCACGAGGCCTTTTGCTTCGGATTAAAGCACTGATTCGAAAAGCACGCAAAGATTTCTATAACCCTCCATTGAATCGCGGGGCATTGGCAAGAAACGCTACCAAAAGCTGCACGGTCGAGCGATCGATCTTCGCCTGGGCTGAGGAAGAGTTCCATGCCTCCGGCGTCAGGTAAATTGGTACCAGATTTGCCTGGTAAGATAAGAACGCTGACCTGGTATAGCGGCCGGCCCCGAAAGTCATTGTAGAGGTCAAATGCCCATTTAACAGGCCTCTACGAGTCTGAGTAGGACAAGAATCCTTAGGAGACTGAACAACGACGACCCTTACCTTCACCTTTTTTCCGATGGTAATGACTAGAGTATTCCAAACGTTTTTGAATGGAAACAAACCTGATAGCTGTTCCTGGGCTCGCCGGCGTCCACTCGCTGTCGTTGTCGTTTTAGCTTAAAACCGGCTCCAACGCGTGGCACGTTGCTGACGGTGTTGAACGGCGATAGCTGTGGATGAGCGCTAGCCGAATGAGATAGCGGAGTAGTGGAATGATGATGAAGATGATGAAGGTGTGGCTGTGGCTGGAAGAGGTACGAGAAGTGACCGAACGGTGATGAGCTCAGTTGCGGTGGCCCTGAGGACATACGGACCGCTGAAAATACCAATAGGCCTACACCCGCTCTTCTGGACAACTATTGGCGCGCACACACATACAAACCAGCGCGAACACATTTTCAGAGGATTTTCGGAGATCGGATGGAATGAGGAGGAGGAGGAATAGTTGGATGCAATGGGGAAGAGAAGGAATGGATAGGTGCGAACGAGAATGTGAAAGATAAAAGGCTGACAACGGCGAGAGAACGACAAGGGCTTCCTAGATTTTCAAGAGATCACATGCCTTCCGTTCATTTCGTTCTTTTCTAGAGATTACACAATTTATCTGTCATCTTATAGTTATATCTCTAGTAATTCACTTATCTTTACCAACTCCAAAATCTTTTATGGGACCTCCAAGTTTTCTGTTCTTGAAATGTCGGCATCGAGTTTTGGGCCTCTGGAAATGATGAAAAGGTCGAAACTTTAGGCCATAATAAATCATCATCACGAAAGCTAGATTTCTGCCACTGAGTTGCTCCAGCATACCCGGTCCCGTTAAAAACAAACCTAATTCTGTGGAGAAAATTCAGCAGGTTTGACTTGGTTGAGTGATGCTTCCACCTTCAGTCAGAGCAAAGAAGCGCAAGAGGTGACCTCCTGCTGATCAATAGTGAAGAATCAGCTTACTGAGAGCTCCTAAGAGCCCGGTGAAGCTGTAAGCGGTCCGTAGCTTTCTATAAGCCGCAGCGGTGGCGACGAGGCGTTGGTGGTACTGTCGAATGGAGAGCGGACAAATCGATGAAGGCCTGATTTCTCACTGAGAAAACAGCCCGAACGTATCGTTTCTCAGAGGGTAGAGCTGCCCCCCGCAATCCTGGACTCCTCTCTCAATTCTTCTACCGCTGGGGGCTTCTGAGCCGAAGTCTCTCAGTGGGCTGCTACAATGACACACAAAGGCCGGTCGGTTATTGCGTTTCCGTCGAGCCTACCTGACATGTTTTATGCCTATTATCCTCGCGAATCGCAATATCGTCGTCGCCTCGGCCCGATACGGTAGTTGCGACGTGATTCTTCCAATTTTCACCACTTCAGCCATAACACCAGACAATGGGAGTCCGAGGATCTCGTGTGGGGGAAAGTGACAGACGGGATGTCAGGTCAGCTGCAGGGAACCGGCGTTAACTTCCGAGCTGGAAAGTTTTTCACTTTTCCGCTGCTTTCAAATGAGAAAAAAAGTAGGAGAAGTGAGGGTGGGTAAACAATGGAAAGTCCGAATATACCATACCTCAATATGCCCGGCTATGGGTAAATTTAGTGATGCAGGTTTTCCAGTGTTGTTCACATCTGCTATCAAGATTGTTAAATGGTCATTATTCTGCCAACTTTCCAGGTTATCGTCTTCGATAGATTGCTGAGATAGCGTTAACCCAATCGATACCCTGCTGGTACTGGAATTCTGATACGCCTTCAATCATACCCTTATAGGGCAGATTTCAAAGTTTTCTGGCTTAAATCTTTTTCTACACATGGATGGCCCAGTGATGAACTTAGCGTTTAGCCACTTTCAGTGACATGAGACAAGGACTACCTCTATAGAACTAGAATAGCAATGTTGATTTGCGTGGTGCTGTGGTAGAAAGCGCCACTTCCACTCACCCGATCGAGAGGTCATTCCTCGTCCAGGTCAACCAAGCCTTCCTTACCCAAGGAGTTGGCTACACTGATACCAAGCTTGTCTGGATAGGAGAACACAAAGATTTCTTAAGTGGTTCAGCTGCAGTCATTGGCTCTACCTTTGAGCATGGGTGTTTCTTCTTCGAGAAAGTCAGGGCTTGGCCTTAACGTCTGATGGGAAATCAAACCGCCCAATATCAGGAAGTACGTTCGGATCTCTTATGCGAGAAACGGAGCCCCAAAACATTCCACTGCCGATGTGATGGTATCGAAGGATCGAAGAGAATCGATAGGACAGAGCGCAGAGTAGGACGTGTGAGGAGCGACTCGTCGTCGACTAGATGATTCACTTGAGAGGATTACGACGAACTCCGGACCACTGTCAATTGACGTCAGTATACAGTGCGCATTCTTCAACGGAATTCCTCCTGAATATTGTACTGTGACGTCTAATTTCAGAGATATCCACAATTACAAGAGACTCTCCGCGAAACTAGAAAAAAGTGTTGTAATAATGACGAGTAAGACAAAAAGCCATTCCAATAGAGGAGGATCAGTAGCATCGAACGAGAATGAGGAAATAGAGGGAGATATGGACTCGACAATGGTATTATATGTATAAGTTGTTGAGGAAAGGTTACCAGAAGGTAAAGAAGCCCAAAATGTCTGACAGCTGTCCTATTTTTGTTCTACCTCACTTGCGAATCTTGCTCTAATTCCATGTATTGGTTACAATTTGCATAGAATTACTAAAGGTTATCAGGATCTTGAAAGCTATCAAAAACTAGGCGTTAACTGATGTGAGGGGGATAGTCTGGGTAAGGTTTTAGTCATCTTGGGTTGAGAATCTCTCCCTAGTGGCTGGTGATAGTCGAGAGCTGAATACTTTGCCTGTTGTTTAGCAAATTCTCGGAAACAGAATCTTCATTAATTTCATTCTTTTTCGAAGGAACGCGTTATGCTATCAATCCAGACGTTGATGACTACAAAGCAGAAGAGCTTCTCTGTCTCATTAATTAATCGATAAGCAACCTTGAATTTCTAATTTCTTCGGCGTTTTTTCGTCGTCACTCTAATTCGGCAAAGAAATACACGGACTGCCCCTGGCATGTGTGATGTTGAGTAAGCGAATTAGAAAACTGTCAGAAGCACACCGCTCTTAGACGCTTTATATACGAAACGGACGTAAAACGCTTTCGAAATCGTAAACTATTCTTGAAACAACTTGAGAGTGACGAATTAGATTGTATCTATTCTTTAAGATGAATTGGTGGAAAAGGAAAACCTGATGATTAACCTTTTTAGAACATGCTACGATTTAGCTCAGGTTCAGTTACCTGCGTGCTCTTAAAATTGAAGAGGGTCCATGAGCTCATGAATCCAACCTGTGATGCCTTTTTTGGATTCAAGGCGTAACAAAAAAATCACAAACAAAAATATGATCTGTCTAACAATTGTATCCAGCTTCATGGAGATCATATTTAGTGTTTGTTTTCTTTTCTCTCATGTTCAGTCTACTACAGTACGTTTGCCACTTACAGATTCCTCCGTTTATGACCACACTAGACGTTTGTGGCTTTGGATGTTTTTTGATATCAGTTTTACTTTTTATAAAAAAATTCGGCTTCGAATTTTCGAATTGTTGATGAAATAAGGGGAGACATTTGTTTGACCGAAAGCTGAAGTCTGCAAGAGCGAAAAGCACTGGAAAAGCGAAAAGGAGAAAAGAGAAATGCCGATGAACAAGAGGAAAAGTAGAGTGATAGATATGAAGAAAAAATGGAGGAGAAGCTCACGAACAACGCCTAGTTTGCGGTGTTCTTTCAAAACCTAACAGAGACAGTAGTCAATCTCAGTCAGCGGCTTTACTTTCCGATTTCTTGAAAAAAAAGTGTGTTAAATTGATGTTTCGGAAGCAGATTCTCGAAAAGATGCGGCTCCTCGGCTAAATTAAAATACCTCACGAGGAGCTTGCCATGAATGAAATAGAAAGTTTCATACTAGATATTTAGTAAGCTATTGAGAATTGAGTACGGTTTCTGCGATAGCTATGAATATGGTGACTTCATCCAGGCCAAAATTTCAGTTAATGGTCTCTAACAGCAGATACAGGCAAAGGTTAAGGTATAAACAAGTGACCAACTGGTAGTTTCTGGAAAAACGAAAAATTACTCATACCACCGTTGAAGCTGTGTTAAATGAATGAGTGAAGCAATTGCCCGGTTCGTCGATGGCCTCACCGTCAGAACTGCGTGGCGAGTTCATTCATAGGATTCAGAAGATCGCGAGCTGAGCCGATTCTCCGGAAGATAGAGGAGTAAACTCAAAATGCACAGAAGCCCTTAGACGATGTCGCCGGACACGAACAGATTACAGCCAAACAAACGAAGGCGTATGTATTCTTGACGGGCAATATAGGAACGCAGCGCAGCCCCGGTCGTAAATTAATTCCCGAAGATGGAACGAGGAGAAGAATTTCTTTGCGTAATTTCTTCGAATTCTAATAGCGACCGCGGTGTCGCACGCGGCATCGCGTGCGGTACACGAAGTCGAAGCTCGTGACTATTACGTTGATTTCAGCAGATCGTATGAGAGACTCCGAAGAAGAAGAAGAGAAGTGTGAAAAATTCGCTAGCTGAATCTCATCGCAGCATAACTTTCAACTCGAAATCAAAGTTCGTAGAATAAAAAGGTAAAGGAAAGGGCGTAGGCATTGATCAGCCCCTAAGGACGCGCCGTTGCATTCGTGTTCCATTCAGAATCGTAGAGACATGGTGAATGTGTATTTGGTCTACGAAGTTAAAGGGTCTGCCGTTGTACACAGTCAGTGCCATTACCTTGCCAGATAGGTTTGCTACCAATTTACCCGACCCCGAATGAATGGAAGGCTTGGCTACCTCGGACGAGAACTTATCGCTCCACCGTGCAAGTGTCAGTAGCACCTCTTACCATTGCAGTAGGGCCTTCAATGTGCAATATCCTTAACAGACTTATTATGTCTTAAATAGCGTTATCGAACTATCTACAAGCGTTCGAATCTAAAAAATTCATTGGGCCGTATTTTCGCGTCGACATCGTCGGTGGACCTGATACGTCTAGACCTGAATCTGATGGCTAGAACGCAATTCCAAGTTTTGCACTGAAAGCAATACCATCGATGCGGAGATTCAAAGATCAGAGAGCTTGGAGATTGACCACAACGACTCAAATAGAAAACTTGCTGCTAAATAGATTTCCCCCTAATAATCAAAATATTTAGCTCCTGGACTCAAAAAACCCAACAGCGGCAACGACGCTAGAATCAGAGATTGATATGAACGAGGAGTCTGAACGAGAACTGTCGGTAGAGGGCGCAACACGTCGCATTGCTGGGCTGGTTCGGCTGCTGCACTAGTGAGGGAGGGAGGATAGAACTCTCAGATTAGCGCCACCTCCGTAAGTGGCCTCGGCCATGATTACTGTAGCCGGAAAGGGGCGGGGCTTCTTGGAGGGGTTGAGGAGGAGGGGGAACGGCCCGACCGCCAGGAATCGCCTTCATCGGATTCTGATCAAATTGTGAATCAGCAGGCGACCTCCCTATGGTCCATCGGTTCAGGGTAGTTGAGGAGAAAGGAAGGAACATTACGGACTGGTTTCCAAAGCCAAACTGGGGGAGTCTTAGAAAATTAAGAGAACCGGGACGCAGTTAAAGCCAAACAAATGCTGATTTTTCAATATTCTGTCCGTACAGCGCTCCACTGGCAATTTTTCAAGAAGATCATGGGTGGACAAGATGATGCTGCAAAAAATGAAGACGAAAACGTCATCTTCAGTATCATACAAACAAGCTAATTTTGTTCCATCTTTTAGCTAAATGCCAGGCTTTTACTTAGAACAAAAAGGCATCCACTAAATGACCATTGAAAAAATTAACATTATTTTGAATTCAATCCAAAATAAGAAAAGGGGATTATTCTCGAAGTTTTCTCCCTAAACACCTCGCAATCATTCGGGGTGATTATCCCGGTTTCAATAGAGTTGCTTAGACCTCCTATCGGTTCTTTTGCAGGCCCAGAGATATCGACTTCTGCTTTCGAACACTCTGTTTTCTGCTTAGAGCGCCATAGACACGTAAAATTATCATGAATTTTAGGTAGCAAGCCGCAGAATAATGCCTAACACTAAGAACAAAATTTGTCAAATGAATTTAGAATCCTCGATGTAAGAATGTACCAGAGAAGGCATTTAGGAATTTCGCCTGACAAAATCAATGAGTGAGGAAATTGCTGTTATGCAAAAACATTGTAGTTCTCACAAATGACTTCCTATGCACTTTCGCCCGTTCGTTTGTCACGGAGACTTCCTCCTAATCCTTGCTGATACCTGCGTTGACCAAAATACCATGGATCATGTCCTTTACTAACGACACAATGGTTATGTATCTCTATGGAGTCTTTGGCCACTCATTAACAGTGGGAAAAGTTCTGGCTTTAAACTTTCTGTCACAGGAATACTTTTTATTCTGCGACGTCCATTGGTCACTTCAAAAATGATAGTCGGTAGCGATTTGATAATTCGTGGAGATAAAGAGAGAGCGTGAGACAGGACCGATAGAAGCCATAGAGCTAAGTTTTGACGCCGACATATTGAGATGAAGAATTCCTCTCCAGATGTTAGCAGCGGCTCCGATTTCGTCGCATCAACGCCTTATTAGAGCGTCGAAGCCGCCGAGTATCATCTTCAGGGAGCTAATTGGGCTGAGAAGATGCAATTGCCGGAGGGGCGTCTTCGATTGAGCAATGAGCGCTCAAAAGTACTGATAGAGTTCGATGTTGCAAAATAATAATCAAACTGCGTGCTTCTCAACAGGCTAGCATATGAAAAAGTAAAGGTTCGAAAAGAATCTTTGGGCACTTGATATAGAAAATACAGCAACAGAAATGAAAGTTTTAGGAAGAGAAGGAAGAGAGGAATTGGTAGACGAGGATTATTTGTAAGATGCCTCAGTTTCTTTTTGGATTAGCGAAAGACGAAAATCGTGAGAAAAAGGACGGTATTCTCAGTTCTGAGACAGCAAATTCGTCTTGAACAGCTATAGAAAAACGCTACCCACTTTAATATCTCTGAGAATTTCACAATTGCAAGCTTTTGTGCATCATCAACAATAGGAAATCGCATAAATTGAAAAACAATCTTCATAAGCCTCGGATAGTCAAATCGGACAGCAGGTCTCCAGAATTTAAACTCTATTTAGATTCATTACCCGAGTAAATTCCTTCAATGGATTTCGTCCAGGACTCGGGTGAATGTAACCCAAATATGATTTATTGATTTGATTATTTATTCATTCATTCACTAAAATAAAACTGAAGCCTTGATAGGAGTCTTTCTATCCCTATGGAAAATAAGAGTGGAACAGCTTCTCTCGCACAGAAATCCATAAGCCCAACAAAAGGAAAGTGTTTCCAGTGATCGGTTTCATCGTATTCACTATTCAATAAATACAGTTCAATAAATATGTATCAGCCAATAAAACATGAAACTGTTCACGGAACAGAAAGAGATTTCTGTTGAGTTCGACTGTTGAGAGGAGTTCCACGAACTATTACAAATACTAACACAGAACAATTTTTACAGCGGGCTATTTCACTGAGCTCATCGGTTCGAAAAAGCCGGTCAATAGCTTCCAAACTTATAAACTCAGTGGAATCTCGAGAGCGTCGGTATTTAGACGCAGCTTAACAGATTCAATACCAGTAAGCATTTTAAGGTATTTGTAAAGAATATTTTGGGTAAAAGACGAAGTTCTGGAATGCGGTTCCAATTCATTTCAAGCTTGAGATGATATTTCCACTGTGTAAAACCAAAACATAGATTTTCACATTCATCATCTACCTTGGCAGAAGATTAACCAGAAGAAGTGAATTCTGGTTTTCTCTAGTTTATTAATTCTAGTTTATTTAAGACGAAAGATAACAGAGGGGATTTACTGGAAGGAAAAGAAGGCTTGTGGTCGAAGAAGATTGAGCCGTGCTCCTAGCGAAGGATGGCTGAAATGATAGACAAGCCGTGGGCGGGGCGATCTCGACGAACAGATAAACCCATCGGGGGCGGAAGCGACGGGGGCAAGATGGAGCTACCGGTGGACGCACTCGGCGTCCCACTTCTTCATTGGAGCACGACGGCGATGGGCGGGGCAAGAAGTAGGCGGAGCCAGACGTCTCGGCCAATCAGCAGCCACTGCTCGGCCACCGTCTTCTCCCATATTGCGCGCGCGCCATTGCGCAATGGGTTATGGTAATTATGCAGGTAAGCAGGCTAATATCATGCCCGGATTAGGCACTGGAGGGTCTGTAAGTGGACGCCTGGAGTGCATAAATGAGAAATTTTCAAGTAGTTTTCGACCTGGGACAGCGATAATGAGCCTTTCGAGGTGGATGGTGAGGAGGTTTCGTGATGGGAGTACAAACTGCCACAAATGGTTGGTGTTCGCGTTGGTCGTCAGTCGATAGTGATGGGACAGGGGATGGATGGGGGTGGTGTGATGGCCATGGTGATGTGTTGTTTCATCAAGCAGAGGGGCCGCCGAGTGTGTGTGACGAATCGACATTTCATCGCCCCCCACAGCCTCACACACACATTCCCTCTCACTCTGCTGCTCGCCCCGTTCGCGCCTCTCTTTCAGCATCACTTCGCACTTTTTTCAAGTTTCTCGCACTGTCTTCCTGAATTCTCTTCTGACCGGTTGTCCTTGAATCTTGGAATTTCAAATATTGCTTCAGACTACAGACTTGAGTCAATTAGTCAAATTTATTCCGGCTAAGGTTTCGTCAAATCCGCCTTCGTCAGAACTTGGAAGAGAAAAGAGAAGTGTTTGAGAGATCCCATCTTCAAAAACAGTTTCAAATTTTAGCGATGAATCAGAAGGCACTAGGAGAGAAAGCAATAGGGCCAACAGAACCAGACCTGGGAAAGTAGGCAATCAATGAAAGTGACATGCTCTAGTAGATACATGAAAGTTAGTGGCCCCCATCTGGGCCATCTTGGCCAACTGGCTTCAGTCTGTAGCATTTTACAATCTCATGCTTTTCTTTGAGGTTCAGCAAATTCCTCCACTGATGTGACAGCGGCCAGTATGTTTCACTTGGTTTTGTACCCAATTTTATTGCACACCAAAGTAATTTCAAACGGAGGCAACGGGAAAATATCGGACGGTCTTCAAGCTTTCTCTTGATCAGATCTACTATTGTGTCATCAGATCTACTACTGTGGAATCAAAAGGTTATTTTGAAAGTCTTTCCCCATGCTTTTTAGACCTTACTAGAGGTACTGGTAGTGTTATTAGATAACGCCTTTGCTGGGCCAGTCTAAGTGTCATTAGCCTTGAACCATGTTGAAGCCTCTGGAGACGACTTTGAGGGTAAAACTTTAGAAAAACGAAGATTGAATGAAACTCCCGCCTAGAATAAACCTCAAGAGGCATAAGAAAATATTTTCAAAAAGTTGTGAAATGTCACGGTTATTACCTCGTAAAGGACCTAGTAGAACGGCGACATTGTTCCGTGCATTTTTACATTATGCGTGAAAGGGATCAGATATCGTGAATCTCGTGAATGGCGTTTGACAGTCACTTTCATTGAAAATGGATATATAGTAGTAAATTTTGAGGATCCAGTCACTTTACACTCAATTTCAAAGAGTGAAGGCTTCGAAGATAATGGCACAATCTACCAAAAGGACCGACAGAGGGGTGACAGAACTGATGCTACGCCTTCCACAAAAGATTCAGTACTGGCTAACTGGCCCTGAGGGGTTGTGCGACACCAACAATTCTGCGCTTTCACCTAGTGCCTCTAGAGATTGAAATTAAGATTGAAAAAAGATTAAAAAATGTTGGAAGAATTGAGATTGAAATGTTAGTCTTTCTGAGTTGAAATATTCTACTTAGTAACCTCATCAAGCGCTTCAAGTGAGAGAACAATCAACGAAATCAGCGTCGACGCTCAAAGGAGAGAGAACTGGGAATGTGTTCAACAGAGCAATTGAGGTCTTGAGTTCTTTCCTGACTCAGATATCGGGCCCTCTAACTGCCAAAACCAGTTTGTTATTGATAATATCACCATATACTGGCTCATTACCTCACGTCAAGGTATATTGGGGGTTTATTTCGAGATATATGTAACGTACTATCGTGACCGTGTGACTGAGTAGCTCGAAATCCAGCCCCGGGGTGATAGATAGCGTGATTTTCATGAATCAGAGATCGCAGGTAATTCGGTCTTGCAAACGTATTCAAAAGATTTTAGAAATCCAAAAGCCTCTGCGTCGTTCGCCCTGTCGTTGATACACTCCAAAGGTACAGAACTGTTTCACGTAAACCGGTCAAGCCTGAACGGCACCATCTGGGGTTTACCAATTAGCCGACAAAAAGAGAATTTCGGCGCCGAGATTCAGCCGCTGTATCTAATTGTCCCTCAGCAATAATTGCCGTGTCGGCGGTATGTGTGTGTGGTGTCTCGAAAAAGCTCCCCCTCTCAATTTGTCCTCAGCGCGTGTCGGCTTTTGTAGTGGCTGCTACGGCACATAAGCGCCACCATGCGCGCACAGCTCACAGGTGTGCACATTTGACCGGTCGCGATGCTGTTCGAACAAGGTCACCGCCGGTCGCTGCTGGCTGGATGAGGAGGAAGAAGAGAACGAGGAGGAGGAGGACGAGGGCGAACGATGGACCCGAGGACCGGAGGACAAGGAAGCCAGCCGGACGCCGACAGACACCGACCGAACCGACGAACATCGATCCGGGGTTTTTTCCGATCGTCGCGCATATTCGATGACTCCTCGATTGCTATGCAAATTTCGTCTGAGCTTTGGGTCGTCGATGCAGAAGTACTGAACCGAGTTCGGCGTCCTATAACCGGGTCAATAACCACGAGTTTACAGGCGATAATTAAATCAACCCCGATGGTATTAGGTTCGGTCATAAGTAATCAGACATTTGCAAGCGTTCGGATTCAAGATCAAATTTTTCCGACAATGAGGGCACAAAACATGTGAGTTACTGATCTGTAGAGGGAGAAGAGCCCTACAGGTCCATGCATTCACTTTGATAAAGTTTGTGTTACTGTTACAATCCAAAATTCATTCCGCCCGAATCGCATATTCGCAACGGCTTGCTTCCCTCTTCCTATCTGCCGCAATGCTGACCAGTCGTTTGAACGCTCAAAGTAGGTTGATAAGAGAAATACCCTTGATCGTAGCACTGTCTACCCCTTGTTCTTGAAATTCAATATTGGATACTACCCAATCGAGCAAGGGCATGTTTGAACGCCCGACGGAGCTGGATCTGGTCGTACTGAGAAGCGATGTGGGGACAAAATCACACCAAACCACTCGTGGACTTCCAGGCACCCTTAGTGTTTCTCAGTTATCAGCGGTTCATAAACTAAGTCGAGTGTCTAGGATAGTAAACTCGATCGTATACCACAGTACATATCAGATGCTCGTAATGATTAATTTATCAGTATCAGTTGATTAATTTATCAGTATGAGTCAATTCATCATTCTCTTCGATTACTTATGACTCAAAATAATAGTTTAGCGGAGGTTCCAATCGGTTAGTGTTCTCCTTAAAGCCGTCGAATACCGCTTGAGCTCATTCTTAGAGCCTTCAAGGGCCTTCACAATCCACCTAGACAACAAACTGAAGCGCAGATCAGCGGAAAATATTATAATTTTTAATAACTCTGAAAGCGAAGAGTATCGTCGTCCACTGAAAACACTACTTTGGAGGAGAATCTACCGGGATCGCTTGGCGACGATGAGGTGTGGAGCGGACGGAACCTGAGGAATGTAATTGGGACCGGAGCGACCCTCTCAAAATTAAATCAGTTTCCAAATGGAAATCGAAATGAAAATTGAAACAAATAACGATTCAACTAGCAGTGACTGGAATGCTAATTAGGAGTGATATTCAAATACTGAAACCTTAGCGAACTGTCAAGAAATCACAAAAAGAGTGTCTGCCGCTTCTGAAATCCACGACCTCAACGCCGTCTCCGATTACCCACATCAACTACACAAATGTAAACATACCCAAGTCGGATGGTTTGGGAAGCTGATCCGTTTGGTTTATCTAACCCATTCGCGGTCTGCATTTCACCTGTCCGTCCGCTGCTTCTCGGTGTTTATGTAAACGGGCGAGGTGGACGCTCGCTGTCGCTCTTATAAACGTCCATGAAAACCGAGACACACACTCACGGACCCTCGAGGCGAGCCAAGGTTTGTATATACCCCGTCTGGAATGTAGCGACGGTTCGGATTTCTCAACGTCAAACGATGGCACTTACTAGTAAACTACGGCAGCGATAGTTGTATGACACTCCCTCTGGGGGTGGGTCGGATAGAAAGGTGAAAAGAGGTAATAAAGCTCTAAGTTCTCTCTTATTGATAAGGTAATAAAGTGTCATGAAAGTTAAAAATGTAAAATCAGTGCCCGTAGTACCCGCAACCGCATTTGTGTTTCATTCAGAGTCATAGAGGCATAGTGAATGCTTATTTGGCCTATACAATGAATTACGGGAGCCAGTGGCTATACCAAGTTGTCTTTACCATCCCAGACAAGTCTGCTACCAACTGACCCGACCCCGGAGGGATGCTACACTGGAGCGGGCGGGGATCGATCACTTGACCGTGCGAGTAGCTGCAGCATTTCTTATCACCATACCACGCACGCCTAGGTAGTCGCAACGAATTTTTAAAAAAAGATATGAAGGTACAGATAATATCAATCTTTCACTGGAGCTCCACCCAGCTTTCACGAGGCAGAGAAATAAGAGCGTACCTGGATATAGTGATTAACGAGGTAGTGAAGCGGGGAAATAGCGGAAAACGTCATTTCCGGCAGGTGAAGCGCCGATTGCGCGCGGAAATTAGCATCTTCTGAGACTTTCGCCAAGTTTTTCTGTTATTCAGAACACACAATGACGCACTCGAACGGTTCACGAATACGGTCTGAGGATGATTTCGTCTTCTTTCGAAAAAGGCTCTCTTCACTACTCATTGAGTAGGTCCAACATTAAGAAAGAAATTGACACTTTCCTTGAGAGCTGTTGCAAGCCTTTCAGAATTTCTTTCTATGCCTAGCATCTCATGGATTAACGGAATATTTTTTGAAAAAAGATCTAAGAGTGATAAAGGTGAAGGTGGACGACGTTAATCAATCATTTGAGATAGTTCGCTGTATAGTTCTGTGATTTCACCTTTCCAGACAATTCATGTACCAATTTAACTACGAATCTTAAGAGAAAATATTGTTTATCTCGAAATCAAGTCTTTCCTAAGAATCAGATCTTCCTACCGTATAGATCAACCGAGAACCAATGGTCCTGTGAGTCTTTTTTGTCCCGGTCATTTTTCGACGTGTAAAAAAAGGAAAACGAAAAAGTATGAATGCTACAAACAAGTTGCGTCATTGTGGTTATAGTCAAAAACGTGGTAAAACTTGACTGCCAAATCGCTAAATAGTACATATAAGAATCTTGCTCTCTTTCAAATAGAAAACATAGAGTAATGATTCGATCACACAGACTCAGCAGTGAACAATGGCAAAGAGGTGCCATTTGGAGTACTTCTGATGCGCACTCGTTACTGTTTAGTCTCCAACCCTCCTCAACTTATCACTTATCAACCAGGAAAGCTCAGCTCCATAATCGAAAAGCGCTTTCAGGGAGCTCCTCGGCGGCGTCCTTCCGGGCCGTATTAATTGTGCGCAGGTGCGTCGTTAATCCGCAGCACCTTCGCTAGCGGGCTGTTTTGATCTGGACAGATAACGACTAACTGATTGGCTCAGATTCGAGCTGTACCCTAAGACGAAGCGAATAATAAGCGGATCTCTCCAGCCACCTGCACTATCGCGTTCGGCCAAACCAACGAAGCCCTGGATGGAGTTCCTAATCGCCAATCGGGTTCGATAGCAATATGTTTGAGAGCTGGCTTAGGTTATTGGCTTCTTTTGGTAGATATCGATGAACATTGATAAATATCGATAATTGTCCTTGTATTTGGTATGTCTATCAAGGTGGAACGTTCTAATCGAGTGGGCTAACGTTTGGACCATTTTCTTGAGAGAAGGGCGCAGCTCGAGGTAAAAATTTGAAGATTTGCGAAACTATAAACTAACATACAGTCTCGGGATGAAAATGCTAGAAATTGATTGACTTCTGAGCACAGTGTTAGGTCAAAGTGCTTGCCCTACCAATCTCTTGGGAATGCACCAGACATCCGCAGTCACCAAAATAAACTGCAACTGAGTCGAGAAGCCGTTATTACTAGAAGTTGGTTCATAGTCCTCTCACCTCAATATTCACCTATAAAGCTGTCTCAGCTCTGTAAGTCAATATTGAGGTGAGAGGACTATGTAGGTGCATCCGACCAAAGGTTTCGCGCTCAGCTACCGTTACCACAATCCAAAAATAACCCACAGTAATCTCCGCTTCAATTACGTTTTTTCTTTTTCTTTCCATTCTTCATTCCTTTACAATTCTACTGTTTGACTCATTGTCCGAGACTCCTATGTGATATTGTGACTAAAAATTGAGACGATGTCGATGATATCATGTCGTACTCATTGATTCGCCGATTTGTTCCAAACCAATTTTCAAATGTGGGTGGTGCAGTGGTAGGATGCGCTACTGGCACCCGCACAGTCCAGCGATGGACCCTTGTCCGAGCTATCCAAGCCTTCCGTGAATCCGGGGTTGAGCAAATTCTTCCCAGACTGTCCGGGAAGGTGAAGACACTGGCTTATTACAGCGACTGGTGTTCGAAAGTCTTTGTAGAGGCCTAACGTAAGAAACATTCACCACGAGTCTACGAATTGAACGGAACTGGGCAATGCCGAAACCTTCACCTTTTTAGATTTACCCTTTAAAAGCAACTCTCCAACGTATTTCTGGAGCCAGAGCAGTGATGGTACCGCCGAGGCGTTGGCGGAGTGTGAGCAGCGGCTCGCAAGGTCCCGTGACGACGATCTCGGGTAATGAGAAGCGCGTCCCATGTGTTGGTTTACTGCCAGTCGTCATTCGGAAATGGGTAAGAATTGAATAAGGCCGGCGCCGATGCCACCGTTTAGCCGAGATGAGAAGTGTCCAACTATAATTGGCTATGCCGGCTGGGCCGGAGCCATTCTCAGAGCCGCTTTAGCTACTTTTATCGGATCCCCATCCAAGTGGATAAGCGTGGGGACGGGGGAGTTGATAAGAGGGACATTTGAGCAAAAAAAAGAAATCATTCTCGGCGGAGAAGCTGGACTCAAGGATAACTTTCGAATTGGTAAATGATCTAGAGGAATGAGCCTGTCCAGCATTGTAGCTCCTTCAAAGAGAAGAGTTTGAATATGCCAGACCTATCCGGCTCAGATTCTAGAAGTAGCTAAGCCACGATTGGGTTTATCACTCACAGGGTTAAATATTTTTCATTCCGGTAACAGCTTCCAGGAACCCATGGAAAAGTGCCTCACAAGAATTGTTCCAATAATCCGCACGGGTTAGCTGAGGTCACCCTAGATCTGCTTAGATGAAACCTTCTGAACTTGATTGGTCTTCGTAATTTCCAAAGATTGCGTGAGCTGTTTAGCTCAGCTCATTAAACTGATTCAGATCAGTTGGTAGAGCCCGGAGAAACTTCTGTTCTAGAGGATCATACATGCAGTAGCGGTCAAAAAGATATGAGATCTTACATTTTTGGGCACAAATAGCTCAAGTCAAAAGGAATCTAAATACAATTGACAGTTCTGACAATTCCACTTCAAAATTGATCGAATCATGCCACTGCCTTGAATTTTTGGTTTCTTCTTTAATTATTTCAAAGTGATTTTCATATGGTATATTTCAAACAAAAATATTTCGAGAGTCGAGCGTAGGCTCGCGCTGTGGACTGGCGTATATGCATGGAAATAAGCGGAATTCCTGCTTTATGGATGCAGGCAAAAAAAAATCAAGGTTTGCAGCATTTGTCAATGTTCTCCAGGCAACGGGAGGAACGGTTTGCCACCACGTTCTAAGGAAATGATCTGCGACACCACGCCACTTCAGCAGCTCGAACTGCTCTAAAGAATGCATCTGATGGAGTAGACATGCTCCTAGCACAGAATGAGTCAGACTGACTGAAACCCATGGAAAAGTGCCGGACGAGAATTGTTCCAATAATCTCCTCGGGTTAGCTGGGTCACTTTGGATTAGCTTAGATTGAACATTCTGAACTTGATGACTCAAATCTGTCACACATATCTACATATCTCTTCGAATGGAACAAGTTGCTGCTCAGGGATAGCTACACCCATCTCTCCCAGCTTCCTGGGCTCAAAGGAAATGGGGTGATTACAGATATTGTGTCGAATTTAGATATCCACAAATGACGATCCGGAGAACGACAACTGAGGAAAGTTCATAGAAACAATTAATATAGAGGAACCTTTCAGACTACTCCGGAAGATTCCGGAGCCAATAAGAACTTCTAAGACAAAGAATCGATTACAAAGCGGTGCTGGTCAGAGCACAGCGAGGAGCTAGGAGAGCCATGAGTCAGTCAACCGAGCCTGCACATGATTTTACCCCCTTATTTAGAGAGGGCCTTCTAGCTATTGTACGAATACTGGGCGTGTTTTTTCGCAGATTTCCCGCTGTTTGGAAAATAAGGCTAGAAGTCCGATGTTCTATCTACGGAAAAGGACGAAAGTGCATATATAATAGATTGCACCAGAAAGTGCGACTTAGTAAGCATGACACGTTTTTAAAAATTCTGCAGGAAATACGAGTCTCCAGGGAGAATGTTGAGCAGAGGTGAAGCAATTGAACAAATGAGGAGTTTATTGCTAAGGTCAGCCCACCTAATGAACCTCTTGAGCGATTAAGTAATTCGACTACTGTGAACGGGACATTTTCATTTCAGACGTTTCTTCGAATTCGTCCGCCAAAGTACAACGGCGAAGACGTCACTGCCGCCATGCCCTTCCCTGTTCGTCATCGTCGTCGTCGTCAAACTTCTCTACCGTAGCATCGTCGACAAAGTCTTTCTCTACCGTAAGACAGCAGATTTCTTCGGCGGCCGCCTTCTCCAAGAGAGGCAGCGAGACGGAGCGGGGAAGCGCAGCACGAGATCGAGAGCTGAGGAGATGAGGAGACGGCGGCTCTGAAGAGGCGAGCGCAGGAAACAATTATAAGCTCATCGCCGTCGTCGTCGAGAAATTGAGATTACCTACGTAAATGAAAAGGCACAGCGGCTCGTCTCGTCGTCTCATAGCCGCCTACGAACAAGCGATGGGGTTCGAGTGATAGGAGAAATGGTGAAGAAGGCAATCTTCGTGGCACAAACGTAAGGACACGCCGTGTTTCACACAATTCGTAGAAACATGGTGAATGCGAATTTCGCCTTTACAAGATCTTGCTGGGACCAGCCGCTATACCAGTGTTTTTGCCTTCCCAGACAACTCTGGCACCAATTTACCCAACCGCAAAGAGATGGAAGGCTTTGGGGGGATTAAGAGCAAAGAGATCAGTCGTTCGATAGTGCGCATGTCAGCAGCACCTCTTACCACTGCGTCACCTTAGTAAGGAAGAATTATACCGAAAAGTTTTTATCATACCTTCCCTTACACAAATGACAGACTTAAGTCAGTAGGTCGATCATTCCCTATTTTTTGGCCTCACCAGTACCTTTGTAGACGAAGGAAAGGTCGAAAAGTCAGGCTGCAAACCGAAACACGTTCAGCTTACGAGGATGAACCTCATTTCATAGAAAAAGGTCGCAAGATTCACCAGTTGGCTGAACAGCGTTTGTCCTGCTGGTTGTCAATTTTGCTGGTTTATCAACCGAAAAATGTAACCAGTTTACTTTTTCCACTAAATATGAAGGCAACAGATGAAAGTGTAGACCGTTGCTTAGGAGGGCACAGGAGGAAGCGAAGCGAGTACGGACTTCAGTCGACGTCAGTATGCACTAGGAAATTTCTAAATAATATCTGAACTTGTCCACTTCCTCGACTAAACCGACAATTGAATCCTCGTTTCCTCTGGAGCCTGGTAAATTGGTACCAAACCTGCCTGGAAAGTTGAGGACACCGACTCACGGTTGTTTTTCGTAAGATAATGTAAAAGCCGAGAATGCATTCAGCAGGCCTTTACGATTCTGAATAGAAGGCAAATCCATAGCCTAAGGGTGAAACCTCACTACTCATTCAGTAGAAGCAGGGCATGTTTGATATAGCAACAGAATTTGCTTACAATCTCTGCTTGGCCCGATGGAAATATTGCTATTCCCTTTCCCCAAAAGCCGTGATAACAGACGCTACTTATGACCGCACAGTCGAGTGATTGATCCCGCGGACTAGCGGTACCTTCCACCGTTTCGGGTGAAGGTGCAACCAGACTTGTCTGGGAAGGTAAAGATGCTGACTTGGTACAGCTACACCTCGCAGGTCTTTGCATGGACCAAATGCACATTCATTCATTTCTACGATTCTGAATTGAACGCAAGTGCTTCGGCGTGTCCTTAAAGGATTGCTCAACGCCGAGTGCCTTCACCTGTGACTTTTGTACTATAGAAGAACTGAGCCGCGCAGCAGACATCATCGAAAAGGAAAACTGAAAAGACGAAGACGTCCGACCACCGGATGCTGACGGAAATATGAGCGATGATGACGGAGACGATGCGCAGCTCGTGGCGCGGATCGACGTACAGATAATACCATCATGCATCATTATTCTCGTCAGCGATGCGTAGCCGGCCAGCCTGAATCTCTCCCACCCGCAGACACGCGCATTGACAATGAAGGACTCCGATCAGGTTGAAGGAAATTCGTGAAATCGTCATTGGCGCAGCGAAATTGACCGCTGAGATTGGAGAGGTTGTGGTGAGGCCGTCAGGGACTTACAATTCGGACGGCTCAGAACGACATCCAAACACATCTACATTTCTCTTCTGTGAGATGAGATGACGTTTGAGCGAGTAGTTTCCTGAATATTTTTCTCGACTTTCAAGGATTGGACGAAAGCGAAACGCGACGAAAAGTTAAAAGCATTTGCCAATCTCGGAAGCAATTCCAGTAGTCCACGTAGCCGTCCTAATGCTCGAGCACTTAATCCTATTCGATCCGCGAATCGCCTTGTTGCCAACGGTTTTCTTGCTAAGGAGATCAGATACACTTCTATTATGAAAATCAACCAAAAGATCAGTACGGTAGTACCTCGAAGAATGTGCTGTCACATATCCTCACAGGAGTTACGTAAGAAATCGTGTTCAAGCTGATCCGGATCAGTCGGTAGTTGGAAATCCTTCACTTATGAATACAGGTAGCAACCGGAAATTTTGTAGTTATCAGGGATTGTCAAGGATTCCAAACAACATGTAAAAAACACAGCACAAGAAGTCGTAAAGTACCACTTGGGATTTAAGTTTCTGAGTTAAAAAGGGGGTTTTCAAGTCATGAGGAGGTTTTAGGTCCCCTCCACACTCCAAAAAAATGCATCAACACGGCGACATTCCAGTTTCAGGACCGCCTTCACGGGTTTCTACTAATTGCACTAGAAGTGGATGTTCTTATAATGTAGCTATGATCATTTGCGGATCAGGCGGGATTCAAACCCTCGTCTAGGCCCAGTCAGGACATTGTGATGTTAGATCACTACACCACTTTGCAAAGTGTTCTTTTTCCGTTCCACTGCTCGGGATACATTTTGCCTGCCTTATTTTACTTGCAGTTGCGCGCGTTCCTATTCATTTATTGAAAAATTCCGTGTGCCCATGGTATCGTTTGCGCTGACAGGCCTGAGCTGGTGAGCATTCAGAGCGGTCGAAAGTTCATAGAGCAGCGAATAGACCAACAAGAACGTAGAAAATGGAGCAGTGTTACGTGATGTGGAGCCAGGATGAGCAGAAGCTTCCACAATCTGTCCTGTTAAGTTAGAAACGGCGCTTATTCTGAAGCACTACCTTTACAAACGATCTGTGGCGGGTCCGATTCCCTTGAAATTACTCAAGTAATTATTAATGTAGATAAAGATGTACGATAAGAAGCATCGCTATCAGGGAAAAGAGTGGTTCTGACAATTACATATATAAATTGAACCAACAATCAGGTAGAGAAAAGGAATGGCAGGTAGTTTGATTTTACCTGAGTATTCCTTTTCTGTCGACGCACCAAACTTATTCAGCTTGAAACAGGTTATATGAGTTCCACTCTTCTTTCGACACCGTGCTTCCGATTAGACTTTTTTGCTACAAGATATAGTCTAGGTTTTAATGAGAATCTAACGAGAGAGTTCAGTGAACTTCCCACAAAGATTCCAATCAAGACCTATATGGTTTTGTAGAGCATCGACTGGCGATTGCAGCGGTATAGTTTGTTTTTGCTAAAAACAAACGGGTGGGCCCAAAAAGGGTGAAAAATCTTGACCAGTGGCGATAGCGCTTTTATAGATATGCATAACCACTATAGATATATAGTACCATGGTGGCTCTTTGACCCACCCATTCGTATTTAGCAAAAACAAATTATACCGTTGTAATCGCCATTCGATGCTCAACAGAACCAAATGTATAGGCCTCGATTGGAATCTTTGGTGGATGTTCACTGAGTTCCCTTGTATAATAAGAACAGATTCAAGTGCGAGAATTCAATAGCGATTTTGAGAGACCTCGGCAAAGTTTCAAATAGTAAAATAGGCAGGCCTAAGATTAGTGGAAATGTTTGTCATCGATGAAGGCAATAACTCATCAAAGTAGTCTCCGCAAATAGTGAATGCGAAAGGCAATTTCGCGCGAAAAGTCATCGATATTACTGTTGACTCGAGTAGTAGTGCGCCAGTCACGCCCATATCTTAATTCTATTTACATCGCTTCGACGGTCCCCAGAGTGATAATTAAGAGCAGAAACTGGGGTGATACGGCGATGTGACCATCGAGACAAGCAGGCTGTTTCTTCTTCACGCTCGTCGTGGAGACTACGCAGTCGTTCTCAGACTCAGTCTACCGTATCCCCACGGGAAGGACGACGACCTCGAACGTCTCCGATTTCCTCAGTGCGCGAAAAGATTTACGATGTGGGTGGCGCGAGGTTAATTGGGTGAAAACGTGCGTAATAGCCGGGCGTTTACACTTAAACGTCTTACTATCGCAACACAATTACGGCCGAGTAGCATGACGGATCAAGTTTCGGTGATGCGCACATCCAGAGAAAGGGTCCAGCTCTTGGGGCACATTAGTTGCCGTTAGAAACCGAAAACCAACGATTTTTTCGCTCTGCTTAAAAAAAGGGAAAAGAGATAGAACATTCTCCCTTTCGTTGATGATCCCGTGCCCAGTGCACCTTGGTCGTCACTTCTGTCTTTTTTCTTTTGCTTTGAACCCTCCTCAACTACATGGCCTGCCGCGAATATAAGTCCGTCTGCTCCGTTTCTGTTCAACGTTAAGTAGCAAGCCTAAGATCGTCAAAGATAAAAGAAAATGTAACAAAAACTCATAAATTGAACCATAACAGCTTCACTCCAGTAGATTTTAACGTTTACGCGCAGATGGCGAAAATTTGTTAAGTAATTCGTTCTGAGTAGTAGTACCATGGAACGATTATCTCAAGATCTTGAGAAAGTGTCTTGCATTTTGTTAAACGAATAACATCGAACAATTTAGAGAACGTGGCGTAAGGTGCAGGGTTTCTCAGAACCGCGTGCTGGATCATGGCTGTGAGTTGAGCAGGTGACGATAAACCCTGGTAAACTGAAAGCAAAAGTGAATAAATTCGCAAACTTTTGACGAGCGAGGTCAAACAGGGGCTTCTTCGAGGAAGGTGCATAGTACAGCAGTCTTTCTGACCGCCAAATATCAGGGTTTTTTTCTGATCAAGCCATCAAGCGCAGTGGAGCACTTTATCAAGCTCCTACTGGATATCTAAGCAAAACGTACGATGTGTTGGTGGAGCAATCAAGCACCTTTCACCACATCAATTCCATAACTGTCTTTTGGATAGCCTGTCTATACCAACAACTCAGAGACCAAAACTAGCCCAAAATCAGCACCATTAGTTTCCCGCGAGTTTTCGTTTTTGCATCATCATCTTACTAATCCACGGAGAACGACCTCACCCGAAACCAGCGCTGTGCGCTTTCCACTTTCATTCATCTGGCTTTGCAACCAGTACGTCTGACAGTAGTCAGAATGCAAAAACGGCACCGGAGAGCCTATTTAGTACCAGTTCCTCCAGCCGTCCTGTCACTACCTCACATATCCTCCAAATATGTATGGACGCTCAGCGGGCACTCTCACATCTCCTCGACGGGTGATTATGATGCATATCGTGCAGTGCGGTGCTACCAGTTTTTCAGCGTAACGCAACTACCGTCGGATTACTGTAAGTTGTAGATCTTTTGTGTGGCAGCCGCCGTCGACCTGAGCGCGTTATGGTGGCCGGATGCGGAGCAGAAGAACCAGTACATCGATGGGTAATCACCGCGAGGCGTCCGATTATCCTCCCAACTCACTCAGCCTCACTACAGGTAACTCGACCGCAGAAAGGTTCGCCGAGGGAAGCTGTCCGAATAAGCGGAGCGGTAAACAGCACAGAATAATAGGGCGAAATATCCTTCTCCGATAGCAATTATCCTAAGGGTAAGGTAAGTATGCGTTCCCCATTCTCCTATGATTCTGAACGGGAGACGAATGCACGGCGCGTCCCCAGAGATTGATCACTGCCAATGTCTTTACCTTACCTTTTAGGATTAATTAGATAAGATAGCTGCATTGATTCAAAGCGAAATATCCCTCTGCGAGAGAAATCATGCTAAAGCCAGAAGTAAACGCTTGCCGTTGGTCCCCAAGGATCCGCCAGGCATTCGCTTTCCATTCAAAATCACAGGAGGATGGTGAACGTGTATTTGGCGTTAGCAATGATTAACTAGGGCCAATCGTTGTTCAAATCAGTGTATTTGCTTCTCCAGACTAATGTGATACCAATTTACCCGACCGCGGAATTGCGGACAGATTGTTAGCCTTAATGAGTATCTATCTCTCGACCTGCGGGTGTCAGTAGCTTCTCTCACAACTGCACCATGAACGCCAAAGAAATTCCTCTATGAACTGATAATCCGAAGCTGTTCCGTCCCTTTGTGATCTATTGGGATACTCGGATGTCTCTATTCTTTTACTGTCCACAGTACTGAGAAGCTTTGAGGAACGGTAGTACTTCTCATTCATGAGGTGGCTCTTCTCAATTTGTTTCCATTGACTGATTTCTCTACTAGTGAGGGTATTCTATTCGATTAGCACACGATCTATGTAGGTGTGATGTCTTACTTAAAACGTTGCTTGGTAACTTGTTCAGTTACATGCCGATGGTCACGCTTCGAAGCTGACCTTTTTCGCATCTAACGAGGCATGATCTCCTAAGGTATACCAGACTTATCTAACACTTCGGACTTTGCAATTCTTATTTGAAGAATTTGCACCGTTTGCGAGATATTTCGAAAGGAAGGATCGATATGCCGGTTAGATAGTGAAAAAGAAGAAGACAGAATGGCTGCGGGCCTCGCGGACGAGCTCCTGTTAATGGTAATGGTCTAATGTATTAGGAGAATGATTTATTTGAGAACCTAATATTGTTCTCATTCCTCGTGTTCGCCACAGTCGACAGTGATCTGGAGACGCGAATGAAAATCGAATTGGGCCCGCACGTTCAGTGATGTCATGCCATCTAACTAGTTACTGACGTAGTAAGAAAGTGACGCCACCACGACTTCACATAGAAGATACTCTAGGAATCAAATCCTGGATAGCCTTGCCGCAGTCCTGCTCTTCGAGAAGGCCGAGTGCCGGCTCGTCGGTGATGTCCGACCGTGAAAATATCAACCGAACCGAAAAAAGAATCGTGGACGAGGTTAATTTGGAGCGCGCGCGACAACCTACATCCATAGACGAGGTCACCTACCTCAATCGTACACTCCGGTAGCTAGTAACCGCCGCATATGAATGACCGATAGCCGTGGTTCCGAATACAATTAGTGCCATCTCATACCGAACCCCACCGAGTCAGGACTGGGGACAGTCGGAGAGGAGTACAATGGCTTACGGTAAGCTAAGACGAGGAATGTGAATTGTGAAAGACCCACTGTCGGTGTGTTGATCGGTAGGAATATCGCGAACACATCGAGTCGCTTGACTGCGGTCGGTCGTATACTACGTACATATGTGTCCAGGCTAACTAAGCGTCCTTCCCAAATAATTCTGGGCCCAGAATCATCATTGGTGAACCCCCGACAAACTCCGAAATATAGCCCGAACGGTGTCCACCCTTGTCTACTTATCCTAAACTTCCTATGTTAAACGCAATCTATCATCGATTCTGCCGTCTGGTTCTGGCTACGCCGCGGCTTCGGAAACCGCTCGTCCACTCGTGAATCTGGGCCCTGGTTTCCCCTTCTAACTCTATGGGTGAAGCTAAAAGGTGAAGGAGTTGTCGTTTATCAGTGCCCTGAGGGCGCGCCTCCGCATTCGCGTTCCATTCAGTTTCGTAGAGGCTTGATGAATGCGCATTTGGCCTATACAATGACCTGCTGGGGCCAGCCTCTATACCATGTCGGTGCCTTTACCTCACTAGACAAGCATGGTATCAATTCACTCGACCCCGAAGAGATGGATGGTTTGGGCGAGCGGGGATCGATCACTCGACCGTGCGGATGTCAGTAGCACTGCACCATGAACGCTACATTTCGTGAAGATAGAATTACAAATTCTCCTCAGATTTAAAACTGTGCAGGTGGAAGAGTTCTGGGAAACTGATGCCCAATCGTCCCCGAGATCGGTTTTGTGGCAAGGATGCTTTTTTATACCTTCTCAAACCCAGAACCATTAAACGGTTCTCTTCATTTAATATCGTCCCTTTCCTTTTGATACCTTCTACACCGTCATTTTCTGATTTCAAAATACAACAGGGGCACGGAACATCAACTTGTTGTCGTAATTTTTAACGTTTTGGGTGGCGATTAGCATCGGCTGAGGTGAAGGTGGAGAGATGAGGAATACGCCGCGCTACGTAGCACAATGTTTGCATGTACCGCAGCGCCGTCCAATTGAACACCTCGACAACGGGTAATTATGATAATTGAATAGCGAAACATTTTGCAGCACAAGACAATAGGAGTTGTGGAATGGCTAGCCGAAGACCTTGGTGGCCAGCGAGCCTTTCAATCCTCACACCTACATAATTATCCGTCTCTACTACGGTAACTGGAATCACGACGGCCAGCGAGCTCAAGGACAACGTGATTTCGTCCATTCCGCTAGCGATTTGATTCTGAAGTGAATTTCAGGGAAAAGTAGAGAAGATGAAGAGCAGATATCTGTGAACCATCAGTCAACAAAATTGTCGCCACTCCTCATTAATCGACTGATTACAACATCATCACGCCGGAGATGAACATCTCGTCCTTCCTTATTCAGGACACTTTACTAATCCATTATAGCTGAAAAAACCCTACGAGATCAAACGGAAGGTATGCTGATCCAAGAAACTCATCCATCTTGACCAACTGATCGCAAACGCCACCTATGTAAACACTGCTTGCATAGGCAGCTGAGACGAGTTCTCACCTGCTCAGATGATTGACAGGACCCCGATTGACTTACGATGGCACGCGGACGCTACGGCACTGAAGATGGGAGGGAGTAGAGGTATAGATTTTCTGGTAGAACAAGATACAAGAAGATGAAAGAACAAGAAAAAAAACCAGGAAAATCGTGCAAGAAGAACGACTGATAACAAAATCGATAACAGGATGATAGAGTGAAATATTAGGTGGACACCTGCTGCTAGTTATGCATTATGCCTATTGTTTTTCCCATAACCTTAAGCAGTTCAACAATTCCCGAGTTCCCTCTCTTTTCAACGTCGGCTTCGATATATACCATTGGCTATCATACTTATGCCTTTCGAAATTGTCAAGTTGAAACTTGAGAAACAGTATATTTTCGAATGGAGTTTTAGCTCATTAAGCTCTAGAGAAATAATGAACTTAAGAAAGTTGTACATGAAGCTGATTACATTTTCAGTATAAACCTTAAACAACAACCCAGTACACTTTGGAATGAGTAACTTTCCAATTCAATGATATCCCACTGTTACCACAAGGAATAGAACAAAAGTGAGGGTGTTGGAGGTCTTATAGAATTTTCGAAAAGTCCTTCATAGAAATATTTCCCGGAGTTTCGCTGCTCTATTTGGTCCATCAGATCTTTCTTCAAAACCGAAAACATCCCCGGTCTTCGCAGAAAACGCTGCCCCACTTTCCACAGCGTTCAGGACAGCTTCTGGACGACATTCCACCGCGGTTGCGCATTATTCCTAGCACATTAGGACATGGATTCGAAGTGGGAGCGTTTCTTCCTCAAAGTAGTGGAGTACTAAGTAAATGTTGATTAGTAAATTTATTTCATGATCCGGTGAAGTTTACCGCATTACTGGTGAATTGAGGTGTTCAGCAGGTTTTTATTGTATCTCAAGCGTGCCTATGAGCCCCCATTTTTGCTCGTCCTTCTGCTCCTCTTTATTCTCGCCCATTGCACAGACCTACACAATGCTCTACGCGACCAACTTCCGATAAATGTCAACATTGCAGTAACGTCAGTTTTGATCTTTGTTTAAGAACACCCGAGATTGATGTAAACCTTTTATTCGGCGCTGTGGCCTCCGTCTGAACTTCAGGATTTGTATCAATTTTGGGTGACCCTAAACAAAAACTAAACACTGATTTCGATTCGTTTGCCCTGATGACTAGAACTAGACCAGAAGCTACGGTAGCCAGCAGCAGCGGAGAAAACCTTCAGTTGTGGACAAATCAGCCGGCCTTTCACTTGGACGAGTTGCCGAGCGCCTCGAGGCGTGAAATCGACGAGGCACTGAACGAAATCGACGAATAATTCATCAGATTTGCTTCCGTGGAGCTGCGCAGCTCTTAAATTGACAGCCTCTTCCGACGACCATCTCTGCCCCCACCCTCGGCACTTAGTTTTATTGCCCACCACCGACACCAACGATGGCAGCGGCAATTCGTTAATTAAGATGAAGCCAAGGCAAACACTCGCATATGCTCACCACCAGAGCGCCCATGAACCACAACGAGGGATTTTTCTGGCATTTCTGCTAGGAGAGCTGGAAAGGAACCCACTAGGATAAAGGATAAGTTGGCTTGGTAGTTTATCCCTCCCAGATGCTTGACGTGTTTCCCGGACCTCTAGTTTAGTGTGTCATTTCTACTTCGGTGACAATTGAAAACGACCTGTGATGGAATTCAGAGGTTTCAGAGTGTTCAGTTTTATGGTTCGCGGGTATGACCTAGGAACGGACGGCTATTACGTTTTCTCTAGTCATTCTTATCTTCGTTTTCTTTCAGAGGCGTTTAGAATTACGGGATTCATAACCACGCATGCGAGTTTCCATTTCCTTTTAAAAGTAATCTCCGAGTCAAGATCCTTTAATTTGAGTGTCTTGTAGGGTAAGGTTCATTTGAAGATGGAATGTCATCATATCCAGTCTTTCGACTTAGGTAAAACTCTAATTTAGCTGCAATTTAGACGAGTCCGCCGACATTTCGCCTCGACGAGATCTGAACTTTCTACTTCCGACGCCTGACCTTACACCACTCAGTTTTATTTGTCTGCTGAGGATCTTGACTTAGCAGACAAATAAAACTGAGTGCTCTGAACTTGTTGTGGTGTTTCGAATCTGGATGGTCAAGTCCATAATCATCGTCAGTATATATCAATCAAATTGGAGAAAAACGTAGCTAATCTCAATGGTGAATCGTTATGGTCCAAAAGTATCACTATGAACCAATAACTATTCCATTCATTTTTTTTCACTTTACAAAAGTCTGATGCCAAAAAAGTGGCTACGCACTAGAAGTTCTGAGCAGTTGACTAGACTTCTTGTGGAGGTGATCACCTGGGACACTTTCCAGTCACTAGAATGGCTGGTCAAACCTCAGTTTTGTTTTCGAAAAAAACACCACGAAAACATGGACCAGCAAACGATTCCTTTTATTCAGGAGATTGTTGTGGAGCTCCTTTATCAAAACCTTGCTGGGCTGTGACTGGATCTCATGCCATATGTAATTCTCCACGAAGGGGCTGGTAAACAGCATTATATTGTCTGATTTCACTTAATCTTTATTATACAATTGTTATCAATTGATTATTATCAAATACTCAATTTACTTCTTGTATGCCTATGTCCATGTTTTGAAGCATACATGTTGGTTAAGCACGTTAATAAGCAGTAAATAAATAGATAAATAAATATCTGCTCCATATATAGACCATTTTAGGTTCACCAAAGACCTGCCTGTTTTCTTCTCGTCGACTCGCTACCCTGTTCTGGCTACGAAGCGCTGAAGCGGAAAACATGACTACCGTAGCCGTCGAGCAAAGGCGGTTGCATCTTCATTTTCCGGTGATGGCCAAAGGAGGCGGAGAGACGACGGAGCGATCAACAAGTAATTTTTTCCAATCGCACGAAAATACGCGAGACGCGCCGCCGCCGTGAAATATTCAAAAGCAGTCAAAATTTCGTAAACGGAGCAGGAAATTGCCGATTAATTCTTTGTTTTCGAAGGCAGCCGCCTGGCCTTCGACGACGACAATAGCAAGGAAGCGGAGCTCAAGAACAACCACTAGAGCGGAGAAGATGAGATCGAAATGTCCCAACACCTTTGGAAGGAGGAATCCTGCCAGGTATTGTTTGTGCGTTTTATCATATAATCGCAAGGAAAGGGCATATATAGATGCGCTCGTAACACTGCGTCAGTGCAGCAACTGATACGATGGAACACGAGGCAAGCGTTTCTCTAGCTTAGTTACATATTTATTTGGTCGCGCGTGGTGCAGTGGTTAGGTGCGCTAGTTTCACCCGTGAGGACGAGCGATCGAATCTGGACCAAGTTAAGTAGGCCCTCCATACCTTTGGAAGTCGGGTGAGTTCGTGATAGACTTGTCTGGGAAGAAGGAGACACTGACTTAGCATAGCGACATGCCCGTAAGTCGTTGTATAGGCCCAATGCACATTCACCATATCTCTACGTTTCTGAATGAAAGACAAATGCCAGGCGCACCCTTACGGGACTGATCAACGTCAGCCGCTTGACCCCTGTATTTCCCGTATCCCCTTACATATTTATCTATTTCTAAAATGTCCTCAGGAAAATGCACGCACATTAGTGGACATGAAATACTCGACGATTTCACTGGGGGACTGCTTTTCAGATCTCGTCCTTCACCAGTTGAGGCTCTTCAAGGTCCTTGAACGTCAAAAATGATCGAAAAATCTGCACAAGTCATTCTACTCTCTACATGCCATGCTGAAAAATCCGTTAACGTTGAGGCGAGTTTGTGTGACGTTACCAAAAGGCAAGATGCTGTATCTCTCGATCGTTAAATATAGCGACTTTTCAACTTTTCACCGAAAGTCAATAAAAGTGTACTTTAGTTTGTTTTCCTATGAATTCTCACAGTGAGCCCCACAAAGAACATCCGCTCATTGTTCGTGGCGAACACCACCGTTGACACATTTCGTCCCAGTCGCAGGCACATGCTGTCACCTTCACATCGCTCGAGGTATGTTACTATCAGAGCGGCTCTATACAAATAGTTCATTGGTAGTGTGAAAAAGCACTCTTTCTCTGTCTCGTCCGAGGTGAGCTGAACAATGAAGCCGATCTCGCTATCGACAAACACCCAAACGTCGTGTGAAAACCGTCACAGAAATTCGGGGGATTCGATACAAATCTCGTCGGATGAGACCACGACTACGTCTGCATCTTGTGATTCGCATTCATTGACCGAAAAGTGTTTTGGAAATACAGATCTTGACTATAGTAGAAAGTAAATGTGATACCCGATCGTAGATGGACACCGTGATTTACGCCGATAGATTTAACGCTATCATGGAGTACCAAAAATTACTTTTTATTTTTCCTTTATTCAGCAAATAGGGCGATAAAACTCAATTTAAGTCAGATTACTAATTAAAATGAAACCCGATAGATTTAGCAGATGGAACTTCGGCGACCGAGATTATAGCCCATTGATACCTGGAAGCGAGGCAGCGCAGTAGTGGTTAGGTCTAGACAAGTAAATCTACAACAATTCCGGAGTGGAATGGACTTACAGTTTGTTGGAACTGCGACACAGAGAGTTTAGGAGATCCTGCCATACATATTTATGACGCGGAATGTGTTGAAAGATGGTCACAGGTAATATTCTAGAAAATCAGGAAACCAAGGCAAGAACATTCAGAAATGATCTTCGGAGAGGCTGCAACGATACTCAATAAATTGGATCTTTGAAATTGAGAATCGAAGCAGCACAGTTATCATTCCGTACCATCGAGCAGCTATGGTATTAGGTTGGTGAGAAAAGAAAACTTACAACAGCCGTTTTTTTCAAGCGACTGTTGTAAGTTGAGTGAGAGAGCTTTTGCAGAGTGTTGGACAGCATTCCAAATAGAATTATTTGCTCTTTCAAGCAGTATATTATAAATTTGTGATAACTTTGAATTTCACTGTTTTCTTTTAAAATAGTAAATTGAAAAGCTAGTAAATTGAAAAGCGAAAAAGCGAGAAAATAACCTCACCGACATGTTCTATTCAGGGCTTCGAAACTGAGCAGGAAAAATTCGCTGTCCGTGAGGTTAATTTCCACTTTTTCGCTCTTTACTTTACTAGCCAAAAAAATGAAAATCGAAGTTATCACAAATTTCTAATATACTGCATGAAAGAGCAAATAATTCTGTTTTGAAGTCTGTCCAATACTCTGAAAAAGCTTCGGAACTCAACTGACAAAAGTCGTTTGAAAAAACTGCACGAACTTTCTTACCAACCTTCGTACTTAACATCTAGGCGTTGATGAATCGGAACAAATTCTTCCATTTTCAACATGCATTAAATAGTAGGGTTGGATTCGTATTCTCTCGACGGGAATTGCCTCCGAATTGCCGTAGAAGACAGACCGCTACCGTAATGACTGGGTAGTGGAGCGTGTCTTCAGCGGCTCGTTAGCGAAACAAGGTGTAATCCACACAGCGGCCAACTCAAGGTCAATGCACAGACAATTGTCTTCGCGCTGATATGGTAATACGACCTGGAGCTCTGTGATTTAGCCAACCGTCACAGAAAAACAACGAACACCGCCGAGGTGCTAAATTTGAATATACCCAGGCTGAATGTCAAATTTTAGCCACGTAATGCGGTGGTAAGAGGCGTTACTGCCACCCGAACTGTTGAGAGATCGATCCCGCCTAGGCTAACCAAACCTTCTATCTCTTCGCGGTCGGGTAAATTGGTACCAGACCTGTCTGGTAAGGTGAAGACACTGACTTGGTATAGCGGCTGGCCCTCGTGATTCATTGTATAGGCCAAATACGCTTTCACTACCACTCTACCATTAGGAATAGAAGATGAATGTGGACGCTTGTCCTTTGCGGCTGATAAACGCGATCCACACTTATTTTTTACCTTTATTGCTCTGCTGAGCTCAACCGCAAACGATGAAAGGGAGAGTTTGTCAACCCTCATCGCTGAACTTCGAGGTCATCATGCACTCTAGATATACAGAGCAAGCGCTTCCTCGGCTGATACTCTTTAAGAACGCTGTACTGTTCTGAATTCAACGAAACTATTCCGGTGACAAATTCAGGCAAACGAACAGCAGCTGCATAAACGTCGTGGTGTGAATCCGTATTCCATACCTTCGTTGATTGTGGTTCTCGGCTTCATACGGTCTGTTTACCTCTAATCCATACCGTATCCTGGCCAAATCATCAAAGGATAAGTAAATTCCCGAATCACCATGTGTTTTGCTTCACGTGGGGGAAACGAAATGAAGGTGAAAACCAAATCAATCAGACGCGGTCTGCATAGGTCAGTTACACGGGACATTGTAGTTTTAAAGTGTAGTAAATTTTAGAGTACATTTTTTCCACTCGCTCAATGCAATAACCTATGTACAGTACCGGACGCGCCGCAACGATAAAGCGGCGGTAGCGGCGCTTCGGAGCGCCGAAATGCGCCGTTTCGGTGTCCACCCGTGGTGACCCGAGAGGAGTCAACCACAGTTCATTTGCATCCCATGTCCAACGGGGGGCCCCGCGGGGTAACTCCTTCGAGCCACCCCGTGGGGCCCCCAACCCTTAGCTTGGGACGCCAGGGAAAGACGCGCCGCACATTTATAGGCGGCGAGGAGGAGGCGGCGCCTAGGCGGTGCAACGAGGGCGGCATTTATATAGTCGGCGAGGAGGAGGCGGAGCCAAGTCGGAGGTGAGTCACCAAGCGAGGGACGGAAGCGGCAGCGGGATCCGAAAATCGAGGGGTCAAAAAATCGACTAAAATCAAGTTTTACGAATTTGGGAAAAGTGCATATGGAGAGATAGAGCTGAAGCTGCTGAGCTAGAATATATACTTACTTTTGCAAATAAACCAATTTTAAAGAAGTTATTCAGAAACGGCGGGTTTCGGCGCTCCGAGGCGCCGCTGCCGCCGTTTTATCGTTGCGGCGCGTCCGGTACTGTAGCTATTGGGCGAGTGATACCACACTCTTTAGGGCAAATAGTTATAGAGCAAATACGCATTCCCCATTACGATTCTGAGTGGAACTCTTAGAACTCTTAGACTCTTTGAACTCCGCTGCCACCTCTCTCGAGGCTGATCAACGCTGACCACTTTTCTAGTACCAGTAAACACATATCAGGCACCAAAATAATGGTAGTGGGAAGCTGAATTCGAATTCAATTAGAGGAAGTTAAGATTCTGGAATTTCTCGCTCTGTGATGACTATATCTCTCGAGGCAACATTCGGAGGGTTATAAACCAATTATCCTCAGTTAGCGCTACTCGAGAGAGACTGGCTTGTAACTGGGTCATCTTTAAATGAATTAGGAAAATAACGTCAGTTTCGGACTCAGTGTAGATAGATGAATCGACTGACATGGTTCAGCTCTCAAATGACTCACTAGGAAAGAAAAAGCGGTGAAAAACCTTCTGGAGCGTTCAGAACGTTTTTTGGGACACAAGTTGTGAGCGGTACTGTATGTGCCGTATACAGACTCGAGGGTCATCTGGGTCATCTTTAACTGAATTAGGAATGTGATTTCCTAAGATCAATTGGACAGCCTGCGCCAGAAATCTCACCAGACTGTGGTAACGTCTCATGTTTGTATTGCTATTTTTATAAAGCATTGAATATCTGAGTGTTGCGGTTGCTAGCTGAATGTAGTGGCTATTCTGTGATTCCACTGCTATAGTTGGATATTTCAAAGGAAAGAAGCAAGTTCAAAAGTTCAGCAGTCCACATGAGCCTGGTGATCCTTGACTAGGATTAGCTCTAATCCTCAGAAACGCACTCGAGAGATTGCAGCGACCGATGCGACCCGTGTCGATCACTCAAGGGCCGATCATGCAAACTCAATGACACGCTGAGAGTTGCTCTCCGCAGAGAGACTGATTACTGTAGTGCCCTCCTTCTAATTACAGTATGGCCTGGTCTGCGCCTCTTCAGTGTTTCTCGCCATCAGAACGCATCAAAAGCGCCGCGCGACGGTATAATGAAGCGCTGGGAGCATTGTTGTCGATGATCGTACGGTCGGCTCGGTGGATTAGCGGAATTAGCCGCGTAGACATTCCGGCTAACCCATACCTTTCACTGATCACCACCGACATCGATTAGCAGCGCACTCTGGTAGGGACTGGGGAACTGCCATCGTCACAAACCTAATTTAGGTATGAGTGAAATTCGGTTGTCTCCCTTCCAGCTTGAGCCATAAGTAACTGAACATTTGCAAGTGCTCGGACTGAAGATCAAATTTCCCGCCAATGAGAGCAGCGGTCAACGCGCGTGGGACGCCAATCGATAGAGAGAGAAGAGCCCTGAACACGGTCCATTCATTTTAGTAAGGTATTTACATAGCTGTCACGAAGTTTTCGGAATTGATTCCGTCCGAGCCGCATATTCGCAACGTCAAGATTTTCCTCTTTCTATCTGGCCACAATGTTAACATATTCTTTGGGCGTATAAGAAGGTTGATGTTGCACGAGGTTTAAAAAAACATTGTATGTAAATCCAGCTTCTTACTAAATCATCGGCAAGCTTAATTTCTACCATCAAACCACAGTCATATATACGTGTGAGCACTTCGCAAACTCACTTCGTTGCGGAATCGGAACGTTTTGATTAGTTTTGCTTCGTCAGGAGGTTACCCCTGGTTACCACACATCTTTGTATTCTACCTGGCCCTTGCGCAGCCATGAGTAAGGAGCTTATTTACTTTCGGAGAACGAGAAAATTGTCCTAAAATGCATGGCTTAGCAACTAAGGTGTTCTAGTAAGTTCCAGTCGGGCCTTGGCTAGGAGCTGAACCACAGGGTGCTTCTGCCCTACCAAACAGCTTTCGTCTACTATTGCTCTCAAAATGAATCCATGATCCCCTCTTACAAGAGCTTTGATTTTTGTGATCATCCTGGCATCAGCATTACAGCGTCTGCTTAATAGTAACCTTCAAGAATAAAACTATACTACCGCGGAATCCCTTCTTACCAAAGCGCCACTTGCGGAGAATCACATCTAATGTCATTCTCCACTGTCAACTGTCCTCTGAGAGTACAATAGAGCAGCCAAATGCCTTCAGCTGCTCGTGGATGTGCATGGCACCCCTTACCGTATGCCTTATTTATCTAAGCCGTCGTGCCGCCAACGCCACACTCATCTATCTTCCTTAGAGCCGCGTATAAAGAACCCCGTTGTTAATAATTGATCACGTCATAATTGCAAGCGCCTCATTTCAGCGCTCAATCGCCATCCGGAGCCGAGCTACTCAGGGAGCATGTCCCTCGGAGAATCTCAGGAGTAAATGCTCGAAAAGTAGGGACCTTCATTTCACTCGCTTGTGATGTTTGAGCTCTAGAATTATGTCATTGTAATGATGTAAGTTTCAGCGTTTCACTGCACCGGCCATGGAAGAAAAAAACGCATTTGTCTGGGAGTTTGGTACTTGACCTCATTGTTTTCATTTGATTTTTGAATAGAGAAAATAAAAAAAAAGAATAGAGAATCTCAGGAGTAAATGCTCGAAAAGTAGGGACCTTCATTTCACTCGCTTGTGATGTTTGAGCTCTAGAATTATGTCATTGTAATGATGTAAGTTTCAGCGTTTCACTGCACCGGCCATGGAAGAAAAAAACGCATTTGTCTGGGAGTTTGGTACTTGACCTCATTGTTTTCATTTGATTTTTGAATAGTTTTATCGGAAAACGAAAAGTAAAAGTCTTCAAGAAACGGGCCAAAAAGAAAGACAAGTGAGGCGTCCAGCAAGATTGATGAACGGAAAGAGGTATACAATCCGTTAGAATGAGAAGTCTAAGGTCAGGCAAAACAAGGCAAGAGGAGGTAGAAAGGGACAAAGTTAAGTGCACGTGGAACCAAGAACTATGTATATACATACATGAAGTATTATGGTGTCATACATAGGAAGTTGCTGCATGAATCTTCCCATCGTAGAGATGATGTTGTGATGTTGCTTGTAGTTCGTAATTTTCACGGTACTTTTAGACGAGACCCAATTCGATTAGGAATATGGTTGACGTTTTTCTATGCTATGTGTTTGTTCATGGGGAGATGGTACAATAAATAGCAAAATATAGGCATAGTACATGTACTTTCTACATGCAGCTTTCACTACCATCGTTTTTCTTTTAGTTTCAGTTTCTTTCCTTGTTGTTCCTTTTTCACCGGAACAATTGCCTTAAAATGAATAAAAGGAATGGCTCTACGACCCGATTAGATTTATTTTCCATCAGATTCGTAATCAACGCCCCAAATACTCTACCTACACGAAGTTTCAACTAAATTGGTAATTTTGAACGAGTCACCCAGTTTGACAATATGGGTGGTCCTTGAACAAGATTCGCAAAACAAACGTCAGGATCAGTAGCAACATGCAAAATAACCATCCCATGTGAAGTTTCACCCCAATTTGAGGTCTTATTGTTAGATGGACCCCGAACTTTTGACAACTGTCCCTTTTTCTCTCTATTTCTGTGCTACATCTATTGGATATGTACACACATTTTGGAGGCATAACATCCAGTGGGAAATAGAAGTGACGGTTCCGTTTATCCGTTTCTTCATTTCGCAAAAATGAAAAGGCTCAAAGGAGACCAGAAAAGAGGATAATAAGAAAAGAAAGAAGAAAACGGAAGAAAATGTGGCGATGGGTCCAGAAACGCCGCTAACACTTTCCCAGATCTTCGATAATTGGTCTACTTTGTGAGATCAAATTATAGTCGAACTTTTCGCAAGGAGAGGTGGAGGGGTGAAAGATGAGGTCATGTTCACTCCACAGAAGTCTTTCTACGCTGGAATTAAGATCCTCGAGGGGTGCCGGAGCTCAGGAAAAGTGGAGAATGTGAACCGGCTTGAAACGCTTTTAGGAAACTGAAAAAAGTAATGAAGAAAATATTGTACCCTTTCTAGAGAGGGCAAAACTGACCAGCAGTCCTAGTCGTGGTCAAGTGAAATGATGAAATGAGACGTAACTCATCATCAGTAATCGATGTAGTAATTAGGAACTCCACTTCGAAAGACGTTACCTTCACCCAGATGCTCTTTCACCAAACGATGGCTCCATACTATCTGGCTGATCACCGTCGTCCTCCAAAAGCCAATCAAGCACTTACCTTCTAGAAGAGCGTCGTAGTTCGGATGGGGTGCGTCTTCGTCGAGGCGGAGGTCCGTTTTCGGGAGAAGCGAGCCGACTGCAAGCCCGACTGCTCGAGCTTGTTTGAGATAGAGGCAGATGAGTATACAGAGAACACCATGAAGGAGCCATTCATCACCGACTTCGATCGATTTGCGCCACTCTCCGAGAAATTTCCACCATTCCTTGTCCTCCATGAATACCAGGTCAATCAATATTCATGAAAGCGCTGGGTACGGTGTATCAATGGCTTATGGTGCTGGATCAAACAGCGGGTATTTAGACTTCTAACCACCTACTGGTTCCAATTCACCCTTTCCCTGATAGTCTGTCGATAAAAATAGAGTTTTTGCAGATGAACTGCAAAGAATGACACTATTATCTTGTTCTTTACTCTCTAATCTGATCAACGATTCTGTTCTGAATTGAGCTAAGGGCTCCTTCAGACTCTATTGCGGCAGTAAACCAATGTAGAGCGTTAAAAGGGGAATACGGGTACTTCCGTAATAGCTGCGCACTTTTCCGGCCGTCCATTGGACTGTCATTGGTCAAAAAACTATTTAGTGCATAGTTGGCGATATAGGTGGTTTTCGCAAAGAAATTAGAAACTGGATACTGTGCTACTGCGCAGCTGCTACGGGCGTCACCATTCCTGTTTCATCATTACTGTCGCTGCAACGCAGTGAAGTCTGAAGGGGTCTCAATACCCTACAACGAAAACGACGGAAATGACGAAAATCGAATAAAAGAGAAGAGTTTGCGAATGTGTAGTGTTGTACCAGTCAACGAATACCTGACAAAGCGAAATGCAGAACAGTATGAGGTAAGATTTTGTCCGGAGCGTGCGAAACGACATCTAAATAACCGATTGGGTATTCAAGTCATCAGAGGAGAGATGGAAGAACATTTTTTTTACGATTGTTTGTTACCACAGCCTCGCTTAAACCTTGCTAATGATGCATGAACAGTTTTCAAACAAATCAGCAAATCTTTGTTTCCAATGTGTTGGGGGGGGGACACAAGAGGGCAGAAGAAGTAACGAAGGGGTCACTTTGTTATTAGTGAAACACAAACCGACATTTTGCTGCAGAGAAACCCACTGCCATCAAATCTCAGGAAATCTATTTGTGTACTATGGTATGGTGTTTTAGACATGAAAGGTTAGTTTGTAGTTGTAAAAGGCGCTACTGACACCCGCACGGTTGATCGATCGATCTCGGTTCGGGCGAACCAAGCCAACCATCCCTCCGGGGTTGGGTAAATTGGTACCAGACTTGTCTGGGAAGGTAAAATCCTGACTTGGTATAGCGGCTAGAGCCCGGAAGTCCTTATATAGGCTAAATACGCATTGACCATTCCTTACACGAATGCGGCGGCGCGTCCTTACCAATACCTTTTATCTTCAATACCTATAAGATTTTAAGGTTAGTTTGCATGCGAATCGCACCTTAACGACCTGAATATCATGAAAAGGTTTGGGGTGCAGCGCTTTGAAGACGGAAGGAAACAGCGTTTGGGTGATCTCATCATGAGCATCAAAAGGTGAACAGTATGAATACCGGAGCAGTAGAAGTCGTAGAGAATTCTGCCTCCAATTCCATAACAATGGTCAAAATCATTCTATTGACCCTACAGGAACCACATTATGAGTAATTCTTAACGTAGACTTTTACCCGAAATGGTGAGAAGAGTATGTAAAACCTCTATGAGTCTTTTAAGCACAACTGTGGACAAAGGTGAGCAGTTATTGTAGTGAACGTAACGAGATACTATAAGTCCAAGAAAAAGAATACACAGATGATGACGCGTAGGAGTCCTCGAGAACAGTGCAGGAGAAACAAAAGGGTAGATAAGCAGGTGAGTTCACAATAAAGTAGACAGACAGCCGAGTCGATCTCAGGAAAATCCCTCGACACACAGACCGGCTGGCAAATATGTAGTGGATATGGAATGATTGAAAATTTTGAAAAATAGAAAGAATAAAATAATATAATAGAAGGCCTTGGCGCATGACTTCACTTGGACAATGAGTTAACAGACAAGGGAAGAAATGATATTGAGAGACAAGAGAATGTATTAGACGTCGAGAACATTCGATGAATGGAAAAATTGTCCAAGGAAAGAAAAAGAACAGGAAATTGAATCAAAGGGAAAATCAGTTAAACAGGAGGTATCGAGGCTGAATCGAATTCGGTAAATTTTCAATGAATAACTTAACGTGCACGCACTAAGTAATTCAGTGTACGTTTCTAAGTGGACAAACTGACAGAGTGTTCATCGTTTTCGTTCAGATAACTAGGTAATTTGAAAAATTATTGCGATATAGTGGCAAGAAGTGCCCCATCCATCGGCGCGATCGCGCTTCGATCCTTGTTAGGACTAACCAACCCTTTCACCCCTTCAAGATTGGGTAAATTGGTATCAGAGTTGTCTTGAAAGGTGAATACATCAATCTGAGCAGCAGCTAGCTCTCGTAAGCCATTGATTAAACCAAATACGGGTTTACAGGGACTCTGCGATTCTGAATGCATATGAATGCGTGGCGTGCCCTTGTTAGGAGACTGATCAACGGCAATCCTTCTACCTTTACTTTTTTGAATTCAGAGAATTCAGTAACATGTAAATTCTTGACTCTTGCTTCTACACTAAACAAAGTTCCAAAAAAGGCAAAATTCTCTCGTGAAGTTCATAGGGTGTAAGGAGAGCATGAAAAATTTGAATTTGAGTTCAAATTATGAAATTTGAGAAGCACAAGAGATAAGTAAAGCTTTGCTGAATTGCTGAGCCAGAAAGTACTTGAATAGTAATATAAAGAAACCGTTAATGTCGCGAACGAAGGTAGAGCTAAGCGGAAGAACTTAATTCTTTCTTAGCTAGGCAAAAGATAATAATTTTCAGAGAATTTAAAAAGGAAAACAACAAAAAACACTTAAAAGCGCTTCATGAGTCTAGTTGTTGACCTTCTGGAGACGTACACAGTAACAATCAGGACAGATCTCACATGATTGAATCAGAAATGATATCAATTGAAGTTCTTCTTTCAGCGACGTCAGCTTGTACCGTAATACCTATTAAATCAACAAATGGAGGAAACGAGCAACTGTGGGTAGTATACTATGAAATGGCTGCCCTGTGGATCCCAGCGTTCAACGAAATTCAAGTGGGAGCCTGACCTAAAGAAGAAGGACGATCCGTAGTACGTCGCAGAGCGCACCTCCTCAACACACCCATAAAACTCAACGTAGTGGCTGACGGACCGCGAAGGCGATTTCGAATTCGAAGACCCATAAACAGGCCGAATTTCGCCCGACCACAAAGCCACGACCCAGCTTAAATTAGTAATAGCAGGCGGCGTTTCTCATAACAAGGACCTCTTTTTCCTTGAACACGCCGCCAAATATGACCTGCTACTATTCTCAAGGAGCCAAGGAACAGAAATAGTTTTACGAATTTACATTGCAAGACAAGTGAGTTCAAGTCTCCTTAGTTTATTGTCAGCAACATTAAGCGGTACAGGGGTATGAGGAGCTACTGACAACTGCATGGTTGAGCGATCGATCGCAGCTCAGGCTAACCTAGGCTTCCATCCCTCCGGGGTTGGGAACATCGGTATCAGACTCGTCTGGTAAGGTAAAGACACTGACCTGGTATTGCGACTGGCCCTGTAAGTCATTTTGTAGACCAAACACGGCTACTATGGCTCTATAACTCTGAAAGAAACGCGAATGTTGTGGCGTGTCCTTAGGGGACTGATCAAAGCCGGCACCTTTACTTTCGTCTTTTAACCTTAAGCGTCACGGAACCATCTTACCCGGACTTACTTGTCATAAATACCGGGGAACTTGGACCGGTATAACTATGAAAATATTGCTATAGTAAAAAAAGATGTTTGTTACTTTTGAGCGTGTTCAAGTTCAATTTTCAACAATTTTCAACACAAACAACTGCGCCTGCATGCTTCGCGCGTATAATGAATTAATATAAATTTATAAAGTTCTTCACAAGATGTTTAAGCAAAATCGTGAGATAACAGGATTCTTCGTACAAATTTCGGAATACTTGTTCATTTTCTAGCCCGGCACTTCATGGCTCTTCACTAAACTACTGACTACCCATTAAGCAGAAACATCTAGCAAGCAGAGGGCGCGATTCTGAGAAGAATACAAAAGAGGTAGTGCTCATCAGTGCGTCGAAAAGTAAAACACACGAGAACTACTGCGTTCCGTATCAAAAAGCGTTTAAAAAGGAAATCTAGAGACTGCATCTGGTTGAGAATCTTGCAGAGAAAAAATATCTGTAAATGACATGTTTTGCTCAAGAAAATCGACAACAATTCTAAGAACGTCAGATGCGAATGACAGCCGAAATCGCATTCGAAGAAGCCGAAGCCCACAGCCGAATTGCAAATGTTGGAAATAGTGCAGGGGAGGGGCAGTCGTTAGAAGACGAACGGCAGGTTAAAGCAAAGTTTCACGTCTAATTGAACTCTTATCAGCATTCTATCGTCGCCTCATGGATCATCACCTCCCATACCCGGAAGAAACCCAGTTTTTTGTCTTCAGGATGAACTGACTAATGGCTTGAATCTCGTCTGATGGTGAATAGTTTCCTAGAATTTCAGCCAAGAATAGTAGAGTTCCAAGCACATCAGAGTAAGAATCACTTCTCCTTCCGGCGAGTTTCGTAATACCTTTGATAGATTAATCCAACAGCTTAAAAATAGTAAGGAACACATCACTAACATTCAGAGGAAAAACGGATAAAACAGCATTGAAAAAGCGACAGCACTTTTGTCATAGCCTTACGGTTGGATTTACCCACACTAGGTAGACCAATACGATCGCTTTAATTCAGCGAGAATGTGGACGACGTCCTTGCGTTGTTGTGAATTTGTCGGTCATCTGCGTGTACCATTTCGTCTAAGTGAGCGGCAAGACGTAAAAACGGGGTCAGCAGCAGGGTCACGACTGGAGGCAAACAGTACGCGACGGTCGCTTCGCGCACACTTCACCTCATCATTTCGTGTTTTTCCAGGCACACAATATTCTCAAAAGAATCGTGGTGGGTCATCGTCCTTCTACCTGCGTTCCATTCTCGACCTTTTGCTGTCGAGCCCTCCAACGACCGAGCTACGAGGCGCTGAGCTTCATCGCAGAATGCCATTAGAAATACAAAGAATTCGCCAGAAGAGCGAGTCTCCGCTTAATTCCAAGCGTTGGCAAAAATTGTGTTCCAAATAGAGGAAGTTAAAAAGCTCTACGAATTGGAGAGCTGTCCTTTAAGTTTCGACAGTTAGCTAAAGAATCATTGGGTCTTGCTTTTAAGAGAGAAGTTGGGGTGTCCCAGTCAGCCAACTGGGCTCGATTTCAAACTTAAATTTTGAGAGTACGTTAACTTCAAGTTGGGTACCAAGTTCGCCTGAAGAGGCGTAGTATGATTTGTAGGGAGAACTTATGTAGATGAAAGGTGTTCGTTTCACATGAAATCACATCCAACAAAGTGAAAAATTCCGAAAACTAGGTGGTTCCTTAGAACAATCCTCTCAGATCTCAATTGAGAGGTGCCAGTCTCACTAGCTGATCCATTCTACTGAAGAATTCCAAAAAGTTCCTCGTGACAACCTTCACAAGGACTTTTCAACAACCTTTTGACCTCGACAAGACGGAAATTCAGTTGTGTATCCTCGAACTCTGGCTGTGGTTGAACGTTGGTTTATTGAGTTTACTGCACGTAGTTCTTGCCAAAAATCCTCGCATTGGTTTTAGAGACATATTTTGTAACTTGGGGAGCATTAGCATGTCTGCTGGACCTTGGAAGTAGTCTTTTCGAGCGATACTCTTACGGTAGTCTTGATACGGTGGTGCTGGACGTGTTGCATGCTATTCAAATCGGCATCTTATTCAATCTTTTGTCTCGTTCTCAGTGCGACATCAGTCAGCACAGTTCACCGGACACATTGATACACGTTACGGTAATTGCTGGCGTATTGCCTCACCGCCGGTAATTACACAGCTAACTGTCGAGACGAGCTGAGGAGCAATCAGCCGAACAAGGGACTACAAGCGCTTGTTAAATATTTCTGACCCAGAGAGGTTGTTCAAGGGATTGATTCTTTATTTATGAATATCCGAATAGTTAGCTCCCATTATTCAAATGCAAAGTGCAAAGTGAAAGAGAGTAACAGACAGAACCAGGTCAATCGACTTTAAAAGCAAATGAGCGCGAGAAAGAAAATGAAGCTGATGGACTCAATTGCGCCAAGGTTCCCTTTAGAAGGGTTGGAATGATCCTCTTTCACTTAACGTCTTTCCAAGTAACAAGTATGAGCGAAGTCTGGGTATGTTCTACGGCTCAGAATCGAAGCACAGGATTAACGTGCAATCTTTAACGAATTCTACTGAAAGGAAAACCAAGATGGCCAACCATTGGGTAACTGAATGCGAATAAATCTTGAGATCTCCGTATGAATCTGCTAATCATATAAGCACGGTTACAATCCTAAACTTAATGAGGCATTCCAAATTATCGCTGAATCGGAGAACGAGGAATGAAGCTGTCAGTCCTAAAAGCGGATAACCTGAACGAGGAGTTTTCTAGAAACGAAAATGTTCAGTCAACTATTGCAGACAAGACAGAGAGATGTCCACAGCAGATCTGTCGTTATAAGAAGATCACAATGAAATCAATACATCCTTCGAGCCTAGTGAAACATCAAAATTCAGGATAATTCGAATATACCACACATAAGTAGCAGCAGATGGGCCTTTCCAGTGATCAGAGCGAAAATGTATCAGCCTAATAGCCCGATACAACTACAGTTCAGGGGAAAGTAATTTCAGCAAGGCCCTCACCAGGCCTCCGAACTAAATCTCATTCAATACAGAAATTCGGTTTTTCAAAAAAGACTGCAGGTAGGAATTCAACAAAATAAACGAGCAACGAAATCCTCCGAGTTCTGCTGAAGGACTCGTTCTGGTAAAGGTTGCCATAATTACTAACCAGCCCACCTCGACGCAAACTGGCCGTTTTTTACGGTGAAGATGACGAAGCCATTCGGTTGGCTATAAAGTTGACTTCGGAAATTGTCGAATTGTCAACTGAACCGTTTCTTCTCGAGCAATTACCATAAAGAATTACCGCAAGCAAAGCCAGTTGGGAATCCAGTCTGGGCAGGAGCGACTGCTTCCTGTTCTAGAGCTACACTCATCGACTAACTTATTGGAACTGTTCCTATACTGATAGTAGTGAGCATCACTTGAGCAGCTTTTCCTGGTTGGTGAACCACTCCTCTAGCGCCGCGAGTGTTCGGTCGATTGTGAATAGGCTTGAGGTTTTAGAAAAAAGAAAAGGAAGAAAGAGGATCAGGGCTGTACATAGGACTGTTCGTTCTGGAACCTCACGCTGGTTTACCATCCAGCCGGCGCAAGAGGATAGGTCTGCTAAATGTGAAGAGCTGCTCAAGTGCTGTTTGTTACTACTATCTGTTAAAAAACAGTTCCAATAAACTACTCGATGGGTGGAGGTCTAGAACAGGAAGCAGTCTCCTCTTCTGTCCAGACTGGCTTCTCAACTGGCTTAACTCGCAGTAATTTTTCATGGCTAGTGCTCGAGAAGAGTCCATTCTGTTGACGATTCGAAAATTTCCGTAGTCAACTTTACACCCAACCGAATGACTTCGTCATTTTTACCGCGAAAAAATCTTCCCCAGAAGCGCATTTCCGCACAGGCCTTCTCAATCGGAAATGTTTTTCCGATGGAAGAGAAAAAGAGCAATCGATGAGGAAAGATCGGAATCCGGCCAGACTCACAAACGGTTCGGTGCTGCAAGATGGGTGTGGAAGGGGTGTAGAATTGGGTAAACAGCAAATGAAACAGGGCAGAAATCGCGCAAGAACATTAGAGCCACGCAGCGTCCAAGTGCTGTGCGTCGTGTGAGAATCGTGTCAGTCCTTACGAGAACGACTTCAAGGGTCATCACCATTGAAGACATCGAACCACGGCCACGAGCGACAGCGCAACGCTCGGATGACAAACATCCATACCCACACACCTGAATTTGGGACTAAACTCTGCTCGGCTGATTCGAACTCTTAAGTCCGAGGCTGACTCAGCGATGCCTTCAGGATGCGATGTTTCTAGTAGAGGAATAGTGTAATCTGAACGTCATCGAGGAACGCGCTGCTCGTTCGCGTTCTATTCAAAATTGCCAGTCCTTGCGATAACGACTTCAAGGGAATAGGGATGAATAGGGATTCGAGTTTCGAACCCACGCACAGCACTTGGCCGCTGCATAGCTCTAATAGTCTGGCGCGATTTCTGATTTTTTGGCTGTTTGCCCACTTCTACTCACCTGCTATACCCCTCTTGCACCACTGAACCATATTTCGGTCTTCAATTCATGAATGGTGTACCGAAATGAACTCCAAAATTGACCTCGAATTGCGCGCAAGCCGCGATTCATCAACACGTGTTGAGAGTTCGAAGATTTCGAGATAATGACGGCGTAAAACTCTCAAATAAGCCCTGCTGCGCGCCTTGTAAATCACGGCTCGTGTCATTTTGGGTATATTTCGGGATTTAGATCTAATGCACTCGGTGCGATGTCACGCATTCTACCTGAATTGACTTTCTGCGCCGCGCTGAGCATTCTCACTTATAGTTATACCGTGAAAGAGACTTTGAAACTCCAAGACCTTTGCTCTCGTTGATTCGAATTTCAAAAAAACATCACACGTGTGACATTGGGGTATCAGAGGTCTGAACCTTCTTCTACATCAATTCCATGAATTACATGTCGAATACCAAGAAACTTCTTTATTGAGGCTTCCGACCATAAATTACAATGTCATTTCGAGAAAAAATTCCAAATGCTGACAGGAAAATCCGAACCCACAGCTACAGAGATGATTGAAACCGCCCACTATCAAGAAAAAACAACAAAAGAAAAGAAATAGGTGTACAAAATTGTACTATAACGCTGTAACGCTTCAAGCTCGCCTAGTAACAGTCATACAAAGAGCCCTGGAGATTAGGAGAGATCAATTATTAAAATTCGGAAACATACTGGGAAAAGGAAACTTCCAGACAGTTGCCTAACTCTAGTTCCCCGAGGCATTTTTAAATGGCAAAATACAGATGTAAATTCGTACAGCATTATTTTGAAGAACTTATTTCGGAACACGTCGATGAAGTCTTCTGAGCAGAGCTCGGTGGACAGCGATATAGGCACGAAGAATCGTTGTTCACAGAACTTTCCCTACAACGTGTCAAGCACTTCAAATCGGAAGAAAACGCTAACGACTCCTCAATAATTATATATTTTCGTTTTGAGAAAAAGTGGCTCATCAGTGTGCACCTCAGCCGAGATTATAGCTGTGTTAAAGTGTTGGCTACACACAAGCCGACTCCAAAATGGGTAGCGGGTTTCTTCTGCCAACTCAGTCAATGATTCCAGCAACCATCGAAGAAAAGTACTATTCCGCCTACTCCACTTCAACGATCAGGCAAACTTTCTATGCAAATTCTTCCAAACTCCGTGTCTAAGGGTGATTTGCGGTGCTGATTACGAATCTAACGTCTCTTTTGTTCATGTTAATGCTCTTGGAGATTACGGCCGACTTGGGCAGCGAAGAGTAGATGAAGAAACGTTACATAATAACATGAGAAATTTTGAACGAGAATGGTACACTAATTGCACCTCTGAAGAAATTTCAGTGAAATCTGACTCCTTTACGTTCACCTACGTTGGACTACCTGTATCTCTCGCAATCGGCCGAAATTCGGAAAACGAACGTCGGATTCGGGGTCAGAATCAACACAGAACTCAGACCCTTGGAGTTTAAAAAATCGATGGTACCATCTCCATTAGCATCACTGTCCCAAGACACCGGTATTCGGTAAATTGTTGCCAGAGCTGTGTAGTAAGGCGAAGACAGTGAAATGAATATTGGTTGATCTCCGTGATTCATTGTCGTCACTCAAGCATGGGTTCAAGAATATGATTCCGAATCAAAGGCGAATGGGGCTTCTGCGAAGGTAGTTGACTAGCGATACCCAATTTAAAATACCCTTTATCCCTGCATAATAGTCGAAAAGGTAATTTAAAAAAATTTCTCCCAAGCACTGGAGCGGAGTACTTGGAATAAAGCCGTCAAATCTACGGAAGCGCTGCATGCAGAAGATGAAATTTAGCAAGTTTATTTGTTTACTTTTTTGTTAATAATTGCCATCTCTTGCCAACGCGCTCACTTACCTAGCTTCAACATTTCCTTTGGAGTCTTTATTAGATTCGCGCTTCCTTCTTCTCTTGGTCACCAGAGTGATCTTCGGTTTCGCATCATCTGTTCGATTTGTGAGGAGTTTGATGATTTTCGCGAACGGCCTCGAGGATTCGTCGACGATTTCGAGGTAAAATTGTCTGACTATAAAGGAGTCTTTGAAACATTATTTACGGTTTGGCTGCTACAGCAACGCATCAATGATTAGGAGCAGTACAGGCACACAGAAAGTTTTGCATGAAGGCATACCCCTTCAGACTCTACTGCGGCAGTAAACCAAGTTAAAGAAGTAAAAAGGGGTGTGCGTGTGTTCCCGCACAAGCTGCGCACTTTTCCGGCCGTCCACTAGACTGTCGTTTGTCAAAAAATCTTCTTAGTGCATAGTCGGCGATATGGGTAATTTCTGCAATAAAATTAGAAACCGGATAGCGCGCTACTGCGCAGCTGCCGCGCGCGCTGCCGGTCCCTCTGTTTCGTCTTTAGTGCAGCAGCAACGCAGTAAAGTCTGAAGGGACCTCAGGTCATCCGACAACACAGGTTCGTGCCACCTTTTACCAATGGTACTGGTCATTCCTGTCATTGAAATTTAAGGATGTCCGTAGAAAGTGTATAAATGTGTTCAGAACCACAAGGAGCTTCGAGTTGTACAGAAAGTAGTGACTTTTGTGCCTCCAGAAGTGTCACTAAGTTAGTGCCGAATTTTGAATCCAAATTGAACATACGCAGAGTGTACATTTTGCTCGCTTCAATTGAACGGTACCCTTGCTCCGACAGTTTAAGTTCCAAAATTAAACGCATATCATGAACATAAAAAACGGACACGGCATTTTATATATACAGAGTGCTCAAATTAGGTGAGAGAAAGGTGTGCGGAGCCTAATCAGATGTTAACAACTTAAAACACCGTCAAATTACCGAAAACCAGAGAAATTGTTCTAACAGCATCGGTCGAGAAGCCGTTAAACGCAGCGCCGTTTCATACAAATGTTTTCTTTTCAACGTTTCAATAGTCGTAACTCTTTCTTCGTGTCCGTACTTTTGTGCCGATTAGAAAAACAACCATGACAACTATACTTGTATAAACTCACTTTCAAATGCTAACAACCATAACAACTATACTTGTATGAACTTACTTTCAAATGCTAATCTGTGGTAAGACCCATGAGGGCCGCAAATATCGCAGGTTTCGAGACCGCACTCGAACCAATGACGCGCCATAATCCAACCAAACTCGCAACGAACGCCATCTTTAAAATATTTGTATTCCGCTTCGATAATGTACACTATCTAAGAATTTAGCTTCAAAGCCATATACGATTTCTCAGTTTTTGAAGCGGACCAGTTTCGAACCTCAATGGAGAATACCAACACATGCGGGAAGCCGTTTCAAATACTTCGCCTAACATATAGAGCAAGCTTCTTTCTCAAAAATATACAAAAAAATGTCTAGTTGGAACATCTCTACAACGTGGTCTGTCCAGGTAATTAGTTCCACGTCGCATATTGTATTAACCCATTGACGACCGTGTGTCCCGCCGGCGGGACACACCTTTGGTCCGCGGTGGACCGTGTGTCCCGCCGCCTTTCGTTTACCTGATGATTACATAAGGAAGTTTCAAAAACAACAAGATATACAGGGAGATCATGCACGTTTTTTATGATAATTTTGAAAACAATTTTGAAAGCAATTAGCAACGCTCTCATCACTGCAAGTGCGCGCGGTCCCCGGGCCAAACATGCAGGGAGCGCGCGGTCGTCAATGGGTTAAGCACTGTCATCCTTGATACAAAAATTTGACTCACAATCACATCTGCCTCTGCTCTGACACTCATGCATGTGGCGCCAAATGACTCCTTTTCCATAGCAGTCCTTGTTTCTGCATCGATATTTTTTGAGAAAAAACTGTAATATGAAAAATATAAGCTTCGTCGTCACTGTTGAGGCGTCCACACATATTCTGGGTCGTTCGCAAGATTGGCGATTAAGAAATGGTCCTTGTCAGTGATACATGTGTAAGGCTAACCACCGTGCTGGTCATTAACATCATCCCAGAGATTTCTAATTTGACTTGCCTCCTGTGATCGGTCAACAAGTCACCAACAACAAGAACATTTTTCAGGAAAGCGAACGAGTGGCATTTCTAATCAGCTTTATTCAGAACCTGCCGTCAACTCCAGGAAGGCATCGAGGGAAGTTAAGCCAACTCATAACAGAACCATAATCCTCTAGTTCTTAGGGATCTATTCAACTTATGGCACTCCACCGGTTAAGGAAAATTTTTTCACCCCGTGTAGCCCAGACTACGCCTATAAAGGTAACAGGCAGATTTGTTAGTTTAATCATGTCCCATAATAATGCCAAACGAGCCATACCGTATATGTATGATACTCCAGAGCATGGATAAGCTTTCCGAGCTGACGACTAAGTGCTGCAGATCTCCGCCGCTCTTCATATCTATAGAATTCCTCGCTGCTATCTACAATAAACTTGACATATGTACATAAATTGTGCATCTGCATTTAGGTTATACCGGCAGAAAATCCCAGCTTTAATAGTATTTTTTGAATTTCGAAATCGTGAAAAGGGCACTAGTTAAAAGTCCCGACTCCACGGACAGAAAATGTTCTGATCACGAATCTGATGTTCGTCACGCAAATTTCGGCCGAGGAATACCCATATCACTTGCAAGAGCTAGCAGGGTAGTCCAGCCTATATTTCCGATTTGGTTGAAACTTCATTTAGGGTGAGTTTACGTGCTCATAACGATTCCGACGTTCGTTTCTCGAATTTCGACCGAGAACACCCATATCGTCGAACTTGGTGGTCGGGTCAAATCCACCGATGTGATTAAAACTTCAGCAGACTTCCCGGTGCCACAGCCTTGACGCCAATTGTCGTAAATTCCACGACTTTTAATTCCTCCTGTAGGTAGCTACATTAAGAGAGTTGATAAACGCTTCAAGAATTTAGAGCCCATGCTGCGGTCAAAGGTCTGGAGATTGAATGGATATGGCGATTTTGGTCCTAGTATGGTATAATCCTCGGCCCATGGCCTCACCTACATACATAAGGTAGTCTCGGTCGATGACGATCGATGTGGAAAAATGACTCTTTCCAAGGACGCCCAGCTGTGGACTTCTTCAGTGTTCAGAGTAGCCGATCAGACGTACGGTCATCGGTCGGCTGTGAATCAAAGAAGTTGAGGCCAGCTGTATGTTCCGCCTGCGCTCTGCGCCTAATATAAGCACTGTCAAACCAGCCATACGATACATCGGTTGATCCGTGCTCCTTTTAGTCGCTTTGATGACCCTCTTGTTCCTTATTTTAACTCGTTTCTAATCCGCATCCTAAGCTTTATGTAAGACGCTTGTAATGTTTTCAATCTTGTGCCTCAGTCTTCAAACATCATACTCATTACTTACCTCGCTTTACTTATGGTACCTTTAGGCTTCATTATCTCTATGCAGTTACTGAATGATTATGGTACGCAGTATACTGGTGAAATCGTATGTTAAAGGTAAAGGTAAAGGTGCCGGCGTTGATCAGTCCCCTGAGGACGCGCCGCCGCATTCGTGTTCAATTCAAGTCGTAGAGGCATAGTGAATGCGTATTTGGCTTATACAATGACCTGCTGGGGCCAGCCGCTATACCAGGTCAGTGTCTTTACCTTCCCAGACAAGTCTGGTATCAATTTACCCGACCCCGGAGGGATGGAAGGCTTGGTTAGCCCGGGCCGGGATCGATCGCTCGACCGTGCGGGTGTTAGCAGCGCCTCTTACCACTGTACCACGCGGGCCCTTGAAATCGTATGTTATTTGGTTTAATTACCGAAGTTTTAGAAAAAACCGACAGACGTTTCGATAGACGCACACACGATATCGTGTGTGCGTCTATCAGAACCGCGTGGTCAGTCGCATTAGAGAGAACCGAGTGATTACCGAGCGACAAGCAACTACTCCCGCACAGTCAATACCTTCTCGCACCCATACTTTAATTCGACACATGGTGCACCCGGATCACTCGAGCCACATCAGGTTGGAGAATCAAAGAGGATTCAAAGAAAAAATTCCCGAGAAGAACATTTTGAGTCTAGGGCTAGGCTTTTTCATTCGTTTCCTAGCCGAGAGGCACCTTTTACTCTTCGAAGAATTCATGCCTCTGCTCACTCCCATTTCTTCAATTTCTCATTTCTCAACCTCCTTGCCTGGGATTTGATGAGAAAGGGCCTCCCAAAAAATAATGGCTTACGACTTTGGCAAGTAATTAAAAGACTCACTAGGGGTCGGCCTGGCTGCAAGATTACTTGGGGGAGGCGAAACTGCATTGGATTACATCGTGTTGCTGCAAGCTAGATTAAGGGCTTTCAAGGGTAGGAAAGCGGCAGAATAATTTTCTGGAAGAAATTTTTCCTACGAAATAGCAGGATGGCAGGCCATTAGAGCTAAAACTCAGCAAATCGAGCTACTGCTGTCCCTACTCCTAAATTCACTGGCAACATCTGGGAGAGGGACAATTTCTGAGAATTGTTCAATTCCAACATCCATTCTAGGAAACTACCAGAGCTCTTCAAGTTCAATTAATTGCTAAGTGGAGTAGAAGGGGAAGCCAAGAAGATCATTAAAAAATTACACGTAGCCGAGGGAAATTATTTCAAGGCGACTGAACTTCTGACACGGCGATATAGAACCCCCGAATAGTTGATCTAGAAGTTAATCGATCGGTTGGATAAGATGAGATTGTGCAGTTAATTCAGGAGGGACCAATTCGCATTATTTGAGCAGGTACAAGTCATCACCCAGCATTAGGTATCAGTTCATCGCTCCGATTCTCGTATCGCAACGCGGAAGTGCATCAAGTCTGCAACATTTCCTGGTGGATTACGAGGGGATTGTGCAGAAGGCCTACCAGCCACCCCAAATTGCTATAATAGCCCGCCGGGAGCTGCGCCAACATCGGCGCGTATACTTTCTGTACAAAATTTGTATAAAGACCAACTATACCACTAGAGATAGCACGCAAATTGAATTTCAGAACGGAGCAAGATGATTGGGCAGCAGTGAGACGACTCAACACGGCTAACGAACAAACCGCTGTAGGGTTCGAGGACGATCTGATATAATATTTCTGAATGCGGAGATGGAGGGCCAGTACGAACAAGTTCGAGTAGTCGAGGAGCAGCTCAAACAGGTCAAGGCCTCGGCGATCCTCAGAGAAGCAAGCTTGGGAGAACGGCTGGCCTTCTTCGCACAATTGCTGCTGTCGGTATCAACATCTAAACAGAAACTACTACGGTTGTAGACCAACTACGTGGTGGTTGATCAACGATATGAATTCTTAGCAAAGTACTCAACTCGGGTATCTTGGGATCAGAGGGTTACCCGGCTCAGGACGACTCAAAACCGCTACGGGAGAAACGCGATAATAAGCGCTGTCAACCTTACACTGCAAAAGATGAACGCTGTAACGGACGCGATCGAAAAGGAATTGGTGACCGCAGAGAGGGCACTCAAAGAGGCAAACCCCGATTTGGTGTTACTGCCGGAGTTCCACGATGACGTAAAAAATACTCGGACTTGTGTCCGGTGGTGACGGAGGCTAAGAGGAGGATTGATGTAATCACGACGCAGGGCCGGTGTAAGATATGCCTCGTAGTGTGTGGGGGCCATCGCCGAAACCGTTCGTCTTCCAAATGCTCACTGTGCTCTCTGTCCACTTCCAGAGATGAAAGAGGAGCTGGAAGCGGAAATGAGACACTTCGAGCGGTACACACAGGTAATGTGCGATCAGTTGAGCAACAAACGTTGGCGGAGGGAAATGTCGTAAAATCCACGACTTTTATTCTCTATTGTAGGTAACTCTACATTATAAAGGTTGGTCCTTATTCTAACTCCATTCTAATCCGCATCCTAAGCTTTACGTACAACGCTTGTAATCTTCTTAATCTTGTGCCTTAGTTTTAGAACACAATACCCAGTGCTTACCTTGCTTTATTTATGGTACTTTTAGGCTTCATCATCTCTATGCAATTACTGATTGATTATGGTACGCAGTATACTGGTGAAATCGTATGTTATTTGGTCTAATTACCCAATTTTGGAGTAAAAATTTGTCGAAATTGTGTGTGCGTCTATCGAATCAGAGCCACTCGATCACAGTGAACCGAGTGCTTGGCGAGCAACAAGCAGCTACACCCGCACAGATACACAAATTGGACACACCAACCGCACGTCATCATTACTCACCGAGATCTACCTGTAACGGCCGAGTTCGAGCGGAATTCGAAAAATCAACATTACAGTCGTTATTGGCATGTAAATCAGCTTTTCTAGACAAACTTTGGGCCGAATCTGGAATTTTGACCTGAACACGCAAATCGACACTGTGGGGGGTCTCGGACGAATTTCGAGAAACGGATATCAGATACGGGCACTATTCGACTTAACCGACACCAGTATTCGATTTTTTTCAGTCGTCGAAATTCGCTGAAACTTTGCACAAGAGGTAATTGAGGGCTGATCACGAATCTAGTGTCTGTTTTTCATGTGGGTGGTCTTGGACCACCCGAATTCCTACTCGGGTGGTCCAGTCAGGATCAACGTTTTTGGAGACTTTGCTTATGGGGATTATTTGGGGTCCTGAACACGAATCTGAGGTCCGTTTTTCACCTGATGGCCTCGAACCACCCATATCGACTATTTGGGTGATCCAGTCAGGAACACCGACTCCTGTGAAACTTTGTGTATGGGAGATCCGTCCTGAACTCGATGGTGAAGTCCGTTTTTCAAATGGCGGCCGAATACGGTAGTTATAGGTGAGTGCCTACCGACCTTACCTAGAGAAACTCTCCGTATAACTACCGAATTCTCGATATTGGTGGTCCGAGACCACCACGCAAAAAACGGACCTCAGATTCGTGATGAGCGCCCTCCACTACCCCCAGGGCAAAGTTCCAGCGAATTTCGACGAGTGAAAAAATCGAGCGCCGGTCTCCGTTGAGTTGAATAGTACCCTTTCAACTAGTGCCCTTTTTAGACATTTTGTTGCCGATGATAATCAAAAGGCAACCCACCTGAATCCGACGTCTCGATTACCATCTCGGCTCGAACTTCATCGTCAGACTCCTCCATCGATGGTGGACTGACTGAGGACCAACAACTTCATCTCCTCTTATAGTCGGCAGACAGGATCAAACGCGGCTGGTACGTGTGTAGACGGGTTCAGGTGTACGTGAGACGAGTGTACTGGCACGAAGGAAACTCGTCCGCACTATCGATTTACGTGGGAAGCCGCGCTGCACGCGCGCGTAGCTGACATAGTCTGTAATTGCAGAACACCACAACCTACGGCGTTTCCGTTTCTGCTTGAGATTTAAGCGATAAGCAACAATTTACGCCATCATACCATGCCTAGGACTGCAAAGCCCAACTGTTGGCCACTATCAGATAACTTTCGTGAGACGGCTCGTGCGACATCCATTGCCTGTTTCTGGAAATGTCGATTTACGCTTTCTACGACTGGTAGTTTTTTATTGAGCTTGAAACTATAGGATATAGATCATCGGTACCAATCGAGTGGAAACCTTTCAGCTTTCCGAGTGGATTCGCTCCAAAGAATGTGTATAACATGCTTTCTGTCGACGTATCTGACTGGGATGGATTTTGCGATTACGGCGGCGTATTGAGTCTGTCACAGGAAATTTTTGGAACCTCAGATCGCGCTAAAAGAAATGTCCCAAAGGTTATTTTGGCTCAGGACGTCGACGATCAGCCAGGTGACTGTTTACAGATAATTTGAATAAATAAATCTCATTTTTGTCTTATATCTCAGCAATCAGCAACTATCCCTTCACCTCTATTTTTGAACGGTCCATCAAAGTACTCCAGTTCAGTGTTTCTTTTGATGAGTGAATAGTTCGTTTTAGCTCAACTCTTCGAACCTCAGATCGCGCTAAAAGAAATGTCCCAAAGGTTGTTTTGGCTTAGGACGTCGACGATAAGCACAGGTGACAGCTTACAGATAATTCTATTTTTGTCTTATATCTCAACAATCAGGGCTCGCGTGGTACAGTGGTAAGAGGCGCTCCTACCACCCGCACAGTCGAGCCATCGATCCCGGCCAGGACGTTCCATCCCTCCGCGGTCGGGTAAATAGGTACCAGACTTGTCTGGGAAGGTAAAGACACTGACCTGGTATAGCGGCTGGCCCCGCAGGTCATTGTATAGGCCAAATACGCATTCACGATGCTTCCACAACTTTGAATGGAGCACGGATGCGGCGGCGCCTCCACAGGGTACTGATCAACGCCGGCTCCTTTAATTTTTACCTTTTTTATCTAGACGATCAACAGCTGTCCTTTCACCTCATATCAGTGAATAGTTCCTTTTCGCTCAACTCTTCGAACTCAAGACTACTTTCGCTATTTCCTTCCAAAGGGCGAGGCGCTTCAGTGGTTAGAGGGGCTACTGATACCCACAAGGTCGAGTGATTGATCTTCGCCCGGACTAACCAAGCCTTCCATCTTTCTGAGGTCGAGTAAATTGGTACCAGACTTGTTCGGGAAGGTAATGACGCTGACTTGGTGGAGCGGCTGGCCCCTGCAAGCCATTGGAGGACCAAATATGCATTCACTATGTCTCTACGACTCTGAATAGAGCACGAATGCTTGTAAAGAGGGCTGATCATCACCAAGCCCTTTACCTTTCACCTTTATTTTCCTCCAGACAATGGTCTCAGAAACTGTATTGGATGCCTCTATGAGTAGCACACCCTCGGAAAGTGAAAGAAAGCTAAATGGAGTGAGTGAGCTGGCCATACTCAGCAGCTACGAACATGATTGCTGTTGCTGCACTGCCGCCATCGGTCATATTAATATCCATGAATCAACCCATCACCGCCCCTGTCTGATTTTCTGCTCCTTTTGCGTTTCTTTCTTCCGCCATTTTGCTGCCTAGTATAGAAGAACAATTGGAGTGGAACATCAGGAGAACAAAATACAGAGGAATCTGTAACAGATAGAACACGCCATGACCCATTAACTAGCAACGAATAGGACGTCCAAAGGAAGGTTGGTGATTTCTATAAGGGCTTGAATCTCATTGATACTCATTGACAGGGTGATCAAGTGCGGGGCAGAGATACAGAGCACGCAGCGCAACAGGAACCCCCTCAAGAGATGTTTTTCAGATTCGTCTCATACTCTAGTCATGCAAAAACGAATAAATCTATTCAGTACAAGGCAGATAATATTTACCAAAATAGGACACCGCACAGAATGCCGGAAACATAATAAATCATAGTCTTATATATAGACACTATTACCAAATAAAGAGAAACCAGATAGCACTGAGAAATTTCGAAAAGACTATGGCTATGTACGTTTTTGGTTTTTTATAGAAGTAACACAATAATTTGAAAAGTTGCCGGAACGCGATGAGCCCAATCGTCGTTGTGAACTGCGCTTGGATGATGCCTGTTACTTAGGCCTATGGTATACTCCGGCAACGGGCCCGTTGCAGCGTAGCTGAAAATGCGTGGCTCCCTTTCATACAGCACTGCAGGTGCGTTTTTTGTATGCTGCTGTGTGCGGCGACTCGGAGTAGTGCTACCCGACCATCGCAGCGCACTGCGCTGCGACTCCTGCCACAGTACTGTCCTGAGAGGATCTGCACCATTCTTTTAGGCCTTGCGGTATGCTATCCGAGTCGCCGCACACAGCAGCATACAAAAAACCCAACTGCAGTGCTGTATAGAAGGGAGCCATGCATTTTTAGCTCCGCTGCTACGGACCCGATGCCGGAGTATACCATAGGTCTTACGAGGGAAGTCAGTCAGCGTGCTCCGGAGATTCTCAACGAGACCTATATGGTATTGTAGAGCTTCGAATGGCGATTACAATGGTATAGTTTGTTTTTGCTAAATAGCAATGAGCGGTCCAAAAAAGGTCGAAAAATCTTGACCACAAACTAGTGGCGAGAAAGTAGTGCCGAATGGGATTCGACGTGTTAACCTCAACACATAGTGGCACGGTGGCTCAGTCGGTAGCACGTATGGCTCACAATTTGGTGGTTAGGAGATCGGTCCGTCCGCGAGCCTTTTCTTTTGCCTTCATACAATAGATACCAAATTAGGCCCCTTTTGCAATTTTGTCACAGTTCCTGGATAGAAACGCATTTGGGAGGAGTATGGCCAACAAAGTACGCCCAAAGGCGAAAATTTACTAGCACTGATGTATGTGACCCACATTTACCGTAATAAACCCAAATCAACCCCAAATTCAGAAACAAATGTCAGATTCGTGATCAGCGCCCGAATAACCCCCGTAGACAAAGTTTGGGGTAAATCGGTGGTGTCGAACCAAACAGCCTTACTAGTGTCGAGTGAGTAGTTGCATGAAGATCAAATTGCTGTGAATATTCTTTATGCTGTTGTTCCACTTTTTGGACTTTCCAATAACAGGGACTTCATTTTGGATACGTTTTTTCTCATATTCATCAGGAAAGATTACTCGGGCAGCTGACAAGCCCACAATTCACAAATCTAACGTCAACTTTTTCCATTGTATGTGACACGCGCTTGCTAGGGTCCGTTCTAACAAAGTAGGGTGGTTGGGTCAAAATCACCGATTTAGCTCAAACTTTGTCTACGGGGGTTATTCGGGGCGCTGATCACGAATCTGACATTTGTTTCTGAATTTGGGTCGATTCTGGTGCTTCCCCTGGTGGCTGCGATCTAGAAGCCCGTTTGCCATTGGTTAGTGGTCAAGATTTTTCGCCTTTTTTGGACCGCCCATTGCTATTTAGCAAAAACAAACTATACTGTTGTAATCGCCATTCGAAGCTCTACAAAACCATATACAGTAGCGGCCAAAATATATTCAAAACGCGATCGAGCTGCGATTTTTGCTCCATTTTGACGAGCTCGTTCTCAGCAAGTTAAGAAGACTGAACAAAGCCAAGTACATCGTTCGATAGAGCAAATCAGTATAAGAGACGTTTCTGAATGTGCTAGACCTAAGAAAATATTAGGAGTTTTTTAGGACATACATTTTTTGTCATCAAAATTTTCACTTTGGCGGCGCGTAACTTTTTACGGGAGAGATGGTCAGAGTAGTAAAACATCTCATTTGAAAGAGCTAGCAATTACCTTTCAAACAAACAAACAGTTGTCCTAAATTAGCTGGTTCGTAAGGTATCACCCTTCAGATCAGAAAACGATGTCCGATGAAAAACAGCGCGTATCTGTTGTCTTGCATAATAACGTAACGTAGCTGTCGTGGTAGGACACTCTGCAGCTGAATTAGCAGACGCGCGTGGCGCAGAGGATTCAATTCAATTCTTTATCCACTTTAACGATCAGGTATGTATGCCATGATATGAGAGTGATAAAAACGTACGGAATGTAATGGACGAGGGAGAACAGGAACAACAACCAAAAAAAGAAACGATATGAAAATTTCGTGAAATTTTAGAAACAGGAGAACGTGGGGGAAAAAGAAGAACAGGGGATGTGCTGCTTGGGGAGAAGGAAAAAGGAGATGTTGCTGTGCCCGAGGCGGGAGGCGGAGGAGATGAGGACGGAATAAAAAGAAAAAACGCCGGTCATAAGAAGTGAGAGAAAAAAAAGTATGGATGGAGGCGTCATCACCGCTCAGAGGTCTGAAGTTCGATCACGCCCAAGGCCAACTAAGCCATCCATTTTTTCCAGGTGTAGACTAGTTTATTATGTTGCTAATTTAATGCTGTTACCATTATCTATTTTTCTCACGACTATGGTGCTTTGTTCTAATAAAATAACTGCATACGTCATCTGCCTATTCAGCCCTAATAACCTCTGGAAACCGGCCTTTGAAAAGTTGGTGTTTTCACTACCACAGACAGGCCTGATATCGACTACGAGGTCCTTTAGGAGAACAAAAACTTAGTTTGGTCTTAGGCGAGATCTATTCCGGAACCTGGCTCACGGGCGATAATGAAGCCTCTCTCCACTGCACCCGGCGCGTCCTCCTTGAAACGCACCATTGCAATGGTTGCACCACCTTAATCCGGAAGTGTAGATTTGATCTTGTTTTTCCTATCCTGTCCTCAATTTCTGATCAGATGTACTGGCAATTCCAGAAAAGTCTAACATACTGTTTGAAAGCGAATTATTTGCTCTACCAAACAACATGTTTTGCTCTTTTCGTCAACCGCTCGTTGAAAAGTTGTCTATCATGAAGGGCGAATTTTGTGTGAAATGTGTGTATGTCTCAGATTTCTCTGATTTTTCCTCTAGTCCAGCATACCTAGAAACACGTTGCACAGCACCTGAAGGAAAAAGACATCGATTATCGAACAGCGTGTTTTGCTTTGCTGGTAGTTTGCTATTTATTTACCTATTGCAAAATTGTCAAATTGTAGGGAATATTGCAGCTCTTCTGCTTGTCGATTGCCTTTCGGTCGCTACTGTAGGTATGAGGTGGGGGATACAAGTCTGCATTTCTACCATCCCAGACAACCTTTAAATAGAACTGGAAAAATGGATGGCTTGGTCGGCCTTGGGCGTGATCGAACTTCAGACCTCTGAGCGGTGATGACGCCTCCATCCTCTGCGCCACGCGCGTCTCCTAATTCAGCTGTAGAGTGTCTCACCGCGACAGCTACGTTACGTTATTATGCAAGACAACAGATACACACTGTTTTTCATCGGACATCGATTTCTGATCTGAAGGGTGATACCTTACGAACCAGCTAATTTAGGACAAGCTGCTATCGATAATCTGATCACTGATGAATCCAATAAATTTTTTGAGAGATGTCCACTGCTTAGGCCATTTGATGAACAAGATAAGAGGTATCAGTCTTTGCTCTTAAAAAAGAGCAGCAGATTTTCTAAAGTTGACTCAAATTTTGCATCACCCTAGTAGGGTTGAAGTTGTTCAAAAAATTATGATGTTTCTCAATGATGAGATTTTTCGACCAAAATGTTTTTGTGAAAGAAGTAATGTATAGGGGACATGACGGTTGTCTCGCCTTACCTCGACAAAGCGTTTTTAGTATGCTACGTTGAAGTTTTAAAAATGACTTCTAATTCTTCACAGCTATTAATAAATTCAAATCCTAGTACACTGTTTGAAAGGTAATTGTTAGCTCTTTCAAATGAGATGTTTTACTACTCTGACCATCTCCCCCGTAAAAAGTTACGCGCCGCCAAAGTGAAAATTTTGATGACAAAAAATGTATGTCCTAAAAAACTCCTAATATTTTCTTAGGTCTAGCACATTCAGAAACGTCTCTTATACTGTTTGATAGAGAAAGATTTGCTCTATCGAACGATGTACTTGGCTTTGTTCAGTCTTCTTAACTTGCTGAGAACGAGCTCGTCAAATTGGAGCAAAAATCGCAGCTCGATCGCGTGTTGAATATATTTTGGCCGCTACTGTAGGTCTCGTTGAGAATCTCCGGAGCACGCTGACTGACTTCCCTTGTTAGCCTAGAGGAAACCGCGATTACAATTCAGAAACAGCGGTTTCACAGCCGAGTATGAATGGGTACTAACTGTTTTGCTATTGTTGTAATGATGAAAGTCGCGAAAATCGCAGACGAAAAACGCAAGGTCCCGGTTAGGCGCGAGACGCGGGATTGGAACCCTCGTCTCGCGCCTAACCGGGACCTTGCGTTAACCACTACGCCACTGAAAACGGCTCTTCTCCCAATTGCGACGGTCTTGTATGCTCCCCTAGCACCTTCCTCAAGTCCGAAGGCTTTTACTTCCAGCACTCATCCGTAATGACGGTTTAAGTTAGCGAGCGGGATTTGGCATTGCATTAGTTAAGCTGGAAGCACTTTACAATTAACCTGAAATTCTAATTTTTTACCGCTTTTGCGGGTTACTATTATGTATATGAGAATATGATGTTGTAATGGTGGTGCTAGGTTCATGCGATGAATCGCCTGAGATGCCATTTTCGCAATGAACCTAACACCACCATTACAACATCATATTCTACAGTATACGTAATAGTAACCCGCAAAAAGCGGTAACAAAAATAGAATTTCACGTTAATTAATTTGCTGTTGCTCATGCTTTCGCGAGAAAGAACATCAGTTATCTCAATAATCGCAACAAAGAACCGATTGGAATGCCGAGAGTACTGGAGTTCAAACCTTCAGTGCAGCCGCGTCGCTGACCTCATCGCTAGGACATCATCCTCTTTCTATCAGCTGAAGTATACTAGAATTAAGGAAAGTCCTATTGATCCAGCAGACAGTCAACAACGCGCGCATGTCTACGATGCGATCGACGAATTTGGCATTTTATGTTCAACGGCACTGCACCATCGCTGACGCACGATGCGTATTTTATTATTCGTTTATTGTTTTCTAATTTTCATTGTTACAGTGCAAAAAATGTCGTTCACCGGATCATTATTTTGTGAACATGACAGGAAATTTATGCCTTTCATTCTTTCTTTGCATCTTCAACTTCATTTGTGTTTGATATTTTTTAGTTGCTCAGCGAGTGCCTACGTCCATTTCCCTCCTCGCTCACAGCTACGGGAGTGTTCGAATTGTTATATGCCAACTGAATCAGCCTTTCCAGATTCTGTAGTGATTCGTTCATTGTTACAGGTGGTCAGTACCATTTTTCAGATACAACAACGACTTAAGTGAAAATGAAGCAAGGACTGCGCTCATCATTGCCTCAAGAGTACGAGCATACACGGCGTTTCAATATACAGGCGTCGTCTTATATCAGTTTATGCAAAGAGATCTTGCAAAGCGTGGGTTCTTCCTGGCACTAAATGTTACTCGGTAACAGATTCCCATTTCTATTTATAAAATTATGCAACTGTTGTGCTTAACTCTATCATTAGCATGCATGAGTAATCTCGCCGCCCTGTAGGAATAACCGGCAGCTATGCTAGATTCTTGTTCTGTTACTTTTTAGAGTTCCAGGCATCTCATCCTTTCCAGGAGCTAATCACAGACGAGGGCTGCCTTCGAGGACTAGTCGAATGTGCGAATTCAACACAGGAATTAATAGCACTAATGGTGGCGAGTTATCGCAGAAAATCGCGTGAGGAGAACCTGAAGATAATCCAATCGTTTTCTACTATGGTATCGACTAAATCTACTTTTTTTATCTGAGGCTGATGTCTCCGCATTGTTAGGAAATGCAACTTGACCGAATGAAGGACCTAATGGAGCAACTTCTTGCAAATTTCACTAAGAATAAAGAGAAAACTAGGAGATTTGAGGACAGATCTGCGTCTTCATATTTATCAACAGGTATCATTTTCAATATTCATTCGTGGTGTGTTACGTTGAGTGTTTTTGGACAGTCAGTGCTAGCTTCTTAGCGCTGATAGTGCTCCTTAATTTACATATCTTACGCTGTACAGGGCAACATTTCGTGGAAGTACACGGAACAGTGTTCTTCCGATAGTTTTGTTTGCTTCAAATTTTATGGCTTGATGATGTTCTCTTTACAACCAGCTAAACTATTCATTTTTGTTACGCAAGCCTCACGCAAACTGCCATTTTTATTGGGATGTCGTTAGTTTTGTGTAGAACTTGTGCCACACATTGAGTCTAAAGTATGTTTGTCACAAGCAAATGTACATATTTCATCTGTTTTTCAGAGGTACCCGGACCGTCGGGCTGCAATTTTTGGAGGTGCAGATGCAATAACAATTTTGTTGACGATGGAGAAACGGCTTTTATGATCTTGGAAGATTGAACATGTCGTGAGGTTCATATAGGAAGATACATTTTGTAGCGACGTTCTCTAACGTATACGTTGTACGATCCTGTGCCGGCTAGTCTTGTTAATTGTGTTTGTTTCTCTTTCTTTGTGCCGAAGATGAACAGAAATCAGAAACGTTTCCTTCTGATCTGATCAATAGCTGTTCGAAGGTAGTGATGAAAGAGGTTGATTTGAGGAGTAGGTGGTTCGTATTGTCCATTATTCGCGAGTATAAAGTAGAGGTGCATACATATCAATTCCATGTGATTTCGCTCAAAAGTTGTGGTGCGTGTTGTTGACGAAAACATCTTTGTCATAGGTGTGCCTATCTCTTCTCCTTTCTTTTCAATTTATGTAAGGAATGTGTTGAGCCTCGCGCTCGAGGAAGTACAGATTATATATTTCCACTAGATAGTCATACTTGTAAATATCTCAATAAATTGGCAACTTCTGAGAGAAACGTACTGTGTACCAGAGTGCTCATCTACAGTGCTATCTTATAACTCAACTTTCTATTTCATTAAGAGTTACTGATATGAGTGCCTTGCCTCCATGAAGAGGGTCTTGCCACAGCTTCTCCTAAAATGAACCCAGTGCTGGAGTACAGAACACCTCGATTTGGGTAGATTACAGTGGCAGGCACAATAGAACACTGAAGTGAACGTTAAGGTAAAGTGCACGACATCGATCGGTCCCCTCAGGACACGCCGCCGCATTCGAGTTCCATCAAATTGTATAGTATTGCGAATGTGTTTTTGTCGTATACAATGACTTGCGGGGGTCAGCCGCTTAACTCAGTGTTTTCACCTTGTCAGACCAGTCTGATACCAATTCACCCGGCTAGTGAAGGATTGAAGCCTTGGTTAGTCTGAGTGGGTTCTATCGCTCTGTCGTGCAGGTGTTGTTAGCGCCTCTTACCACTGCACCACGCACGTCCATACCGTTATAGTAACAACTCCAATCTATCTCCTCGGAATGTGATCTCATTCATTAACCTTTGACATTAATGATTCGACCATCTGGAGCCAAAGGTAAACCGTCGCCTCCTAGACACTCCCGAAAGTCGTAAAAGTGTTTTTTTTTCGCATTTTCAAGTTCCACTTATATTTCTGCTTTTTCTTCTACTGAGTTGTCCGATAGTGAGACTCCTAAGAATATCTGAGATAGCTTTACCTATGGGTATTTCGCCCGAATAATAGATACGTTGGCCACTGATAGAGAACGGAACAACGTTGGATATGAGCATAATGCATTATTTTGTGTAGCTATACGCTTCTCTTTGTGTACAGCGCAGGGGTACATATTGAATCTAGAGATCATTTGTTATTATGTTCTTTGAGACAACTTTGATTTGTTAATATGCAAATGTGAATGTACACGGTGGCGTAAACGGTATCGCTCTTGAGTTTATCATAATTTCGATTTCTCGTTTGAGGTCCTGAAATTGATCGACTTAGGTCTTTATCTAGTTCTGGTGAAGACCAGTTTGTCACTAGAAGAAGAATACCTGCATATGTAGATCAGTTTCAAGAAATCTTGGCTTCACTAAATCTAACATATTTGAATCCTTTATATATACTGCATGTTCAGGATAAAATGGTAATAATAGACGCATTGCTTGTAGCGCTCGTTCAGTTAATCGCAAATCTGATGTCGATAGTAATGCAGGAAACAAGTAGAATACACCTGAAATCGACGAGATTAGTTCAGTGAGGTCTGGCATTGGAGCTAACCAGTCAGTGCTGAACACATGCCAACGAGGTCCTTAGGATATAGGCGCGTGATATGACTTCGTCTCGCTTTCAGAGCTCTACATATAGTTGAATGTATTGCAGACTGCTGGCGCAGTGGTAAGAGGCGCTGCTGACACCCGCACGGTCGATTGATCCTCGCTCGTGCCAACAAAGCCTTCTATCCCTCCGGGGTAGGTAAATTGGTACCAGACCTTTCGAAGAAGGTAAAAACATTGACTTGGTATAGCCGCTGGCTCCGCAAGTCATAGCATAGGCCAAACACGCATTCACCAAACCTCTACGATTCTGATTTGACCACGAATGCGGCGGCGCCTCCTTCGGGGTTTGATCAACGCCGGCATCTTTACCTTTACCTTTACCTTTATTGTAGATTACCAGCAAGCAGTGAGTTGTCTGAATTTTTCGGAAAGGAAAAATGGTGCTTTCCGTATCATTAATCTCCATGTTCTCTCGTCTTCAAACCTCGACATCGATGGTAAAAGGTTAAAGGGGTCCGCGTTGCTCAACCCCTGCCACATTTATGTTCATCGTAGGGGCATAGTTATGCGTAGTTGACCCATTAAACGACTTGCGGAAGCCAGCTGCTGTACCAAGACAATGTCCTTAGCTTCCCAGACAAGTCCAGTACCAATTTATCCGACCCCGGTGGATCGGTCGCTCGTACGTGCCGGTGCCAGTGGCCCTTCTTACCGCTTTACCACGATCGCCCTCTGTCATCGCTGGTAATCATTTTGATAGTGATCTCTTCTGCTCTCATTGTTAGGTTTTAGTTGTTGAGCGATAAATCTACGCAAGTGTAAACTTCTCCTCTGACGTATGCAGTTGAATAGTTAGCTTTTGGGCGCAGTGCCCAATGGTGAAATGCCGGCGAGTTTACCTGCTGCGACCATAAATCTCGTCTTGTCTGCATTCGCTCCGGTGAGTAGATTAACAATTGTCCACATGCATTCCTGAAGATTGCAGTTCACTATCCTTGGAATACGGCTGGAGAGGTGTGTGTACTCGAAGTCTCCCGAGGTCTCGTGATATCGATCAGGAATCATAATAGTATTAGTTTACTCGAAAGATTCCCCATAAAGTCAGCCCTCTCTAATTGACCACGAGAACTACCGGAATTGTCAATTAACGACTTAATCAGCGTCCCTGGCGAAATTTCCGAAGAAAATTTCCGAAAATTTCGTTTATATTTAGCTCTAGTGATAATTAATTGTAGGTAAAATTTTATATATTTTTGCACAATTCCGACGCAGTTCGGGTTAAAGGCGAAGGAAATGTCTTCACCCATTTAGTCACTTGTGAAATACGGATACCTTTTTAAGTTTTTTCTCTGTTGAACATGCTCCTTCGACTATCATTGCAAAAACATTCCAATCAACAAATAGCAGCTGGAATTCGACCAAGATCATCTCAATGTACACAAATTGCTTTCTGTACCAATTTCACAATCCCACTGGACGTTCAAAATCATTTGTTTTCAAGCATGACATCTGCACGTTGATGTGGTTGGGGTGAGGGGTGGAGATAAAAGTTTTTTTGAGTGCATCTTTTAAAAACGAAATGGCAAAATTCGTTGTGGCTGTTGAAGAAGTTTTTGAGGTAGTGGCCAGTTAGATACCGCCCTCGTTTGGGAACCTTGCGAAACCATCATTGAAATTACTTTGGCACCTTTCCCCATTCTTTTTTATATATTTTGAGCATTCACTTCCAAAGTCATCTAATTCGAATTATCCTTTTCTTATAACCTCATCTGTACATTGTTCCTAAAACTATGGCGCTGATAGGGATCGAAAATGTGGGCCAAGTTAGGAGATGGTTTTGTAGGGCTGAATGTAGTAAATATACTTAGCATTTTGAATGGAATACTTTCGTAAGATGCTCACGTCAGCATGATCTGGCCTGCTTGCGGCGATGTTTGAGCACATCCACGCAGCCTCTCTGCGCACATCGCAGCGTGATTTATACGATATGGAGCGACACTGCAGTATTCTTTTTCTTAGTTTAAAAAAAACTTTCAATCAATGTTGCAAATACGGCCGACGCCATCAGTCCTACCAGAACATCATAAAATCGCGGATGCGATATAATTGCAGCTGTTTGAAGATCGTTCCCGGTGATTACGTTCCCGAGTATTCGGAGAGCACCGTGATGAAGTTCACTGACTGGCTGAACAACAAACGATCAGTAGTTGAAACCACTCATGATTCTTTGGTATCTCTTGTATAGCCTCTTTTTTGTGTTGTTATATTTTTTATATTATTTATATATTTCATTTATATTTATAATTTTAATTATTTTTAGTTGGTTTTTACTTTCGTAATAATACGTAATGCCGCTGTTGGAATTTTATTTATATTTGTAATTTTAATTAGGTACTTTTAGTTGGTTTTTACTTTTTAATATTATGTAATGCCGCTGTTACAAGTCAGTTTCTTTACCTTCCCGAGCTACGGGACGACCTGTACAGGACAACCTTCTGTTGTCCCGTTGTCTCATCGATCTACTCCAGAGGGCGCGTTTCCATTCGTCCCTGTCGCGTGCCATGGTAGACCAGTGGGTCCGGCCCGCTCGAAGAACGAGAAGAGCAAGAGCAATAGATCGTTCAGGGATTTGACGAAGAAGACCGACCAGCGCAAAGGTGGGCGACCTGGTGTTCTCCTGACGTCCCGTGGAATCCAGTCAGTAACGGCTCTCGTTCAAGGGTCGTCACGGAACCGCATTACTTGTCCGCAACATCTGATCTTCGACTGTCCACGTAGCTCGAAGCTCCGTATGCCGTCTCTCGCCTGGATGAAAGAAGCCACTCCGAGCATCCTTCTCTCTAAACTTCGTTGTGCGTGGGAAATCACACGTTCATCCCGTTTGTATAACGCCCAGGATTTTGAAGCGTACGTCAATGAACGAAGAACCATGGAGTTGAAAAATGGGCTTTTTTAGGAGTGTTAAAGAAGGATTTATCAAGAACCAGACAAATTTGGCATCAAATCGCCCTAAACCGGAAAGATGGAGGGGATGGTTATCCGAGCGTGCAGGTATAACCAGCGCCTCCTACCACTGAAGCACGCGCACTGGCTCCGCTCCCCCTCCTCACCTAGCAAGTGCGCCTCTTAACTATTTGTAACCTTTTCAATCTATTTAACGACCATATAACAAAAATGCATATTGATTCTAGGAAAGGTTCTGGTAGACCGAAGAATATTCTCACCGAATCTAGGATTTCGAAGGTCAGGTCAATCAAACCAGGCTCGTTGAGAACCACTTCGATCTAAACTTGAGATTTATATACGTGCTTCCTACAAGACTGATAATCTTTGATGCTTAGTTTTTAAAGTGCCCAGAAATGGCGAAATGTTGTTCTTAAGCTAAGAGTCATGTTGAAATTACGTGTAAGAAATATTGCACCTGCGTGCCTTGGTGCATATCGTCTGCTATAGATGCCAACGTCCAAAGGCAATCCTTAGCGAGATCCGTCCATACAGCATATCTACGCAACAGTGCTGCGAGTGACGAGGTTAGAAGTTCTATAGTCTATAACTTATTCATAAATCACTGTATTCAATGGGCTGCTTTGCTCACTGCAAAAGAATCAATCGCTCTCACTTTCAACGGAACTGAACCATTGCGAACTCCTCCACGCATAACGTTCATCGCACACCAAACGATATTCTTCAGATCGCTTTGATCGGTATGATAACCTTGACCAAGTATATTCGCTATCACCTGCCAAAACAACCATTTACTGAACCGTCGGTGAGCTCCTCGCTATGGTGAAGGCCACTATACCGTAAGCAGCCCTGTTTCTCGACATTTCCTTTTGCACTCAGTACAATCGGCGGCTATGTTGCCAAGAGCCCAAATGCACTGAATCCTGAATTCTCCCGTTCCAGATTCAACGCCGTCGATCAGTGCACCGATGCCGTTCTAAAGGATATCAACGTTTAGTGTTCAAAAAAGAACAAACCTACAGAGAACCTGAGTAAAAGCATACGAACCTGATCTACTATTATATGATTTACTTTGTCGGACATGCATGCCATATTTGTAATGGCCCATGCCGCGTTCACTCGTGTGTCTACTGGATGGGCACTATTCGATACTATACGGAGTAAAAGGGAGATCTGAAAGAATTGCATGATTTTGTCGTTACTAATTTGTGGGGCAGTGACAGGTTGGCTTTGATATGTCCAAGGTAAGATGACCGACGTCTTTACCTTTACTTTTATCTCTACTCCATGTTCTGCCAGTTCACTTATGTTTTTGCAGAAACCCAAAAAACGTTTCGGTCGCAATGGTAAGGAGTGTTGTTGATGACGCGAACCAATGTTATTCTCTAGAGTTAGTGTTTTGCAAAGCATCAAATTCCAAACTCACAAGGCGAGTGTATTTCTCTGGGTTGGGAGTGTTGCTAGGTAGTTCTGTTGTGAATATTCGCCGAAAATATAGGGCACTTGCAGCCTATAAAAGTTGTTCCGTAAAAATTCGACACACCCGTATATCTGCCAGCGCTACATGTCAAGATGAGTCATTGAAAACTTCTTGCTTAGAAGTATTTCGTGTTGCTTCAAAATGGGGTTGTCGTCGTTTTTGCCATTTCTTTACCACTTGACCCAACTACACGTTACTCCCCATTCTAAGCCATGATATAGCTGGTGAGAGTGCCTACGATGAGGAACGGGTCGCAGTTGGAGGTATGAAGAGCGGTACGGCGGGAAACCATACTCTGCACTCCGTGCACTTGCATACTTTTATTACCTCTAAGTAATATGCCAATCGATTCAAGACATGACATCATACCTGTGGAGGAATTCGCGCACAGTCATCTTGCACAAGAAAGGTGTCAGGGGTACACTTGGCAACTATGTACCGCCCGATTAGCTTGTTGGGTGTGCTCTACAAGCTTCTCACGAAGATCATCCTGACGCGGATATTGCCTACATTTAATTAGGGACAACCGTCTGAGTGAGCTGGGATCCGTCAGGAATTCAACTGCGTCGACCACGTGCGGAGTGTCGCTATAAAAAGGCCTTCGATGGCGTCGAAACGAATGCTCACTCCATCAAGGAGTGAACTGGTCCTACATAGAAACGCCTGCCAACCGCCACTGTACTACGGCAGTACAGCTTTTCCATCGTCCAATCAACATTCCTATCAAGAAGGCTGTCAGGCAAGGCGATGCCATTTCGTCCAAGCTGTTTGCTGCCGCATTGCAGTAGTTGGTGAAGTTGCTAGACTGGGACGAAAAGGGCATAGGTGTGGACGGAAAATTCTTCTCAAACTTTCGTTTTGCGGACGACATTGTCATTTTCAAGAAAAGTACAATTGAAGCGAAGACGATGCTCTGAGAGCTGGACGAAGCTGGAAGGAAGATTGGACTACGCATCATTCGGTAGAAGACATCGGTTATGAGGAACTCCTGGTGTGATGAGGGGGGGGACACATGGAACGCTTTCAAACAGAGACAACAACCAACTCCTGGATGCTGACCTCCGCCCTCATTTGTTCAGCTCGACGCTCTTTTCTGCTCCATGTTGCGCGATTAAGATGTGGCTTGATACGTCGGCGTGGCCCTTGCAAGCCACGGACAACGCATTGGAGAGATCCATTGTGAGCTTCACCAGATTTTCAAAACACGGATCCGGAATTCACAGTATCTGAGGTTAATATACCGTTATGGAGATCCTGCAGAATGTAAATCGAAGGCTGTACATTGACGACCGTCATATAAATGATGAAAACAGGTGACGATCGCTGTAAAAAACGGTGGGGAGAATTCCGGAGGAAGAAAAGAATGAGGATTGCTAATCTCCTCAAGTAGATGGAAAGCCGCTTCTCCAAACGCCGAGTCCATCGTTCGCCATAAGCAGCTAGAACGACCGAGCTACATACTGTTCTTGAACGACTCAACCATGGCGGAAGCTCCTGATAGTCACAGTCAGTCACATTTCTGCATTTTCGCTTGCGACACCTCAGCCTTCGCACGTCAACCCTTTTTCTTTTCTCTCATCGCCCTCTGAACTTCGTCACATCAGAACCACGCAGCTCTGTCTCCCTTCAGATCTCCTTTGGTTCCACTGAGCACTTCCCGAGCACAGTATCGCTGTTTTCATGGCCTCTTAGCTTCCACCAACGAATTTGGGGCTGATGCATATTGCGGTTGGTGTGCAGCAAGGATCAGCACTGAGCCCGTTCCTCTTCATCCTGGCGCTTGATGGCCTGATCAGCTACCTCGTGAAAGATCCACTCGAGACCATCCTGTAAGCAGGCGACATAGCCTGATAGCGGACACTAGGAAGAATTGCAGGATGAAGATATAGCGGACCACTTCCGCTACCTTGCTACTGACCGATCAGAGGATGGTATAAATCAGCAGTGAAGGGAAGGATAAAGGCAGCCTGGGTGAAGTGGAAGGAAACCACTGGAATTCTCTGTGTCAGATGGGTGCTCAAGGGTTCCTAAAGGCAAAGTATACCGGGCAGTTGTAGGACCTGCGCTGCTCTACGGCAGTGAGTGCTGGTCCGTAACGAAGGCCCATGAAAAACGCATGCTCTCTGCGGAAATGAGGATGCTAACGTGGGCATGCGGATGAACAAGGCTGGATAGGGTACGGTAACGAGGACGTGAGAGCGGTGATGGGAACAGCTCCAGTACATTTTAGGATGCGAGAGCAAAGGCTCAGGTGGTATGAGGAGGCCTGAGAACCATCCGATACGATGGAGTTTCAGGTCTTCGGTAAGCGACCTCGAGGGGCCCATAAGAAAAGGTGAAGCGACGCTGTCAAAAACGACCCTAAAGAATTAGAGTTACGCTCCAAGACGCCCTAGATAGAAGTAGATGGCGACTCATGACAAGAACAGCGGACCCCGCGATGGCGTGGGACTAACGCTAAGGAGAAGAAGAAGCATGAAAGTACCCGTTCTCCTTCTCACATATACTTGACAACACCCGTCCACAATAAAGTATGAATGATATTCAAAGCTAAAATCTGCATATTAATGATATACACAAAGATCAGTACTTTCGCGTAAGAGGTACTGCTATCTTCGAGTAGTTCTAGAAGGATCCGTTGCTCTCCGTCCAACATCTGCTCGTTTGACACCGTATGATCCATTTCTTCCGGTAACGACATCTGAATAACATTTCTTGACGAATAGCTTCCAAAAAGCTTGAACTGATTTCAATACCCAATGAATACGCACATCCATTTTAGTAGAATCCGCCATGGCGGCCGAGTAGAGGTGAATACGAAACAGTAATGAGCCAAACTGCGCTCCTCACTGGATGGCAGTCCTTCGTGCCATCTATCAGTCGTAACAGCGATGATTCCCCTATAAAGCAGTGGAGATCGGTTGTCTGCCCCGATTTGTGTGTGCGTGGATTGTTGTCCACTCAGCAGCCTGCTGCTATGAGAGGCCGCCGGAGTGTTGTATAACACCATTGCAATTTTCTTATCAAACGGGAGATTCATGATTAACGAAAAACTAACAAAGAGTGGTTGCATAACAAATTTCACGAGCACAACTACGGTATGGAAGGGGTTGACTAGAGACAAGGCCTCCGAAGCTCCGTCTTTCGCTAGTGAATCTGCGTCCACGGCCCAGATTCATGAACAGACGAGCGGTCTCCGAAACTCAGTCGGCGATAAACCGCTCGATACCGCGAGGTGTTATAGAGCCGCGATAAACTCCGATTGGACCCCGACGCGCGTTCACGAATCTCGGCTTGCGCGTCGTTCGGGATACATCTCGGGGTTTATCGGGGGTTTACCAATGATGAATCTGAGCCCAGAATTCGTCGAACGAGAGCGCAGTGAACGTCCACTACTCAGGTCAGTGTCTTCACTCTGTTATACAAATACCATATCACCTCATCACGGAGGGATGGTAAGCCTGGTTAGCTCGGACTAGGATCGACCGTTCGACCATTTTGGTGTCAGTAGCGCCTCTTATTACTTCGAGCTACGTCTTCTTGGCTTGTTGACGGAAGCGCCAGAATTCCTTCGTCAGGATCTCCAGTGTTAATGCAGCCATACGAAGGGTAATGCCGAATCCGTGCTGCATTAATGACTCATTTGAAGCGATTTGTCGACCTGTATTTTCCAGTAATACTGAAGTGTTTTTACATGATATTTACTCCCTCGAGGCGATGTCGCATTAGGCTCTTTCAGACGACGCGTCGATAAAGTAAGAAAGTACTTTTCCCAAAAACTGTAGTTGTATCGGGCTATTAGGCTGATACATTTTCGCTCTGATCACTGGAAAGGCCCATCTGCTACTACTTATGTGTGGTATATTCGAATTATCCTGAATTTTGATGTTTCACTAGGCTCGAAGGATGTATTGATTTCATTGTGATCTTCTTATAACGACAGATCTGCTGTCGACATCTCTCTAGGCTCTTTCAGACGACGCGTCGATAAAGTGACGCGTGACGCGTGTGTGATGAAGGATAGGTAGGTCAGCGTCATCGGTTGATCGGGTTATCACGCGTCATTACGAGTAACTCGTCCGATCGACGTCGCGTTGGCCATGGTGTTAGGCCTTCGTTATAGTTTCGCTCGAACCGAGCGAAACTCGTCCATTAAGTAATAGCCCGTGCGCGTCCCCGCGACGGCGTCACCCCGTTAACTCGTACGCGCGTGTCTGGCCCCACGCGCGTCTCATGCTTAATGGACGAGTTTCGCTCGGTTCGAGCGAACCTATAACGAAGGCCTTACGCCGGACATTACGAGCAGTTCGCGCGCGGCGAACCGAGCGGCGAAACCCCAGCGCACGACGCTTGACGGATGACGTCTGCCTTGAAAGAGCCTATTGTGGTGCTGTTCCGTAGAATTCCCTTTGACTAGAAAATCGATTACCTGGGATATTGGTTGTGTTTGAACATCGTCACACCGACGTCGCAATTTTTCTGCGACCTTGACTGCCAAATTGCTGCTGAATTTCTGCACGTTTATTGAGACCACCTGAATTCCAAGGCATAATAATCTTGGTTAGTGCGCAGCCCCCGATTGGTTAAGACGCAGGTTCGAATCCCGCCTGAGATGCGATTTTAGCGATTAACCTAGCACCATCATTGCAACATCCTATTCTAGTATATATAATAGCAACCCGCAGAAATAAAACTGGAATTTCGCGATAATAATCTTGCTATTATAGTGCCACACATAGGTAACAACCGTAATAGATTGGTATGATAGCAAATGCAGGAAACTTGCTACTATACGGGTTGAGAGGTGGTGCAAAAGATTAGGCCAAAACACGGATTCAAAACTCTATAATGAGCTTTTGAAAAGCTATAGCTTCGGTGTAGTATGAATAAATTGTTCTGCAAATTTTTGTGAACAAGTAAAACATCGGAATCTGCCATCTCTAGCTGCACACACCCGCATAATACCAAAAACTGTACAGTTTATTCATGGCTTACGGTAGAGGAATTTACAAGCTTATAATGGTTAAGAGAATAGAAGAGAACAAGTTCGATGGAGGCCCCAACAAACGAGGATGGAAACGTAAATGGCATTTATTCGAAGTTCTGACGCTGACTGAATGAAGAGTGGACAGCATTTGCTGGAAACCGCAACGTTTCTTGAAATTATCTTCTTCTTCTCGAAATTTGTATCTAAAACTAGCATCGCATTAGAACTCTCAGCACCATATTTGGAGCGAGGAGATGAATCGATTGGTTGGATGATTCGGTGGCTTGATGTTTATGATAACGGCTATGAATGTTCATCGCATTGATATTCACTAGCGGCCGGTAGCACTAGCACTAGCATTGATATTCACTAGCGTGGTTAGTTTTTATACGGTTGGGAACGCTAGCAGGTTGAACTTCATCTCTTAAAAATGTGAGTCGTTCGATATCAAACATATCACTGCACGCAATTAATATGATGCTAACTAGTTCAGGCCAAAAAAAGTGGAAACACAATTCCCAGAATTCCTACTAGAGAAAGAATTTCAATGTCATAATACACTTGTATGTGTTTTTTACTGCTATGTTAAGCTTCAGAAGAATTTATGACGACAAAATTTCCAGCTCGTAAAAGACGTTGTATGTAAAACCATACAGAAATTCGTAAAACGCCCCCAAGACGTACGATTAGCGATAACCGTCTCATTTCAACCTCGGATCACAGCCAAAGTCATTTCTCATGAGCAGTGAGTTCTCACAAACTTGACTTATTCCATGCAAAATTGGAGTAAAGAACCCTTTTAGTGAAGCGATAGCAACAATTGAAGTTGATAAGCCGGGTGACTTTTACCCGGGCGGGCAGGAACAACGGGTAAGGGACAAAGAGGTTAGTTACTGATCACTATTGTCCAGAACGCTTACACGCTCCGCTTCCATTTCTTCCGCCCTGAAAAATACTCCCTGAATTCCAGCTAGAGGTTCTACGAAAGATCGAAGAAGATAGACGAAAAGGAAGACAGCAGGCACGAAGGAAATTCCACGATGCTCCGGACAATGCTCGACCGAAAACGGATGTCGGAATTAAACGGCCGCCAAGTTCCAATGGCGGTGATAAAAGTAAATCTACCGGTAAAATTGGATTTTTTGTTAAAGTGTGGCAGTAAATAACCACTCGTGAGGATGAGCGGTCGTATCTGACCACTCATCGAGAAGACTCGCTTCGTAATGTGTGGCATTCCAACCTCTTCTCGTGAACACAGTCAGCATAGAGGGACAGGTAAGTGCCAGTAAGCAATGTAGCTGCTCCACTAGGGCGCTGAAGGCTAATCATTCGAATCCAGCTGTCTCTTATTTTATTGTGTGAGAAGAAAGTTCGCAAATTAGTTTGCAGGAAAAAATCTAACATGAGCGCTTTCAGGAACGCTGACGCGGCCCGCTCCCCCTCCACCGCTCCAAGCCGAGCGGCGACAGTTGCCAACCGGCGAAATGTATGCTGTTCGAGAGCTGGTGAGAAGCTCCAAGAGCGAAAAGATGCCCGATTCATCAATCCTCAGTTCGCCTTCTGCTGGATCACCTATTGACACTGCAGCGTACGACCGCAAAGTGAGACGCCCAAGTACGGAGGAAATGGTAATCGTTTCAAGCGATTCTTATCCATTCTAGTCGGCAGGCCGCTGAGCGACCCTTCTTTTGACTATTCCTGGAAATGGTGGACCCTTAGGCCCTTGTTATACATTCGCTCGCGGTGAGCGTCTGCGACTTGCGAGCGGTGATCGCGTGCGCCGCTAACTCAGACGCTGAGCACGCGACGCACGCACGCACGCACGCGCCCGAAGCATACAGAGCAATGCGCGAGGTGATCGACCCACCCCCAGCGAAAGGGTCAATCGCAGTGCAATGCGCAGCGACTAGAGTGTGGAAGGTACGCGAGCGTGTGCATAATAGCCCGTGCGCGTCACCACGCCAGCATCACCATGATAACTCGTACAAACGTGTCTGGCCCCACGCTGTCTGATGCTGAATGGACGAGTTACGCTGGGGTGCGAGCGAACCTATAACAAGGGCCTGCAGACTCGACGACGAGCAGTTTGCGCGTCGAATTCCCCGTTGTAAGTGCACTTGAGCAAAACACCCGGCGACGAGAATTCTCGTTCAAGCGGTGCCGTGTACTCTACAGTCAACACACTGCATTGCACGACGGCACCGCGTTGGACGAGAATGCTCGACGTCGCGTCGTCGGGTCTGCAAGCCCCTTTATTGTAATAAGGGTCCATCACTTTCAGGAGTAGTCCTCTATAGAGGATTTAGACCACAATCGAATAAAGAAACTGGACAGCATATGCTCTCGACAAGTAATTGACGCTCACGTATAGTGTAAGGCACCATTGAACTTATGACACTCTAGCGGTCGGGGAAATTTGTTCCACTCACTCGTGTCTCTATAATACGTCGCCATAACTTTAACTTGGGGCTTTAATCATGTCCGTTGGCGAATTTCGCCCGAAGATCGTCAACATCGTTAGTTGGGTTAATGGAGTAGAAATCACCGGCTTAACCGAAACTGAAATTTACAACAAATCCGTAATCAGCACTTCGATTGACCGGTCTAGAAGAACTTTCAGCCAAAACGGTAAGAACTCTTTTTAACAGTGTGGGTGGTCGGCGATCGAAACTTAGAAAACTAGCGCATTATTCATGATCAACACTCCGAGAAACTAATCTGGGCGAGTTCAAGAGCAGTTCGACTGAAAAACCTTCACCGACCGGTGGAGCGCCATTAAAACTGCTTGTTAAACTAAAAGAACGGATATGACGGTAAAGGTAAAGATGTCGGCGTTGATCAGTTCCGTAAAGGCGCCTCCACATTTGGGTTCCATTCGGAATCGTAGAGGCATGGTGAATGCGTAATTGGCCTATACAATGACTTGCGTGGTCAGCCGCTATACCAAGTCAGTGCCCTAACCATCCCAGAAATGTGTGCTACCGATTCACCGACCAGAAGGGATGGAAGGCTTGGTTAGCCCGGGCGAGGATCGATTGACGGTGTACATACATTAACCCTTTCAGTCCTCAAAAGTTAAGCTGAAGGATATGGAGTTGTAGGAAAAAAGGAAGCGTAACCAACTACTATAATGGCGAAATGTGGTAGTACCATAAGTAGTAATGTGTGCCACCCATTTGTGTGGCAAACTGTCAGATGGGAAGAATGTGCTACTCAGGGGCGGTATGCTCGCGTTTCCCGAGTGAGGAAGTATCGCCCCCCAACGGCACCTTTCAGTATGCCGAACATAAGGCCCAAGCAGAAAGAATTGTCCCTTTGCAAAACCTTAATCGACTATTCTTAAGATGGCTATCCGTGAAGTTGGAAGAAAAATGGACGACTGCACAGATCGCGATGGATCGTCGATGGAGGCTGTGGATATAGTATCCGAAATGGAAACGTATAGTTTCCCTGAGAAAGAAGAGAAAAAAACTAGTACCTTTTTGGCAATGCCTTCTGATGCTCAAATTAAAAAGGTTTTGTGATTCTATTTTCGGATTTTCAGAACGTTTTTGCAAAAATCCAACTGTTTCAGGAGATCAAGAAAACTCAGGGCGTAGTAGAATTGGATGACAATGGCAAATCGTCCAAGGTCATCGCCTACATTGCCGTTCAGTAGCCGCAGGCATATAGCGGAATAGTGCACATGGAACTATGACAGACATAAAGATTAATCTTTATCAATCTGACCCTATTCCCAGCGTTGTTCTCATTAAGTGACTGAAATGAAAAATGAAACTCGATAAAGAAAGTTGAGTCTGAGCGGACGTTAACAAGAGATAGCATAAGATATAGCACAAGTGATTCCATTCCAATGAGTATACAGTGCACCCAACTGATACAAAATCCACGATGTTTAAATGTGTTCAATTATTTTTACTGAACCCAATGACATTCCTCAATCATTTTCGAAACAACGGGTGATTCCTACAGAATCATTACCGATTGGCCACAATGCTGAGAGCGCACGACCTAAGACGATGTTCCGTAGACGCTTGTTGATTTTCCGTAGCTATCGGAAAAAAAATTGGCATTATTCAACTTAACGGACACCAGTGTTTGATTTTCTTCAATCGTCGGAATTCGCTAAAACTCCGCTTATGGGGGTTATTTGGGGTCAAGAACATGAATCTGGCGCCCGCTTTTAACGTGGGTCCTGCGAAATCGGTGATCCTGACTGGACAACCCAAATCGCTACTTGGGTGGTCCGATCAGAATCACCGATTTCGCTGAAACTTTGTCTACGGGGGTTCTCTGGTGTCCTGAACACGATGGTGAAGCCCGTTTTACAAATGGCGGCCGAATACGGTAGTCATAGGTGGGCACCTACCGACCTTACCTGGTGAGACTCACCTGTAACTACCGTATTCGGCCGCCATTCGGAAAACGAATTTCACCATCGTGTTCAGGACACCAGAGATTCCCCACCAGAGACGAAGTTTCAGCGCAATCGGTGATTCTCGCTGGACCACCCAAGTAGTCAATATGGATGGTCCAAGACCACCCATGTGAAAAACGGATAGCAGATTAGTGTTCCGAACCCCAAGTAACCCCCGGCAACGTTTCAGCGAAATTCAACGACTGAAAAAGATCGAGCACTGGTGTCCGGTAAGTTGAATAATGCCAAAATTTTGATTAAAGATCTGATATAGGTAGAAGAATGGCTCAGCCGAATGGGCTACACAAGAGAGCATCATGAAGATCGCGACATCGCCGAAATGTCAGCCGAATAAAGTGTTATAACAATCTCGGCCGTCTGCTAAACGAATGATATCTTCTAGGTCATTAACAGAAAGATGCGATGACAGGACCGTATCCATACTTCATCGCTAGTCTGGGTCAGTGTGTAGAAGGAACGTCCGCAACTATGTGTTGACGTAATTTTCGGATTCCTACGTCTCCAAACTTTTCTTTCAAACCGGAAACTCGTGTTTTTTTTAGACACTATGTAAATTTAATTGCAGTATGACACTGAAGAGTCGCAAAAATTATCCTCAGCCTCGAAAACTGAATCACTTGCTGTTTCACAGGCTTAAATTTAATTATACTGTCGGCTCGAAAAGATGAACTGAAACGATCATGCCGCGGAAATGAGGCATTTCAATCTAAACATTGTGATCTAGACGTTTAGCCTGCCAGTCTATGGAAGATGGAGATGAAAAGAAGTATCCTTGTCGATGAAGGGGTTTCGTTCCAAAGTTGAAAATTTGAGTTCAAAATGTTTTATAGTAGCAGAGGTTTAGACACATGAACCTCGACCGGATGATTTTGTTTCAGTTTCCACTCCTGCATGCTTATATCATAATTACTGGTGCTCAACGTTTTCGAAACCTAGCGTGGTTGAGAACATTTGGACCAAGTTTAATATCCTCACCCAGTGCTAAATTAGAAAGAGCGGCAACAATATAGTAAATAGTAACTCTACCTAAAATTGTACCATTGAACTCCGGCTATAGTGGTCCCACAACGAAAGCCTTCGCGTGACCGTAAGCCACACTGTCTTTAGAAATCCCGCCACATCGCGTGCCGGCCACGTGCATCTCACCGGGACGCGGCGTCGCTCATCGCGCGGCGCGAACAGTTTCCTCGTATTTCTGGTCGCGCGTGCCCTCCGCGCGGACTGATGAAGGACATGTTCTGACGAGTGATAGGTCAAGCGTGCCGCTTAACGTCGGTGAACCTTGCAAGGTTCAGTTGTTCTTCGTGGCTCACCGCGTTCACATTCATATTTTCGTAAATATTTTCCTTTTTTCGCATCACCATCTTCAATTTTACCGTTTGTTTTCTGCTGCGATGGTCCTAAGAATCGCTTTTGAAGCTCTGGTACGGTCGCTGGGAGGTGCACTTTGAGTTTGGCCTTACATTTTCGCATTTCTCACGCTATTAGTGTGTGTCATACATCTTCGTAATGACGAACGATTAGGGAGTTGTGTAGATATTTTGTTTTTATTGTGTGTTGCGAGGTTGAGAGGATGATTATCTGGATCGGTACCTCAAATAAGTCCAACCACTAGTATAAAGTTTCAGCAGGTTTGCCAACCGAAGCCGGCCTGCAGAGTCAAAGACTTTAGCTATTTCCCGCCCTTCTGTTTTATCCTCAACCCAGTCACCTAGTTAGGTGATAACCTTTTACGTGTTGGTATTTAGAGCAGGTTTCAAAGTATCCATCTTCAGGAGGGAATGTTCGCGCAATAAGCAATGTTCTTGGAAATGAACAGCGGATTTGCCTCCAACTCCATAGGTTCAGAGTAGCTGTAGAGATCAGTGTCATGGGACGTCCTTGCCATACTACTCATGTCAAAGTGGTATTCCCTGGTCTTGGGTAATCATAATGTGTATAGCTGAACATTCTCTCTTCTCCCGTCTCTCTAGCTCTTTCACTCCGTAGCAAGTCAGTTAGGTTGTGACTGACTGAACGCAGCTGGCAACACTGTCTTATTGAGTACAGAACGGCAGAATTGGTGGCAGCAGTGGATGCAGTGTCCCGCATTCGAATCTGCTTGCAACAAAAACTGGAAAGCACGGAAATGATTATTCGCAAAAACGTTCCCATTCATATAGTTGCTCCTCATCGTCAGAAATATGAACGCATAGTTTCTGTCTGTGTATATCAGTACTTTAAGACGCCAGATTTAGTATTGCAGGCAACTTCCACGAAATCTCTCACGATGGTCCACCGCAAGGCTGCCGCGCAGAAGGCTGATGAGTAAGTTTTGCTAATGAATCTAATTTTAGCGCGATAGGTGGAACGAGCACTGTCCAAGTTTTCGCTTATGGTCTGCGTTATTGACACATCAATAGATATGTACAGCCGATGAGCGTAGTCCGATCCCTGACAAGGCATAAGTTTAGAAGGAGAAGGATGTCCCATGAATTCGTTCAAGAATCATACGAGGTTAGAGTAGTGCATGTAGAGGAAATAAACTGTTAAGTCGCCCCTGTTGCACCTGGGATCCACAATATGTGGAAATAAAAAAATTTATTTGGGACTGGCTTATGACACCCGAGAGAAGAACTTGGAGCTGATCATAAATTTGCATATAAACCGCACAGTTTTCCTCTTTGGCAGTCTTTTCTGTCATTTGTCTGCCCCGAAAAGAATTCTGCTACCCTTAGCTCCTTTCTGCGAGAGCGTAGTTTGTTTCGATCGTTGCAGTGCCGCTCCGATGATGGCTGTCAAGGAAGAAGTGCTTGATACAAGCTTTGAGGAGGTACTTGTTTAGCTCTCCTTTCACCTTTTACTATTATGTTTTTATTCATATTCAGGACCCAGAGAGTGACATTTTGGCAATGGCACTGGGACACCCTCTGCCGACAAAGAAGATTAATAGGGTGAGTTGCATTATTACGTAATTTCTATTGAATGGGAGATATTGAATTTGCCACTGCGAAAAGTTCCGAAAGTTATTCATTATTTCTGTTGACCCAGCCGGGCAGTTATCACCTCTTCGCGTATGTCTCCGAGGAGCAGTTATGCTGCAGCTAACACTAAGTGCAATCAGACATACAGATATCGAACACCTGCTAGATTAGAAGAGACGTTTGTTTCAGAAGCATGTGAACGACCACTACTACTCTCTATTTCCTGGAGATCAGGTTGAAGAGGATATTAAATTCAGTGACACTGTGAGTTTAATTTCGAGCTCTCGTATTCGACTTTTGTCAACATTCAGCGTGATGACGATGGCTTATTCATCACATTTCTTCTAGGACCGTGTATCTTCATTGGTGTGGAGTATATCACTATAGTGTACTAGTATACTTTCACTATGCCACATAGGAATCGGTGGAAAATGTCTTTTTGATAAGGAAAGTGATTTGTGATACTCTTTCGAGGAATGTATTTTGAAGTGAGGAATTAACTACTATAATTATAAAGAACTTCACAGTTCATGATAGGAAACCCTATACAATCTTGTAATAGAAATCTCGATTTTGTTCACGTTCCACGAGTAGATTTTTGACACGGTGCAGTGCTTCCCAAAGCTATAATTATAAAGAACTTCACAGTTCATGATAGGAAACCCTTGCCTATACAATCTTGTAATAGAAATCTCGATTTTGTTCACGTTCCACAATTTTTCTCTTGACATGTGAACAGGTCTTTCAGCTTCTTTACGCTGCATTGTCTATTTCCGATGGTATTCATAACAGAGCTGAGATCGTCTAGGAGAATGAGTTGTGTAGAAGTAGACCCAGTGGTGCTTCACCTCGATATACGCAGCTGAGCCATCTAGTTGAACTTGATTAATCTCCACAGTTTTCGGCCAATTGCTGTCTTTTGATAGACAACTGCAACCGAGCTCCTAATTAACTATTGGAATGTACTCAGTTACCTGAATGAAGTGCAACAGAAGAAAATGCGGCAGTACACTCGAGTGTCAAAGGTGGAATAGTGCTCACATACAGCTTCTGCCTTTCAGGGTTCCGTGGTTCTAGCAAAAGACGAAGTTGAGGATGTTGGATACAGTGCTGGGGACGCAATTTTGACTCAAAGAAAAAAGGTATGAGATTTCTGAAGATTTTTTTTTTGAGGAAGTCGGCGCACGTGATGCAGTGGTAAGAGGTGCTACTGACACCCGCATGGTCGATCGATCCTCAACCAAACCATCCATCCGCCAGAGGTCTGGAAATTGGTACCAGACTTTTCTGGGAAGGTAAAAGCACAGATTTGGTATAGCGGCTGGCCCTAGCAAGTCGTTGTTTGGGTCAAACACGTATTCACCAAACCTCTACGATTTTTGAATTGAACACGAATGCGGTGGCGCGTCCTTCGATGATTGATCAGCGCCGACACTTTGTCCTTTACCTTTTTTGGGGAATACATTTCCTTTGAAATTGATCGCGCGCTTGATTACATTGATTGCGAAGGAGATCGAGTAGCATTATTCCCGAAGCTCATTATGGAGAAAATCTAGTAGCTTTACTCTCCAAGATTATTATTGATGTCGAAGTTCGTCTAATGCTGCAGGGATGTTTTTCTCGTTGAGGAGAGAAACACCAAGTGTCTTAGGTCGGTGACAATTGACCTACGGCTATCTGGCCGATGCCACGTCCCACTTCGCTTCACATCCGAGGCGGCTGTTGTTGTACTGTTGAGTGTCTTGTGGTATACCAAGAAACCCGGATGGAAAACTTGCTGCTTTCAGAATGTTTCTTATGATGTAGGTGATCACTTATAGGCAATGTGAAAGATCACAATCTGATATACGATATACCTGAAATGTCATACTCATCTCTAGAAGGAGTGCCCGAGATAGATCTGACATGCAGGCTAGAATGTCACCTGGGTCGTAATTACTGCGATGAACCAACATCCAAACTTTTGCTTCGTGTAGGTTTAAACCCGAAAAACAAGTAGTAAATGAGGAATAGTTGTGGACGAAGGAGTTCCTTCCAGCATTTGTTGCTAAAATGTAGGTTTTCAGGGTCACCGTCGCTCCTCTAAAAACATCGATGTGGGGTTCCCGGTGAAACGTTTGCATCGTTTTCTGCAGAGACAAACCAGACTTCGCGTCTCGCCTACAAGTTCCATTGCAATGGCTGCAGTCGGAAAGTATCTCGTTGAGGAGGTCTGTTCAAGGAATATTAATATGCACTAAAATTGGTTTTTGCGTGTTCTATGCTCTCTTGTGAGGTAGACCCCAGAAAATTAATAAGAACTAAAGAAATAACGGCGATTTTTTGACATTCAACTTATTGAAAACCGCTTACTGCCGAGATTCGTCTCGGCAATTGTTGCCTGTTTGAATCTTAATAGTTTAGTATTATAAGCTGAACCGTGCAGGCGGCTAGCCACCTTAGCTCATCAACCGCGCAAGTGACATTAGAAACACTCCATTTCAGTGGTCGTTCTCGGTTTAGAAAAGAATGTGATGAGATATACAGTGTTGGTCAAAAAGGTATTCGTTTTCACTTCTTCGGATGTAACTCCTTAGGAACTTAAGCTTTTGAGCTGATTTTTCTTTAGTTAACGGAGAATGACGAGGGTGTACATATGCTAGTTTCGTTTCGATGAGGGTCTAAAATTCCGCGAATTTTCGCATCAGAAAAGTAAAATCCGCTTTTCTAGAAAAGCGGCCCCATTGAAAATGAATTTTTCCCTACCCTAAAACATGTAATGATTTTGCAACCGCTTATGTGCGGTTTGAAACAAGAAGACTTTTCCTACAAAAGAATGTATTGATTTTTTTATTACTCTTAGTTTTTATTATTTTTTAGGTGGTCCAATGGGGCGTGTCCAAGAGGTGTGAATTACCTTTGTATGTAACTCGTGATTTGTATACAGAGACCTTAGCTTTTATTATTTTTTAGGTAGTCCAATGGGGCGTGTCCAAGAGGTGTGAATTACCTTTGTATGTAACTCGTGCTTTGTATACAGAGACTTTCTCAGAGTCTTATATATATGCCATGCCGTTCGAAAGAAAATCAAAGGCGCTATCGAACACTGCCTTCAATCTCTTACGAAGCTGAGTTTCTAGAGTTTCATTTGAGAAAAGTACAAATTAGAGGCGTCATTTCAGCCCCCTTACAAGTCCTTCTGCTCAGAAAATTTCTTAAAACCTCAAATACCGTTCGCAAGAAGAAACTGCGCTCTACGCGAAGGGGTTTTTGAAAATTCTCCACATATTGGTTTTTGTTCGTTTTCTAGCAATTAAAGTTAGTACGTCCCTCACGACTGATTTACGCGCGCGATGACTTCGCGCCGCGTGCGACGTCGGAGGTGTTACTGTAGGAGGCAGGATAAATAGTAGTAAGTTAACTGTCGAACGTTCACGAAGGCCTGTGGTATACTTCGGCAACGGGCCCGTCGTAGTGGAGCTAAAAATGCATGTCTCGCCTCTATACAGCACTGTAGCTGGGTTTTTCGTATGCTGCTGTGTGCGGGGGCTCGGAGCAGTGCTGCGCGACCATCGCAGCTGGCTGCAACGAAACCTACAGTACTGTCCTGAGAGGATCTGCACCATCCTTTTTCTCCTTTCGGTAAACTACACGAGTCCCGGCACACAGCAGCATACAAAAAACCAGCTGCAGTGCTGTATAGAGGGGAACCATTGATTTTTAGCTCCGCTGCGACGGGCCCGTTGCCGGAGTATACCATGGGCTTATCAGTTTTTAGTCCCTGTCGTTCGAATTTCAGTTGAAATGCCTCAGTTGGAACGAAGTTATGGTAAAGAATGTGAGAGCGAATGGCTTTCCGGGCGGCCCTACGGAGTAGGGGCCTCTGACGTCGCACGCGGCGCGCAGTCATCGCGCGCGGAGGTCAATGGTCAAAGGCGTACTCATTTTAGTTGCTTGAAAATGAACAAAAACCAATATGTGAAGAATTTTCGAAAACACTTCCGCGTAGAGCGATGTATCTTCCTACGAACGGTATTTGAGGTTTTGATAAATCTTCTAAGCAGAAGGAATTGTAAGGGGACTAAATGACGCTTCTCATTTGTTGCTTTTCTTAAATGAAATTCTAGAAACTCTGCTTTATGAGAGAATGAAGGCAGTGTCCTACAGTGCCTTCGATTCTCTTTCAAACGGCGCATGAGACTTTGTGAAAGCCTCTGTATACCAAGCACGAGTTGCGTCCAAAGGTAATTCACACCTCTTGTACACGCCCCATTGGACCACCTAAAAAATAATAAATGAAAAGGGTAACAAGAAACGTCAACACAACGTTTTGTACTACGTTTTGTTTCAACGTTCACGTTTTGTAGGAAAAATCTTCTTTTTTTCAAACGACATACAAGCGGGTGCAAAAACATTACTTGTTTCAGAGTAGGAATAGTATATTATCAATGAGGCCGCTTCTCTGAGAGTGCGCATTTAAGTTTACTAATGGAAAAATTCACGCAATTCTAGGCCCTCGTCGAAGCGAAAGTAGCATATGTACGTCAACAAAAAAAAATCAGTTCGAAAGCACCAGTCCCTAGGGAGTTATATCCAAAAGAGTGAAAACGAATACCTTTTGACCTTCACTGAATATTGCTTCTGGGCACTCATACATACAGAACGTAGGCTCCAGGTTACAATTTTAATATTATATTCATATTTTATAATTGCAATCATTTCCGAGAAATGGAATTGTGTGCTCGCATTTTGATTGAGCGTTCTATGTTTCTGTTTGAACGTGCTTCTTTTTAACACATTTTCATTTTTTCATTTTTTGCGAATACACACTCAAGACATTTCGTTCATCATCATTCCAGGTGTTGTACGGTTCCGTGCAAGTCATGAAAAGATACAAGAGAAAAAGAGTCACCCCACGTCATATCGGTGTGGGAGTGTACACGGACTACGTGAGCCATCATCTTTTCTCCGGTCATCTGCACTATAACATAGTCAAATTGTTACGCTTTCAGGAACTTGCCCAAGTCTTCAAAGACATTTGGATTCCTTCGACTGGATCATTTGGAAGTTTTTACCTACCTACAAACATGGGGTGATGAACTTTTCTCGTAGATCGATGGCGATAACAAGCTTACTGTTGATTACCCTTTTCGATTTCTCTATCTTACTAGAAGTACTAGACAAATTGACACCGCTCTGACATGTTTGCTTTTTTTTGAATTTATCCGGTTGTTGTTGTTGTTTATTACATGGAAGTACCATGTGCATCCGGTTGTAATAATCTAGAAGAATTATCTTCATTTACCGACGGAAACCTAATGAGATTAATGGAGTGTAACACGATTTCGTGTCATAATTAATATTTCTAGGTGATCTTCGATCTTTGGAAAGGAACTTTTGTGGTCTTTTTGGGGTGATTGTTGTCGAAATGTCATTTTTCAAATTAAACACTGGTTAGTGAAGTTATTATCGAACGTTTATCGTTTGTGAAATGGTAGACCATGATAGGTAGTTGCCTTTGATTTTTCTAAAATTAAAATGAGAAGCTTTATTTTCTGCTGAACTGGGTGAATCGTATTCTATACAGGGTGTCTCAAAAAATGTACCTTCTGTTTTATATGCCATAACTATGGCGAAAGTGAACCAATAGGAAAGAAGCATAGCTTGAATGAAAGCTGAGAAAAAAGAAATTTGCTGGTGTGTGTTTGGTGAGGATTGCGCCATGTACTCGACCGAGGCCTCAGATTTTGAACCTGATTGATAGTTCATGGGTCATATGCTTGCTCTATTTTGGTCGTAAACAGGTGAGATCGCTGCTATGACTTACTTCTAAGGCAGTAAACATATCGATTCGCGGCAGCTTTTGGTTAATCATGGAATAACATCAATATCGATCGATAATTGTTACCACTGCTTGAGAAGCTAAAACTCTTCCAACAGTGATGCAATGATAAGAAAAGAATTTAGAGAGATGTAAAATGTATAATCATGAAGATTGCGCCATGCATCCGTCGGAATCGTCGAATTCTAAACCTGATTGAAAGTTCACGGATAACATGCTTGTTCTACTTTGGTTGCCAACAGGTGATATCGCTGACACGCGCTCCTCTTGATGCAGTAAACACAAAAACTTCAAAATATAACAAGTTTACCATGCACTTTAAGATGCATTTGCACAAAACGGCAATGTTTTTTATTCAGATCAAAATGAACACTCAGTGAGTAATAGTGATGCTAATCCGTCTCTAACCGAAAGCTGAGTTGTTTTGTTCGCTGCCCCAAGTGTAACGCAGTGATATGACCTGTTTGCGACCAAAAAAGAAGAATCTTCACCAAACACATACCTGAAAATTTTCTTTTTTCTTAGCTTTCATTCAAGCTATGGCTCGTTTCGATTGGTTCACTTTCGCCAAAATTATGTCATTTTAAACAGGAGGTACATTTTTTGAGACACCCTGTACTATTACAAATCGCTCCACTGAACCACAAAAATGATCACGAATTACATAATTGTATTACACATATATCATTTCATTCCTTGGGACGCTATATTCATTTTTGATAATTGTGGCCAGCCTAGAGGTAAATGCAATTTCCTGGAAGTGTCCCGAACAATTGATGAAATTTTAGATACATTTTTACGTTATACTTAGTACATGCACTTCAATTCAAGTTGCATTCGCAAACCGCGTTCCATTCCTTCTTTTTTATTTTTCGAGTCATGAAATGTACCCTTTATAAGAGTTGCAGCTCGCTTTGTGTAACGATAAGATGCGTTTAGGAAGATTTATTTCGTACTTCTCAGCGTTTGCAGAAGACCCGATCATTCGTAGCGCTGCTATTTACGCAGAGAAAATGATACGGGAACTTGAACTCGCTGGTACCCTTCGCAAGTTCTCGTTCCGAACTCGCGCGAATGATACCAGCATATTCTTCTCTTGCTTATCGTACCAAATATATAAAACAGATGTCGTGCAGAGCGAGACATGAAGTTGCACTTTAACGTTTGCTCTGATGACGCTCTGATTTAGCCCATTGGAGCATAGATTTCTGAAGAGGAAATATATTTGGCTCAATGCCATAAGAGTTCACTGAACTGATCTACCGTCTACGCTGGTTATCAAGCGCAATCGCCGCGAATTTGATCGACCTGGGGACCAGTTTGGTTTCTCGAGTCATGGTCTTCAACATGCGTCCATGCAGCGTGGCTCGCAGCGTCCGACCAGGAAGCTGAGGTGGATGTGCTGACTTGAGCGAATATGGTGACGGCTCCGTATCAACAGGTAAGGCCATCCGGTCAGGTAGTGGACACCTAACTGCCAACCGGCTCGAACGTTTTCCCCCACCCCCACAACCGTCTGACAGCGAATCAGGCGAAAGTGACCAGAATGATTATCATACTTTCATTTTTTAAGATGAACTTCCAGACAAGCATTTAGAAACTACTTTCGTAGACGATAGTCTTCAATTGAAACGTTTATTGTGGGTCTCGCTCTCACATCTTGTAGAATCCGAGTCGTCGGTTCAAGTCTGACAATGAGTTGAACTTTGTTTTTTTTCAAAACTGTCAAAGAAATCAGTTGAATGCGTCGAGCTGAAAATATCTAGCGTAAAGAGTTGGGAAGGTTCGCATTATGCTAATCCACTGTTGAGAATTTCTAAAATTCAATTGGCGCGACTACACCCAAATTATTTGTGAATTCGGTGTGCTTCAGCTTCAAAATGTCTCAAAATCGCAGGATTTTGCGCCTTTACTTCTGCTGGTAATTTTTCTGCCGGGAGTGGCTAGAAGAAGAAGCTATCTGTGATTACACCGGCAACAATCTAGAGAGTTATGCGAAATACCATACAAATGAAGTAATCCTTCTCTTCGTTCATTTGCTAAAACTACGCCAAGGTCACGATTTATTACCAATCCTGTTTATTTGACCATGAAATAAAATGCACAGTAATGTTCCACCGCCATTAAATTGAAGTGTGTAATGGAATAGATATCAAAAATAATTGGATTAAGACTTCAGCACCCAATAAAATGCACTAGCTACTACTGCTTAAAGAAACGTCGTAGAATTCGTTTTCATCGACGACGACGGCAGTGATGGTATCGTCATGGAGGCCTGAATTCGAAGGAACCATTCGACAAAGAAGCATAATTGCGGTTTTCTGAGAAATATTTGCAAATTGAAGCACCAAACACTGTTGTTGAAAATGAGGTGCAGCGGTATATAATGCACTTCAAGTATTAAATAGCTGGATTCCTCTTTTACGTGCGGTCAGATGTACAAAGGGCCCCGGTTAGGTAAAACGTGGGACGAGTCGTTCGTTTTTAACAAGTTGACGACAGCGCCTGTTTCGCGTGTCTGGCGCGTGGGACCAAGCAATTTTCTACCGCGCCGAGGCTGTGGCGTGATGCTGGCATACGGCGAATTTTTTTTTAAATGGAATTGAATAGTAAATCTCGAAGACTACATATACAGTCCTGTAATATCGGTGATTGTGACTATTTCTTTTCTGCAATGAAAACAGAAAAATAACTGGAAGCTTCTAGAATTTCCTTTTCCCCTATCCAGGTTAAAAGGAAATTATTATTTGTTTATTCTAATAACCAATATTTGTTTGCATTCATTTGTTTCCTGCAACAACCAATATTTGTTTTCACTAGTAAAGAAAACTAGTGCACAACCAAAAATTCCAGTAAATCAGAAGCTAAGAATCATTTTCATGGACCATGATTCCTATAACAATGTGCAAAGGTCTGCTAAAAAGTGGCACAAAAACATCCTCCGAAATTCTGAAATGTATCGGGAAAAATACAATTTAAGACTGTCGCATGGCATCATGCCACACGGTCCCATGCGGCCGTTTGAGCGTGGCATTGCATAATGCCACACTGTCGTCAACGTGTTAATTTAGGTTTGAATTCTGTCGCACAGGTGACTACCCCTCTATATTTGAATCGAATGAGCAAGGGAGTTCTCGAGATGCTGAGTTTAGTTCAGTCTGGCTCCTCTTCCTTTTCAAAAACGTTGCTAACATAATTGAGGCTGGTTCGAGCAGCATATACCTTCAGAACTTGAGGGAAGAGAAGTACCAGGAACGATGGATGATGGACCCGCTAAAATGGTCCCAACTAGCAAGATACAGGAAATTAAAAGCCAGTTAGTATGGGGTTCTAGAGACTGCGTAGGTTATGGTCCCTTCTATGCCACTTACGGCGGTAGTTCGGTGAAATTGTGCAAGATAGGAGAGAGTCAATGATAAAGTTTTGATTCGATGACGGTAGTAAGCACAAGTGAGGTCGCTCTCCCTCTCGAATTGACCAGCCGTGCCGATTTAGCCCCACATACAGCCTGAGAATCATCGTTAGCAGATTTCGCTAATACACCCCGGTGCAAAATTATAGGTTCACCCCGCGATTTGTCCATAAGTGATCAAAGAACCTGTTGTGGGGATCTAGTAACATTACTGTCATATTCCTCACCATCAAAAACGTAGATATAACAATTCTGGGAGGGATGCCTTGTCACAGTAAGATACTACAGTTTTTTATTGAAAAATCAGAGATAATGACCGGTGCAAAATTATAGGTTCACTTGAAAAATTTTCATTTTACGCGGGGGCTTCCCCGCCCAAATCTTAACATAAATAGGTCAAAATGTAAATGCAAGCATAAGTTGTATAAAATCGTAATGAGAAGAGGTACAAAGCTTTCTTCACACAAGCAGGTTCAGGTTGATGCTTTCCACGCGGCAGGCCTTTCAAACAGGAAGATAGCAGCTCAACTTGCAAGGGCATTGAACGGCATCAATCATTATCTGAAGGACCCAGACACCTACAAGAGAAAGAAAGAGGCTGGCCGTAAAGGGAAGCTGAGAAGGGAAGAAGAGATGAGAGCCTTCTGGTCCGGAATGCTTCTAACAGCACCATGCCCGCCATGGACCTGCGACGTCAGCTGGACCTCCCGGTGTCGAAGTGGACGGTACTGAGATGCCTGAATCGCAGCCCACATATCGTTCATCAAGTAATGAGACGTGGTCCCTATCTCACGAACATCCACAAGGCTGCCAGATGGAAATTAGCCCGAGAACACATGAGCACAGATTGTACGATGGTGGGACCAGAATGCAGTTAATTTCTCGTGGGCGTAGAAAAGCCTCTCTAGTTTTCAGGTGATATTTTCCGATGAGAAAAAGTGGAACCTCGATGGGCCCGACGGCTACAAGCACTACTGGAGAGATCTAAAAAGGAAAAACGAGTACTCTCCAGACGCAACTTTGGCGGTGGAAGTGTTGTGGTCTGGGCTGCATTTTCCGGATATGGACTTGTAGCTTTGGGGTTTATCTCATGTAATATGGGCAGCGAAGATTATCAGCACGTGCTGAAAAAACACCTTCTCTCTAATTTGAGAAGATTTCGTAGGCACGATCTTATCTTCCAGCAAGACAATGCTGCCATACACGTGTCGAGGTCAACTACGAGTTGGTTCGATTTCATCAGGATCCAACTTTTAGCGTGGCCCAGTTGTTCTCCAGATCTGAACCAGTTGGGAAATTGGTGGGGCATTCTTGTTTACAATGTTTGCAAGAACGGCACCACTTACACCTCGGTTTCTGATCTGAAGAACGCCATTAGGCTCTTTCAAGGCAGACGTCATCCGTCAAGCGTCGTGCGCTGGGGTTTCGCCGCTCGGTTCGCCGCGCGCGAACTGCTCAAGTACACCATGGCCAACGCGACGTTGATCGGACGAGTTACTCGTAATGACGCGTGATAACCCGATCAACCGATGACGCTGACCTACCTATCCTTCATCACACACGCGTCACGCGTCACTTTATCGACGCGTGGTCTGAAAGAGCCTATTGTTGATGCTTGGGCTCACGTAGAGCAAACTGTTCTTGATAATCTTATTCGAAGTATGCCACATAGAATGTTTGATGTGGTTTGTAACAAAGGTAATGTAACAAAGCTAAACTTAACTTAAATGTTCATATTTTCAAAAACAGACAGTTTTTTAATGAAGTGAACCTATGATTTGCACCGGTTATTATCACTGATTTTTCAATAAAAGTTTGTAGTTTCTTACAATGGCAAGACATCCCGCCCAGAATTTTTATATCTAGGTTTTCGATGGTGAGGAATATGACAGTAATGTTACTAGATCCCTACAACAGGTTTTTTGATCACTTATGGACAAATCGCGGGGTGAACCTATAATTTTGCACCGGGGTGTATGTACTTCCCGTCGGGCGTCGATGTCAGTACTAGCTTTTGAAAAGTTCACTTCAAATTCAAAAGAAAGCTTTGTCTCATTATGAGTGGATATGATTTTAGATCTTCTGCAACATACCGCTGCACTTCATCGACGGAGTGGTCGGAGTCGTCCCCATAAGATCGTGCAGTTCGCTCAGTTCCATCGACAATCCTGAACAGAAGACACTCGGCTTCACTTATGTACTTAAGCTCCAGAATAGCGCTATAGCAGCGTGACAGTACTCGACTTTGTTTCACTTCTCAATTTTGTAAGAAAGCGAAGTAACTGCTTAGATTCCTCAACGGAGTATAGTGGCAGATAGTTTACCTGGAGCTTGAAATGCATAGGGTTACTAGGAGCTAAAGGACGCGCCTTCCGCAGGTGTGAGAGGTGCTACTGACACACTGTTGCATGTTCGATCTTCGAAGTCCGGGCGTAATCGGTGATGTTGACCCAGTCACCCTCATTTATCAGTACAAGGCCTAACAAGCGCACGGCAGAGATAATCGGGAAAGCCGATATTAGATTTGTGAATTGTGTATTTGCCACCATCCCAAGCGGTCTTTCTTAATCATTATTGGACTGTACACATTCAAAATGGGGGTATTTGTATTTTATACAGTTCAGAAAGCGGAATAATAGGAATTGTGGTATTTTCAGCAACTGAACCTTCCTGCAATTCTCACAGGACGCCGCTGAAGCGGGGGGTTATTTGTGGTGCTGATCACGTAACTGACGATCTTCCAACTGTGGTTGTGGCAAAGAAGCCCATTCGCCACTGGCTACTTAGTTACTTGAACAAGTTTTCTCCTGTTTTGGACCACCCATTCAGCAAAAACAAGCTACATATTTGTAATCTCCATTCGAGGCTCTACGAGACTATATAGGTCTCGTTGAGAATCTCTGAGGTATGCTCACTGACCCCCCTCGTCAGACCTAATCGAAGCACTGTGATGTTTGGGACCACAGATGAGCTATTCTGACTGGACAGAGCTGAAGTTCGCTGAACAGGCGACTGTTATTGGGATGAGTTTGTTTGTTGGTAGGGAATTGTTTTGCGACCCTTCATGCTTTATCGAATTTCACTTATGTTAACTACGAGACGTAGAAGCAACATGGGAGCAGTCGCAGATAAAGCTCCTTACGAAATCACCTTTGTCAAAGTAAAATAAGTATGGTGGTTTGAATATGAAGCGAGAGTGGACCTACTACTCTGAGTGCTCTCTAGTGCCACGTTGTTAAAGTTTGGTATCTCGCATCTTTGCTGCTCGTGTCTCTGTCTTCGAAATTTATCTAGTGACTGTAGATCAGGTATCTCTCGTACGCAGGATATTCTGAATAATATTCCGTGTTTTGTGGTTCATATCTCAAAATTTTAGTCTTATCCAAGATCACCTTGACGATGACTGTCGTATAAGCGGCTCCGCCTCTTCAATAACAGTCTGCACAGGCCTGCCGGCCAACATTGCATCTCGTTGTCTGTTTTTCAGCTCCTAAATTTCGATTTTTTATTAGAGTCCCTTACGTGGAGTAGCGAAAGTTTCACTGATTAACACGTTGGCGCCGGTGGCACACAATGCTGTGTGCCAGGCAGTCGGTCCCTGTGGACCATGGCACACAATGGTGTGTGCTAGGCATTTCTTACCAGGGAGGTCACCGAGCGTGCTCAAAGAATCCGAACGAGACCTACATAGTTTTGTAGAGCGTCGAGCGGGGATTACAGCAATGTAGTTCATTTTCGCTGAGCGTCACTGGGTGGTGCAAAAAAGGCAACAAACCATCACAGTTGTTGCGTATGGGCTCAGTTGTTGCGAAGGGGCTACCGGGTGTCAACCAACTCCGACAGTGGTGCGAGGGCGCAGCGGCTAAGGCAGAGGATTTGCAGGTTACGGTTCAGGTCCTCAATGATGCAGTTGCTGCACACAGTTTTGCCTCGAGTTCTTTTAAGTGGAAATGTGCGAAGTTTTGCGACTTGAGCAAAGTTTTGCGTTAAAATCATCCCAACAACGAAGCAAAACATAAGGATTTGGCAAGGCGCGTTATACAGGGTGGCGAATAAATACGTGCGCGGTAAAAAGTGTTATAACTTTCTTTTTTGCGAACGAATATTAAAACAAATATGATTATATATAAGAGTAGGACATAGCATTGCATAATTGAGGAAGGTTCTCAGAGTAGCTGCCATGAGCGATGACATCGGCTCCCTTTCCTTCATTCATCGAATACGTGGTACGCCGCAGATACCTCTCGCCTATATTGTTTCATATTTCAGAAAAGGCCCGTCGAAATGTGGCGGATTTCTTGTTGTAGACTCTCAAGATATTCTCCCAAAACATATTCGACGGCGAGATAAAACGGATTTCAAATGGAGTTATTCGAAGGTCATAAATCTTTCGTCGGAGAAGTGCTGATTTCGGTCAAAAAAAGCACATTTTTATTTTTGCTCCATGAGGCAAGGCGCAACATCTTTGAGGGAATTATTCGGCACGTTTCTGTTTCCCGAGCACTGTGCTTTTCCTGTGAATGCAATAGTGACAGAGCTTAGCATGATTTAATATCTTTTTTATCCATAAAATCAAAACAGTCCTGCCCAGAGCACCGATACTCTTCTAAAACATGAAGGATTCAGGAAACACACTTTTTGCATCAGTTCTTTGATTGTTATTGCACGTGGGGGTTGTTTAATGAAATGGTTGTGATTGTGAAGGTTTCTAAGCTTCTCAACGGTAGAAATTTTAACGTTAGACCAAAGGACGCCCTTGCTGCGGCGCACCTTGAGGAATTTCCGCAATTTCTTTGATTTTTTAATCCGATTTTTCTCCACTTGCTCGGTGAGGAGTTCTGCCTTCCATATATGATAACTATAAAGTCCAAGTTCTTCTTCTACCAATAATCGAACCGATTCGCAAAAAAGGTGGAGCTGCTTTGAGATCATATTCAAGCTAACATCATCATGTCGGCCCGTTCTCTTTTTAATAATCCCATGCCCCACTAGTGTGTTCACCGTCCGCTTTTGTAACCTTCGAGTGGAGTATGTTCTCCCTACGCTCACTGCTTATCAGTCTTCTACACGTTTCGTGAAGGAACTCTGCGCCTCGAAAGAATCAGCCAGCCCACGATGCCCCTCTGAGCTTCTTGCGCTGTCGCGTTATAACTTGAATAGTTCCTCGCTACAGTTTGAAAAGCAAATTCCTTTCATACAGAACGAATAAGAAGTGTCACTTGAATATTTTGAGAAGAAAAAGTACGCTCGAAGGTTTCCCACAATTTCGAAAATTGAGCCGAATTTCACGCGCACGTATTTATTCGCCACCCTGTATGGTGTGCCGAATCCCTATGTTTTGATTGCTTCGTTGTGCAATATCATAATTGCTAGCAAGGTGAAGTTCTTGAAATTCTTATTTTTATTTGTAGTATTGTTGAACACTCAAAAATTGGGGATCGGTTGGCAATACAACTATTGATGGGCTACAGGGAGTGAATGTAAGAGAACACTTCACCTACTTTGTTGAGATGGTTATGACGCAAAATTTTGCTCCAATCGTAATATCAACTGCATCATATCAACTGCCTCAATGGGTGTCCGGACCCCGGTTCGTCATCTGCAACTCCTCTGCCTTAGCCGCTGCGCCCCCGGACCGCTGCCGCCTTCGGGTGACAACCAGTAGCCTCTTCGCAACAGCTGAGCCCCCTGCAACAACTGAGATGGTTTTTTGCCTTTTTGGACCATCCAGTGGCGCACAGCAAAAATGGACTACATTGCTGTAATCGCCGTTCGACGCTCTACAAAACTATGCAAGTCTCGTTCGGAATCTTTGGGGCAAGCTCGGTCACCTCCCCAGTCAAGCACTTTTTGGCCAAAATTCTCCAAATTTTGTACAGATATGTAATTGGGGGCGCAGAATACGAATCCGTGGTCCCCGACCGCCCATTTTACTGCTTGGGTGGTCCAGTGAAGGCCAACAATTCCGTCCAAACTTTGTCTGGAGGAGTTATTGTGGACACGAACATGGTGTTAACATCTGTATATCAACGCTGGTGCCAGAAACACTCACAAGGGAAGCTTGTGAGCGATCGGTGACGATTCATAACGAAACCCATATGGGCGTGTAGGGCTTCGCACGAGGAATGCAACGATGTATTCACAAGTTGCTTTCGCCACCTGGTTGATCCGAAAATGGCCGGCAAAGTTTTGCACTGCCGCATGTATAGCCTTAACACCAGGTGGTGTAGCGGGGGTGAGCTTATCCTACAGAGCGGTGAGGTGGCCTAGTCGGTAGTATTGTAGATTCATAATCTGGTGATCGAGGATCGGTCCCTCCGGTAGCCTTTTGTTTTGCCTTCATATGCTAGATTCCAAATTAGGCTCCTTTTGCAATTCTGGCGCAGTTTCGGGATAGAATCGCGTTTGAGACGAGTATGGCCAACATAGTACGCACAAGGGACAGTATTTACTAGCCCTCATGTATGTTACCCACACCTACCGTAACCAACCGAAATCGATCCCAAATCCAGAAACTAATGTCATATTTGTGATCAGCGCCCCCAATAACCCCCGTAGACAAAGTTTGGGCTGAATCGGTGATTTCGACCCAACCAGCCTTGCTAGTGTCAAGTGAGTGGTTGTATAAAGGTCCACCTGCCGAGAATATTCTTTATTCTACTGCTCCGCTTTTTCCACTCTAAAGAACAGAGACTCGATTTTGGATGAGTTTCTCTTAATATTCATCAAGAAAGATCACTTGGGTAGTTGACAAATCCACAGTTCACGAATCTGACATCGACTTTTCCCATTGTGCCTGATGTGGGCTTGCTAGGGTCCGTTTTGCCGGCCATTTTCAGATCAGCCAGGTGGCGAAAGCAACTTGTGAATACATCGTTGCATTCCTCGTGCGAAGCCCTACACGCCCATATGGGTTTCGTTATGAATCGTCACCGATCGCTCACAAGCTTCCCTTGTCAGTGATGCTTGCCAACCGGTCTGTATCGGACGGTGGCGGCACTCAATTGTGTGTTCCTAAATACCGTTTTCACAACAACGATAGGAATTGTTTTTTTTTCTGTTCATTTAATAAATTGGTGCTGGGAACACTCTTATACATCTTATCTTAAGCTTATTGTTACAATACAATCTATTTTTTCGAACAGTCAAAAGGGGAAACTCTAAAGTTCAACAAGTAAGGAATATGGTTGCAACGGCAAGAAAAGCAAAACTTTGCTTTCGGTAAGTCAAAATGTGTTATCAGTACAGTTAGGTTTTCCAACACACTTTTTACACTTACAAGGGAAGGTTGTTAGGTCTAGGTGGTGATTCGTAACGAGACCCATATGAGCGTGTAGGGCTTCGGACGAGGAATGCAACAATGTGTTCATAAGTTGCTTAGGACACCTGGTTGATCTGAAACTGGCCTGTGAAATTTTGCACTGCTGCATGCGTAGGCTAACCGCCAGCGGGAGTAGCGGGGTGAGCTATCCCACTAGAGCGGCGCGGTGGCCTAGTGGATAGTACTGTGGACTCATAATCTGGTGGTTACGGGTCGGTCCCTCTGGTGTGATTTTCTTTTGCCTTCATGCGCTAGATTCCAAATTACGCTCCTTCTGCAATTTTGACGAAGTTTCGGAATAGAATCGCGTTTGGAACGAGCATGGCCTGCAGAGTACGCACAGACGACAAAATCTACTAGCCGTTATGTACGTAACCCATACCTACCGTAACCAACCCAAATCGATCCCAAATTCAGAAGCTAATGTCAGATTCGTGATCAGCGCCCCGAATAACTCCCGTAGACAAAGTTTGGGCTAAATCGGTGATTTCGATTCAACCAGCCTTACTAGTGTCATGTGAGTAGTTGTATGAAAGCCAGTTGCCGGGAATATCTCTATTCTATTGTTCCACTTTTTGGACTCTAAAGAACAGAGGCTCCATTTTCCATGAGTTTCTTTTCATAATCATCAAGAAGGACCACTTTTACTGCTGACAAATCCACAATTCACGAATCTAACATCGGCTTTTCCATACTGTGTCTGACGTGTGCTTGCTTGGTTCGTAGTAACGAAGAAGGGTGATTGGGTTGAAATCACCGATTTAGCCCAAACTTTGTCTACGGGGGTTATTCGGGGCGCTGATCACGAATCTGACATTAGTTTCTGAATTTGGGATCGATTTGGGTTGGTTACGGTAGGTATGGGTTACGTACATAACGGCTAGTAGATTTTGTCGTCTTTTCGTACTCTGCAGGCCATGCTCGTTCCAAACGCGATTCTATTCCGAAACTTCGTCAAAATTGCAGAAGGAGCGTAATTTGGAATCTAGCGCATGAAGGCAAAAGAAAATCACACCAGAGGGACCGACCCGTAACCACCAGATTATGAGTCCAGAGTACTATCCACTAGGCCACCTCGGCGCTCCCGTGGAATAGCTCACCCCCGCTACTCCCGCTGGCGGTTAGCCTACGCATGCAGCAGTGCAAATTTTCACAGGCCATCTTCAGATCAACCAGGTGTCCTAAGCAACTTATGAACACATTGTTGCATTCCTCGTCCGAAGCCCTGCACGCTTATATGGGTCTCGTTACGAATCGTCACCTAGACCTAACAACCTTCCCTCGTTAGATTTGTTCAGTGGGATCCGGTAAAATATAGGCTACCCCCATTAGCTATAGCTGAGCCCTGCCCACTTTGTGAGAAGTCGTTTCACATATGTAGTATTTCATAAACAAAAATTAACACTCCATTCCACTCATACACGCATCGTCTAGAAACCACACTCCACGACTTTAACGGTCTTGTGACATATTTCTTTTACATGATTATTTTTCTTCCGTTCCATTCAGCTTACTCCACGTGTGGCGGCAGCGCGCATGTGAGCGAAAATCTTCCGTCCCATGGGACAGACGCGCGAAAATCGTCTAGTCCTCAACGTGTTAAATATCAGTCACGGAAAATCTGTGACGGCGGCAGCAAGTCAACCGACTTGCAGCATGCGTCACAGCAGAATGACACTTTGAAAAAAGCACGACTTGACATGTTATATAAATTATGGCGCTTGCTGGAACAAAGCCTCAAGTCGGCAGCCAAGCAACGGAATGGAGGCGGCACTAATACTCGCTGCGGGACCACCATGCGCCAGTAGTGGCAACGGAACGACCGCTGAGAATGAGGGCGCACAGTGATTATCTCATGTTGCCAATGAGGTCGCTTTGGTAGATCCACCCTTTCAGCACCGTCACTCAGAGCTCCCTCAGTTTACTTAGTGTCCTCTTCATCATTTTGCTCCTACACCCAGTTCAAGTTTCGAGGATGAATTTTAGTCACCGGCAGTTGAACCTAGAATTGAGAGCGTTGGGAAAAACAGCCGCTTCAGTCTTTCATTATATTTTTCAGTTAACTTCTAGAACATCACTCCCTCTATTTCGCAACGACTGGACCCCCAAGCTTGTGGAATGGACCGTACGGACGCGCTGGCAACGCTTCGGCCGGACACCAGGGAACAAATATGCTCGACCAAGAGAAGAAGACCAGCCTCAGTACGCCGCACACCGGGCTATGCCGTCTCCGACGTCGGATGGTACGACAACCGATGAGAGGCGAAGAAATCTCGGGTTGCGCAGGACGTCATGGATTCTGGACAAGGACGACACATCTGGAGCACGACGTGGAGGCTGTTTTATGCTTTGTACCTACAATGCTAGAACAGTCTCCTCAAACGCCGACCTTTACGCTCTTCTCGAAGCTGCCGGTCGCATAAAATATCATGTGATCGCACTACAAGAAACCAAGAGCAGGAAAGCCGACATTCGTCAGCACAACGACGGGACTCTTGTTATCCGCGGAGAGAAGACACCGTCTCGGAACGTCGGTGGCGTTGGATTCATCGTGCACCCGTCTGTCGCCCACCTCGTCAACTCCCACGAGATCCTGTCTCCTCGCCTAGCCATTTTACGCCTTCATCCGCCGCATCACAAGACCATCTCAATCATCAACTGCTACTCACCACACACAGCAGCTGATGACTCGGAGTTAGATGCGTTCTACCTAACGAGGGAGGTTGCTCAGCGTGCTCCGAAGATTCATAACGAGACCCATACTGTTTCGTAGAGCATCGAATGATGATTTCAACGGTATAGGTTGTTTTTGCTATGGGCTAGTGGATGGCCCGAAAAAAAGCAAGAAATCTTGGCCACTAATTAGTGGCGAGAAACTAGTGGCGAAAGCACTTCTAGGTGTTAACTAACTGCGATCGTATCATGGTAGCTCAGTGGGTAGCATGCAGGACCCTCAATCTGATGGTCGGTGGATCAATCCCTCTGTTGTACTTTTCTTTTGCCTTCTTACGCTAGATACCAAAATACACTCCTTTTGGAATTTTGTCGCAGTTGTGGGATAGAATCGCGTTTGGGAGGAGTATGGCCAACAAAGTACGCACAAACGACAATGTTTTCTAGTACATGTGACCCATATCTACCGTAGCCAACACAAATCAGCCCCAAATTCAGAAACTAATGTCAGATTCGTGATCAGCGCCGCGAATAACCCCCGTAGACGAAGTTTGGGCAAAATCGGTGATTTCGACCCAACTAGCCAACTTTGTTGCCACGGACCCTAGCAAGCTCACGCCAGACACAATGGGAAAAGTCGATGTCAGATTTGTGAATTGTGGATTTGTCAGCTACCCAAGTAACTTTTCTTGATGAGTATGAAAAGAAACTCATCCAAAATGAAGTCTCTGTTCTTTAGAGTCGAAAAAAGTAGAGCGATGGAATAAGGAATATTCTCGGTAAGTGGACCTTCTGTACAACTACTTAACACTAGTAAGGCTGATTAGGTCAAAATCTCCGATTTGGCTCAGACTTTGTCTACTGGGATTATTCGGGGCGCTGATCACGAATCTGACATTTGATTTTGAATTTGGGTCGATTCTGGTGGTATCTCTGGTGTTTGCGATCTAGAAGCCCATTTGTCACTGTTTAGTTTTCAAGGTTTTTTGCCTTTTTTGGGCCATCCACTTGCCCATAGCAAAAACAACCTATACCGTTGTAATCGATATTCGATGTTCTATAAAACTATATGGGTCTCGTTGTGAATCTTCGGAGCTCACTGAACAACCTCCCTTGTAAAGCTAGAAGAAGTCATCCGAAATGAGAAGTCCTTTTACAAGTTCGTCGTCGGTGACTTCAACGCAAGGATCGGAAAGGGCAATGGCGAAGATCACAAGATTGGAAGATTCGGAATAGGCGATAGGAATGAGGATGGAAATCGTCTGGCTGACCTCATGTCCGCTGCACGTCTCTTCCACGGCAACTCGCTGTTTGAGAAGAAAGAACACCGTCGCTGGACATGGATATCACCTAATGGCACGACTCATGCTGAGATCGGCCACATCATGACCAACAGAAGATGGTGCCTTTACGCAACTTCCGTGGTACCATCTTTTTGCAGTGGATCCGATCACCGCCTCCTTCGGGCTAAGATCAGGTTCGATCACCATCTGGAGAAGAACATCTGTCATAGACCGAAGGGAAGGAAGCAAGCCGTGTTCGACGAAGACCTTCTGAACGATTCCCTATCCATTTATGACTGGCGAGTCGCTGAGGATCCGACCGAGGACTACGAGCTGCTTCTAAAAGGACTACGAACGTGTGCTGACGCTGCTTCTCTTTCACTATCAAGCAGAAATGTCCGCATCTCTTCGAACACCAAGGCGCTGCTTGAGAAGAGGAGAAGTTTGAAGATGGATCCGAATGCAACACACCTAGAGCGACTGGTGGCCAATACCAGTTGCAGAAAGGCTTTGCAGGAGGATCTCATTCAGCACAGGAGGAAGAAGATTCTGGAAGCGGCACAAGAAAGACGAAGTCTGATGAAATGTCGACGGGACCTCAACGAGTTCAGTATTCCGCTATCGGCATTAAAACGTGAAGACGGGACTGTCACCACGTCCCGTTTCGAGATGGAATCGATTACAGAGAGGTTTTACACCAATCTGTTCCGTTCTACACAACCTGTACCAGACCCCGATATCCCCGCTGGCGAAACACCACCAAGGCTTCTATCAACTGAGGTACGAGTCGCGATTAGGAGTATGAAGAGCGGCACGGCTCCAGGGCCAGACAAGATCTCTGCCGATCTTCTCCGTGCAGGAAACCATACTCTGCACTCCCTTCTTGCGGCACACATGACATCTTACCTTTGGAAGGAATGAATCCCGGAACAGTGGAGGAATTCGCGCACAGTCATCTTGCACAGGAAAGGTGACAGGGATGATCTTCGCAACTACCGCCCGATTAGCTTGTTGAGCGTGCTCTACAAGCTTTTCACGAAGATCATCCTGACACGCATATCGCAAACATTGGATGAAGCACAACCGGCTGAGCAAGCTGGATTCCGTCAGGGATTCAGCTGCGTCGACCACATCCAAGTGTCGCGATGGTCATCGAGGTCTGTCGGGAGTACCATCTGCCCCTCGTCTTAACCTTCGTCGACTACGAAAAGGCCTTCGACAGCGTCGAAACGAATGCTATCCTGTCTGCGTTAGTCGATCAAGGAGTGGACTCGTCCTACATAAGAACGCTGGCCGACTGCTACCGCTACCGTTCTACGACAGTGCAGCTTTTCCGGCGTCCAATCAACATCCCCATCGAGAAGGGCGTCAGGCAAGGCGATACTATTTCGCCCAAGCTGTTTACTGCCGCATTGCAGTGGGTGATGAAGTCGCTCGACTGAGACGAAAAGGGCATACGTGTGGGCGGAAAATTCCTCTCGAACCTTCGTTTTGCGGACGACATCGTCATCTTCGCGAAAAGTACAACTGAAGCAGAGACGATGCTTCGAGAGCTAGACGAAGCTAGAAGGAAGATTGGACTGCGCATCAATCGGAAGAAGACACAGTTCATGAAGGGCTCCTGGTGTGATGGTGGACCCATCGAACTCGATGAATCTCCCATCGCAGAAACGAAGTCCTACGTTTACCTGGGGCGCTCCATGAACATGGACAACGACATGAAGGAAGAACTCATCAGAAGGAGAGCCGCGTGGTCAGCCTACGGGTCTCTCAAAGAGGCCATCGACCAACTCCATGATGCTGACTTCCGTGCTCATTTGTTCGATTCGACAGTTTTTCCTGCTCTGTGCTACGCGGCTGAGACGTGGCCTGATACGTCAGCCACGGCGAAGTCCGTGCAAGTCATACACAGAGCGTTGGAAAGGTGTCTTCTGAAGTTCACCCGGCTATCTCAACACCGAGCCGGACTTCGCAGCTCCGATCTAAGGCAGATGTCGCGTCTGCGATATCCTGCGGACTACACATCGAAAGCCAAGCATCGATGGGCCGGTCTCATAATGAGCAGAGACGACGACCGTTGGACAAGAAGAACGGTGGAATGGCTGCCGCGCGATTGCACGCGGCCTCGTGGAAGACCACCTGCCAGATGGTCTGATGTGTTCGTCGAACGTATTAAGACTATGCTGTGTTCCAGAACGGCTGATTCTCGCTGTCGTCACAGTCGCCTCCGACCAACAAGCTGGATGACGATCGCGAGACAACGAAGCGAATGGAACTCGTGTTGGGGCCCGCACGTTCAGTGTAGCCGGGCCATCTAAGTATCTAAGTAAGTAAGTAAGTAAGTAACTTCTAGCACAGATTTGTTCCTCTATGTTCTTCGTTCATGTTTTCGATGTTCTACGGTATGGTCACTAGTGTTGTCCTTTTTTCGGCATGTTGCTTGAAAAAACTTGCAACTTGCAAAACTTAGTAAATGAATAAATGAAACTACTTCCGCAGTGACACTGAGAAAGCTGCTGTCACTTCGGAAATAAGCCGACTCCGACGGCACTGCCGCCGTAGTGAGGCAGTTGAGGTGAGTACGACTTTAATTACCGCACTACAAAAGCAGCACTGAAATTCCATCTTGCCGGGCGCACGTATATCCATTGGCGATAGTAGGCGACGCCGTCGGTAACTGACAAAATCGTTCCAGGCATTCTGGTATAGTTTGCAAGGGTTCCTACCTCAGTGTAGGAACCCTTGCAAACTATACCAGAATGCCAGCTTTGTCCTGCCCAGTCACATATATTTGTTCGCTATGTTCCAATCTCATGAGTCTTGACATAACGGGAGTGATTTCGACATAGCGTACAAAATTCTATCTTACGAGGCTGAGATATCGTCCAGAGAAGCATTGGAGCCGTTTCGGATTTCCACGAGGACTCCATTTATGAGCAACCGAGATGAGTGTCTTTCAATGCGTAATGACTTCTTATCATGTATACCGTTCTGTGGGTTCCGGAATGACTGACATGACTTATTGTTAGTTGCATCGTCTGATATCCAGGACAGGTTGCCACGTCGGGAGCGTTCTGACGGTGGATCACGGGATTAGTTGCTACTATATTTCTCTAGATTTCTCTTCAATTTCGTCAGAAATGGTGGGAGGATGCAGAGATTGGTCGTGTAGTACAAGGATCAAGGAATTTCGAACCACATTCCAGGCCTCTGACGACAAGAAATGAGACCCGGGAGATCATGAATATTAGCAACGGGTTTCATTTCATGTCGTCAGAGGTCTGAAATGTGGTATCCCGGGTCGACACGTTAGGCTAAATAAAGTTGATGCACCTTACTAATCTCATTCGGCACAGAAGAATTCGAGAAGTTTAACATCATGCCGAAGATTTAAGGAGAGAGAAGTTGGGAAATCTTGGGATAGTATTTTGAACTTTGTCGCCATAGTTTTCTGCTTCATGATAACCCGGGTTTCATTTCTTGTCATCATCACTGATGACTAATAGCAACAAACAAACGCACCTGACGTTTAGCTATGTGGATTCTCTCGCGATTCTTGTCTGCACCACAAATGATAAGGGCGTTGCTGACGATGAAACAGACGCCGATCCACAAATCTAGCAATAAGTGATACTTCGATGATAGAGAAAGGTAGAAATCATAATTTATGAGAGATCTCACATGCTAAGTGCGCTTCAAATGTGGCTACAACCATTCCATTTGCTACACCGGGTGGTTTGCTGCTTGAAACGGAAATGAGACGCTCTTCAACTTCAGCATGTTAACTGTGCGGTTTGTTTTCCATGAGCTATCCTGAGAATACTCGAACTGATGTCGGTTCTCACCTATCAGGAGTCGTTTGCAGATGTCTCTTCTCGTGGCCCCAGGCTAGGGAATGCAGTTGAAGACCTCAGCTACTTGAGGAACGATGTGAACGCATAACTGCACTTTTGATGGGCTACTGAAAAGCCGACCAAGGCCATCCTCGTCTACTTCGTGCTACTTGCATTTTTTAAAATTTTATTGAAAAAAGAGCCGCCGGAGGACTATGAATATGAATGAATACTTTGGTGTAGATCGGCAATCAGAAGATGGTACGGAGCTGGAGGAACCGCTGCACCTCCTCACCTTGTTAGAATGGTCGAGCTCACATGAACGAAATACATAGTGATCCAGTTCTATTGATAATCATTTGCTTCGGAGAAACACAGAGACATTTTCAAAAGTTTCTGCCTGAGTATGGGTTGAAGAAGCTTGATCAATCGCTCTGAGAGGAAAACCGCGTGTTGCTTCTGCTTTTAGCAGCTGAATATTAATACATAATACATATTACATAATATAAATATCACATAAACCTAGGATCATGTATGTTGTTATTACACAGATACGTCCCAGGAAAGCCAACCTTTGTTTATAGAAATTTGGACATTAGCATAACAGTATTTGAAGTCCATCTAATTCAAAGAGGGTCCACACCAAGAGTTAATACCAACGAGCTGGTTCTAAATGATGAGGTATCGAATACTCAAACATTCGACCACACATAGGCCCAGATTCATCATGGGTAAACCGTCGATACCCCGAACGCCGCGCAAACCGAGATTCGTGAGCACGCGCCGGGGTTTGTCGCGGGTCTATCACACATCGCGATTAGGCAGAGTTTGGGAGACCTTGACTGCTTATAGCGCAGGTGCCGTAATCGCACTCACTGCGGGCGATCGGCCGTCGACACAAAACTGGGCGATCGATACGCGCCCCGGACAAGAATTCTTTGGTTTTTATTTGTTTAATTTCGTGTTCTGGCGGGTGCTGCTGGGTTTTCGTGTTCGTTTTTATTGTGGGTTCTTGCCGTGGAATGGTCATTGATTGTCTAGCTCCCCTCTTCCACTGGCACGATTTCGTCCTAACCTTATAAATCGGTGTACCGTAATCATGTCGTCGAATTGGAGTGCGTATTGTTACTGGAGCACTTATTCCGCGCCTCACTCCTTACCCATTTCCACTGCCTGAGAAGCTCTCTCGGATCCTATATGCCGGGCCACTCCCAGTCCGTTGCCGGTCAGACAGTGCCCGCGACTAGATGTGCAGGTGCGCGCGCAATTCAAACTGCAGTCAGTGGGGAGTGAGGAGCGGAATAAGCGCTCCAGTGACAATACGCGCTCCAATTCGACGACATGATTACGGTACACCGATGTATTAGGTTGAGTCATAAGTAATCGGACATTTGGAGCACAAAATAGTTAAGTCCACAACTCCTAAACACAAAATGGAATCAATCGAAATAAGTGCCATTGGCATCAATGGTCCTTCGCCAACGAGATGGCAGATCATATATGCCTTTGCTCCAGATCGTGGCCGGCTGGCTGCTGTAGAACATCTCGAGTGCATTTTTGACGTCTTCGAATCGGCTGAGATTCTGACCGTCCAAATATCGTTGGAGAAGGGAGAAAAGGAGGTAATCGGAGGGAGCGAGGTCTGAGGAATACGGACCATGAGGAAGTGTGGTCCAGCCATACGTCGCGAACTCAGCCTTCGTCAATCTTGCGGTGTGTGGTCTAGCGTGGTCGTGCTGAAAGTGAATATTGGACCCCTCTCCCCGTATGAGATCGACATGTGATTTTAATTTTCTCAGTTGTTGAGTATAGACCTCTGTCGTCACCATTATTTTCTTATCCAGCAGTTCCCAATACTCTACGCCACGTACGCTCCACCTAATGCATAGCATCACCATTTCGCCGTGTTTGTTAGGTCTTGGAACGTCTCCTGCCTTTGCATCTTCGTCGACCCACTGGCCGCGACGGCTGTGGTTAGAGCAGAGTATCCACTTCTCATCGCCATAGACTAGATTGTTCAGCCACTCGTTTTTGCGCTTGAGAGTGAGAAGAGACACAGCCGCGTCTGCTCTGCGATCCATGTCACGCCGGGTCAGTGCAAGAAGTATCCATCGACCGAGTTTTCTTCTGACCTTGCCGATCGACTTCAATCCTCAAACCACAAACGTTGAGAAACTCCAAGAGTGGCTGATTATTCACGAGTGGTTCGGTGCGGATCTACCTCCACCTCGTCCCTCAGTACGTCCAAATCCAACTCCATCAGGCGCCCTGACGTGTCCTTGTTCTCGATGTTGTAGTCGCCGCTACTGAATTTCGAGAACCAAGAGTAGGCGTCGCTTCGAGCAGGTTCTTCTATCTTGTAAACGTCCTACAAGCGCTTGAAGGATTGGCTTGCATTCTGGCCAGATAGGAAGAGGAAAAGAATGACGTTCCGAATATGCGATTCGGACAGGATGATTTTCGGAGCCATTGTAGCAGTTGGAAATTTTAGCAAAGAAAATACGGTAAACTGATTTGTAGGGCTATTCTTCCTCTATCGATTGATACCTTACCCGTTTTGACAGGTGCTCTCGTTGGCGAGGAACTCGGTCTTGAATTCGGGCGCTTGCAAATGTCCGATTACTTATGACTCAACCTAATATAAGGGTAGGACAAAATCGTTTCACACCCTCTTCCCCCAGCTAACGTTAATTCGGAATTTTTCCTAGAAGCCTCTATAATTTAGGGTAGTTTTAATTGTTTAGAATTATGTGAAGGGTCTGGGCTGTATTGGTAACGAAGTGAACCTCTGTTTCTCGAAGGCGACGAGCCTATGAGAAGGAACAAGGTACGTTTCTAGACCTTTGGGTTTTCTGTTCGTTTCTCATTTGAACCTCGTTACTAGTCTTTTGATTTCAAACTCTTTGAGTTTTGTTCCTAGTCCACGCTGCTTTTGCACTGCTTTTTTCTGGTCTACTGATTTTTATTCCTAATCCTTTCGTTTTCGTTTCCCTTCCTTTGCTTTGTGTTTCTAGTCCATTGCTTTTTAATCCTAGTGCATTGCCTTTCGTTCCTAACCCTTTGCTTTTCGTTTCTAACCGTTTCTTTTTTGTTTCTAGTCCTTTCGTTTCTAGTCGTTCGCTTTTTGTTTCTAGTCCTTTTGTTTCGTTGCAGTTGCATTTGCTTTTCGCTTTGGTTGCTTTGATTTTCATTTGGTTGGTTTGGTTTTCATATGTATGGTTTGGTTCACATTTGGTTTTTTGTTTTCATTTAAATTACTCGCTATTCTTTGCAGATGTTCACTATTCTTTGCCGTTCACTATTCTTTGCAGATGGAATGTAAACGGCAAGGAATTAACAAATTTGGTGGAAGCTTACGCGGAAAACCTCTCTCGCTACACGGGTAGCTTCACTGATCGTAAGGGGCTCTTCGCAGTTTTTTTGCTTTCGGATTGTCATTTTCTGCTTCTAAATTGTCATTTTTGTTATTGTCTTTTATTTTTGATTTCATTCATTTTAGGTGGCCTTATAGGGAAAGGAGTCTGGACTTTATGATGAGTGGGCACAAGCCATTGGCCGTCTTGGAGCTGCACTAAGCACAAAGTCAAAGATATAGGAAAAGTAAAGATTGAATGGAAAAGGGTGCAAAAGTATCTTACGGAGGAGGTTCGGACTTTTGATTCTACGAGCGCTATTCTATTTCAACCGAAAGTCTTTTGGAGGTTGAAGGTGACAGACATCGGAGGAAGACGACCAAGCCGCCAACCACTTCCTGCATATCTCACTCCAGTGTTGGAATGTAGGACAGACAATCACGATGCTGGGATCCCTGGAATTGGAAAGTCTACGATGATTATCCTCAATACTGATTTGGGGGTTGGATTATTTTCCTTTATTCGATGATGTCGTCGATTTGCAATAAGATGTCCTTCTTGGAGATAGTGCGTATCGCCTGGAGCGATTCTTGCTCAAGCCCTACGAGGGAGACGAAAGTAGTGAACCACGGAAGATTGATTCCTTTTATAAGCATCATCCTAACTTGAAAATCCTGAAATTCTGTTCAGAAATGCTGTTCACGGAAGCACTGACGAAAGGGGTCTGCGTAGAGCGGACATTCGGAGCTTCGAAGCGCCAATTTCAGTCGCTTCATATGGAACTACAGCGAGTTTCGAGAAAAGATTCGAATAGGTTGATGTTTTTGCTTCACCTCCTTTGGTAGGGAGCCCACTTCGTCGGATAACGCACGGTACAACTTTGGTAGGTAGCCCACTCCGTCGGATAACACACGGTGCAAAGTGCATGGATGACACCAGACTGGTAAGATCACGGTATAGTGGAAGGTTTCCCGAACTCGGGGTGTTCAACCGGCCAATCAGTTCACCATGATCGATAAGCAGGAACAGCTACTATTCGGACCAGAAAAAGTACTCGAGGCAATAATGCATCATGCCAGAAGCAAAGAAAACCAAGAATTGAGCCTGTTTCGCCTGCTGGACTGTTTGACAGGGCTGGTCGAGTCCATCAAAGACCACCTCCTCAAGGCAGGACTGTTGTTAGCAGGACTAGAACGTTGCACTTCACCCGCTCACCATGACACGGAACAACTGTTACTGGATGCCAAAGAGTGGGTAGGGGCAAAAAAGGAAGTGGGGTGAGAATGTGAGGGACTGGCTTGGTAAGGAAGTTGTGGCGATAACATCTGAGTGGCGCCAGCAGGGCAACAGGTTCCGGACACCTAAGACCTACGAAGAATATGCCAACGACCCGCTCGAATGGGCCACGTTAGGAGGCGCTTCACGTACTGAGTGGCACGGAAACGTGTATAGGACGAAATGGGCGTGGGCGTTAAGCAGGATGGAAAAGCAGAAAGATTCGAATAGGCTCATGTTGAGTACTCCCCTTTTAGGTACACGCTGATGGACTCAGCGATGATTATCAACGTTTCGACGACGCTGAACTAACAAAATATGTCGACCCTGGAGGAAATTAATTGTCACTAGTTTGTAGTTTTTCCGCTAATAAATGTTGAGTAATTGGTTTAGTATTTGATCTCACATAAAAATATCGTACATGTGGAGAAACGGTTTATGTTCTTATATATTTGGAGATGCTAGGTTATTCGCAAAACACCGACATCGGACGGACCGACGAAGCACTGACTATATAAGGCATTCAACTAGTTCTCGTCTATCGTCTCGTCTGACCCGCAAAACAAAAAGTGGCAGTTTACGAAATGGTTGATGTTCTCTTTCCCCTCGATCACTTAGTGTAATTGATTGTGTTCCGGCATATGCCCAGACCCCTTGGTCCACCCGCAACGGGGGCGGGACCAAGGGAAGACCTGGTGTGGCCGGTGCCCGGACACCACAGTCTTCAATGAACAACTTTGATCAAGCAGGCGTGTCTCTGTCCACCGAGGCATAACTAGGACGCAAAACTCGCCCAACAGATTTTGGTGCCAACATCCACCACATTTGGTGCATCGGCTAAAATTTTTTGTCATTTTTTCTTTGGGGTCGGCAAGTCGTGCCGTCCTTGGGACTCAGTTAGCCCAAAAACCTTTGGGGTCACCAAATTTTGCTGTCATTGGGCCTAAGTTACCCCAAAAACCCCTGGGGTCAGGAAATTCCGCTGTCCTTCGTACTCAGTTAGCCCAAAAATTGTGAAAGAACTTTCTCGAGCCACCGCTAGAAAGCAAAAAACGTTAGAAATTTTCTCGAATACCATGATTCTGCGCTGTGCAGAACCATATCAGGTAGCCAACGATGACACGAAATCGTTAGACTGAAAAATCTTTGTTGGAAATGCTTTGACATCAATCATTCTGGCAACCAATGCAAAAAATCAAATTGCCGAGGTTGCAGTCAGAAGCATCACTACAGCATGTGTCTCACAGACAAATCGGTCGCCAACAATTTTCGACCGCCTGAATTCCAAAGACCAGCGAGAATTGAAAACCACCATCAAAACCATGGTAATCGGTTGTCACCCGATAATAGACCGAACAACCAAGCAATGATGTGAGAAGAATACAACAGTCCAACACGCAGCTTACCTAAGCTGCCCAGGAGAACGACCGCTCTACAGATTCAAGTCTGAGGCCGTATGCTCGTCTAACCCCGGGGATGACGTGGCTGATATGAATGATAAACCGTATGCTCGTCTAACCCCGGGGATGACGTGGTTGATATGATCCCCAAGCCACGTCATCCCCGACCAATGATAAGTCCCTCTACCATTTTGTAGAGGAAAGCCGTGATAAAGCGGCATTTTAGCGTTGGAGCTTATTAAAGCTCCTTACAGCTGAGGATGTTCTACCTTCTTTTCCAAATTTTATCCTATTTTGTCGTTTGATTAGTGCTCAAAACACCAAAATAGATTGTAATAGCAATCAGTTATCGTAACTTAATCTCAGTAATCGATTTTCACTAGTACTAGAGAAGAGTGCACGGAGTTTACATTTTTTAGAGACGTTGAGTATAGCACAGAATTTTTCGAGTAATCTATTAGGTTGTCAACGGAGTTATGTTCTTTTTTGCACCTTATTTCAAGGCGTCATAACTCAGCACAGGTCGAACCGTTTTCTCTAGGTCTTATTTAAAAATTATCGGCGTAACCAGCGCCTACCGTACCCACGTGGACGCCACGCGGGCGCCACGCGGACGTTACGCGGGCGTCCCTGCTAAGCAGTTCATTTGTTTTTCGTTTACGATGTTCGCTCCTGGGTGTTCCATTGTTCCATCGCTCCTGGTGGTTCCATTGTGTGTGTGTAACTGAACAGCGCTCTACGGATCCTTCAGACCCTCCATCTGTTGGGAACCAGTCGTTCACCCACCCCGGATTTCCTCCCCTAGCCCGACCGCGTGGCGAAGCCACGCGGTCACCCGCCCGAGACCGCGTGGCGAAGCCACGCGGTCTCGGTCACTCCTCTCTGTGCACACTATTTCGTCGTTACGTGCGCCGTTTAGTGCGTAGCGTCGTAGCGTGAAATGGTTACGCCGATACGATTTAAACGCGACCTTTTCTCTAACCTAAACACCGTTTTAAGAATCATGTCTTTCACTAGATGACTGTTGTCATTCGTTCCACTAGCGAAAAATTTGAAGATGTGCATCTTTTTTCTTTCGTTCTTTATCGCTAGGCTAGAAGGAGGGAAGGAAAAGTAAGTTTAAAAAAGTTGTAGATGACGGGTTGTCAGAAAGATCCTGGAGGTGAAAAAACTGTGAAACGTGTTTTTTATAGTATAGCGTCCATTTTCCATCAAATGTTAGAAATGTATCAAAAATCGCTTCGTAAAAATCGCCGCGACTGAATGAATTCAAAACCGTAACTCGCTCCAGCTGCGCGCTTCGGTGAAGTTGTGACCCACTAATTGTCGAGTATTTTTCACTCTCCCAGGCGGCTTAAGGTGGCCTAAGACAGCGGTATGGAAAAAGCCTAGATCCCGTACTCTTGCATGAAATAGTTTTACCAAACCAAAAACCTTGAACCAAAAACCCTTTCCACCTTTCTGCGCGCCCGTAGGAACTTGTTCCATCGCTCGCTAGTCATCAGTTTCCATTCAATAACCACTTACAGGCGACGAACAATCCGCGTTTGCCTTCGGCTTGGAGCTTATTATCTCTTCCAGATTCTTATTTCTTAGTAGATGCCTTTACTGAGAAATTAGTATCTAATTTTCCATCTCCCCTGAAACTCGGCGTCGAAAAATGGGACCTGCTCCTAGAACATTGCTCGCTGTACCTGTTAATCACGCATTGATCTCAAGAGTTTCTCGGTAGTTCTGTACGGCTTGGTCGCCTTTGAGTCACAGTTCAGCTTTTAAAACATAGTTCTTGAACTATGTTTTAAACCACAAAAGGATTTCCATGAACCTAAAACGCTGAAGGCCGATTCAGAGTGTTGCTGCATGCAGCTGCAGCAATGCTGAAGAATAGGAAATGCAGCACTGCAGCAGCTGCATGCAGCACTCCGCAGCAAGGGGGGTGTTCAGAGTGCTGCAGAGTGCTGCAGCTGCATGCAGCACTCTGCAGCAGCTGCAGCAGAGAATTCCCACCGGAATTCTCTGCTGCAGCAGCTGTAGTGCTGCAGAAGAGGTTGTGGCTGCGGACATGAATGAATGATCGATTCTGAAGAGTTCACATGTCAAACATGTCAAAACCGACCGAGCTGCTGCTGTGCGTTGCTGCAGAAAACTGCAGCAACGCACTGCAGCAACGCGGCGGTCCCGAACGGAACGACGCTCCGCCCCTCTGCTGCTGCAGAATCATGCAGCAACACTCTGAATCGGCCCTAAGAGCTAGGGCGTAGTCGAAAATGAAGTGATATCCCAGCTCTTATCGTTCATATCACGCTGCCAACACCGCCACGTGTCCCCGAGGCATTCCCCGCTGACGAGCATACGACCAGAGAGGAATATAATTACAGATCGACTCATATTACTCACTGCGCGTCGGGGATGACGTGGCTTGGGGATCATATCATCCACGTCATCCCCAGGGTTAGACGAGCGTGCGCCAGAGAATATAATTGCAGGTCGACCCATATTACTCACTGCGCGTCATGTTAGGCGCTTACGCATCTTTTTTCCATTTTTTGAGCGTATCATATGATAAACAACTACTGGTGACCACTACGTATCATATCACCACTACTGGTTCGCCCACCCCGGATTTCCTCCCCTAGCCCGACCGGTCACTCCTCTCTGTGCACATTATTTCGTCGTGAGTAATTTGAGTCGATCTGTAATTATAGTCCAGTTACGACCAGCCCCAACCTACCCTGCAGCAGGGACGCGCCCCGGTCGGGGATGACGTGGCTTAACCCCGGTCGGGGTTAGACGAGCATACGGCCTCTGATAGATAATTCCAGAGAACAACTTATCCTAATGCAGGCTGAGGGTAATCTCTGCATCAAAAACACAAACAGATATGAGGAAGGACTGGGGCCGTAGGCTCGTCTCACCCGAGATTGCTGGGGGATAGGGCAAGGGGAGGAGCCAGCCAGTAAGAGCACATGAAACACGGGCCGACTCCAATCATAATAGCTGGCTCCTCCCCTTGCCCCATCCCCCAGCAATCTCTGGTGAGACGAGCATACGGCCCCTGTTCTTCTTCGACACAGGAGCACAGAAAACGCTATTTGAACTAGAAACCAGCTAATGATTTTGGTTCACCCAAGCTTTCAAAAAAAGACATGCGTCATGTTCGGTATTGGAGGGCACATTGAAAGATTTGAGAGTTCTGCACTATCGCTAAAAGTTCAGTCTGTTTACTTCAAAGAGGCGAATTTCACCGTACAAACCAAACCGATTGTCACAGAGAGTTTTCCTTCGCTTAAACTACCACAGTTGGATGCTGCTTTCTGGAAAGAAAATATGTGCCGCAAGCTCCAAACTTCAGGGAGAACGGCAGCTACCACAAATCTTATTGAGACTGGATCGATACTATTATCTGATAATGGACGACGGACTCTCAAAAGTAACTCTTTCAGGTCGCATCGCAAACACCGTACTCGGTCCTGCTATTTACGGTCGTGGAATGCTAGATGGGCCGATAGAGCCCCAATCAGTCTCATTTGAACTAACAGCCATACACAAAACTCCAGAAAACCAAATGCTGGAGGACATTTTAGAGGTCGAAGAACTATGGAGATCTCCCGTCGACAACCAAGCGCAGGCCAAAGTCCAGATGTATTCTGAAGACTACGCGAATTTATCACTCGACAGCGGGTGCGTTACCGCTTCGATACCCTTGAAGAACAAGGTACAAGAGAATTACACAGTTCTGAAAACACTGTCATCACCGCGGAATCAGCTGAAACAAATTCAACAGCAGTCCCTGCAGTTTTCGAAAAGTCTAAAAGACTACGAAGATCCCGAAATAATTGAATGCGTGTCTGACAAAGCTGAAGATTCTATGCGAATACACTTCATGCCACAATCAGGTGCTTGGAGACCACGTAAATGTGAACCACTGAGAATCGCTTCCGATGCATCATCCAAAATAAAGGAGCAGTTGTCACTGAACTGTTCTTGAAAGAGAATCAGGTGCCTGGACTCATTGGGCACACTGCGCCCGCCGAGCGACGCAGGTGCGGACGCGGTGTCCACGATGAGTTCCAGCACCGAGAATCATTTGTTAGAAGCATCCACGACATTTTCATTGCAAGCCGCTCCAGCTAGTATATTTTACTTTGCGAAGTCGAGGCTGCTCTCACTCAGATAAGTTTGTCGGTCACACACAAAGAGCTTTGCCGATTCCTACGGGTGAATGATACCAAAGGACCGCCGACAAAGTCAAACATAATAAAATACCGCTTCAATCACTTGCCGTTCGTGGTCACGCCAAGTATCATGAATGTGGCTCTCTGATATATCGAAGGTTGTCAATAACAGACCTTGCCAAAATATTGCTTTGCGCAGAAACAAAAGGACGTTGGTGTGTCGGCAAAACAACCGAGATCGTAACTAGAAATAATGGTTTGATAAGACCAGCGGAATTGAAATTACCAGGTGGAACAAACTTCCACCGACCCGTCGATATACATTATCTGCAGAAAATGAGAAGTGTGCCTGACTCAACAATGAATCCAACGTTTTCTCCGAAAGTACGAAAGAACAACGAACGAGTCATCTTCACAAAAGCGGGAGTGGAAAGGCGATCCAAAATAGGAGCTCAAGAAATCCTACGAGGCTTCGAACGCAGCATAGATAATACTGGAGTCGAGATATCTAACAGAGCAGCGATACAAGCGCTTGCGGCTATCCCAATGAGAGTTAATCGGTCGCGCCCTAGATTAGGCTCACCCGTCTCCTCACCGAGGTCTTTAGCAATGCTGCTGGCAAAGATGCACTCGTTAGCAAGAAGCAGCATGCGCACCGCGTGTCATAACGACGAGGTGAATGTCTCACCTCCAATAAACTACTTCGAGCTATAATTTGATACCGACAGCGGAAAAATCCTCAACGGAACACAGGAAATGGTATTCAAGTTATCAGTTTTACCGATCGACGCGAACATTAACATGAGTATAACTCATGAAAATAACAGCCTAATAAGCGAAAAAATGGCCTGTCACCGACCCCATTTGTGCATCAAATCAAGGGCAATGCTCTCAAAATCATTATTAGAGAGTCCACGTTGGAGACCGGTTGGTGCAGTACTATCAGTTGCGATAATTTTGTATGTCGTGGCGGTTAGAGAGAGCGTCTATCATTCACGAGACTTTGAACGCTTTCGAGCAGTCGACGGAACAATGGCAATCCAATGCCGAGGTTGCAAGATCAAGAGAACTGAAGAACGTTCAAATGAACGTGGTATATTCTTACCGCACCATCCCGATGACCGGTCGTGTCATTATCAGAACTTGCATGCTTCTCGTTTTCTTTCTTGGTTAGCGGAAACAAGCAAGTCACCGAAAAATTGGTGAGATTCCTTGGAAAAACTTCTCACGTAATTTTCCTTATTCTAAACTTCATCTTCACCTAGGTAGTTTAAGCGACTTTGCTGCAAATGGTTCATCATGACCGCGCGCGACGACAACGGCTGCGGCGTGGGATACGCTACTTGCGGAGAACTCCATTACGCCCTACTGTTACACCCGAAGCGGCTAAGACGTCGACTTCAAGAGAAGAAGATATAATAAAATACTGTTCAGTGTGATATGTTTTATTTGCCGCGCCGTCGGGAGTGTTCCGGCATATGCCACCAGAATCCCTTGGTCCACCCGCAATGGGAGCGGACCAAGGGAAGACCTGGTGTGGCCGGTGCCCGGACACCACAGTCTTCAATGGACCTCTTTGATCAACCACGCGTGTCTCTGTCCACCGAGGCGTAGCTAAGGGCACAAAACTCGCCCAACACATTATGATGCAACGTCCACCACAGATTGTTTCAATAATTTTTCGCTCGTAAAGCCACGTTTTTTTTTGCTCATCAGCATCCAATGAATATGGTGCACGCTTATTGTGGTTTGTTGATTGGGTGAGAGACCGATTGTTTATTGGGTGAGAGAAAAAAAACATGTCTAGCCAAACGAAACTTACGTCACTTCCCCGACCGTCGTCCAGCTTCCAGGCCTGAAACGACTAGCCTTCTCACTTTCCCCATTTTTTACAACCAAAAACATAGACCCACAACGACATCAACAGAAAAGCCAATGAAGCATTAAGTTGAACAAAAAACTGTTGTCCGGGGCGTGTATCGATTGCCGCACCTTGTAGTCATTTTTCTATTTTCATTGCAAAAAAAAGGAATCCACGCGCCAGACACGCGAAACAGGCGCTGTCGTCAACTTGTTAAAAACGAACGGCTCGTCCCACGTTTTACCTAACCGGGGCCCTTCATACATCTGACCGCATGTAAAAGAGGAATCCAGCTATTTAATACTTGAAGTGCATTATATACCGCTGTACCTCATTATCAACAACAGTGTTTGGTGCTTCAATTTGCAAATGTTTCTCAGAAAACCGCAATTATGCTTCTTTGTCGAATGGTTCCTTCGAATTCAGGCCTCCATGACGATACCATCACTGCCGTCGTCGTCGATGAAAACGAATTCTACGACGTTTCTTTAAGCAGTAGTAGCTAGTGCATTTTACTGGACGCTGACAACATGTCTTAATTCAATTATTTTTGATATCTATTCCATTACACACTTCAATTTAATGGCGTATTACTGTGTATTTTATTGCATGGTCAAATAATCAGGATTGGTGAATAAATCGTGACCTTGGCGTAGTTTTAGCAAATGAACGATGCATCAAGAAAAGGAAAAATACTTCATTTACATGGCATTTCGCGTAACTTTCTAGATTGTTGCCGGTGTAGTCACAGATAGCTTCCTCTTCCAGCCATTCTCGGCAAAAAAATTACCAGCAGAAGTGAAGGCGCAAAATGCTTCATGCAATTCTGAGACATGGGGCCGTATGCTCGTCTCTCCCGGCCGGGCGATGGGCGCCCTTCGCCCGGCAGGGTGTGGGCGAATAGACATACTGAGTTGTGTCTATTCGCACTAACCCGGCCGGGCGAAGGGCGCCCATCGCCCGGCCGGGGGAGACGAGCATACGGCCCATGGTTGGTTTCGCAGACCGACCATCCGTTCATGAATCCGAGGGCTAATCAGGGCCGCGCGAACGCAGCCCCCCACGCAAAAATTTAGCTGTTGGCTAACTTCAATTCGAAGCTGCCACACGGGTCAGCCCGCACTAAAGTGCAATGTGTGGGCCTCACCATGGGGGTCCCGCCTTCTTGATCGCGAGAGCCCCCCAGCCAGGTAAGTTTATGAGCCGTTGCGAAACACCACCGGACTCCTCGCTGTGGCGTACAGCCGACGAACCCGCTCCGCCGCGTTCTCTTCTCTTGGAGGCGCAGACGAAGAGAGTGCAAGGAACGGAGCGCCGTCACCAATTGTTGATTCGATTGTTTATTGTTGCTTGAGGTTATTTGACCACAGTTCCGCTCCACATTTCGTCATTGGATATTTTGGATATTGTATTTTATTAGTCTTGATAATGTCCGTTTTAACTTTCGAAGTTCAGCTTTGCTTCTAATACGGCTCTGCATCTAGCACTCCGTCGTATTGAGTTGGGTTTTCTTTTTTTTCTTTTTTCAATTTTGTTTTAGGTTCTGATAATTTCAGGTTTTACATTGTTGAATTTTCGTGTTTCCATCCACTCAACCATTTTATCAATTGATCTGACTTGATTACCTGTTCCATTCTATTTCTATTATATTTATTTCTAGTTATGAGCCATTGCCAAAGTCGAATTTCTATTATATTTATTCTATTATATTTCTATTGCAGCTTGGGCGCATCTTGTGGTGTACATAATAAATACCCTAAAGTCTCATAGATAAGACCGCCTTGCGCGAACGGCAGCGCGGCGTATCGATCGGTCGCCTTCCGTAGTAGAGCGCTACACATTAACTTTATTTTTTGCTTTTCATCAGAATTCGCCCCAATTTCGCAGAGGGGCGTTCTCGGAGGTGCTGATTACGAATCCAATGTTTTTTTGATACTTCGCTAGGATTGCACGTTAGGATTATTTTAGGATTTGTATCTTAAGCTCAATACCACCCTGGGAAGTCAACATAGGATCTCTAAATTTGCCTCAACTCAAGGGAATTTTCGGGGACGTTTGTCACGAATATGATGTTCACTTTTTGTGTTCATTATGTTCATTTCGCGTTTTCCGCTCAGGTGAGACTTTGGAAGATCCGTAGATGGTGACAAATGCCTCGCTTGAGCGAAATTCGCAAAATGGGCACCAAAATCGTGACCTATTCTGATGATATCTTACTGTTTGATTCGCGCCTAAACAGCATTTTATTGAGCGAAATTATAGGCATCATGAAGACACTGGAGACCTGAGGTGTTTGCCTGCTGATTTATTCCTGGTCGGATTTTTTACTGTTCAATTCGCACCTAAACAGCTTCTGATTAAAATGGTAGAAATGAATCAGGAAGACACTAAAGACCTGATCTGTCCTTTGCTGCTTTCGTTGCCTTGAATCCTAGGCTCGCAACCTGTTGATTTACTTCGCACTCGACTGCTCAACGTACATCGAGCGGGTGCAGCAATCACTCGCAGCGAGGCGCCGCAGCGTCGCGCGCGCGAGCGGTCTTATCTATGAGACTTTAGGGTAAATAAATAATAAATTTCCTGTCGAGAGGTCAGCTGCGTTGGTTTCGTTTATTTTGGGTGCCCCAAGGTTTCTGAACGAGACCTATATGGTTCTGTAGAGCATCGAGCGGGGATCACAGCAATATAGTTTATTTTTACTGAGCGCCAATGGCTGGTCCGAAAATCGCAAAAAACCACCGCCCTTGAGACACATTGTAAGCGGCCCTCACCCCTTAGTCTATGGGGTGAAAGGCGGCACTGCAGTGTGCACCGATGGCTCAGTGGTAGTGCGGAGGGTTGCCGTTCAGAGGGCCATGGGTTTGGGTCCTGTTGCTGTGTTTTTGTTTTGCATCAATCGCATTGATACCAAACCGTGCTCATTTTGCGATTTTGCCATTGAGGCGGAAGAAAATCACGTTTGGAACAGCTTAAAACACATAAATTTTTAGTAAATGACAACATTAACGTAGCCAATATCCATCGTTACTTACCTTAAACAGACGCAAATTCAGAAGCTAATGATAGATTCGTGATCAGCGCCCCAAATAACCCTCACTGACGAAGTTTGAACGAAATCGGTTTCTTCGACCCAGGCACCTCACTTACACACCCTTGCCATAAGCAAGGGCTCACCAGTCAGATTTCCAGAAACAAGAATAAAATTCGTAATCATCAGTCCAGGTGAGATTCCCAAGCAATTTCCGGAACGAAGGTAGTGAATGCTGGAAATTTTCTGACAGCTAGAGTCTGAATGGTTGGATAATATATAGTAATTCGTCAGAGACTGGACCTTGGACGATTCTCCACACCGACACTTGCTCGAGACGTCATACTCACTCATTTCGCCAAAACTTTGCTAATGAGGTTATTTGAGGCGCTGGTCACGAATCTAACACCAGTTTCGTGATTCGCAACTGGGATGGTATCTTACGGTGGGTTCGGTTGTGTATGGGCTGGTGAGCCCTTGCTATGGGTGAGAAAGTGAGGTGCCTGGGTCAAAGTAAGCGATTTCGTTCTAGCGTCGTCTGTGGGGGTTATTTGGGGCGCTGATCACGAATCTAATACTAGTTTCTGAATTTGCTTCTGTTTAAGGTAAGTAACGATGGATATTGGCTACCCACATTAATGTTGCCATTTACTGAAATTTGTGTGTTGTAAGCTATTCCAAACGTGATTTTCTTTCACCTCAATGGCAAAATCGCAAAATGAGCACGTTTTGGTATCAATGCGATTCACGCAAAACAAAAACACAACGACGGGATCCAAAACTACGACCCTCTGAACGGCAATCCACTGCACTACCACTGAGCCATCGAACCACAGTCGATGCGGCCTCTCACCCCAGAGGCTAGAGGGTGAGAGGCCGCTCCCAATGTGTCTCAAGAGCGGTGGTTTTTTGCGATTTTCGGACCAGCCATTGGCGCTCAGCAAAAATAAACTATATTGCTGTGATCCCCGCTCGATGCTCTACAAAACTATATAGGTTTCGTTCGGAATCTTTGGGGCACGCTCACTGACCTCCCTAGTTAGAAGAGATCTCCAAGTTCGCTCGTCTTCAGACATCGTCACTTATTTTGCAATATTGTTCATTTTTTTCCTACGTCTCTTCACTCCGGTGCTATTCAAAAGCCTTCTGCTTCCATCGGTGACCGTAGATTTACTATTATATCACTCCTCAAATTTGGAAGCTCGCGTAACCTGAACGCCTACCGTAACTCAAGCCTAAGGTAGGGACGAAACGAGCTTATAGTCCAACCCTTTGTCATTGTTTTTTCATTATTTTTCGTCTAATTGCTGTGGCTGTGTTTACTTCCATTCTTTGCATTTTGTTAACGTGAATGCATGCTTGCTTGCTCTAGTTCCAAAGTTCAAACTTTCGATATTGATTAGCAGTTCTTATGTCCCTCATCTGTCCCTCATCTTGTGATTCCAAATTACATCCTATCATGTTATTCTGAGGAAGGTTCGAGAAAAAGTGGTTTGAAGTTTCTATAGGGCATGGTGAGGTGCGGTCTTTATTTTTCGTGCAGACGATATCGAACTTCTTCATATTTGTTGGAGGTTAGCAGCTTATGGTACGGAAATTGTAAGCGACAAGATCATGAGTCTGGGATGTTAGCCTCTCGGCTATCCGACCGCCGTTTCAACGATGTACTTTGCGCAAAATTCACCGTTTATTTCACCAATTATCACACGTGTGAGACTATTTTCTACGTTGTCACACAGCTCTAGGATGTTCCACCCTAAAACTGGGTAGCCAAGCTGCTTCTGGCCTCCTCAGATCTCGCTCGGCGCTTGTTTAGGCGATTACAGGCGCCCATTATCACCGGTCGTTGACGGATGGCCATTTGGCGTTTCTGAAACAATAAATAATAGTGGATTCTGTAAGAATTAATAGTATAACAGGCGCTCGCATTACTGTAGATCGTTTCGGAACCTAACTAGTGAACGCGGGGCAAAGAAACTTTTAAAAGAGTAAGTGTCTGACCTTCTCGCTGTTCTCCTTCTTTTTGCGAACGACGAACTCCACTAATGCTGTAAGCATGGAAAGCACCATTCCACACATTAGAATATAAAAAATTCCAGCCACTTTCGACAGATTCAGCGACGAACTCGCTCCGCTGTCCTGTAAACAAACTCTGATAGATTTAGTTGATAAGTAATATAAAATGAAGTAGAATAAAACAGATCGGATTCATTCGACAAATAATATAAAATAGAATAAAAGCTCACCGATATTCCCTGATCGCACTGACCCCGGTCGTACCACCATTTGTTTTCCAAACGTTTTAGCTCGCCTTTCTCTTGCAGATATAGAATCGCTAGGTTTATCGCCCCCTTAAAATTGTTAGATTTTTTGTTTTTAAAAAGACATCTCCGTAATATTGACGATTCACATGTGGATTGATTTATAAACTTATCTAAGCGGATTTCCGATTTTCGTCGCTATTCCATAGCCGAGTGTGTTCAGATTTTGGCCGACTTTCATCGTGTTGCAAGGTTTTCTGCCGCCTTCGTAGTTGTTCGTTGTCTCTTCCAATAGAAACGCGTATCTGCCCTAAACGGAGCACTTTAGACTGGGTGACTTGTGACTCTCAAATTTCAGAGAAACATCTCATGAGGAACGGTAATTTAGGTTACATTTGTTTCAAAAAACATCAAAATAGATGTGAAAATTGTATGTTCTTCCGGGTAAGGTTCGTACAAAATTAGGGTCGAAACGATGTTAGCGCATAATTTGATTCTCGAAATTTTACCTTGCTATGTCGCACTCGTTCGATTCCCTCGGCATAGGTGTCCACGAACACGGACTCGGGTCTGAAATAAATTTTCTAACAAATACAGTAACGGGCAGGTCCTTTGATCAATTCCCGGAAATGCCGTTCCACGGCGACTTTTTTCAATAAATTTGTTGAAACTCAATTATTTGTAAAAAATATACATATATATCTGAGCTCAACAGCTCGAGCTATAGATACCCAAGGAACCGACCAGGCGAGATTTGAGGGGTCGGCAAAAGGGGCCATATTTTGTATTTGTGCCGATCATTGAATACGAGTTGATAGAGCTCGAGCTGCTGAACTCGAATATATCTATATTCTCACAAATAATTGAGTTTTAACAAAGTTATTGAGAAAAAGCCGCTCTGGAACGCTTCTCAGCGGCTTTCCGGGAAGTGATCAAAAGACATGTCCGGTACTGTACCTTTAAAAACCATCTTGGTGAGGAAAGAACCACTCACACTTGATCCCTGGTGAACTTGTTATGTTCGTCCTGCATGAAATCCCACATCTTTTTGTACAGCGGAACTGTGGAATCCTGAAAAGCGTTTGGGTGTCTGTGAGATTTCATCGGCTAGGTATCTAAGGGTCTCAGTACTTCGAAGAAAGCCGCCGTCGATCCACCTTTCACCACCCCGTAGAGAATCTTATTCTGGTTCGCCAGATCTTCAACGGATTCGATTGGTGGGGTCATTTTCTCTGAAACAGAACAGGTACTATTTCCAAGGTATTCTAATGGAAGAGAGATCAGCTTCACCCAAGGTGAGAAAAGCCGCCAGGTTAGCAGTGTACGATGAGACGATGATCAATGTGAAGAACCACCACGCTGATGATGCTATCCGGCCGGAGAGCGCCCTGAAAGTCATCCAAATGAACGGTAAAGAAGGAGACGAAATAGAAAGGCGGAGAGGAAATATATTTTTGTATATAAAATACAGCTGCGAACGAACTTTGGCAGAATATCCGTGCCCTGCTGCATGAAGGCGGCCAGGGTGAACCATAACGAATTGTACATCGAGAATTCGTTCGATACGGAAAATTCACCATGATTGAACTGAACTCGTTGCTCATAGGGCGAGAACGACGACACCAGAAATATGGTGAGCGAAACCTGAATGACTCAGAAATACGAGAGGTTAAGGTAAAACAGGGTTCTGGTTAGCTCGGGCGAGGATCGACCGCTCGACCATGCGGCTGGGAGTGGCGCCTCTTACCACTGCTCCACACACGCTCGCATGACCCAGAAACCGGTAAGAATACGCAAACAAAGCGATTGATCGAACTCACACCAACATACGAGCACAAGGTAAGAATCCAGATTCGCATGCCGAGAGGCTCCATAAAGGAAAAGATGTTGAACTCTTGCTTTTCTGGCTTCTTGATCATTATGGAGATACCTGTAAGAGGTTATCATTTGCCGAGATTATACCTATTTAGTAACAGATATACCTGTGGTCATAAAAGGCTTGGAGAAGTCGACAGCTCTCTCACGTTCTTGAGTGATTGTTAGCGGAGCGACGGCGACGTCAGCAGTCTTCAAGGTTAATCTTAGCTGAAAAAAAAATGAAAAAATTCAAGGGATGGTATACCTCATTCAGCAAATACCCAAGCATTCCATCCCAGCTACCATCCGGCTGACGAGCTCCATATCTTAAAAGGAAGAGTCAGCGGGTAAATGTAAAGTGGTAGGCGTTGAACAGAATTTAAAAGTCGTGTCATTGAATCAATTTTGAAAAAAGAAACGACGTCTAACAGAAACGCGGGGCCTGCTCTTGTTGAAGTCTTTAGCTCTAAAAAATAATCGAAGAAGATGCGTTCTGAAACAAGCCTAAATGTCATTTTTTGATACAATTATTACAGGAACACAGGGTGCACACAATCAATCGAGTGTAAGATGTGGGATTTCGAACGAATGCATGGCGCAATTTTCACCATTCAAACGCTGTGAAATTTCTATTCTCCTCCGCCTTCATCAAAACTTGGGGTGTTTCAATATCTTTATTTTCGGAAAAATTATGGCTTTTCAAACACTGAATGCATCCTTTTTGGAACACCTTGTAGAGCGTTTTCGTTTTTATTAGAAAGTGCTTGTTCGACAGTTGTTGAGAAACGAGTGGTTTGTTCAGAACTGAGAAATATCACTGAAGCTCTCGCAATTTATTGGTCATTAAAACTTTGCGAAGTAATTGTCGCTTTCTCCGAATCAAGATCAATATCCTGTACGCTAAATAAACATCAGATCCGTGATCAGCAAGCAAAAGAACCTCCTACGCACAGAAATATCAGATTCGTGGTCATCAATCAAATGAGCCCCGTAGGCAAAGTTTCAGCGGAATTGCTGGTCCTGGATGGAGTTTCTAGGGTGATGGCCAAGTGCCACACTTGTATCACAGTTTTCGCCGGACCAAGGTATGTATCCTGTACTCCGTGGCTGATCGGCCACAATCCCAGCTAAAAACAACTTATAGAAAATATTTTGTTGCTAAGAAAATGGGCTAAAGACGCGCCATTCACTCGTACTCCGTTCAGAAGCGTAGAGACATGGTGAAGTATGCGTCTTTGACCTATGCAATGACACGCGGGAGGCAACCAATGCATAAGTTAGTGTCTTCACCTTCCCATACAAATGTGGTACTAATTAGTCTGACCCGGAAGAAATTAAGCGCACGGTTAGCGACATGCAGGATTAATCGCTCGACTGAGCGGGTGTCAGTAGCGCCAATGAACATTGCCCAACTCACGAGAATCAACATACTCACTTGTTACCTTCCGAGACAAAAATGTCGTACTCAAAACCGGAGATGTTCTTCGCCAGCAGCTTCAACAGATCGATGCAGTATCCCTCGAAGCGCTCGTTGCCTTTGTGCGGCGGTTCGCCCGGATTGCTACGTCGTACCATTACGAACGGCTTCACCTAAGAACAGGATGAGATTCGGTTATGAGTGCGACGAGGTAATTACTGTAGAATTTGTCGGTCCGAAGGTTTGATGGCATAAAAAGTTGCTCACCAACACGGTAACGACGCTCAAGCGCAGCTTCCACGGTTTGTCGACAAGAATTCCCTTCTGTATCGCGGTCTTGTTCGGCTTGAACTCATGGTACACGATTTGCTCACCGAGCAGGAAGCCTTTACCTTGGACCCATTGAAATCGCTGTAATTATAATTTTCCAAGATTTTATGGAGGGACCTTACCCAAGCCGTACATTCAGGATACCCACCTCTTTGATACTGTTCCACGAGTTTACCCCAGGTTTAATTTCGATTACCGTGGCTGAGAAGTTTGTTCGCCAACCGGTGTGTGGATCGAATTGGATGTGGCCTGTCAGAGTACCTTCATCTCGGGTGAGAACCACCTATGACAGAAACAAATTGATGTAAAGCATATAGTCACATGAAGCAAGAAAGAACGGATTCGAAAAATTTCAAAATTAAAACTAATGAAAACTAAAAATGTCGACAACCTCTTTGAGAGATTCGGCAATAATATCCCCGAATTCGAAAGGCTCAAACTGTCGATCCGGATAGCTGCGATCCTCGTGCGGCCTGCAATAGAGTCCCGGAAGACCACGATTGAATAACTGATGACGAGCGAAACTCCTGCAATTTTTCTGGATTCAACTGAATTGAAAATTTCACAAAATTTATACATTTATTTCTGCGAACGTAAAAAACAGCAAGAAGAAAATTGAAGTAACCCACTGGGTGAACACGGAAACCCCGTGCTTCCTCAACGTCAGATCGAGCGCAGCACCGGCTACGAGAAGAGCGTCGTGAGCGAAGGCGCTGCTTGCCTGTTGAAAATAGGATTATAGAAATAATGTAAAATAAGAGCAAAAAGGGGGTTGAGGTTCAAATGTGCCGTAGGCTATTGGTACAGTTGGAGTCCCTGCAAAGCACCTTCACGATCGTAGGCAAAATTCATGTGCATGGCGTATATCAAGGATCATTGAGAACTCACAGGTAGATAGTCCACAGTAGAGTAGCGCTCCTGATAGGTGTCCTGGAAGGCCTTTCTGTTCTGCCTGAATGTGGAAATTGACGAAACGCCTACCAGATACAGACTATTTAAAATGTTCGTATCATTTATTATAACTGTTACGCCTTTTCAAGATTTTCCTTGTGAAAAAGATACAAATGCTTTATTCGGACCGAAGGTTGAACTCACTGGAATTTCTTGTCGTTCCGGTCGAACATCTGAAATCCTGTGATGTTTATTAGAGAGTAGTGGAACGAGGCCAAATCGGCGTCTTCCATTTCCTGAACTTTTTTTTAAAATCAACAATTACAGTAAGGTCATTTTTGAGCATTCATTTCACCAGGAGCGAAAGTAATACAGTAACCTTTTTAATAATAAAAAAGTGCTCTTCATTCCCACCAAATTGGCGAAGACGTAATTGTAATCCTTCTTGACGAGCACACTCTCATCCAGAGCCTTCAGAAACATCCTCATGCGATATCCACCTTCCAGATCCACAACCACATGCACTGGCCTGAATCGTGTCTAGTTCTTTGGCGTTACCATACTCTACCATAATCAAACGTAATCACATAGATCATAGGGCCTCACACACCGTACAAGGTCCGTCGCCTCACCGTTGGAAGCGTTACCGTTTTTCACTTGTGAAATGGACATTCGTCGATGGAAATCGTTGAGAAACTCGCGAAAGAATTCCTCGTCAGTGGGTGCCTGGAAGAGCTTCTTTATTAATTTCTCCTTTTGAAAAAAGGTTGCCGAGCTCTACTCACCCGAAAATTGTCGACGAACAAATTGTAGTTGGGGCTTTTCTCGTTCAGGTACTCGAACATACCGTCTAGTGTTCGATGAGCTAAAGCGATTCTTTCATCGTAGTTTCAGGTACAGTAATCCTTTCCAGAGTGCTACCGTTCGCCCCGTCGTGAATATAGACCAAATCCGTCCAGCCCTTATAGATGATGTAGTCGACGAGCAGCTGATCGACTGGCGGTCTCACCGAGAACGTCATCGGTGACCGCTTAGCATCGGCCGTACGAACATCCGACACCTCCCAGTCGACCAATGGCACCTGTACAGGTAAGGAAAATGGGAAAAAATTGCCAAAAAAATTAACGAGAAACAGAGGCTCGCGGCTTTCGCCGTTTGGAATATCTAACAGCGAGCCATCAATCGCATCGCGACGTGATTAATTGATTGCAGTCATTGTGCTGTCGCGTCGCAGCGCGATTTATCTCTAAGCTTTTTAATTTATATTCTCTAACTGAAAACAATTTTATACAGGTACGAGTTTGAAGTCTGAGGATTGCACTGACCTTCATCGAGTCTGCAATCGACTGATAAACTCCGTAGTTATGAGTGTGTGTGCCGGCGAGCATCGTCATGAAGCCGAGCTTCATTTCGTCGCATACTGTAGAACAAAACTTCCATTAAAGTATAATTATACCCCTGGATATTCGAGCAATTCTATGCATTCTTTATTGAGTAGAACGTGGGAGAAAGTAGTGAATAGAGTACTCAGAACTTCTCAGAAAGCTAATCGATGGTGCAGGATTGAGAAAAATTAAAGATCGAGCTCGCGGAAGATTTTCAAAAATGAAAAAAAGAACTCAAACTGACCGATTCTGTTGAGATTCCACATCATTGTGCTCTGCTGAAGCGGTGGAAGTTCACGTGTGCCCAACAAGACGTCCACAAGGGCGTCTTGACGGGAGTTGAACGTCCATTCAGCAAGGCGAAGCATCTACAGAATGCAAACTTTTTCATTCTTTTTTCAATTTACCAACAATTTCGATGTATTTTTACAAAAAAGCTCTTGATACCCCTGGGTCTTTCTTTTGAACGTCTAGAATGCTTCGGAATACCACCGACCTCAATGATTGCATTTGCGGTAGCATTGTCGGTTTCAGAGACGTCGACGAACGCGCCTATAATAATTCGCATACCTTGCTGAATAGCTACTGAGCGATTGAAACGATAACAATACCTAATGGTATACCATAAGGTAAGGAAACACTTAAGAAACCCACGCAACGGCACTTTTCTCGAACCGAGAGCGATCGTCGCGACGAATTCCAACGTTAGAAGAACTCCATACCATGACATTCTGTCGTCGTTGACTCATTCGTCATAAACGAATGGGTGTGACTGCCAAGAACGAGGAGTTAGACCTTTCAGGAGGAATAGGGAAAGATTGACGAAGAAGAAGAAAGTTGAGAAAGCTTCTTAGGGCAGCAGATGATCACGGAATGGTCTCGTAGAGTCTGTTGAGTCTGCTGAACACTGGAGAAGAGCTGCTAGTGTGGCAGGTGGACGCAGTCCATTGCTCCGACGCCAAATAGGCTTGTCAGGAACAATTTGCGCCAAGTGGGTTCGGATCCCCAGAGGGCGCAAACGAATCGCCGACCGAATTATGAGCCTCGTCCAGAAAGTCGTTCGCCGACCAGCTTAGCTTAGGAGGAACGGCCACCTTGACGTATAACTCTTTCTTTCTAGTTCCTTCTGAATATTCTTATAAGCTTTTAGAGTGAACAACCGAATTTTTCCGGTTTTGGGGAAATTGACTGAAAGTTACAGAAGTTAGGAAAATCCCAGAAAGAGTACAGAAAAGTAGTTGGAGTTTAGTTATGGATTGCTTTTCGGACTTTTTGAGACTTGGAACTGATTGATGGATCAAAAATAGCTTCTTCGCATATTGAGACAAATCACTGCGTTGAAAAATGGGAATGTCGTTCGGCTCACACTTGTCATCCCTCCCGCACTTCATTTGAAACGTCCGACGATGTCAATTTCGTTATAGAACTTTTTTCTCTTAGTAAATGCAATAGCAAGTGCATGCGTCAGTCGGCGCTCAGCATCATTCTAACGATTTGTCAACTCATTTACAATGACTAATCTTGAGGTGGGAACTTATATAAACAAGAACAACATTCTAAAAGGAACGCCTAAGAATCAGATATCACATACCTTTTCGCTACTTATCGATCCTATCAATACACATCATCTCCATTCGTCCTTGTCGGAACGATCTGGTACTCTGGCTTGATTAACTGAGGGCTACGGTACTGGAGCTCTGGAATTTCTAATGAAATATGAATTTTAGAATTCTCCAAACTCGAATATTAATTAGAACAGCTTTCTGAATGAAAATTAGACCTTGACAAATTTCAGCACCCAAGAAAACTCTTCGTATCACTCGAGGTAAGCAGCGGTTCGGTTCACCTTGGCACACAATAGAGACGAATGTACGTATACGTCTGTTCAGTACTGTTCGTTAAAAAAGATCACCACCCAACAATAGTCATCTGCCTTTCAGCAATTGATTTACCCATTCGATACGCGTCAGTAACTTCTACACTCGTCTCTATTGTGTGCCAAGGTGAACCGAAGTGCTGCTTACCTCAAAGGATACGAAGAGATTTTCGGGTGCTAAAATTTGTCGAGGTCTAATTTTCATTCAGAAAACTTCTTTGCTCTAATTAATGTTGGAGTTTGAAAAATTCGAAAACTCGCATTTCATAACAAATTCCAGGGCTCCGGTAGCGGAGCCCTCAGTTAACCAAGAAAAAGGCAGAGTATCAGAGCGTTCAGACAGGGACGAATGGAGATCCTACATACCAACGTTTATTAAGTGGATCGATAAGTAGCGAAAAGGTAAGTGATATCTGAGACAAATGAAGTGGTGATTGTCTTCAGCGCACAAGACTCAAGAGGTGTAGCGATGGAACGCCTGGTTCTCAAGTACTATTAGGATGTTGTTCTAGTTCACGTCAATTTTTCTCTCAAGATATACATATAACTGTGCGTGAGTTGACAAATCATGAGAATGAATATGAGAGCCGACTCACGCTCATGACGATGCACTTGCTATTGCATTTACTAAAAAATCTATGAGACATGGATTTAGACTTGCTGACTGCATCCCCAGCACACATAGCACCTTTCGCCATTCCCCCTAACAAATACTTTTCAGGGTCTCCTTGCTAATGTGTTCGTTATTAGATTGGATTTCCGTACGCCATAGATCATGTTCGACGGCGGCCATCCAACTACATACTTCTAAGAAAACCAGCCTAGCGGCACGTGTCGGAATGTGACAGAAGCAGCAGCAGAGTAGTTGATCGGGATAAGATCACCGAATATACACACACGCAAAACTCGTTCGGACAGCGACTAATTAATGCTGTTTGTTGGCACACCTTCTTTGGCTAGATATTCCTTATTGACTCAAATGCAATGCTAATGCAAAGGTGAAGGTAAAGTGATCGGTGAAAATAAAAAAAAATCAAGGATGAACAGTACCTCGATTGCGGTTAACCCGCTCAATTGGTTTCCAGTGTCACCGTCGAAGTAGACCATCTCATTCACCATGACATCGAGAAAATGACGTTTTTTATTCGCGATAGTATGCTGAAATACCAGCAAAATAGAAGTGAAAAGGAAGATGGCAAAGTGTTCTGCCGTTTAGGGTTGCGCCACGCATTCGTCTTCCATTCAGAATTACAAGGACATGGTGAATGCGTATTTGACCAATACAATGACTTATGGAGGCAGCCGCTATGCCAATTCAGTGTCTTTGTCTCCCCAGTCAAGTAGGGTACCAATTGAAACGATCATAGAAGGATTGACTGTGTGGTCACTCTGGGTGGGGATCGATCGCTCGATCTCACGAATGGAGGAGGCGCTTTCTTCCACTGTACCACGCACACCTGGTCACCAAAATATTATTTGAATAGTTAGTCCAGAGTGCGGTTGCTATCGAAAAGCTTCTCTGAAACCAACGGAACAGCGATTCTTCAACGTGCGGAAAACTTCGCCTCGTCTTCAGCCATTCATCAGCGAGCCGTTCATTCTCACACCTGGTCACCATAAGCGATGCATCAAAGAACGTTGATGAACAGCCGGTTGGCTCTTCTCCCAAATCCAAGCCGATCTCTCGTCGTCGTCGTCTGTCTGAAACCCGTCCGTTCACGTTTCAAATCCGCCTCTTTTTGTTTTTCTTCTTCTTCAACGGCTATTCACGTCGAGAGGTGTCGTCAGACTGTTGCGACTTGTTTGATTGGATCAGAAACGTAACTTCTCTAAGGCAAACGACACCTCCTTCCAGAGAACCACGCGATTATTTGGCATAGGATGTGAGCATCAATCTTCGACCAGCTCTGGAAGCCGCACTTTTCCTCTTCAACTTCTTTCTAATCGAATTATTCGAAGTCGAATCGAATCATGAGAAAATTTGGCGACCACGATTTCACCAGATCCGCAAAAGGTGTGCTGAAGGCGAATTAGTGGTCGATACAGTACCTGAGTGCGTGCAGCAGTGGTAAGAGGTGCTACTGACACCCGCACGGTCGAGCGATCGAGGTCTCACATAGGCTAACTAAGGTTTCTTGTGGTGTTGGGTAAATTGTTACCAGACTTGTCTGCGAAGGTGAAGACACTGACCTGTACAGCGACTGTCCCTGCTAGCCAATGTATAGACCAAGTACCTCTTCACAGTGACTATACGATTTCGAATAGAAGATGAATACATAGCGTGTCGTTAGCAGACTGATCAACATCAACCACTTTATCTTCAACTTTTGTCACACATGAGTAGGGCCATGAGCCATAACCTTATCCAGGTCATTTGATTTTTGGCCATTGGGGCTGTTTTGAAGGATTTCATCCGTTCCGTCACCGCCCGGCTCTGCCAAAGCTAATTTCGGCCTATTCGCTATATTCGCGAATCATAAGAGAGATTCGCTTATCATCAGACATTACGATTCGGTTCATAAAACTGGTGGTTTTTCTCAACAGATGAAGAGAAGAACAAAACTCAAATCATGGAAATGGTTAGAAAAAGGGGTCTGGAGAATATGAAAAGCTACCAAAAAACTGAACAGATTGTTCGCTTTGCAGATAGAGGGACTTAGAACGCTCCATAGTCTCAGCAGACTTCTTGGCAGCGCGCTGGCCGCCGAGTAGTAGGAAACGAATTTTCCTACAAAATAAATGAATAGAATTAGGACAATAGAGGAAACAATAATGTGTTAAATACTTTCATTTTCCACTGCCTCTATCAACTACAGTTGTTACTATAGACCGCTGTGGGTGCAACAGTGCCGATGTTGACAGTCGTACCGCTTTTGTTTTGATCGAATCGTTGGAACGGAATGACTTCGACGGGTAGCACTCTATAAAAGCAGGATGGAATACCTAGGTGGATTTTTCGGTTCAAAATTTTCCAACAGATGACAAAATAAATGAATAGAATTAGGACAATAGAGGAAACAATAATGTGTTAAATACTTTCATTTTCCACTGCCTCTATCAACTACAGTTGTTACTATAGACCGCTGTGGGTGCAACAGTGCCGATGTTGACAGTCGTACCGCTTTTGTTTTGATCGAATCGTTGGAACGGAATGACTTCGACGGGTAGCACTCTATAAAAGCAGGATGGAATACCTAGGTCTACCTGTGACCTGCAAAGGTTCGCCCTTCTCTTTTCTGTGCCCACAGAGCATATCTTTCTAGGCGTTGGATTTGAATTTTTGAGGCAGAAAATATCGGACGACTCCTCCAAGTGCTCTCTTCTTGAAACCTCGACATGATGTTATAACTGTTGTGTGCTGCTGTACCGGACGAGGTTAGTAGGGAGGATCAGATTTTACTGGCGTAACGTTTTGACTTGAACGTCGACGTTCAGGTCGAAACGTTAGGCCAATAAAATCTGATCCACCCCACCAACCTCGTTCGGCACAGCAGCATACAACAGTTTAGGCGACTCCATTATTCTCTTTCACTAGATCTTTCACTGTTCTTTTCCTAGCGGAACTGTTCAATGTTTTGATGACGTTAGACTGCTCGTAAAACTTGCGGCTCAAGCCGAACTCAAATTCCCGGTGGCAAGATTCATCAAACCATTGAGCTTCAGAATGGACGGGACTCGCGATCGGGTCTACTGTGCGGTCACCTATACCGCTACAGCCTTCACTCTTATCTCCATCATGGCAATGTCAGTGACGATTCCGATGGCCAACAATTACGTCTCATTCGTGAAGAGCACCATCGACAAGGACTTGGACGAGTGTCAGGTGGGTGATTTGCTCGTTACATTCCACAACGACAATTATGTGTGGTGTTCAGAGATCGATGGAGGAGATTCGTGAGCTGGTTCCGCTGAAGAAGCACGAGATGCCGCACTGGGTGGACTCGGAAGCGACCGTGCTACGCAACTTGACCTTCGGAAAGAGGGAGAAGAGGCAGGCGGCTGTGTGCGCCGGTTCGTTCAAAGCTCGGTATCTACAGTATAGTTTCTGACAAACGATACTTTACAGGATGTTGTCTTCCCGGAGAACCCGGAGTCGCCGGAAAAGCCGGCAAGAACGGTCGCCCAGGCAGACCCGGAGCCGACGGAGCTCAAGGCATTCCAGGACGTCCACCACGAGTTTGCGAACAGATCGTGCCACCGCCATGTAATCCATGCCCACCAGGACCTCCCGGACCACCAGGACCCAACGGAGAACCAGGTTCGCTGCCGGTTTTCTTCCATGTCATTTCCCTTAGGGCATCAATGTGGAGGAGTGTGGAGGGGGAGGGTGGCGGAAACGGTGACGGTAGTGGGGCAGCCGTAGCAACAGCAGTAGCTAGTTTAAGCGCCTTGAGAAACCAGAACTAGTACGAAGTGAGGCGTCGCGCAACGTCAACGACGCTCACTTATGTTTTAGAGACCTTGTCCCTCGGCCAAACTGCGAAGGAAACGAGCAAAGGGCGGGGGCGGTGTTAGTGGAATGTAAGGTTGGCAGTCTGTTTTTTGCTGACTCACATACCCACTCACAGACATGGAACGACAGAGTCTCTTTGGCGAGATCTGTTCGCAGCAATGATTGCAGCCAGGGGATACGAACGAAATAAATAACTGATAGGACTCACTGTCAGCAGAGTAACTGATCTCGTTGAGGAACAGAAGGGCATAGCCATTGTAAGGGCGAAACGTAAAAGTAAGGTAAGAGTAAAGCGGCCGGCGTTGGTCATTCAAGTCTCTCCCTTCATGCGCATTCCCGTTACCCAAATTCTGTGAGATTTGCGAGAAATCTCGCACTATGGTGCGACTTTTTCGACCGTCGCAATAATCCATCCGCCAATCTAATAATTCATTAACTAAAAAGCCGAATCTTATCGCGTACACTGGCTTCGAGGTGTCGCTGACGATGGAAATCATCATCGCCGTCGCCTTCTTCTCCGGTTGGAAATCGAGAGCTCAAAGCTGGTCGTGGCTTCGTCGAAGGTGCGAAATCTCGCCACCAAAAAACCAACAATCTCTCGATTATGAGAGACGTTTTCTTGCGGAACGGCGCATCGGAGCGGTGGCGTCGCGACGACTGAGGAAACAAGACGATCAGCAGCGGGGTGCTGATGGGCACTTTGATATCAGTGGCAGCCGTAACCTCGGGCAATTCTTTTTACCTCTTTTTTTAATTTTCATAAGCCACCCGCGGTTAGCAATTCCGCCAGGTTAATTGCCTACGCAGTCCTCAGGTTGACCTTCTCTAGAAGATTGGCAACTTCCTTACGACTTTGGAAGTACTCTGTCTACCAATATCTGTAGCGGGAAGAAGGAACTTGGTAATGAGGCTTGGAGTTTCTACTACTTGAAGCTTCCACAGTTCTGGTTTTCTGTACTTGATTTCCCACTAACAATTACGAAGTACGCCGCCTCTTACAATAGTCACGATCTTATTGTTAGTGGTGAAAACCTAATCTTAATGATGTGTAGAACTCGAATATAACCTCAACAAACCCTTGGGTAAGCCAAGATCCAAGCTTGATCAGTGATATGATCTTTCCGTAGCCCCCTCCTCAGCGAAAAACGGCGCGCTCGTGCCCCAAGTCTGGCACTCGTTTCTCTTTCATCGCAGCTCGCCTTTCACTTCGAAAGCGACATCAACCATCAATCAAATTTCGTAAAAGATCTCCATATAAGATCCCACCATACGCTTGTTTATTATTAGATTTCCGATTTGGATGTTCTCAAAATTGGGATTAGATGGGCGAGAGTTTAATTTCCCTCTAGGAGTGGGAGACCCGGAGGGCTACCAAAAGGCAGGGGCTGCCTCAGGGCATCTTGAGGACTCATCGGAAGACACTGTGCATGTCTCAGTGATTCAAAGCAGAGGAAAATTAGACCTAAGAAAAAATTACTTGACAATGTGCATAGAAAATTTTGTTCACGGTAAAGCTAAACCTAACCTCGCAAATTTCATTGGACTCTGGAATAGGTCTAATTACCCAAGTTTGAGAAGGATACTCCGAATTATAAAACAAGTTCACCGCTTCTCAAACAACATGCTTCCTGCCACCGGTGATGAGTCTAACGTGGATGAAGATGACCCGAGCGGTGAACTTTTACTCAAGGAAGACACGCGTGGTACAGTGGCAAGAGTTACTGCTGACGCCCGCACTGTCAAGCGACCGATCACCGGCCGGGTTAACCAAGCCTTCCATACCTCCGAGGTCAGGCAATCAGTACCAGACTTGTCTGGTAGGGTAGAAACTGACCTGGTATAGCGGCTGGCCTCCGCAGGTCATTGTGTAGGCCAAACACGCATTCACCATGCTTATACGATTCTGAATTGAACACGAATGCGCAGGGCGTCCTTAGGAGACTGATTAAAGGCGACACCTTTACCTTCACCTTTACCCAAGGGGTCAGTCGATTCCTTTTCCGCATTGTTGGCCTCCGTCGGCTGCGTAGAAGCCCCCGAGCAGCGCCGGCGGGCGTCGCAGCGCATTCCGACCGCCCCTGAGGTACACGTAAATGGCGGGTATGTGACTTGAGAGTGTGTGGAGGTGTGTGTGGTATGCGGTGTGGAAATGATGGTGTCGTGGAGGCGCGAGCGCTGAATGAACACGACCGAGAACCGGTTGAGCGCGTCGCGGTCGCGTGGCCGGAACGCCAGCACACCATCACCCAGGCCAGGCCAGTCAGCCAGCAGCAGCAGTAGCTGGCACAAGTAAATGTCTCTCCGGAGCGGAAAAAACCCGGCCGCTTATGTCACCCCCTTGCAGCTGATTAGTTAGCGACCAGTAGCAGTGAACCGGGTAGAAGACGGCACGGTATGACATCGAGGTAATGGAAACGCAGAAAAAAGCCGCCGGAGCTTAGACCGGGTGCGCTGATCGGCTCGCGGACGTGGAGCTACATTACCGCGTTTTCACTGGTGACTGTTGTGTATAGTATAAGTAGATGTGGTAACGATAGTGCTAGGATCATCGCAAAAACCGCGGCTCTCGCGTGATTTGAACCCACGTCTCGGGCCTATTCCCCGTATGATGTTAATACACCACCGAGCAGACATCTCTCCTGATCCATCAATTGAGCCGGTCATCTGCGCTCCCCTAACATTTTCCTTAAGTCGGACGGCTTCTACTTCCCGAGGTCAAATGGCGAGCGAATAGACTGAGAAAGGGTACACGACAGAAAAAAAGTTGATTTGCTCGATCGAAAGCCTATCAAAGCTTACAAAATGCCGTTCCAGGATCTCCTGGTGAATCGGGTCCCGCTGGACCACCCGGACAGCCAGGACAGCCAGGACAGCCAGGTAACGATGGAACACCCGGAGAAGCTGGCGGCAACGGAGAGCCTGGAACACCTGGTCAACCAGGTTCACCCGCACAGAACATCCCTGCCATTCCCGGACCACCAGGACCACCTGGACCAACTGTGAGTCTATTTAGAAGTCTTCCGAAGAAATTCTGAATTACGCTGCATCGGACAAGAGCATGGAGCGTTTCTCAACACAGGCGCTCAGGAACGCGCCATGCTCTCGCCGTTTAAGCGGAATCGTGCATTCAATGAGTACAATCCAAAGTTCATCGTTGAACCGTACCGACCTTCCAGGGACCACCTGGAGAGCCCGGCCAGCCTGGATCACCAGGACAACCCGGTCAATCGGGAGAGGGTGGATCACGCGGAAACGCCGGTGGCGACGGCCAGCCCGGACCAGACGGATCTCCTGGTCAGCCAGGTCAACCTGGTACACCTGGAAAAGACGGCGAGAGAGGTAAGTGCTTGGGATCAGTGTTGGTTTGAGGGTTCCATTTTCATGTTCAATAACCGATTACAGGAGTCTGTCCCAAGTACTGTGCTCGCGACGGCGGTGTGTTCTTCGAGGATGGCACTCGCAGGTAGACGGCCCACCGGTCTGCCGCCGTACGATTTGTGTGATGAATCGTACAATAAATCTCTTGGAAAAGGTTCTGTACTGACCCAATTGGCGCGTAAAACGGAAGCTAGTTTTCCGAACGCTACAACACACACACAATTATGTAGCGACTAGACGCCGGCACACGTTCGTTTTTTCGCGCGGCCATCCAGAAGGCGAAACGCTCATTTCGGCGGATGCGATCGTTTCCAGACGACACCGTCGACTTCACGGAGTTGCGCTGTCGACCTTGAACATTGTGGTGTGCATCATCATTCATTTTTTCCCGCTGGAGACGGCTTTCAACTCGTCCCGTCGGCCACGCCCACCAGAGGGGCGGCGATTGGCCGGACACGCCCCGTGGAGGCGAATTGAAAGAAATATCTATCGTGGATATAAAAGGCTTCAGCTGATGTCGGCTATTCAGCCCACCTCACGCTGCTTAATTCCGCCACCCCAGGAAGTATAGTTACACTTCAACAGGTGCTGGCTGGCCTATTGCTGTGCCACATTCTTCTGTCTACTTATATATGTATAGAGTTTAGTTAATGTTGCTTAACGTTTAGACATTTTGGTGCTTTTCCGTTTTTCTTTCCGGTGCCTAAACAAGGCCCAAAGATTAAACAATTCGCTTCGCACTATTTTCAACCCTCAAAATATATAAAACGCGCACCAACGTCCGCTACTCATAAAGACTTCACATATTCCCCTTTCGTTATTCTATATTTCTATTTGCTTAGTTTACCCAACGCTGTCTAGAAATGCATTTTCACATGAGATACTATAAGCAACATATTCAAGGAGATATAACATCTGATTCTCTTTTCTGAATTTTGCCCAGCTTTTAAGTTCCTGCGTTAGGCTGGAATAGATCGACTACAGATATTAACCCTGGGTTACGTAGGGCCCGAAATCCGCTGTCACCCTCCTTGAAACCGAAATTGTTAAAAAATTTGACCCATAATTTTCTGTGACGAAAACATTGCCTTCCTACTGATTGTCGACCATCGACATCCACATTCATAAGAGGTCTATCCCTATCATTTTCTACCGGTTGCATAGGTAATGCCACTCCAAGATTGAAAATTTGTGATAGATTTTATTTACTGAGGTCTCACACCTGGGTAGCAACAACCTCCCCGATGTTTAGTAAATGGTATAGTGAATACAAAGCTCTCCCAAACAAACAATCAGGTGATATTAGACAAAGTATTGTGAAATTCTACGAAAGTATTGATGATAGTGCCAGAATATTCCAACAATTCCTTCAAGTTCGAAGTTTGCGCTAACAACTGCAAACTCGATGGAATTTCACAAAAGGTATCGCCAGGCGAAGGAAGGGCCCGTTCTGAGCGGACTGACCGGCACATAAAAAATTCGAAAAAAATTCTCCAAAGATCAAAGATGGTTTTTGACACTGATTCACCTGAATGCGCCATGCACTTCGCACCAGTTCAAAATTGCAGGAATATGTTGGATTCTACTCGATCTAAATAACGACACGACGCGAATGGAACTAGACACATCTGACATTATGAAAAAAGCGAACGACCATAGGTTGAAGATTTCTTTGCGAGTCGACTCCAGGGAACGTAGCCATTACTATGGCAAATGGTACCTTTATGACCCTTTGAACCAGTTTGACAACGAGTTTCAGTTTCCATTAAGTCCAGTGCTTCTCACTAAAAAACTCTGTAGCTTTACAAGGACCTCATAGCAGCCTAGATGCCGTAAGTGGCACTTCGATTTCAGTTGCCGGCGGAAAACTCGCCAATGGCAACGTTGGCCGGAACTGGTCGCGCCATTTGGTGCTGAGTGAGGTTTGGAGGGTGGTCGTCGCCGACGACGACACCCCAAAGCCACCCCGTCTCATCATCAAATCCAGTTCCCTCCGCCGTCGCTTCCTCGGCAAGAACTCGGTTCGGAGTCTTTCTCACTCCACCGGCGTCTTCCTCGATGGACGAATTGCAACTTAAGCACAGGAATCTCTCCCTCTTCTTGCCTTTTTACTAAATATTTTTTATATCGGTTGGGGAACAAACCGTCTCCTCCTTAACGTTCGAAACTTTGCCGTCACCGAGTTCGCGGTTCTCCTAAGCAGACCTCATTTACTTGAGTCTCCGGGTGTCATCGTGGAAATCTTCGACCTCTTCAATTCTCCTTCTTAGCGAGATCGCCGCATCGTTTTCCGAGCATTTCTTACGTACTTTCGGTATGTCACATACTTTCTAGTTTAAGATGACTTTCTGGTACATTCAGGACTTCTAATCGTGAGGGTGTCGGTACCACCTCGGCCTTCCCTCCTGCACTTTTCGATGCACTAGAACACCTCTTTTCGCACCTTCCTAGCGCTATATTGCCTTGAAATTCCACTTTTTGTTATGCCCACCTTCTCTAGAGAATGGTGGTCTGGATGAGCGTGAAAACAGCCAATTACAGAAATCTCCACAGAAATCGATATTGACAATGCTACACGAGGGCGGAAGCGTCCCAGTTTCAAGAGAAATTTTGCTCCTAACGCCCACTAGATAAGTTGAGGTGCTGATCAGCCACCTTGCTACTGATCCCTTCAAGGACCAGCAGCAAAATGACCTTATTTGTAAACATGAAATTTAACACCTTACGTCTGCCGAGTGCGATCAAGTTAGTGCGCCAAGCAAGGCTCACGCTATATTCTGCCTCATCGGATACCCGACACATTCCGGAATCCCATACTCCAAACACCAATCGCGGCAATTCATTTCTGACACATTTTACACAGCGTTGTCTCTGACAAAAGGGTCAGAAATTAGAAAACTAACCGGCACGGTATCCGTTACCGCCGCTCTCTGGGTCAAAAACTGCGGAGAAAACGCTGTGATACCGGCTAGGTAAATACTACCTATGTTCGTTTTCAATTTTTTTATGAAGTGGCTCAGAACCTGACATTTGGAAATCATTCACTGCACATCACTTCCACTCGCCGTTGCGATACACGTTTACATTCGTTTATTGTTAAGCTATTAAGCTCAGAAATTCCAGGATGGACTTGGATCGGCGAGAGCGGGCATACCGCTTCGTCGCCTTTTCGGCCGTCTCCTTTTCACTGGTCGCCATCGTGGCCGTGTTCATCACGTTGCCTATAGTGAACAACTACATCAATTCGGTACATGCCAGAGTTCAGAGTGAAATGGAACTCTGCAAGGTAAGCTTTAAACCGTGTGGGTATATCCCGATGGATGCCTTCTGAGCTTGCTTCTTCAGTTGTCCGCTCGTGACGTGATGATGGAGGTGGCCGAGTATCGTGCTTTACCAAAATCGCTGCTGCCCGGCCTGGCACATCCGAAGAATAACACTCGACAGAGGAGGCAGACCGCTCAGGGGACCTGTCAAGGTAAGGCTTTCAATTCCTAGACGGCCGCGATGAAGTGATAAGAAGAGTTTTTTCCACCCACAAGGTCGAGGAATCGAACATCGCCTGAGGGCAATCAAGGCTTCTGTCATAAGGGGACTATTAAAGAAAAAAAGAAAAACGAGATCTGCCTAAGGATGTAAAGACCGTTTGTTGTGAGCCGTTTACGTAAGACCTATTACTTTCAAGTCAAGTAGCCAGCACGCGTGATGTAAACAATCGTTATGTGGCATGTCGTCGTGATATATGTAGTTCCCACGGAAGATCTCTCGAAACAGCCTCTACGTCGCTGCTTTTTAAAAAACAAGAACAACTGGTCGTCGAAAAACAAGCTGAAAAACCGAGTCATTAAGCCGAACGCGCAACGTACGCACTTATTCCATCGGCGCTGCAACCGACAATTCGTCGATTTTCTCATCGTAAATTTGGCGAAATTTCACCAATTTTGCGACCTTCGGACTAAGACCGATGCTTCAGAACTCGAGTAAAAACCCAGTTGTGGCCAACATACTGCGAAATCCTTAGACGCGTCAAGGGAACTAGAGCATACTACTGGGTTGTCTCTTTATGGGACATTTTCACGGAAACTTCCCGAACATTACAGAAAACATCTGCACAACTGACTTTGCTAACGATCTATTTAGTGTTAGAGAAGGCGACAGTGACAATCTCTCGAATTGCTTCTTCGAGAAAATTTCAAATGTTGGATAAAAAAGGCCTTCTTAACCAAAGACAAGATGAACAAATAATAGTACGTCTCGCAAATGAAAAAAAGAAACGAAAGAACAATCAGCATTCGAACAAAACATAATGCCGTCCGCATGCCTTCACTTTATAAACGTGAAGGTAAAAGGTAAAGGTGCCGGCGTTGATCAGTCCCCTGAGGATGCGCCGCCGCATTCGTGTTCCATCCAGAATCCTAGAGACATGGTGAATGCACATTGGGTCTATACAGTGACTCGTGGGAACCAACAGCCATACGAAGCCAGTGTCTTTACCTTCCCAGATAAGTCTGGTACCAATTTACCTGACCCCGGAGGGATGGAAGGCTTGGTTAGCCCGGGCGGGTGACAGCAGCGCCTCTTACCACTGCACCACGCGGGCCCTTATAAACGTAAACTTCAAAAAAGAAACGAAAACCAAACTAACCTGTAGTTGATATGAAATCCACCATAGCACATATTTCTTCAGGATGTTGTCTACCTGGACTACCTGGTCCAGACGGACCTCCAGGCAAAAATGGAATGCCGGGTAGACCTGGAGCACCGGGAGCGCAAGGATTCCCAGGAAGACCACCTGCGTAAGTTCATAGACGCATCTGAAGAAAAGTGATCGAAAAACGGTTTCCTAATAAAAACATTAATAGAAAGTAGACACGAAAACGAATCCGTATATTTTTGCAGAATTTGCGAGGAGGTCACAGCACCGCCGTGCAACCCTTGCCCACCAGGAGAGCCGGGACCACCTGGACCACCGGGAGACGCGGGTAATACCGGTCAACCTGGTCACCCAGGACGAAACGGAAACGACGGCTCCCCTGGACCTCAGGGTTTGTGTAAATCTTTCACTCCAGGCGTGAAACGTTTCAAGATGACACTTTTAGGACCTCCTGGACCCCCTGGTCCACCTGGAGAAACCGGCAGAGACGGTCCCCGAGGAGAACCTGGCCGACCTGCGTTCAGGTTAGTGGACACCAGATAGCGCTATTTTTCTGGAATTTCAAACACCTTTTAAAGCACCCCCGCCATTCCTGGAGACCCTGGAACCCCTGGTGAACCCGGACCACCTGGACTACCTGGAGATGCTGGACAGAGCGGTTTGTTGAGATTTGTTGCATCAATTCGCTTCCCAGTTCTGATGGATTTGCTCCAGGTCGACCCGGATCGGACGGTCTCACTGGACCACAAGGACCTCCTGGACCACCAGGACCGCAGGGACCACCTGGAGAGGCCGGACCACAAGGACAATCCGGACAACCTGGACCACAAGGAGAACGAGGTACCACCTTTACCAATTAACATATTCCTGACCCCTACCTACACAAGTTACTATGTTCAGGTATCTGCCCCAAGTACTGCGCGTTGGACGGAGGTGTGTTCTTCGAGGATGGAACTCGACGATAAGTCGAGAATTACGGATATTTCCCTAACTCTTCCCGCCGACAGATTACTGAAACGGTCGTTCTTGCTTTTTCGCATGTCTTTCGTCGCCTTTTTGTATATTTTCGATTGTATTTTGTATATTTTCCATAATCGTGCTCGTCGCTGTTCGTTCACCCGGTATCGCGCGCCCGCCCTCGGCCAGTCACTTTCGCAAAGTCTACAACCGCTCGCCGATCTCGGTTTTTCCAGCTCGAGAATCGCACTCGAAAGCTGAATCGCCGTAGAGAGGAGCGCTTTGGGGTTTTGAGGGGTTTTTCCTCCCGAAGCAGGCTTTTCCCTCCCGCTCGCGCTCACCGCTCGCTCCCGATGCAACCCAGAAAAGTGCTCTTGAAGCTTCGAAACGAAGAATCCGTCGTCAATTCGAGTTCGTTCCATTTGTTGCTTCGTGTAATAATTGTAAGACTTTATGTATTATTTTAAGGCATCTAATAAAAGTACTAACTTGATCTGTTGCCGACATCATCAGAACCGAGAAGCCCAGCAAAAGTTGTCATATCACTGGCTCAATTTTTCTAGACTTACGGTAATTGCCCTAGCCTGCGGTATCTGAGCTGAGCACCACCAACAGAGGTGGTCAATCTGGAGCCAAGACAGTCGACTGGGACCAGTGACAATGATACTGACGCACTCCAAGGAGCTTCGTTCGGAGCCTCGCTAATGCATTCCGGCTAACTGCGCAACTATTTGTATGTTGGTGCATGTTCCTGGTCAAGATCGAGATTTCTGTGTCGACGACCTTGTTTACCGATCTTATTTACCACTTCGTCTTGTCAACACCAATCGGAACAACTGGCAGTCGGACATTGTAAAACTTCAAGTCGCGTCTCCCGCTGTCAGGTGTTCTTTATCGCTTTACTATACATACTTCCGCATTCGTGTCCATGTCCATCAGCTGGGTAGCCGTCTACCCTGCCGGAGTTCCGACTCCTTCGTTGGTAACCTCCTACTCTAGAGGCTCCGCTTTGATACCATTTCCTCCCGACGTTTCGCAATATGACCTACCGTAATGACCTTATCAAATCCTAAAATGTTTCTCCGGCAATGAGACCACACTGTACACCATCTTCACCAGCAATATGATCTATTTACCTAATTCTCATCGATTTACCTGAATATGCGCCAGCGACTCTGATTGCCCCGATCGTGTGCCAAAGTGGACCAATGGGTCACACCTACTGGTCCACTTTGGCACATAATCGGGGCATCTGGAGAATTCGCTGGCGCATATTCAGGTAAAGCAATAAGAATCTGGTGAATAGATCATATTGCTGGTGAAGATGGTATACAGAGTGGTCGGACGATTAGTACTATGAATGTCAAGGAATCTTTCGATGTAAGCTGAGTTTCGTAGTATACAGCACCGTTTCGAGGCGTAACGTTAGCAGAAATTGGAAACCGCTCCTCGGTAAAAGTTCTGTAGTCAATATCCTTACGGCTGAACAAAACAAGAACGGAAGGATACCGATATCGAGCGACTGATATATTGATTTTCCTGCCGATTTTTAGACAACTTTTTCACGAATTACACCTTCCTTCTCGCTATTAAGCTTCCGGGAGTAAAATTCGTCGAATAAATCTCTCAAACCGGTGAATCCATCATCTCTGGTCACCCTTCAGCTGCGCGACCAGTCCTTATAGAGCGAATTTTTTCACCGTCTCGCTGTTATCCGATTTAGGGTTTATTTGTCAAACTACCCCCCAGTTTTGGCTCATCCCACAAACCACATCCCCCTCCTCCTAATCAAGGCTGAAACGAAACGGATACCATGGTATAATGTCTAGAAACAGATATTACAGAGATGAAGAGGAAAGAGGAAGGAAAAACAAAATTCGAAAAAATTAAGAGAAAAGTACAGGGCGTAGAACAAACGAGCTGGAAATCAGTAATGCTGCCTACGACGCTCCACTCCGCCCCGAGGCGCGCCAAATTTGAACTCGTCACCACATCTATAGAATGTAGTCATCTCCACGTCTCCCAAGTTTTCTCTGTTTTTTGTTGTTTATTTATTTATTATTTATTTATTATATGCGTACAGGGACGCGCCATAAGCATAAAACAAGCAAAACATAAATACGAGTGAGCGGCGTATAATAAATGCGACAACTCAGAGAACAAGAGTTATGAGTTAACGAAAAGAAGAAAAAAGGCGAAGTAGTTGTCGTCCAAAATATCCCTAGAGGCGGCGTGAAGGGTATCTTTAACGCTAGCCCACATGTCCTTGTCGGTCTGAGGAATTCTAAGCGATTGTTGTGCTTTAAATAGAATAGAGCAGTACGGTAGATAAATTCTAACCTGCCATAATTAACCCATATTCTGAAATTAGGTTACAAACATCTAAGAACTTTCGAGAACTTTCGAGCTTTCCTTTTTACTAGGTCTCAAAAGTATCAATGGGCAGGGGCCTCCTGCACATGGATTGACCACTCAATGATCTCAATCGGAAACCAAACACCCCTCCTGATTCGTAAAAGTGTCAATCAATCGATACAAGATCAATTGCCTTCGCATATACATCCGCCGCTGACGAACGGTTTCCTGATTCTTAGCGCCATCTACGCCAGTCCGTCGCCTTGCGTCACTAAGCTTTGGTTATCTCATCTGATAAATATTATATGTTAATGTGATATAATTCGTTATTTGTTTATTTATTTAGTTATTACTCCGCAGCAGTTCTATGTAGTAGAAGAATTTGAAGGAATTGTTGATGATAGGCTGCTTGCAAAACCCAATTAGCGTGAACAAAACATCAACAATTTCTAATGGTTTACAGTACATTTCCATAGATAATTTCACCGTGAATCGATAGTCACGGGTATGCCACTCAATCTGAGCTTTTGAAATTTAGAAAGCCAGATTTTTTTGAAATCTGTAATCAACTTTTGCTGCGAGAAGGTTCAATCAATACCTCTTTGAGCACAATTTTTCTTTGACCAAGAAAAACACTGATGAACTCGATTTCCCTGTCTCTTACAACGTGTCGGAAAGGCCGGCTGCCAGATTGATAAATCAGCTGTGTTGAATTGGTGATTCATCAATTTTGCTGAATTTCTCATTGCTAAGCAAGCAGCCTTCGAATTTGATTGAAATACGTCCAATCAGATTCTAATAATATCCTTCATGGTTTAGAAACGCTCAAAATTATCTGCAGATATTTCCAGACAGCCATTCACATTCGAAGTAGCAATATGAAATAGGAAGCAGGTGCACGGCGCATTTCAAAGAACTAGAAAACCATAAAATCAGCTTTCACCGGAGTTTTCGCCAGCAAAAGAGTTCGTCGGATTTGCAGAAACTGGTTTCATCAGAGCGATGGCTTTCTGAAGAAGAGCCTGTCGGCACGCGCTCCAGTCTAATAGACCGACGGAAGAGCCGTTGGAAAGGTAAAGCGGCGGCTCCTGTTTTCATGATTCATTTTCTTCAGAAACCAGCTCTACCGTCTCCGCGGCAAGAATCTCTAAACGACCACTTCAAGCAATGCGTGAGAAACAAGCTGTATATTTTCGTTCGGAGCCGAAAGAAGTCAGACTAGGTTACCAAAGGGTAAATGTTCACGGTTGAAAGAAACAGCTAACCCTGCACTAGAAGATAAAAAAAGCAGGCGTGCAGTGGCAAGAGGCGCTACTTCTACCGGCACGATCTAGCGATCGATCCTCGCCAAAGTTAATCAAGCCTTTCATCTCCCAGGTCGAGTATATTGGTACCGGATTAGTCTGGAAAGGTGAAGTCACTGACTTGAACAACGGCTGGCTTTCGTAAATGCCCAACACGCTTTCACCACGACTCTACGATACTGAATAGAAGACGAGTACATGGCGCGACCATGAGGAACGGATCAATGCCGACCACTTTACTTTTTCCACCTTACATGAATAAATCGATAGACCTCAGTGATCCACTTTTGAAGACAAGAGTACAAGTTTCTCACCAAACCGTCAGCCGCGGCTACCCTTTATGTCGTGCGGCGCGGTCGCGTAGCGTGTTACCGCGTGACAGGACGGCGAGCAGGGGCCGTATGCTCGTCTCTCCCGGCCGGGCGATGGGCGACCTTCGCCTGGCAGGGTGATGGTGAATAGACACACTGAGTTGTGTCTATTCGTCATAGCCCGGCCGGGAGAGACGAGCATACGGCCCCAGGATCTGTTATCCGGATGCTGTTATTAGCTTCTGGTTTCGTCATGAGAATAAGGAAATGCGCAACAAGTTGCTGTAATCGAGATTCGGAGATTTCTCCCGAATTAGATGATCGAGATTGTGAGGGGAAATAAATACTTGTCCAGTAGTTAGTGCAGTCAGTTCAGTCGGCTTTTCCTCTCCTTCTCCGTGACTTCTGATTTTCCTCCAAGAAATTTGGAGCTTTCTCCATTCCTGGTTAGCGCCCGAGGGCATAGCTATAAGCGAAGTTTGATCTATTATACATTGCTTAATGGACGTGCTGATCATTCGGTCTGAAATCGAATTACAGTAGTTCCTTCTTTCGATGTTCTTTCATATTTTGATTTCTGACCAACCTATTGATCGATTTCAGCGATGTTGGGGAAATCAGACATAGACGACAAGATCCTAGTCTATAGGCTCATCAACTGTGTCACTATAGCTTTTACCGTCGTCTCAACCCTATCCGTATGCATAGCTCTACCTATAATTAACGACTATATGAATCATATAAAACTACAAGCAAGTAAAGACGTCCGCTATTGCAAAGTGAGTTCGGCTCGATCGCACCGCGACGCGATCCGGAACTTTCAGACAAATTTTGATTTTTTTCTGCACCATATTCCACATTTAGGGCTCTGTTGACGACATGTGGTCAGAGATACAGTCGATTCGATACGTGCGTTCAGAAAACCATACCCGTACCCAACGTCAGGCAGGATATACCTCACCACCTTTCGATGGCTTACCGGCAGCAACTGCTGGACATACTCTACCGTCTAATGGTGTCTTGCCGGCAGCAACCGTTGAGTATACCTCGGCACCCAACGATGCCCTACCAGTAGCAACCGATGGATATCCCTCGCTGTCTAATGATGTCTCACAGGCAGCCACGGATGGATATACCCAATCATCTTACGGTGCCTCACCAACGACAACCAGTGCTCCGCCTGCTTCTTGCTCCGGTTGCTGCAATCCAGGACCACCCGGTCCGGCGGGAAAGCCTGGGAAACCAGGACGACCTGGCAAACCGGGAGTACCCGGACTGAGTGGAATGCCCGGTAAAGCCCCTCATGTACCATGTGACCCCATCACGCAACCCCCATGTGCTCCATGTCCCATTGGGCCACCTGGACCTCCAGGACAGCCCGGAGCCCCTGGTGCCGCCGGCACACCTGGACCCGACGGTATCTCAAGCCCACAGGGTGAGCTCGGCCCGGCTGGGCCCAAAGGCGAGCCTGGTCCACGAGGAAAAGACGGTCCACCAGGTTTACCTGGACATCCTGCTCCACCTGGACTAGGATCTGAGCCAGTGCCAGGGGCGCCTGGTCCACAGGGTCCACCAGGACCACCTGGAGTTCCCGGTCCAAATGGAAAGGACGGACCTGGTGGAGTTGGACCGGCAGGTCCGAAAGGTCCGCGTGGAACCGCAGGAGCACCGGGGCCGAGCGGTAACCCAGGAGGTCCGGGGAGTCCTGGAAAGGCAGGAGTTGCCGGGGAGCAGGGGATTTGTCCGAAGTATTGTGCGCTCGATGGAGGAATTTTCTTCGAAGATGGCACGAGGCGATAAGCGGAAATTTCAAAATTTTTGTTCTATTGTTGTTATGTGTCAAATAAATCGTTTTATTGATTCTATTTACAGACTCTAAGAATTATTGTAGATGGGAACCCTGCACAGACTTTTTTCTCACTCATAATATACACATGTACCTGTGGTACAGTGGTAATAGGCGCTGCTAACACCCGAACGGTCGAGCGATCGATCCCGGCACGGGCTAACCGAGCTTTCAATCTCTCCAGGGTCGAGTAAATTAGTACCAAACTTGTCTGGGAAGGTAAAGACCCTGACCTGGTATAGCGGCTGGCCCCGCAGGTCATTGTATGGGCCAAATTTGCATTCACCAAGCCACTACGATTCTGAATGGAACACGAATGCGGCGGCGCGTCCTCAGGGGACTGATCAACGCCGGCACCTTTACCCTTTACCTTTTACCTTTAGTTATTGACTAGGTCTCCTTGATGACCACGTGGAAACCTGAACTTGTTATCATTTCCAGTGTCCTCTGGACCATAAGATTTATTTCTAACACCACCGCCGTAAACAGTCTCTCCAAAGATCCTTCGATATCAGTACTGTTAGTGATTAATTCATTTGTTTACACAACAACAAAGGAACACCAGCGAAACTCGTGATGGTAACGATAACAGAGCGATTTTCTGGCATTCCAACATTCAACCTTACTCTAGCCGGTGATCTCCGATGGTCCAACTTTACCCTTCTACTTTTACCTCATGGGTATTTAAGCAACGGGATTGGGGAGAATTGGCCACAGAAACCCAACATAGCACTCCAATCACTTTAACCTTACTTTTTACCCATTGTAGCAATTGTTTTTCTTTCGAGGGCGCCTGGGTAGCACATGGCCTCTTGGCTCTATAGTCTTCTGGTCGGTTATTTACGACTCTTGCCGTCGTCGGCACAGAGAACGATCGGCCAGTCGGGCGGATGCGCTCCGAGCACGTAACAAGCCAAGTAAACAGGCCATTATTATGACCACAGGCAAATGACAACATAGCTTCTCGCTATTCCTCGGTTACACCACATTCTTTTTTCTTCGTTTTTTTCTACTTTCGTCTTCTTCCTTGTCGCTGATCAACGGCGCAACCCCGTTATTGGAACCGCAGTCGATCGACAACGGGTCTCTCGCTGTTTCCCTGGCATTTCATCTATTTTGCCTTTTTGTGCTTCATTCTTCTTTCCCTTCTTCTTTTTCAAGTCTCCGTGCTCTTGGAAGTTCATCTGCACAGCTCCAGCCCCATCATACTCGAACGCCAGCTGATCTTCCACCGATCCTCGCTTTTTCATCTTCTTTTTATTTTTTCACCCCTTGTCATCTTTTTTCCCCTTCTCTCTTCGGTGATCACCTTAGAGACCATGGAGGAGACTGCCACTGTCCTAGCTAGAAGCAGCTATGTAGCTTTAATTTTCTACTTTTCTTGTCCCATTCCTTTCTCGAAATAAAGAAACCGAATCGCATGCCATGGATCCCTTTTCTTAGCTTTCATCTTCTACTTTTCTTCTTCGTTTTCGTCTTCCTCAGGTCACATATCTTCATCCTCGTCCATATCCTCTCCAAGAAAGTTTCATCCTCTTTGGAATTTCTTCGCTCCCAATACCATTTTTTCTCTATTCGTCCTAGAAGCAGTTCATTTTCGACTCGTTCGAGCTTCGTTCATTTTCCGCTCATGATCGATGAGGTTGAGGTCGTTCCTTGGGTTATGGAAAAAACGAGAAAAGCTGAAATTCGTGTCCATGCTTTTCGGCTAATTATGTGTGGTCGAACAATGAGCTCATTAGTTATACTCGTTCCTATAGAAAAATGTTGCACTTTTGAGCTGGCTGCTTCCATCATACTCACTTCCTGGCAAGGAAACGGCCGGCCTCCGAACAATGGACGATGGCCCACCCAAATCGATTCCACATGTAATAACCCGGACAGCAGGCATGTAGCTCTAGCGCTCCTTCACCCAACCCGGAACTTGCCCAGTTGTTTTTGGCGGGTAACTGGGGAAGTAATTAGGAAGTAATTAACTGGAACAAACGGCCAGCGGCTTCTGCTAACTAGGCACCGACCTGATCGGCCGACGCGGCAGATCTGACGGGTTCCCGGGCCGATACCCTGACCAAACAGCAATCAATCCCAGCGGCCAGACAACAGACTGGGGGCCATCGAGTGCGGTCGCACCTGCTCTGCCCTCCCCGTGGTTTACCCCGCTCGGCCCCCTGAACCACACTACTCGGGCTGACGTCAGTCCCCACCAGCTGCTGCTTGGCTCTGCTCCCGTCCGGACACATGACGACCTCTTTTACGAGAGGTTTCCAGCGTTTCAAGCTCTCGGCCAACTGTCTCCCGTCACCCCACGTCTGCTATTTTTCTATTTTGTTGGGTTTTCACGCTGTATCGACCGATGGAAGAGCCGAAATCTCGTTAGAAGCCAGTTCTTTCTTTGACAGATTCCACCTATGATTCTGCATTTTCACTGTGCTGCACTCTCTATAATTCTTGGCATGTTGGTGATTCTGATGTTGATTTCCTAGTGATGCGGTGCTAAGAAAGTAAAATTACTGATGTGGTATAGCGGCTGACTTCCTCAAGTCATTGTAGAGACCATATACGCATTCGCCAAGCCTCTACGATTTTGAATGGAAGGTGAGGGCATAGCGCGTACTTGGAGAATAACCAATGTCCCTTCACCTTTCACATCTACTTTTCTTGGCCGCTTGCCAAGTTTATTCACTAACCTTTTTCACCTTTCTTTATCGACATCAATATGCAAACACTCCTTACTCTTACACATCGGAGGCAAGCCATCCTAACAGGAAGCTACACAGCCCATTACTTTTTAATTCATCAACCGGAATTCCTGTTTTGCCCTGCGGGCATCCGTTCGGATTAGTTCAGGAGAATCGGTCTGCTCTTGAGAAAGATTATCCTGAAAATGCTGTTTTTGAGCAGCATTGCTGCTAGTCGGCTGCCGCTTGCCGTTGACGAGAGCCATTAGCTCCCGGGAGCGCCTCAGGCATACTGCACCTGGCACTTATTAGGCCGGCTTTTTCAGCCGTCTTCAGGCGCCAGCGGCCCCTCTACCATTCTGGATGGAGGATAAAGACACGGCGCATCCTTAAAAAGCTGATCAACTCCGACCAGTTTATCCTTACATCGATCTTACTTCTCTTTCTCGAAACTAGCGATATTCAATCCTAGTTTTCTCCGGATTTTCGCTCAGCCATTATCTCACTCGATCTTTTAGTGTCACTTTCATTTTTATTTCTTATTTCTTTCAGCTTCTGAAGCAGATTTTAGCGCGCACGAAATGGCTACGGAACAGAGCATGTGGAACACTGCCAAGAACTTCTTCTCGTTCTCACCGGAAAAGGCCTCTACTACAGCTGCTCCTACAGGTTGGCTTTTTCGGACTTTGAAAATCAATAAATTAGAGACATAAATCGATAATTGTCAATCATTGTAGCTGTGCGGCATGGAGCGAAAAACCAATAAGAAGATAAAAATTTTCAAGGAAAAATTTTCATGGAGGGGTTCAAGGGTGACGGCTTTTGACAAAGTGGGAGATCAATTCAACTAGAAGTTTCTAGGAGTATCACTTTTTGTCGCTCTTTCGCCTAAAATGAACAAACAAATAACTTCTAATTTTTCTAATTATGGGATTTTTAAGAGCGAAAGGAATTAGTCAACCACCCGGCAGTTGGAGAGAAAAAGCTGCGCAGTCCGGTGAAGACGTTCAACGCCGACCAGACCTACATGTACGAGTTCGGCTCGCTGAATCTACCGTAATTCTGGACTACCTCGAGAATACCGTAACCGTCTCACCGATGATCTCATCAGCGTTAGCACCACTAATCTTCTCAAATTTCATTATATATGTATATTTTATATTTACATCCACTCAAAGTGATCGACTCAGTGTTGTTCCGGATTTGATTGCCTTATAGCAAGTCGAATCGTGCGCTCAATTCTACCTAATAGTCAATGGGTTAATCTATAATGATAATTAGTAATACATCCGACTTGCTTCGACGTATTGATTTCCGTTTGTAAGACAAGCGATGAATAAAGCACAGTATTTACAACTTTTTTACTCATTGTCATAAACTCCACGCTCATCGTGTTTGTTGCTTTAATTACCAGGGCAGCTAAACGAGAGAAATCCCTGATCGGACGAGTTAGCAGGAAACAATACCCAGGAGTCAACTAAGGACCTAGCAAGGCATCAAAAGTACAAGGAAGCCATTGTCAGAAGCCCTTCATGGCAAAAGGTAAAGGTAAAGTGATCGGTACCATCTAGCTGGGATTACCCTGCAACAGGTCCTATAACCCAGGGGGTAATTATTCCTGATAGGTTGTTAGGCAGCTACAAAATATTTGGAGAAGCAACTACCAATTCTCAAAAATCGTGGAAATTCAACAGCATCATTTATTGAACTCAAAATGATCAATAATCCGCTACAAATGTACATGATCAATAGCTACAGTGAGAAAATTAGACATAATATAATAAAGCTAGAATAGAGAAATGAGACACGTGAACAAAACTCACTGAAAAGTATAGCGACAGTTAACAACATGAAAATAAGGTACTGGAAAGTAAGGCGTTCTGATAAGAAAGTCTACAACTGTACATTAGTGATCAAAATGCACTGCGAAACCATAAAAAAGCGTCTGAATAAAAAAATGAGTCCATAATTACTGAACCCTTTTAAGAACCCAAAAATGTAATGATTCAAACATTAGCAGTGACACTGAAATCGAGAGATGAAACACAAATACAGCCTGTCTATGCAGTTTCCTCCTCCTCCTTTTCTTTCTCGTCGTCCTTTACTTCGTCTAGTACATCCTCCATGACCTCCATAAGGATCTTGAGACGATTTCTCGACTCTGAGAGCTCTTCGTAGGATTTGTCGAGTTCGAGGGATTTCTGAAAAGTTTTCAAGAAATTTGACCTAACTATGATAAAAAGTCAAAAACATGAAAGGCAACCAGTACCGGATGAGGTAAAAAGCATTGAAGAACACAAGAGCAAATAAACACAATAAAAGTACAAATAAATAAATAGGCCGATACGAAGGAGATGCACTGAATCGCCGAAAATGTCATTGCGATTCAGACGTTACATTTTGCACTAAATTTACTTCTTTATAGTCGTCTAAAAGCTACCCTTTTTTACCCGGGGAACCCTGTTTTGGAAAGGTAAACCTTTGCAGAAAAACGATAAACCACCGAAATTCCACAATAACAACTGGATACTCCCAGAAAACTTCAAACCCGTGGATGGCTGATATGAGATGGCAAGAATGGCAGGATTCTAACTCTATGCTAATTTGAAGCAATGATTCAGATAATAGGTGAAAACAATACGAGTGCGTAAAATTCAAGATACAAATGACATGTAGGTAAACTAAACAGTAGATACTTACATTGAAACTATTCTCCAACTCCGCGTCGATCTCTTTCTCAAACTTCTCAGCCATACCACGCCAGTATGAAGATGTGGGTTCCTCAGATAGCAGATCCTGAATGATCCAGGCCTTGAATATGCTACTATGAACGGAATTTTCTTTTAAAAAATACCTCCTTAGTTATAACAGGTGCTGGCGATGACGTGGTGACCACAGTTTGGGCTGATGACGCTCTAACCTAGAAAAATAGCGTTTGTCATCAAAGTTCAAGGATACGACAAGCATTAATAGACGAATTAATCAAACCGGAACCGTCACTTGAACAGCTTGATTCTCCTTGCCCTCGTGAACCACACCAGGTGTCTGCTTCCTGTGGGCATCAGTTTTGTCCTGAAGTAAAGAATAAATATTATAATAGGTTAGATAGTTTGCATAAAGTCGGAGATGTTAAACACTTCAAATGCAAAAAACATCACAAGCAACATTTTTTCCGAAAAAGGGGACTTGAACCAGAAATCCATTGCTTATTGAACAGCCCTAATCAAGGTGAATCGATTCGACTGGCAACAGACGTTTCAAATCAAAGCCCAGGTTTCCAATTTGAAGTTATTTCGCTACTAAAAAATAAAATAACAGCATTGTGAAACTCACCTTGAGTGGACTGAAATTGGAAGTAGCGTGAGATTTCTTCGCTTGAAGAACTTTTATCGAAGGACTATTGTTGGAATTCGAGACCTGCTTCAGGCCAACTCGCACACTTGCCATATCTCGAAGAAACACAAATTATATTAAAAAGGACATAATAACTGAAAATACACTAAATTTCCCCGTGCTTCGAATAATTAGTCGATAGGTGAATGATGCGTTCTATTAAAAACTCAAATAATAGGTGAAATTAACACCTGAGCATAATTGTCAGGATTTAAATTATATGTTACACTTTATTGCATGGCAATAGAGACCCGAAGTTCGAGTACGGAAGCAGAATGAAACATAAAAACGACGATTGACAGAAAATGTGTGCGAAACATCGAAAAATATCCCTATTTTTTACAGAACGGGATTTGCAAATTAACTATAGGAAAAAAATGAAAATAGAGTTCCACAAAGCAATGACATCAATAGTGTGACTAAAAATACAAGATCAAAGTGTAAAACGAACGAAAGTGGTGAAAGAAGACCAACAAAAGGCTGTTTTAGAAAAATCAAAATGTACAACTGAGCACTAGAAAACTATAACAACTAGGATTCCGTAGATGTCACCTCATCTTCACCACCGTCTTCTTGGCTCTCGAGAATATCTTTAATTTGTGCGTACAATTCGTCATGTTTTTTATCGATGGCACGCATCTCATCAATATTTTGCAGCGTCAGCTCTTCTATCTGTAAGATAAAACTTAAAAACGAAGTGAAGAGTACGCGTGAGTAAAAACAATGAAAACAGCACGCACAATTAAAACGATTGCAAGGTGTAGATCGATATGTATGTCCCATGCCCTTCTCCTCAGACGAGCAAAAAGTGAAGAAATAGTTCATCAACCAAAGAACTTCTCACCGGTAAAAAAATAAACGTGGTAAATATACCCACCTTTCTGATGTTCTCCCGTATTTCGTCCAGCTCACGTGCTCGCTGGGTGGCTACCGCTCGCCAAAAGACCAGATCAGGACTGCCAAAGGACGACTTGACCTCGCTCCGGATAGACACATCAGTGGAGATTTCGACATGGTCGCAGGATATCTTAACCGTGATTTTGTAGCTTATATAGTTACACTATACTAGTACTATGTCTATAAAGCGAGCGTGATGGAGTGGTAAGAGGCGCTACTTCCACACGGACGGTCGAGCGATCGGTCCTCACTCGGGAAAACGAAGCCCTCATCTTGACGGGTGGGGTAAACTGGTACTAGACTCGACAAGAAAGGTATAGACATTCACTCCATACAACGACAGGCTTCCACAAGTCATATTATATGCCAGATAAAAATATTTCTCAAAGAAAAAGAACCACCGAAAAACATATTAATTCATTTATTTATCCATTTATAACCCCTAAAAACCCATTAATTATGTTGCAGTGGCTAGTAAACAAACCGGACCTTGTCATGTGTAAGAAGGTTAGTGGAATAATAACAAACAGCCAAAAAAAGTTCAAAGCATTAACGTTACCTCTGTCTGCACCTCGATATGTCGCCTATGGCTGGGTTTCTCGTCGGTTTCACAGGTGACATCTTCAAATATGGAGAACGAACACGCATCAGCATCAGACAGCTCCCGGGCGATCCTCAACATCTTCTACAGAGCATCAAGCCGGTGTCGTCCAAATCCACCACGCAGATCTTCTTCAAACATCAGCGATTCGCGCCATCACGATGGTCGAGTGGAGCGCGATAACCGACAGCTTGTCTGGCACATTAACAAAATGTGAGCCACAAGTGGGTCATAGCTTTTCCCGTTGCCCTTTATTTTGTTGAAATAGGTTTTTGCGCATTATTCAACTTAACGGACATCAGTACTCGATTTTATCAGTCGTCGAAATTCGCTGAAACTTCACTTATGGTGGTTATTTGGGGTCCAGAACACGAATCTGCTGTCCGTTTTTCACGTACGCGGTCTCGGGCCACCAATATTGACTACATGGGTGGTCCGGTCAGGGTTCCCGATTCCGCTGAAACTTTACCTATGGATGATTTCTGGTGTCGTAAACACGATGGTAGAGTCCGTTCTCCAAATGGCAGCCGAATACGGTAGTGATAGATGAGTGCCTACCGACCTTATCTGGTGAGACCCACCTATAACTACCGTATTCGACCACCATTTGACAAACGGACTTCACCATCGTGTTCAGGACCCCAAATAACCGCCATAGACAAAGTTTAGCGGAATCGGTGATTCTGACTGGACCACCAAAGTAGCGATTGTGAAAATGGACAGCAGATTCGTGATCAGCGCCCTCACGAGGAGTCCCTCTACACGTGTGCCAAGCTTTGGCGACGTAATTTTTACAGGATGTAGGGTCTCCCATGGGTATTGCGAAACCGTAGTTAGTTTTTCCGGAACGACCTTCTGGGATGGGGAAAAAGGCCGACGAAAAACAGTGAGTGGCACGTGATGACTCATAAGGCACCGCTCCTCAAACACTGCGGGGGGCAAATGTAATGTGTCCAGATGGCCAAGTGGGTTGTGAATTAGGCTGCTAAGCGAACCATGGGGTTTTGGGGATCGGTCCCCAACATCGATTTTGCTCTTGCGCGCATGTGTTCATTACCATCATGCACTTTTGTGTTCACAAGAGCCAAATTTCACACGAATAATGCGATCACTGCTCATTGCTCATCTACAGCGTTCGTAAGATGCAGTGGCAACATTAATATGGGTAGCCATCATCCACCGTAACTTATCTTAAATGGACACAAATTCAGAAACTAATGTTAGATTCGTGATCAGCGACCCAAATAACCCCCACGTACGAAGTTTGGACGAAATCGGGTATTTTGACCTTGGCACCTCACTTACTCACCCTTACCACAGGAAGCGCTCACCAGCCCATACACATCCAAACCCACCATGAGATACACTCGTTGCAAATCACGAGACTAGCGATAAATTCGTGACCCGCACCTCAAGTAGTGCCTTTAGCAGAGCTTGGACGAAATGGGTGACCACGACGTCTCGAACCTCATGTCAGGTGTCAGTAGAGTTGCCCAAAGTCCAGCCCCCGATGATTTACGGGCAATATTATTTATTTATTTATTTATTTATTTATTTCTACGCCATCTGAAGGCGTGCTCAAATCAGACAGGATTAGTAACGAAAAAAAAAACAAACGACAATTTTTCAAACAGGCGTTGAAAGAGTATAAAGAGTTAGTACTGCAGACGCTGTCAACCATTAAATTCACATTAACCAGTAACTGCAGGCAGACAAAACATGCAGAACAAAGCATGCAGACATATCCACCAACATGCTATGCTGCAACTGTCAGGAGTAGATGGGCGCAGCTCCTATTGAGTTTGCAAACATTCGAAACAATACGCGGTGACGATAAAGTCAAGCCGCTAGAAATCTGCCCTATCAGCAACTTGAAGGCTCACGAGTTTCCCAAGCTGATTACCAGGATGAGCTTAATACTTCGAAAGAAACTGAGTTGATCTAACCTACCTAGAGCACGCACCTCTGAGGCGGGCTCCGTCTCTCAGAAGCCACTTTAACCTGGTGCGCACCTCAGAGTGGTCCAGGGAGGCGTCAAATAATGACTGGTTTCCACAGGTGTAAGATATACAGCTCCCGAAAGGGGCATTCTACCGCAGCTGACATCCTGCCAGTTGGAAAAGGTTAGATTTTCCTCTCTGCGAGTCGGAGAGGAGTGCCTAAGCTAAGTTGCATTAGAGCTATCGGTAATATGGACATGGAATCTGTTGGAACATCCGGACGTAAGAGACCCATCATTCTCCATGTTTGAAGTATCATTCTCATGTTCGAAGTGGGTATGGTCTGCCGTAGTTCTGCTACAATCAGATCAATACTGGAACTCGAGACAACATAGAGTATCATGATCTATCACGCTTCTTCTCTATCACAAGGCACGGTTGCGTCTTGCTTCGGCAGAGCTGCGAGAGTATGTCACTGAAACAATGCATTGTAAATGAATGCTATACTGGAAGAACACCAAGTAGCTGATGAATATCTAGTTTCCTCAGTCTTGCCCTGAAGATGTTACTGTTTTCAGCTTGAAGCACTTCAACGGGTAATAAGCGAAGCCATCGTGCGCAACGACAGAAGACCATGTTAGCTATTTGCGACTTGCTGAGACATAACGACCTGTGAGCTTCCAAGCCAAAGCAACCTAGACGGGAGCTGACTGGTCTAAAAATCCAGTACTTACTGGCTTGGAGGCGTATTTCGCCCCTAATAATGCGGAAGCAAAACACCAAATCAGCGATGATACGTCTGTGTTGCAGGGAAAGTAGTGAAAACAGCTTAAGGCGGTTACTATAACTGGGTAGCTCTCGTCGAACAGCGTCAGTTGTTCTCAACCATAAGAGTCTTGTGAACAGTTTTTGCACCCTTTCTATCTTACTAATCTCGCCTTTGAGATGAGGATTCCACACAATAGAACCATACTCTAGGTGCGGAAGCACATAAGATTTGTACAGTCTAATCAGGATGCTCGTATCTGTACCAGTAACATTTCGAAAGATCTTGAACAAGGCAGCATATGCTTTCTTCGTAAGCTGCTCAATATGAGATGAGAACGCTAACGTTGAGCTGAACCATATTCCGAGATCTTTACTTGAAGCACATTTAGTGAGCTTGAGACCACCGACTTCGTAATCACTTGCATCTAAAGTTCCTAAGTGCATAACAGCGCACTTCTTTAAGTTGAGTGGAATTTTCTGTTCCAGAGACCACTCGTTCATTTTCATAATGGAGGCCTGTAGCGCATTCTGAACACTTTCCCTGTTTCGGGAATTGTATACGCCGTAGATCTTAACATCGTCGGCATATATCTGTACACCTACATCTGGAGACGATTTGAGAAGCGCAGGCAATTCCATCGTATATATCAAAAACAAGAGTGGTGAAAGCACTCCTCCTTGAGGTACCCCACTTGTGCAGCGGTGTAGGGAGGAGAGGCTTTGCTTAACTCTTACAGCCATGAATCTTTCACTGAGGTACGACATCACCCAGTTCAAAATGTTACGTCCAGCTCCCAAGGAGAACATCTTATTAATCAACATGGGGTGGCTGACTTTATCAAACGCTTTCGAAAAGTCGAAATAAACAATATCAACCGACTTCTGTACCGACAATGCACTACACCAGTCATAGTACGCATCTATTAGGTTGGAGGTGGTTGAGGCTCCAGGCAAGAATCCGTGTTGTTCTTTTGGAATTAAATGACATCTGTTCATCCAAGACAACAACTTTCCGCTTATTATCTTTTCCATAACCTTGATCGGCGTAGGAGTGATGCTAATCGGCCTAAAGTCACTTAGTTGGGAAGCATTTGAACATTTCGGTATAGCTGTGACCATTGCCCGTTTCCATAGTTGTGGAACCTCTCCGTAATAGAACGAAAGGTTCAACAAATACGAAAGCGGCTTGCACAGTGAGTAGTGACATTTCTTGTAAACTATTTGTGGAATACCATCAGCTGGCAAGCTAGGTGATGGTTTGAGATTTCGCAAAATTGAGGATAGTTCGTAAGGAATTTCTTCAAATGTCGATTAAGTTCACTACAAACTTTTTTGTATTGCTCGTTCGCTAAAGGATTATGTAGCTCTCGAAAAAGGCGATCTTTCTGAAGGAATAAGTTCGAAATGTGAGGAGGATATTTGGCAAACGACTGTTTTGAAATTTTTAGTGGGACAAACATATCGAGAGCATGACGCATTATAGTGCAAAATCTCTCGTATAGATTCGATAGGCACGAAAAACCATCAAATATCTGGTACCAATTAACTGAAAACAGGTAAGAGTTTAGACCATCGAAGTCAGCATGTTGGAAATTTGGAGCTGGGAGAGTGATATCGAACTCTGAGTTCCACGTCATTTTGAAGGATACTATAGCATGGTCGGATGTAGCGAGAGGTGGGCGTAGTTGAACGTTTGATATGTTGGGTACCGTCGAAAGCACTAAATCCAGAATGCTGTTTGAATGGGTTGCTTTCTGCACAAATTGTTGGAACCCGCCTTGTTGGAAAAAGTCTAGAAAAGGACCGGCTGAGGAGTTCGTTGCACATGGTGTGGACCAATCAATCTGAAGATTGAAGTCACCCAATATTACAGTCTCACCACGGATAGAAGAAAGATCTCGAAGCCCTTCAAGAAGCACATCGTCGTCAGATCTCACTGAATTTGGGGGACGGTACACAGTGATTATGCGAGTAAATGTGCGAAGGGGTGGGCAAAAGATGTCGATGCAAAGGATGTCTGCTCTACAAGTTATACAGTGAGGAACGAGGTCTACAATGTGGTTGCATTTAACCATGCAACAAACTCCTCCGCCTCTCCGATCCTGACGGTCAACACGATAGATGGTATATGGTAGGCCACCATTCAGAGTCTAGCTGTCAGAAAATCGTCAGCATCCACTACCTTCATTCTAGAAGTCGCCTGGGAGTCTCACCCGAACTGCTGATCACGAATTTTACTCCTGTCTTTGAAATTCTGACTAGTGAAGGTTGCTATGGTAAGGGTGGGTAAGTGAGCTGCCTGGTTCAAAATACCCGATTTCGTCCAAACTTCGTGCGTGGGGGTTATTTGGGTCGCTGATCACGAATCTAACATTAGTTTCTAAATTTGCGTCCATTTAAGGTAAGTTACGTTGGATGATGGCTACCCATATTAATGTTACCATTGCATCTTACGAACGCTGTAGATGAGCAATGAGCAGCGATCGCATTATTCGTGTGAAATTTGGCTCTTGTGAACACAAAAGTGCATGATGGTAATGAACACATGCGTGCAAAAGCAAAATCGATGTTGGGGATCGATCCCCAAAACCGCTTCGTTCGCTTAGCAGACTAACTCGCAACCCACTAGGCCATCTGGACACATTCCTATTGCCCCCCGCAGTGTTTGATGAGCGGTGCCTTATGAGTCATCACGTGCTACTCACTGTTTTTCGTCGGCCTTTTTCCCCACCCCAGACGGTCGTTCCGGAAAAACTAACTACGGTTTCGTAATACCCATGGGAGACCCTACATCCTGTAAAAATTACGTCGCCAAAGCTTGGCACACGTGTAGAGGGACTCCTTGTCAGTTACCCGCTGTGCAAGGTTTCAGCGAATTTCGACGACTGAAAAAAATCGAGTACTGGTGTCCGTTAAGTTGAATAGTGCCGGTCTTTCCGATGCTATTCGTACATTTTGCTCTGATAAGACTTTAGGTTTCCTCTGTTCATTTCACCTACTTCGTGAGTCTCATACTCGGTAAAAAACCAGTGAAGTGACAGGAATTGAAAAAGATTGAATTTGTCGGTTTTCATCTTCATCTGTTCCCTACGCACCACCCTCCGTTCGAAGATTTTAGGTTCCCCTTGGCAGATGGAGCTTTCTTGTCAGCAATAAATTTTCCGCTTGTCGAGAACACGAGGTATCTTACACTTTAGGCTTTTCAAGCTTTTTAGGCTTCTAGAGACATTTTATAGCTCGAAAGTTCATAAAGAAGGTAATTAAACTTTTAATGCGTTACAGCGCTCGGCTGATATATCGACTAGGATCCTTGGTAAGCCTAGCCTTCCGTCCTTCAGGGTTAGATAAATGAGTACCACAAAGTCACTCAGACTGGTCTGGGGAAGTAATGTAATGGTTTGTATATCGCAAAATCACCAATTTTAAGTCAGACTCACAATCAAGTTTTTTTCGATAGAGGACAAAAGCGTGTCACGCGGCCTGGAACGCCTCTTGGCCTCGAACGACTGTTGATCGCAAGACTTTTCACGGAGATGGCTCATCATGCCATTTTATCATGCATTTCCTTTAACGATACAAAAATACAATAGTTATTAAATCAAATTTATGCTCAGTCAATAAAACAATGGGCAGTTCGCGAACGAATCTACTTACATTTCAATAGAAATCGGAGGATGAGCTATTCACAGCGGCGCGAAGCCAACACCACAATCAGAGAGCCGACAGCAACACTGACAAAAGCACGATGGATGGGTCTTGAAAAGCACTGGAAACTGGGCCGCATTAGTCATTAGAGATTTGGTATTTTCAATATAGAAAGTTGGAGAGGAAGGCGTATAGAGAAGTACCAGTGAATCACAAAGGCATAGTGGAAAAGTGAAGCGCAAAGCCAGAGCGATATGTGACCACAGGAGACTATCAGGGACCGACGGGCGTCGTCCGGACGAGAACGCTGATGACAGCACTTAGATGAGATTGCACTGGAACGAGCTTTTCGGACGGTACGGATTCATCTTGTCGTTCGGGAAGCCGGTTAACAGGACGTCTTCACGTTGCAGGTCCTGAGTGAATCTGAAAAGCTGTTCATTAACTACTGTATGGTAAAGGTATAAGGTAAAATTGTCGGCGTTGATCGGTCCCACAGATGGGTGCCATGCATTCATCTTCCATTCAAAATCTTATAGTGAATGCTTACTTGGCCTTCGACTTTTAGAGGCCAGTGGGCGGCCACGGCAGGTGAGGCTTATCAGCGGAGCTGCCTCACGACATCTCCCATTCCAAAGCAAGATCGTCCTCGAGCTTGTAGAATATCGATACCATAAGTCAAGATCATCGTCGTCGCCATTTCCAATCCGTAGCAAGAAATATAGTAGTCCATGAGTTGATGAAGAGTTTTCCTCGATGTGGAAAGTCCAATGAATCAGCGGAGCTGATCACGACTGGTCTCCAATACATGTATATACTCATATTATGGACGGCAACAGTGTTACACGAATAATAAGCGATGTTAACCCTATTCCTATCCTATTCTATACCCATTAAACAAGCTCGTCCTCGAGCGGAAGTAGAAATTAGCGTTATTAAGCAATGTATTAAATTTTACAACGAATACGAAAACATTGTATTCCTTAACAATATTGACTACGATTAGAACAAAATTCGAAGGCATTCACATTACACATAAGGTAAAATGCTTTCTCACTTGTTGCAAACACTGTGAGAAGTGAAAAATACGATTATTGATCTGAATTTTCATTCATATTCATCAATAAACGAGCATCTAAGTGATTTTCAAAAAAAAATTGAAACATGGTTTTTAATTTGTTCAAAAGTGCGGCCACTATGAAAGTGTCTTGCTCTTCCCAAACAACTATAGGCCCAATTTACTCGAGGGATAGGAGGCTTGGTCAACCCGGTCAAGGGACGATTGCTCGATCGTGCTTATGTACAAAATCGAATTGTTTTTTTTTTTGATTACCAAAACGCGTAGAGATGTAATCGCTGGTGAAGCAACAAATCTAACGATAGGTCTTACTTTTAAGAGTTATCAGGACGAATAGATACGTTATTCGTTTAAGCTACGTATTTTATTACATTTAGTTTATAGTTAACTTACTTCAGAAACAACTACACCTATTGGGACCAACCCAAAAATATAAAGAGAAGATCCATGCTGAGAATTGTGCAGGCTTCCAAGTAGATTCGACCAATTTGACTGTTCGAAAGGTGCCGTAAAATGTTCGCGGGATTGGACGAGCTAACAAGTCTAAGGGTATTTGCCCTCGGGCATCTTTGTTCATGATTCTTGAAAAACAACTTCTGAATGATCCCGAGTATTCATGAAAAAATTCACGGACAACGAACAAGCTCAAAAAGTACCCACTAAGATTATGACATCCACCTATTTCCAAGAAATCCGAGTCCCGGACACGGCAATTCAATGTTGGAGTTCATAAAGATGAGAATCAAGTGCGAGATCTGTGATGGCCCACATCAACAGGTCGATGAGATGAAAAAGAAGATTGTCCACAATCACCTACCGTTGTTCATTCACCATGCAAGGTAAGAATGAGTCAAAGAGAAGTGAAAAGAAAATCGAGTTTGTCCACTAGGAAAACTTCCTATAAACGAAAAACCTATGTAAAAGTGTCTAACCTTATCAAATCGGCCGCAGAAGCTGAAACCGGTGTTCGTCTCATGTTTCTTTCACCACGCAACTGTTCCACGGTCTTTTTTGCCTGTTGGATCGCTTGTTCACGGCTGCTCATTCTGCAACTTTCGCTGTTTTTACATCAATAATAACAAACGAATCGTCGAGAGAGCAAATGCGCGCAATTGGCTATAACAAAGAACATCAACAATAACAAAGAAAACGGAAGGCTTTTAAAACACAATGATCGCTATGCTCTGGATTATTGTAATATTATACAAATAGCATAATGAAAGACTTTATAGTTACAGTATACTTTATAGTTTATAGCGAATAAAACAAATATTGCTGGTGTACTACGATACGCCTCCTGTAGCTAACCTTTACCATTGGGTGAAATGATAACAAACAGCTAGACAAATTCGTGCAGGAACAATATTGTTGATTTCGAGGATGAAACTAACCGTCTCAACAAAGAGCAACAAACGGGTAAGGCCGCTATATAAAACTTCCACACAACAACTACATGAGGATATAAAAGAATTTTAAAAATACTACCATCGAGGCCGAGGTTTCATATTCGAAAAATTTTTAAGATTGTTGAACTATGATGGTAGATTATTGACCGGCGACCGTTACACGACTACACGACCGGAGAGCCGTTTTATTTACCCTCAGTGCTGCCACTATGATAACAAGGACGAGAGGGTGTTCTACGAACAGGATTTCCAGATGGTCGATGTGTTTTCCAATTATTAATGTGACCCTGTCCAGAATCTTTCATTGACTACGTCTATGCAGCTTTTTCTCCCAGCCGTTCTTAATGCTAAGCGATTGAGGTTACTTTCCAAAGGTCGTATTTCCGCTACACACTCAGGTCAGTAAGAATTTCCTTTGGAATTTCAGCACTCTACAAACTTTAAAAACTACGGCAGATGGCGAAAGTTTGACAAAAATTAAGCTTGTTCATCCTTAAGAGCACGATTCGATTAAAACTTTGGATATTCCTTTTCCACTCTTTTGAGTAGTAGAATATCCAAATCGAGTTCAATTTGAAGAAATTATAGCACATTTTTGAAATATAAAATAAACCAAGAAAAGCACCAGCACTACATCATGAAAAGGACATCACCGACAGTCAGCAGCGCGGATACGTGTCTGATGCAAGGGGCGATTCATTTCCCGTCGTCGTCGTACAACCACCAACTGACTCAATAACAACAAGCTTTACAAATAATTCTCCGTCGGAAAAAGTGCGCCGAAATTACGGTATCGATACAGAAACCGAAATTAAAAGGGGTGTTCCTATGGTTTTATTCATTTCTAATTTTGCGAAGCGGCATTGTAAAAGTCAAATCTGATATGCATGAAGAGATGAAGCTAATTCTGATATTTTGACTTCCTAGCCATAGCACAACTTTTTGTATATTCCAGACAAACGTTAAGGTTTGGACGGGGATAGATGACTGCTCCTTCGATAACAAAAGCAGCAGCTACCATATCGTACAAAAAGCTCTGTGTCACATTGAAGTTTCACATCAGCTTGAATAATTCCGAATACGACTTGAAAATATTTAAAACATATACTGGTCAACTCAAGAAAAATATGAGAAATGAAGACTATGGAATAGTATCGAAGAGTCAGTGACGACTGAGCGCCACTTATTGCCTGCAATCAAGTGCTGTGACTGTGGACGGAAATTCGACGACTGGCAAAGCGGAAATTAGACGAACCAGTAGCTGACCAGATTCAACCGGGAGTAGTTTCGTCGCTTCTGGAGTTTCGGAAAAAAGCTAAGAATTTTCGTTTTCTCCATGTCGTGCGATGACAGGCTGACATCGTTTAATAGGAAGAGAGTGAAATTGTGTATGAAAACTGAACAGAAAAACTATCTCTAAATCTCGGAAAAAAACTGAAAAGCCGACAGAAAACAAGCGGATACAACCCTGCCTCGAATTTCTATAACAGAGTCATACTAAGAGTTGTGGCAACTCAGAATACTTATACCAAATATGTTTACCCACACCCACGAACCAAACATTCTCTAACGATACCATTCCAAACCCATCTTGAATATCAAATTCGTTTTCCTGAATCCTTTCACCAAAATTCACAACTAAGATTATCCCCAGGGGTGTGCGGAACTTCCGTTTCCGTGTTCCGAATTCCGGTTTCCGGCCGTTTTTGGCCCTTCCGTTCCGTTTCGTGTTCCGCTTTGTTTTTAGGCGGAACACGGAAACGGAAGAGGAAATCGAGGACCTCCACTGTGGAAGCTAACAAAATGGAGACAGCAGTTATCGCGCCGACGTCGATACGATCCATCCTAATTCTGGTGGAATGAAACCAATGCAGCGAAGTACACTCCCACCCTCTCCTAAGAAAACTTGCAGCGAAGTATTTGTCGGCACCTGGCGCATCGTCGGAGTGCAAGAGTTTGTATTCTACTGCTGGTTTCATCGTAATCGATCTGAGAAAAAGCCTCTCGAAACCGAAGAATCTTGAAAACTGGTGTTTCTCCACCAGAACATGCTCGTTTATGGCTTTTAATTCTATTATGGAAGTATTCTTGTCTACCACGCCAAAAAAGTCTGTCTTTCTCTACGTACTTGTCTTCAGCCTAAAATGAAGTTTATAAAGCTGAATTTCCACCGTTTACTTCGAAGATTTGTATCACCAAACGTTGAACACCTTCACCAAAATAATGGACACATTCTAGTGGAAACAAAACGAGCACTCCATGGTACCTATAGAAACAGAAATGAAAACTTTTTGTGGTCCAGTTTTGGCTAAATTCCAATAATTTAGTGATTTTTGCACTATTTCCGGCTTCCGTGTTCCGCATTCCGGTTTCCGGCCATTTTTGACCTTTTCCGTTCCGTTTTCCGCCTTCCGCTGTTTTGAAAAAAATTTCCGCAAACCCCTGATTATCCCACACTTGAATAAGAATCAAGTCACTGCGATCGATGACAAATTAGAAAAAGTAATCATAAGTAAAACATTCAAATATGGTATGAATAATATGCAATAAACCCATAGGAACAGTCCAAGCACAAATTTAGCAACAAGTAACCAAACAAAATTCAAAGACTAAAAAAATAAATTACTTCCCTGCGATTATCCCCTTGAAAAAATCATCTCTTGCTCAGCAGTAGTAGATAAATTCAATGAAATATATAATTATACTTCAAAGACAACTTTTTTCGATGAATTATTATTTGATTTCAGCTGTTTTTGCCTTTAGGCAAAGAATGTTATTCGGCAAACGCTCTCACCATTAATTAAAAACAAAAATATACCGCGGCAGATTCCCTGACTGCATATATAAATGTGTGAAAAAAATAGAAATACACAGGATTGCGATCAATAACCTCCAGAGAAGCTTCTTAACAGTGAACTCTCTTCATGAGCACTGATCCTTAGTGAGGAAAACGACATAAAAACCATCACCGTCAACGGCCAAAAAAGCTTACCAGCCTGTCAAGAGTCTCGACAGAAGCTCAAGTACATCCACGTTTCCATCTTCGGATGCTCGCACTGCAGATCATTTCTCTTTCTAGAAGCCAGAGAGCCAGTAGCCTCAGGCTATATTTCAAGTCCGTCTCGGTTATCTCCATGGCGATTAGTCAGAGGCGTAAAAAATATAAAGAGAGGATGAGGCGTACTTCCAGGATTCAGAGAACATCGTGCTTCCATCTTAAAATCTCTGGAGGACTGATAAGAATGATTCGAGAAGAAACTCTCGAGTAAACTCTCCTACATGTTTAACGGATAGCGTAAAGAATAGTATTGATGATAAAACGACAGAGACTCATTGCTTGTGATCGGATCAGACTAATAAGGAGATTACATCGATTATGGCGACCATAGACAGGTATCGGCGACTTGTTTGGACAACAACATGTTTTGTTAATTGATTAGCGAACTGCGAGTTGGGCCAACCATGGACGTTGAAGCCAAAGTATGCTCTGTACACAATTTAGCTCGTAAAAAATAATTATAATATAGTAGGCGTTGATCGGTCCCCAAGGACGCGCCATGCACTCCCCATTCATTCGGAATCGCAGAGGCATGGTGAATGCAAATTTGGCCTATACGACTCGCGAGGACGAACCGCTATTCGCTTGGCACCAATTTACCCGACCTTGGAGGGACAGAAGGCCTGGTTATCCGCAGCGAGGACAGAACGCTCGGCCGTGCTTATGGAAACAGCGCCATTCACTACAGAACCATGAGCGCCCGGTTAATTTGGGAAACAACAACAAAAACACTGAAAATCACAAAACTGAGCGAACGAGGGTTGCGAGAGAAAATGGGACCACGGTTTCTCCTAGAATACTAGACATTGGCAAGAGAGTCTCATATATCAAAGGCGGTTCCGGCGTGCCGCCCCTTGGCACTGAACAAATGAGCTCTTGGCAGAGACAATTGTTGCACAGTAGGGCTGTTACGGGAACCAAGAACTCGAATGAGTGTCCTTCGCTCCACCGAGATAAATTGTATGGTTTCGAGTTAATATGACCCAACGGATGCCCTGGGGGTATGTAGCTTAGGAACCAAAACATGAGTTCCACTACCTCAAGGACACCAATTCGAAGGACAGCTAAGTAAAAGTAAAGTGGCTGATGTTGAGGGGACATTGGTTATTCTCCAAGGACGCACCATGCACTCGTTTTCCACTAAAAATTGTAGAGGCATAATGAATGCGCTTTTGGTACCAATGAGTCGCGAATGCCTACTGCCGTACAAGACAGTGAACCGTAACCTTCCTGGACAAGTCTGGTACCAACTTACACTTGAAGGGATGGAGGGTCACCCGAACGAGGATCGATCGCTCGACAGTGTGGGTGGAAGTAGCACCTCTTATTTCTGCACCACGCGCTCCTATTCGAAATTTGAATGGTAACACACGAGTAGATCGAGCAAAAGAAGCTATTAGGCACTTTTTACTGACAGAATAAGAAAAACAGTACAAGGATAGATAGATAAAATATAGAAAAAATGAAAAATTAGTCAGTATTCATCACATGCAAACTCTTCACGAGTAAGAAATTAACAGATACCTAATTATTGCGGCTGACGTCACACGACAATACTTTCAACTGGCACGAAATTCTGGGAAACTCGATAAGGAGCCGAATTAATGCATGAATCCGAATAAAAAGCAACTAGATGGCGGGATAAGGCGAACAATTAACTATACTTAATTGGAGCTGCTTATTTCAAGAGCAGCCAGCAGAACAGAATCCCGACAAACGAGCTTTGGAGGACGACCACGGACCACGGAAAATTTACCCAAGTATTTACCCTACTCATCGGGTTTCTTCCGGATGCGGTATCGTTGCCTTCAGCGAATAAATCGGACTCAAATCAAAATGTAGCGCTTACAGCAACCAGCACTATTTAGCCGGAGAACTGCGTCAGATGCTCGAGCGGCTGCGCGTGGTTGGCGCTGAGTCAGCAATTAGCCGTGGTCCACGCTCAACGGCCGCTTGGATTGCAACTCGTGCTCCCGCTTTGAACGGTGACGTCATTCGCTAGACAAACGGTCTACCGTTGATTCTAAGTGCTTCTACAGAAGAATCCCACGCAAAAAAGCTGTTCAAATTCGGCAACGAAGCAGCGTGATACTGGTTATGTGCACGGGAGAGACGTAGAGGATGCGGCACCACACCAAGCGGCTCGGGTGGAACTTTTGGAAATTCTGCCTCGATCCAATACATAGGCCGCCGCTGTAGAAACGAATTGGCCACCGATTTCAGACCATAATAGATGAGGGCCATTCCTCAGTTGCAGCAGTGCCTTGCTGTCGAGTATAAACGAACTGGGAAGGAAACAGGTTGGAGAAACAGTTACCGTGCTTCAGTTTAACGGAACAATATTCAACGGCATTTGTAAATCAGGTAAGCGTCACTACAGGTTGGTAATCAGCCAGGTAGGTTGGCTTCGTATGATTGCCACTTGGTTGAGGTCAAACCATACCCAAGTTTTCGAGTTGTCGCTTGTTTTTTTAATCTAATAAAACATTATACGGGTAGATACTCCATTTTTATTATATCTTTCCGCGAGATTCAAATCCTTTCTTCAGATCGATGGCTTCACCAAATCCCATTGTCTTCTCCTCAGATAGCAATTTGCTGGACCTTCCAGACAAGATTGATGCTTCCTTAGATCTAATCTATGGCGACAGTCCGATCTAAGCAAAATTTTCTCGAAACATGCGCCCGGACATTCGCGTTCCAGTCTCATCAATGTAAGCAATCTTCATATTTCTTTAATCATCTTCATTTGAAGTCCGCAGGTCTTATAGTGTTCTCTATCCACAGCATTCAGGTGAGCCTTTATTCACAAAGACTTATCAATCGAAAATAACCTGGTTTTCTTGATATTGACGTTAATCTGGATGAATTTATCCAAGGTTTTGAGAGTGAGCTAGCCACTCACTGTTAGTTTTTGAAGTGTATCCAAAGATGTGGATTGAAATTCCGTTCGAATTACTCTTGTTTATCTGAGGAAATAGTTATCACAATGCAGATACCGTCTTCCTCTTTTCTCTCTCACCTTTAACTTTCTCCCTCTCTCTCTCCTTTGGAGCGTTTTTTGTATGAAAAGACATTCTCACCTAGTACTTCACTTCGAAATTGGATTTCACTTGCTTTATTAAAACAGTCCAGCGTAGGAATGGGACAACAATTTGAATAGATTTATGAACCTATCCGTAGGTGAAGGAGCTGACAAAAAGAAGCATAGTCATTTTCCTCGAAGTTGTTCACATAAAAACTTTATTTCACTATCGACAGCAGACATTCAATGTTTTCTACGTTAAATTTGATAACAATAGATCATTTGTGACCTAGAAAAACTTTACCGTTGAAGTTTTCCAGACGTTGATTCAACTATCTCGCCTCCTTCTTCAACAAATCTGCAACATTTTCGTAGTTTCAGTTTTTTGATTTGCTGCGGACTATCGAACGATAGATGACGATGACGACAAGGAACTATTGCGCTGAATCGCTCCTCGAAGCCGGACGAAGAAAAAAGCCAAAAAAGAAATCCTATGGATGTTGCTTCGAGATTTCGCTGTGTAGACGATTCAGGAGTTTCTTACGATGGATCAAGCCTCCGACGTAAGGTTTCGGTCACTATCTCTCACATCAACACCAATAAATTTGTAACACCCGAGAGGTTTGTCTAGTACTGCAGGGCCGGGCCTCACGAACGAAACCGCCGGTGAATTTCACCAGCCAGATCACCGCCGAAGTGACTCGCCGAGCGTTGATGAATCACGGTTTGGCGGGTAATCGAGGTGAATATCACGGTCACCGGCCGGTGAACTGTTCATGAATCCCTGCCAAGGTTTCTATCCGATGTGAGGGCAAACGTGAGGTTATCGACTTTGATGAATCCCCTGAGGGCGCGCCACGCATCGTGTTCCATTTAGCATCGTAGAGGCATGGTTTCAGAACACTGTTTTTCAGACCTCGACTTTTAAAATTTGAAAGTTCGCTGTCGTATCACTTAAAATCTATAGCGACCCGACTGCTCGTCTATAGTGACCCGACTGCTCGTAGACAGTTTATCAAGGCATTATTACTGCTCGGAGCAATTCTAATCCCGATTTATTTTATACGGTAAGAAGTTACCTATATGTATATGTATTTGTCCACATGTCCTTCAGAGCACCTTGTGGAACCTTTTCGCAAAATAACCCATGGGTTCATGAATACCGTACTTGAATATACTTGTCAACGAAACCGATGCTTGAGCTTACCGCGATGTAACCTAATCGTTTTTTTTTGATTCCGGGACCACGAATTGGGACACAAAAGTCGCCGTAACAAAAATCAACCAGAAGGGTATCCGATAGAGTAGAATTCTCCGGGAATTTACCCTTTCACGAGTTGATGAATCGCGGTGAATTTCACCGCAACTTGGTAATTTGGCAGTGATTATAATCTTCGTACTATAATTCCTTCTACACAGGGAAACTATTCGTCGTCACGAGCTAGACAACTTGCTAGACAACATAGGTACCTGTTTGTGGAAATTTTTTGATCAATTATCATATTTTTGAAGTTGTTTTTATTAAGATATCGACTGTAACGGTATAATCGATGGAAATCCAGAAAGCATATCAAAATACAAACAGTGGAATTTCACACTGATTGAGAGAATAGAGGAGGAAATCGCAAAATCAAGTGACAGGCAGCCTCTTCATGGATTTCATATTTTAGTCGATGACCTGAAAAACCACCAATTCTCCGGCCTTTCAATCGATTTTCCTCGTTTCCATTTCAGATGCGCCACATTGAAATCGATATTCCAATTCATCGATAAACCGCTCTCGTCTGAAGAACGAGAATATCCTTTAGCGTACGGTGTCATCGTTCACAAAAACGCGGTGCAGGTAAATTTATGGCACGTGATTTTTGCAGGTAAATCTTCCAGCCTCTGTCGACCAGGATGGTAGAAAGTGAAGAAATTGGGTGAGCCGTTCGGTTAGGGGACGGGTGACGATTTAGCATTGGAAAACTAATCATTAACTCTTGAGGTTTACCGCTGTTAGTCCGTAGCCGCGATTAATCAACGGGTAGCCAGGAGAACTCCGCTCACCGTTCCGAATACCAGCCAGGTATAAGATACCTAACAGTGGTATCGGCGCATCATTGATAAAAACAACCAGTGGTTCCAAAGAACCAGAAAGTGGGTAACTTCGCGGTAACCGGATACCACCGGTTTCGTTCGTGAATCAGGGGCCAGATAAAATATTTTATTCCCAAAACACCTGTTCAAACACAAATAGGAAGAAATGGCTAGCAAAGAAATCCTATAATAAGAAAAAATTGAAAAAAGAAATAAACAGAAAATATGAGGTCCTCAATGGTTTCCTTCTCTATTGAACGAGAGAAGTTTAATTATACCCACAATCCGGCTTTTATCTCATGTTTATTCAATTTTAGATCCTATTTGAACTATCCGCATTTTATCACCCACAAAATGAGTACTGTATAGCAGTGAGTGAAACCGCAGAGAAATATGTGCTCGAATTCATGTTATCAGTGGAGAAATGCTTTCCGAATGTACATGTTCTAGTAAGTGTCAACTTAAGTTCTGCTTATAAATCGGATTTCTCTTATTTTTTGGAGGTCATTGTGCTTAACTTTAAGGTATTACATTATTGATGTTCTAATATTAGTTTCTCCTACTCAAAAAGATTATATAGAGAATAAGTGTCATTTCTACCAGAACGATAAGATGAGAAAAAATGATTTTCAGCAGCGACCGAAGATAGAATGGGGAAAATTCGAAATTTTGAATTCCACGATTACGTGTCTGAAGAGTTTGCTGCAGACTGGGACAAAGTGGAGGTACTTTCAGGTAAAATCGAATAAAATTAATGAGTTATAATTTTTCTCAACAATAAGCCGTAATTGAAGAGGTGGTAGACCTTTCCTCCTTTTAGCACTACTTTTTGGCAGTAGGAAAATCAATAAAATTCGCTATGTTCGCAAAAAACCAGACACATGGTCTGATGGAACATAAATCTAATTCTCTCCTGAACTACGTCAAAGGCTTCCAATTCAATGCTGATTTTGAAGGAAAAAAACTGCCGCATAGTACTTGTATTGTTGTGTTGAATCCCATAAATAAAAAGATTCAAATCATCAATGGGTACGACCTCAAGGAAGTCAGAGCTACGCTCCAAGACGCCCTATATAGAAGTAGATGGCGACTCCTAACAAGAACAGCGGACCCCGTGACGGCGCGGGACTAAACGCTTGGGAGAAGAAGAAGAAATCATCAATGGGTCACTGATACAATAATATCAATGTTAATTCATCCTATTCGCAGAGCTAAAGAAGCCTTTGCAGTATCTCTCCGGAATAGACGCTCCCATGAAAACCAATCTGGAAACGGTCCAGATTCTCAAACAACTCAACGACACCGTTAATATCTATGTGGATCCATTCCAGAGATATCGCATAGGCATCAGAAACGTAGGGTTTCACCTTTTTTTCGTGGTGCGGTGGTATTATGCGCTACTTCCACGCACACGGTCGAGCGATCGATCTCCTCCTGGTTGAAGCCTCCATTCTTTCGAGGTCGGGTAAATTGGTGCCAGACTTGTGTGGGAAGGTGAAGCCATTGACTATAACAGCGGTTGGCCCCGCAAGTCATTGTGTGGGTTAAATGCGTACTCACCATGCTTCTACGATTCTGAATGTATTACAGATGCATGGCGCATCCCCAATGGCCTGCTAGGCCCAGTCGCTTTCCTAGCTCAGTGCGTGTCTTACCTTCCCCAATTGTCCTGGTATCAGTTTACCCGACCTTAGAGGAATGGGAGCCTTGGATTCCTTGAACGAGGATCGATCTCTGCACCGTGTGAGCAGGACTAGTGCCTCCTACCACTACACCACGCGCGCCTAACAAATGTGTAAAGCAGTCAAGTTCTATTTAGGAAACAGAACCGCCTTTACCCTTGTTCAAAAGCCCCCTGTCACTGCTGTTACCCCGAAGGACGGCTGAAGAATTGCTCAGCTCGCCGCTTACGCAAGAGGTTCTCGATTTTCTGGTGCCGACCGGCATTTCAGATGAAAGTTTCTGGGGCACGATGCTCGGAAACCCAGCGAGTACGCGAAAATTTAATAAACCTTCATATTTGCAGAGCATGAACTAGAAAATCCGAAATTCAATGAATTTCAGAGTTCAATGTGACCGGCAGCTTCAACGCCAGCGAGATGATCGAATTCGACCAGAAATTCAATGAGACAGATCCTCAGGCGTATTCGGACTACACGAATGCATCTTTTGCCATGAATGGGTATATTGCTAGGTATCAGCTTTGGAGGAAAAGGCAGTGTAAAGGTGGGTCAGACCTTTCATTTTCATCTTGTATTATTTGGACTTTTAGCTAATGTTTTTAAATCTGCGAACTTAGAATTTGTTGGGAAAAAAAGAAATATTCTCACAACTCGGGTTTGTTCAGGGTTTATTCAAAGTCCATACGAGGTTTTATATTGTTCATTGGGGAAAACGGCAGTTCAGAAAGCTCAAATTTTCGTAGCTTACGTATGAATACCAAACCTCGAATAATCGTGGCGCATTGATGAATCATGGTTTGCACGGGGTATATTTCGGGGTTAATTTCAGGTATACAGTTCACGAATACGGGATCTGGTTTCTTGTCATTGGCTGGTGAAAGGTGTTCTCCCCTTCGCAGGGTTTATACTTGAATATATAGGATATGGGCAGTGATTGAACCTATTGGGTAAATATGATCGATAAATATACCAGTTCTAGTGGCAGCACCTTCCATGTTATAGTGCGCTCGGCCGAATTGGGACTTTGGTAACCATATTTTCAGCCACGATACCCACCATCCCCTTGGATGAATTTCACCCTTAACACTTCAGGAATGCTAATAAACGACTCGTGCGTGTTTGGAGTTGAAGATCTTGCTCTGCTACTGAAGCAACATTACCTGGTGGCGCATAAATTCTATATCAATTATCAGCCAGCCGCGTATTTCTGCTTGCTCAAGGTGAGTCACTAATGATCGATCAAAACGTTTTGATGGATTTGGAACTTCTTTTCAGGAAATTTTTAACAGGACCCACTCACCTGCACCGTTCGACACCTCCATCTATGCGGAGATTCCTCTGGTGGAAATCAGCCGTGGAGTTGCGATTTCTAACTTAACCCATCCGGAGTGGTTCCTGAAGCTGCACGAATGGGAGTATACCTAATGACCTTGCCCTGACCGGTTAAATAAACCAGACTGTTTAGGAATACTCAATACTTATTGCAATAAAGTGATCCCGTACTGTTGTTGAGCAGTTGGCAGATATGTATTTGATAGATTTTTAGCTGGCTGTCTACCCAATGCTCTTCTGAATTATTATTTTGTACCGGATTATTTGACAGTTTCAACTTGTCTAGTATGTTTTGTGGTCATTGAGTAATGCCTTCTACTCACCTTTTGGTAGGCTATTTGACATGTTCGGAATGAGAAAATGATGACATTGGCGTGTGAGGCTTTTACCGACTACGGAAGTGGCTATTAGTAGGTTCTCTGAAAATATAGGATGGGTCTCCTAACGTATGGAGAACCCCTATGAGCCTTGGGATATCAACTCATGCCGAGGGAAAACTACGTGGAGCCCGAAATTTGGCTTTGAATTCCTTTGCAAAAAAGTTAATACCCCCATTGGGTGTTTATTACCGGCTGTTTCCACTCCGCTCACAAGATCTTATGGATACCGGACCTCCAACTTTCGAGATCTGCCATTTTTTCCAGGTAGGTTCTATCACAGAAAGCGATTCTTCAACAAAATCGAACAAAATGACGCACTAATCACAAAAGAAAACACTCTAATGATACACTTGATCCCATCGACAATAGAAATATGCAGGAAGCGTTCAAAAGAAAGTACTTGCTTAGTGTGGGCCCGCAGGTAGACTCGTTTATTGTTCGTAATGAAATCAGAAAAAAATGATTTTCAGAGCAGACCATGGTCCTTCACCGAAGGACACGAGAGCTTGATCAGCGCGAAAAGTGCTGGTCAGAAAGGAGTACGGTAGACCGTCAGTGCGGATTCAACAGTCGTCAAAAGTTGATGGATGACTCCAACCCGATCCTTCCTTGGAGGAAGGATGTGGGGGAGACGGGGCGAAAGGAGTGAAGAGTGCTAGAGAGCGAAGACATGAGTGAACGAATGAGAAAGGGATGTTTACTCACCTCCACTCTCAATTTTGCTCGTGGCCCTTGATTCTGTCTCCTACACGCTCACAGGAGAGGGAGAGGAAGGGTAATGGGTCGGAGGAGCGGTGGGAGGGTGCGTAGGAGACTCAGGTTAGCGGAAGCCTGTAGGGTGTCAGGAGGGAGATCTTCTTCCCCGCTACTCCACTGACCATCTCGCACAACTCTGTCTGAAGATACGACGACCCCTTGGCACTGAAATGTCGACTATTCAAATAATTTACAAAAAAATCAAAAAGAACGTCTGACCCCTCGGAGAACGGCAGTCTGCGGCAGACGGCTCGTCGCTGGAGCCGCACTGAACCACTCCGATGAACTGATCTGGAATACACTACAAAATGTGAAAAACTGCTAATGAATGGAAAAAACACTCTACCGATGGAAAAAAGAGAAATGGACACACCGATTTAATAGTTCAGGCGACGTGAACGCCAGTAGACGAGCGTGAGTGCTGTACAAGTTCAATGAGGGGCATCGCTGGAATCAGCATTTGTTAGAACTAGCAATATATGTGACAGAATTAAAGGTAAAAGGTCAAGGTAACGGGGTCGGTCTTAATTAGTCCCGTAAGGACTTGCTCTGGTATGAAAGTCTAGAAATTTCGTCAGGGCACGATAGCGTTTGTTATAGAGCAATCTTGGGCTTCCTCTAAACCCAGACTCACGAACGGAGATTGGACAAAATAAACAAGGTATATGCCCCCGAGTTGCAATTCATCAACATCGGGCAGTAAGGGAATTCGCCATATACTACCAATAAACACCGCTACGTGCTGACAATTTCAATTCGAAAACAACACATGAGCATAATCATTGATCAGTTGACACTTTCTACCTTCCTCGAGAGCCAAGGAGCACTCGGATTGAGGGTTAGGCAGTCTCCTGGATAAGTCCATTCTTCTTGCTTATGAATGCTTCAGAACTGACCATCCCTAAAATATGTAGAATTAAAAAACGCAGCGTTAAAATGTGCAGGACCGTTATTCGCGAAAAGTCGCCATGAAAAAAGGGAAGAATTATGCGACAGTGCAAACATCGATCAACTAAGTAGTTAGCCCACCGAATCATTCAGTCAAGGTTTCAAACACCAGACATTTGAGTCCCTCTGAGACTTGCACAAGTCTATACGGAGGTAGGAGTTTGATATTAAGAGAATGTATACGACAGAGTTGCATGGATAGACAGATATCAAAATGAGAGAGGATAGACCTTGTATTCAATTCAGACACAATATCTCCAAAGCCAAATGAATTTAATAAAACGAGAGCTACATAGCTGTCAGGCTCAGCAACAACAAAACTCCCTCAACGATGGAAATCAATCCAGAGCGTAACAAAGTGGACAGAGATTGCACAGTGGTCTGAGTACGAAAAAATTCAAAATATAGACATATTGAATGATTGAACGATGTTGATATGATTTTACGACCGACACTGGGTGCTTATCCGTCATCCAAGGAAAATAGGATATTTCCGTAATTTGTGCGGAGGCTGGAAAATAGGATATTTAAAGGTAATTGGAAATAGCCGTCTCCATTCTCTTACTTCGTTCAACTTTTTTCAACTTTTCTCTTACCATTTAACGGATAAATACAGCAGCTCTGAGTTTGTATATAGGTCCAACCGTCAGCGGTGTGTTTTGCTTTAAAGTTAGGAACGTGGTCTACGTTCTGAATAAACAAATAAGTAAATAAAACCAAGCCCAGGAATGAAGCAAACCAAAAAGAGAGGAAAGAACTATTAGAAATTCCCTGCGCTTTTGATTGCCTCCAGAGACTTTCTTTACATTACGCGCCTTAAAAAACGGCATACAATGAATATAAAAAATAAAAATTGGTTCATATAAACTCCGTTTTATATGAACCAATTTTTAAACAATAAAATATACAAAGACCAACAAATATCGAACGGATAATACGCCTCAGAAATAACGATGCCGTGCGAAAACTCAAACAGAAGATTGTGTGCTCCAGTTCCAAAAGTTTGCGCGACGGCGAATTTCCTTGATTAATTAGCGCTCCATTTCGGTTCTTAGCAAACATTTTCGAATCCATTCCACTATTCTCACTTCTAGGATCGGGCGGGAATTTCAAATTTGTGCTTTTCTTTTTTCTATTCTGGTATTCAAGTAAAAGCAATCGTAAATCCATCAGTCAGGTCGACGTTTTGCTCTCTTACTATACCAGTATGCCGTGAAAAACTACCGGGCAGGGTACATTTTGTTTAGATCTCATCTTAGTTCTAACAATTACCTATGGCGACTCAGGTTAATGACTCACACGACTCGGACGTTTCTCTGCTGGTGAGCGACTTTCTTAAGTTCTCATCCTCACTAGAAATTCTTCAAGGTTTTGCTGCTATTTGGCTACTAATTTTTGCCATTCAAGGATTCAATTTACTTCAAAACAATGAAATTAATTGGTTTCAGACTATTTTCTCCAAGTTCAATTCGGACACTACGGATAGCGTCATATTAGACAAAGCTAGGGAGCTGTGTGCCGAGTATTTGGGTGGAGTATGGGGTCAGATCGACAGCACCCAGCTAAAGCTCAAGAGGATGAGGTAGGACTTCGTAAAAAATTCTAGTCTTTTTTGAATTCTGAAGATTTAAAGGTCAAGTTTATGGGTATGTACCTCACCCTACCAATCTTTTCATCTCTTTTTGGGCGTGCGTGGTGCAGTGGTAAGAGGGGCTACTGACACTCCCACGGTCATGCGATCGATCTCCTTCCAGGCTAATCAAGCCTTCCATTCCTCTGGGGTCAGGTGAATTGGTGCCAGACTTGTCTGGAAAGATGACATATGTGAATAAACGAGTAAAATGAATAAACACATTTTAGTGGTGGGCTAACTAATCTCGTGTTCTCATGCGAACTTCCTGCAAATGTCCGTCCGATCGCGTCGGAGCCCCGCATTGTACTGCTACGAATACAAACTCAATCTGATAGCTTACAATTGACGAGGGAGGTCGCGATTATGATGAATTTGAATGGTTAGTTTATTTGAACGATCAACTATTTTGATTTTTATCGATTAACAGTTCAATGGTTCACGTTTGATAGATACGGTTATCGTGCACTGATACCCGCTCGGTCATTGGATCTAGTGTAGGACACCATTCTATCGCAGTTGGGTAAAGTGCTCCAAGGGGCCAGCCAGCTGCCGACGGTAATTAGTGGATCGGCTCAAACAAATTAGATTACGAGAGTAGGCGATAATTGGTGAATTTCACCGGATGGGCCTGCGCTAGGTATTTCTGAGAGTATTTTTTCAATTTTTCTATGTCGTTCTTCTTATACTGTTCTTATAGCAGAAAGTTTTCTAAAATTTATTGACTTTTCAGTACAGCGGATGTAAATAATATTTTCGAACTCGATTCTTCTAAACTTTGCGAATATTTTTACAGCCCATGGCTTCGGCCCAAAACTGCTGGCGATTTTTCCTGGTGGTAGAATCGAAGAGTTTATACCGAGCCGAAATTTGACCAAAGAGGAAAGTTTAGACAAAAAGTAAGTTTTGTAATGTTCTACATCCTTTCGACTTCATTTATTTGTTTACTTCTTTAAGTTTCATTCGGAACATTGCGAAATTAACGGCCGAAATCAACGATGTTGACATGCCGCTGCCGAAATCGCCCCAGTTCGTTACCCTGGTACGATCGTGGTTGACAAAATGTCGTAAATTAGGTTTCAAATCTCTTCCCATGGAAAGAACATGTGTCCACGAGGAGGTTCAGGGGAGTTCTGCTTTTTTTCTTACAAAATTTTCAATATTTTACCGTAAAATGGTAATATTTTAGTTCCCCGCTGTGGTCACTATCGACGACCTTGAAAAAGAGCTCGACGAAATCGACGCGTTCATGAAAGCACAGAAAGGACCTTCGGTATTTTGTCATAATGACATTGTGGTACGTCCATTCATTTCTTTATCAAATAAGTAAATAGTAAAGTAAATAAAGTATAACGTTAGGTTGGGAAGCGCCGCTGCACTTTAACACTATACAGTGCGTTTCAAAAGTATGTATCCACCTTATATTCGGCAATTTCACGCTTCGCGTTCGTTTTTACAAACCGGCGTCTGTTGCATTAGATTCCTCGTGGTCAAAAATATCTGGGTTGCTCTTTCCAGTAAAAATAATCATCTCCAGCAAAAACAGACCGTTTTTGAATTTTTTTGTTTGTTTCAAAATATGTATCCACTTGCAGAAAACACAATTTTTATCTATTTTTTAACAGTCGATTGGACCACCATTTTCTCTTATGACATCGAGCACTCTATTACCCATGCTACCAACAAAGTTTCGGATCACCTCGTCGCTGACGTTGTCCTAAGCGGTCACCACTGCCCTCTTCAGCTGTTCTACGCTACTGAACTGCTTGTTGTCCACGTAGACCTGCCGGACAACAATCCTCCACATGTTCTCCATATGGTTACAGTTAGGAGAACAAACTGGCCAGTCCATTGTTCCGATGCGGTTGCGCTGGAGCCAATCAGTAGTCGATCTAAGCACATGCACCGCAGCGTTTTCTGGCTGCAGAACATGTGTCAGCCTTCTTCTACCTCCCAAGAAGGGAAGAAGGCTGGACTCCAGTACACCTTGGTACTCCAGACTGTCCATTCGACAAGATCGAAAGCTCAGGTTCAGCTTTCCGCTGCTGTAGAAGCCGCCCCATATCATTAACGAGCCGCCTCCAAAGTTTCGTCGAGAGAACACCATGGGAGGTTGTCGCAGGTCTCTCCAGTAGTGCCGGAAGCCATCATAACTATCTGGGTTGAACTTCTTTTCATCACTGAAGATCACCTAACACTGAAACTCCGCCAAAACTTGTGATGTTAATGTGACGAGGATGTCTCTACCTCATCACACTATGTCACCATTTTCTTTCGCGCACAATCCGATCTCGCCCGCTTATAGAAGTCCATGTGGCGAGCTGCCTCTTGCATGGTCTGTCAGCAGATGTGGTCGTTCATCCGCATTGAGCGGTAGCTCGTGGTTCGCAATGCATATAGACCCGAACTGGAGCGAATTTTGTTGACACTCCATGTCGAGTTCGACACCATGCGGCCAATTCTTCGATGATTCTGACTCGAAAGTAGTCGTGGACGTCCAAGTCAAGGTGCTGATAGATAGCCGTCAGGATTCTGAAGATAACTGTTAACGAATCCATGCGAACGGGCGAGTTGGAGAGCAGTGTCGCAATTTGACAAGCCCGTGTCATCTAGTGCTCGGATCTGAGCTTGTTCCTCCAATGACAACACGGTTCCACGACTGGGCATTGTGGTTATCATGAAGTGTTGGACATGAGCTCTATTAATATTCATAGTTTTCCGCCAAAACGAAGCATATTGTTTGAGGGGGAAAGTAAAAGCGCGTGGAGTCTCAAAGTGGATACATATTTTGAAACAAACAAAAAAATTCAAAAACGGTCTGTGTTTGCTGGAGATGATTATTTTTACTGGGAAGAGCAACCCAGATATGTTTGACCGCGAGGAATCTAATGCAACAAACGCTGGTTCGTAAAAACGAACGCGAACCGTGAAATTGCTGAATATAAGGTGGATACATACTTTTGAAACGCACTGTATTCCACTTTTATCACCTCATTTTTAAGGCTACTGATATGTGAACGTATTGTTCTCACGATGTTTTTTTTTTCAATTTTGAAAAATTTTCCATTTTCTTCTTCAAGCCATCGAACGTTCTTGTGAAAACCGGAGTTGATGGTGAAGAGGAGAGTTTCGATTATGACCGATTGGTGATAATCGATTTCGAGTTCGCCATCTACAACTTGAGGCAAGTTTCGTTTTCTGGAGTTTGTTTTTTTTTTATTTTTGTCTTCATTTTGTTCTTATCTTTGTTTCATTTTCTGAGCCCAACGGGAGAGTGGTTTCGGATACCTGACATCAAAGGAAATAAACCCACATACATATAACAGCAAAATCGCTAAGCAGGTAAAAACACTGTTTTTGTATAGCGGCTGGTCCCCATAAGTGATTGTATAAGCTAAGTATGCATTCAGCATGTCTCTATGATTCTGAGTGGAAGTTGAGTGCATGGCGGCTTCTTGAGAGAGTGATGAAAGCCGTCTACTATACCTTTTACGTATTACCTTTACTATCGCGTTTCATGGGTAACTGGGATGCATAAGCGAAATACTTTTAACCTGATATTCGATTCACACAAGTGCTCAGATTCGTGATCCACAAATCAGCTGGTAACCTTGGAATATATCCCACTGCCGTTCAACAGAGATACGTCAACGTTCGGAGTATCCAATACCTTATTGGTAATTTCTAACGGAATCCGCGACTAATCGTAAGTTGTGGAACTGCAAACCGAACCTATTTACCATAACCCCGAGGGTATAGGGTGCCCTAATCATCATGAATGAGAAATCACGGTTATGTGTAAAGGAAAAGGTAAAGGTAAAGGTGCCGGCGTTGATTAGTCCCCTGAGGACGCGCTGCCTATTCATGTTCCATTCAAGCCGTATAGGCATAGTGCGTATTTGGCCTATACAATGACCAGCGGGGGCCAGCCGCTATACCAGGTCAATGTCTACCTTCTCAGACAAGTCTGGTACCAATTTACCCGACCCTGGAAGGATGGAAGGCTTGGTTAGCCTGAGCGGAGATCGATCGATCTACCGTTTGGGTGTCAGTAGCGCCTCTTACCAATGTACTACGCTATTCTTTTCACAGCCAAGGTAGAACTTCACAAACGATTAAATTACAGAGGAATGGAGATTGGGAATGCGATGGCAGAGTTTGGAATGAAATACGGCTTGGAGAAACCACCACACTATGATACTGATCTGACTATGATGACGGAAGACGAGCTTTCGACCACTTACTGTGAAGCATACCTCGATCAGCTCTATAAGGCTTGTTTTCTCTGTTCTGCTTGCTTTTACTTCAATTTTTCCTCATTAATATGTTTATTACATTACTATAAGTGAAGTCAACTCTGTCTGTTTAGGACCATGACACTCCCGAGAAACGCAAACAAAACCTGTTGACCGGAGACCGACAGAAAGACTTGGAGATGTTGCGATCTGAAGGACGAAGATTCCTGGCCTTACCACACTTTTTCTGGGGCATCTGGAATATAATCTGTATGGAGGTTTGTAAAAATGCATTAAAAATAAGTTTAATTGTTCGCCTTTTGGTTATTATTCTTTTATTTATTCCTCAGAGCACAAACGCAGAAAAAAGTGTTCTCATTGTTCCCAAGTTACCCTTCGACTTACTTTTTATCTTTCTATATTTTTTATCCAGTGGTAAATATAGAGCTTACTTTCAAGTGAGTAAACACTACATTTAACTAATGAGATAAAAATCAAGTTAAAAGGAGGCCTGGCAGTAGATATAAAAGTATACAGAAAGTTTTGACTTTCTGCAATACAATAATAGTCAAGCTGCATTTTATTATGTGCTCGCTATTGTTTTGGCGGTTCTTTTTTTATTGTCAATTTCTAAATTTGAACCCCAAATAATCATAATAATACTTTCCAGGAGCTCGAGGGCAGTTTCGAATTTGGTTATGTACCTCACGCGAAGGACCGACTTATTATGTACTATCGTTTTAAGGAGAACATGTACAAATACTAATCATCGCTCAGGTTTTTGGTATTCTTCAATTTTTTTTAGTATTTTCCACTTACTGCATTTTCCGCTACCTTTAACACACGGCTATTTATTTTTCCTATTCTGTGATTGATGATGATTTCATGTTTTATTGTTAAAGCTGTGATTGAAATCCCCGGTCTCAGAGTTTTCATCCAGGTATCACTTTCGCTTTTAATTTATTGTTTTAAATGCGGCCCACGTTGCTAATTTGATTCGAAAATGGAATAAAAATGTTTTCAAATGTGCTTTTGTGTTAGATAGAAGCAGTCGGCATTAGTAAATTGACCGTACCACAGCGAAGTCGGTAAAAGGTGAGGGGAAGAATGGTTGGGGTGTTGGATTAAGGCCCATTCAGAGCCGGTGGCAACGCGGCGCGGCAATGGTTAAGCATAGCGCAGAGACGCAGAGTAGCGGCAACGCGGCAGTTGCCGCCGGAGGGGGGCATTCAGACCCAGCGGCAGCGGCGCCGCTCAGCGGCACTGCCGCCGCTGCCGCTGGAGGGAATGACCTCGGTCATTCCACGGGCGGCGGCAAGCGCGGCAGGCCAATGAGACGTGGGGCGCTATATGTCTATGTGTATGTATGTATGTTATATATGTATATATACATATACATAACACATATATAGCATATACATATATATTTATTTATTATATGCGTACAGGGACGCGCCATAAGCATATAACATATGTATATATACCAGTCAGAGAAGTTGTGAGTTAACGAAAAAGAAGAAAAAAAAAGGCGAGGTGGGCCATATGATAAGCAGACATACCTCGGAATAAGCACTGGCAATCAAATTAGAAAAGAAAAAAGAAACTTGAAAGCGTGTAATAATAGACAAAGATAAGTATAAACTGAAATTAGGCATTAAACCTAGGTAAGCAGAAACATCTCCAGATAGCCATAGACCAGGGCCTACGAAGAGTCATTATATATATATATATATATATATATATATATATATATATATATATATATATATATATATATATATATATATATATATATATATATATATATATATATATATATATATATATATATATATATATATATATATATATACGCGCTACATTCGACTAATTTTTAGCTGTTGCACAATATCTTTCTGCATGCTTTTTTCTTCTGTAATATTTATATAGAAGAAAACTCAGAAGTCCAAAGTCCGAAATTAGGATAAATTGTGAAATGAGCTGATCGAAATTTAAAACAATATAGAAAACTACTGCTTGCGGCGCACCATCGATTTCATGAAGTAATAAAATACCACCTATATAGAAACCGAAGCCAGCAAATTAAATAACGTTTGATAACTAGGAATTTATATGCACTGTTCTTGAATATGAATAAATTTATTCGAGAAATCGTCCTAAGAAGGATGAATTCTATATAAATATAAAATCCTAAATAGTACGTCATTATTTCATAAAAACCCAGAATAAGTGTAATTAAAAGACGAGAAACATTGGGAGAATGTTAAACATAGCTAAAAAATCCCACATTTTCCTTCATATTCTCCTTGCTGTACATACGCACAGGTTCCATTGCGTCCGGGGCATTTTTCGATGTATTGATCTCCCTTTTTCCTACGCCAACAAACACCTTGTACGTGAATGCACAGGTTCCATTGCGTCCCACGCCTGACTATCGCCGGCGACAGCGCGGCGGCCAATGTGGACGGGCAGCGCGACAAGCGGAGGGCGGGCCCTCCGCTTGCCGCGTTGCCGCTGTCGCCGGCTCTGAATGGGCCTGAATAGACCCCTAGCGAGGGGGTTGCTCAGAGTGTCCGAAAAATTCACAACGAGACCAATGTTGTTCTGAAGAGTGTCGAATTGCGACTACAACGGTATAGTTTGTTTTTTCCATGTGGCAATGGGCGGTCCAAAAAAAGGCAAAATACCATCGCTCTGAAGCTGTTGCGAGGGGGTTCCAGATAGCACCCACCACTCAGCCAAGAATATCTTTATTCCTACTGTTCCACTTTTCGGACTCAAAAGAACACAGAGACTCCATATTGACTGAGTTCCTTTTGATATTCATCAAGAGAGATCACTTGGGCTGCTAACAAATCCACAATTCACAAATCTAACATCGGCTTTTCCCAGTGTGTCTGACGTGCGCTTGCTAGGTCCGTTCTAACAAAGAGGGTGGTTAGGTCAAAGTCACCGATTCGACCCAAACTTACAAGGAGAGCCTTTCTGGATGTGCCAAGCTTTCGTGATGCAATTTTTACAGGATGTAGGGTCCTTTGTAGGTACTCGAAAACCATACTTCATTTTTCCTCTAGGCACCTCTGTGATGGGAAAACGGCTTCCGAAAAAATGGAAGGCGAGCACATCACACAGTCAATATCCACCGTAACTTACCTTAAACGGACGCAAATTCAAAAACTAATGTTAGATTCGTGATCAGCGACCCAAATGACTCCCACATACGATGTTTGGTCCAAATCGGTTATTTTGACCCAGGCACCTTACTCACTCACCCTACCATAGCTAGCGCTCACCAGTCAGAGCTCAACAAACGAGAATAAAATTCATGATCAGCAGTTCAGGTGAGACTTTCAGGCAGTTCCTGGGACGAAGGTAGAGGATGCTGAAGATTTTCTGACAGCTAGAGTCTGAATGGTGGCAAATTATTACCAGTGGTTCATTGGAGACTGAACCTTGGGCAACTCTACCGACACCTGACACGAGGCTCGAGACATCATGGTCACCCATTTCGCCCAAACTTCGCATGTGGGGGTTATTTGGGTTGCTGATCACGAATCTGACGTTAGTTTTAGAGTATTCATGTGCATTTGCGCTATCTACGGTGATTTAATGACGTGCAGGTCCGATCCATAGGAAAGTAACTCATACAAACGCAGGAATACGTGCTATTTACTTACAAAACAGCATAATCCCCGTTGAAATTGCATCCAGTGATTATGCAAGCACATAATAACGACAGCCGAATAAGTGCAAAAATAGTCGCTATATACGGGATCAAACTCCCAGACCACGCATGAGAGACCGCATCGCTACCGCTGCGCCAAGCGAACACGTTCCCTCGGACACGGCGGTCCCTAATCAGCCCGCGCGGTCTGAGTGTTGTGCTCGCCTTCCATTTTTTTTGGCAGCCGTTTTCCCCAATACAGAGGTGCCTAGAGGAAAAATGAAGTATGGTTTTCGAGTGCATATAAGGGACCCTACATCCTGTAAAAGTTGCATCACCAAAGGTTGGCACACCCAGAAAGGCTCTCCTTGTTAGTCTACGGGGTCGTTCGGGGCGCTGATCACGAATCTGACATTTGTTTCTGAATTTAACATCGATCTGGGTTGGTTACGGTAGATATGGGTCACATACATGAGCAGTAGAAGACTTTGACCTTTGTGCGTACTTTGTTAGCGATACCCATCCCAAACGCGATTCTACCCAGCAACTGCGATAAAATTGCAAAAGGGGCGTAACTTGGTATCTAGCGTATGAAGGCAAAAGAAAAATTTAGCAAAGGGACCGATCCCTTGACCATCAGATTGTGAACCCTACATGTTAATCTCGGAGCCACCATGATATTACCTCAGGCGGTTGCGATCTAGAAGTCACTTCGCAACCGGTTGGTTGTAGAGGTTTTTCGCCTTTTTTGGGCCAAAAATTTGCAGGTAGCAAAAACAAACTATACCATTGTAATCTCAATTCGATGGTTTACAAAACAATATGGGTATAGTTTTTGGGCACGCTGAGCCTTTGGGCACGCTGAGCAAATTCCCTCTTAAGGATGCGCCATGAATTTTGTCATGAATATCCGCATATTCATGATGACTCATTACACGGCCCTGGGCGTGCCGACAGTAAACCTGTAGCCAATAGTCAAATGCTACTAGATTTCTCCGCCCATATCTGCCGGTATAAAAAGACCGCGCAGCTCCAATCCGGCAGTTCCTGTCAGGTTCTTCACTTCAGCTTAGTTACCTTCTAGTCTTCCTATAAAACTCCCCTTTAGTCCCTAACCCTCATTATGGATCCTAACTTAGTATGATGATCGTATCGCTTATGCCTGCTATGTAGTAATAGTGGTCCGCATTGTATATGTTATGTTAGTAGTCTGGTAGATAAATATATTAATCCAATTGAAGCATATGAACCACTGAAACACAGATGCTCCTCGCACCTGGAGTGTACCAAGCCGGCGGTACATTTTAGACATGGTGCATCGGCCGAATATAAGAACTCGTTTATGAAAAGCTAGAACAATGAACTATTATGAGACAAGACACTTGACACAAAAGGAAAGAAATGCAACAGAATATGACATGGAACTCCTTGAGACTAAGAAGGGCCCATCTGACTCTCAAGCTTCAATGAAATGCATCAATGCCTACGAAACTAATTAATCACATAAGTTAGAATTAGATATAATAGCTCGAGCTCTCGTGACGAACAGTCCGCCTCGCTGTGTGTACGCCATGTCGCAGACTGTTCTCTGTGATGATCAAGGGTAGTGAAATTATGTAGAAGATGCTCCGTAATAAACCTATGATCATTCACAACAAACAGAAAGCACTACTGAAGATAATCCACAAAGAGATCTCATGACCCAAATGAATATGACCTATTGTACCTCGTGGAACATACCGCAATCCCATGGGAATACCAGACGATGACCACATAACATACCGGCAGGACCAGATAAAGGACCAATATGGGACACCAAAGGACAAAATAATATGACAATATGACCAGATAAAAATGCCGGTACGACCAAACAGGACCAATATGACCAGACAAAAGATAATATGACCCTACAAAGGACCAATACGATAGACGTGACACGATGAAATACCAGTATGACTAGACAAACGACCCAATGATCACTAAAGCCGGAAGCCTTAGTCCCTTATTAGGCTTTTCTACAGTTGCGCAACAATTGGGGAAGACCCCCTATGACAATACCATATGGATCCATATACCCGACACATTAACCTACGTTGACACATTCCATGGTCCAGACATAAGTCCATAATACAACGATTACACATTGGTCCGTTACACATAACGAGATGCGTTCCACGAGACCCTAACCCGTAAGACAACCCGCGCGCCAATGTATCACCTTTTCAGTACCGCCCGACACGGCAGCATGCCTCAAACTAGCTTCTCGCTTAAGTCCGCTAAGCAACAACTTACACGACTCCTCAACGAAATACAAGATCTTCTCCAAGATGGAGATGCCTTTAAGGATCCCTGGCAATATCCAACCGAGTCAGGTGAGATCTTCAGATACATTCTCTACAACAGAGCAAAGGTACGAAACATCATCGATGCTCTCGCTTCTAAAGAACAAGCGATACAAATGCTATATGCGAATGCCACCAGTCGCATGGAAGACATTAAAAAAGAAACTATGACGGAGGGTTCCGAGTTGGAATGCAATTTTGATCTTTACTGGAATGAAAAGAATGGCGACATGATCCTCGATACAAGTGCCGCTATGAGGCACCGTCTTGAACAAAGAATTGTCGAACTTGACTGCCAAGAAGCCGCCTCAAAACTCGACACCCTCAATTTTAAAGATCGCCGAGGAACAATCCAACTGTATACCGAATCGGATCAGCCAACTGAACATTCGGCACTTCCCATAACACCCATGCAACATCCCCTCCTTCTCGTGCAGAAAAGAAGCAATCCATCAATTTGACGAAAATAGATTGCACCTGACCCGATTATGGAACATATGGACTGAACAGTACCTTCTTGACCTCCGGAACCATCATCAGAAAAGGATAAAACAAAATCAGTTCACCCGAACACAACCGAAAATTGGAGAGGTCGTTCTCATTTTTTCGGAAGAAACCTCAAGAGGAAAATGGCCTTTAGGAATAGTAACTGAATTAAAAGTAGACCCAGATAATGAAATTCGTGAAGCAACTATTCGCATGGCTCAACAAAAGACAATTCAAAGATCGATAAATATGCTCATCCCGTTAGAACTTGACGACGAGAACTTATCAGATTGTGAAAATGAAAATTCTAACGAAATGGTAAATGAAAATGGAGAAAATAGAAGGAAACAATCAAATAGTGAAACTTCGATGCCAAACAACGAAGACCAACATGATAAAAAGACTGACCTAACCTATAACACCCGTCAAATTCTACCAAGGAAAGCTAAGGAAAACGTACGTTATTCACATGTTGCGTTTACTCACCATGATGACGTAAGAAGGAAAACCGTAATGAAACCAATATCATGGTTTCAATGGCTCGCACTCGCGACAGTATGCTCGCTAGGCGGAGCTTCACGCGTGCTTGAAGAAAATCACGCTATCGCCACTCATTGTGTGCGCGGAGGAGTCCGCATCTACGAGAAAGATGAAGTGGCGAAATTACAAGTATGCGGCAACGATCACTGCATGGAGATCCACAATCCTGATAACAATATCACAATCCAATTTCCACCCGAAATCACTCTAGATACACACCTTGTAACGATAAAACGACAGATACGAAATATCACGAGCGTATTCCAAACCACTTGTCCCCCTAGCCCATTTTGCGAGCAAATCACGTGTAATTTTTGCTCCACTATAATATCCAACCCTCATTGTTGGCCACGAACCGCCATAATAGTGACAGGCATTCTTTTGTACGTAATAGTCATGACAAGTGCATTATTCCTGATGTTTGCAAGGAAAATACTGCGATTTACTCATCGAAAATCACTCTTTCTCATGAGAATGCTACAAAGAATGATGCAACGAACATATCGATGCGTATGCTGTCAAGAATCAACAGAGACTATCGATACGCCACTCATCGAACTGAGACCACTGAGAAATGCACGATGGAGATCGTCAACAATGGTGCGCATTTTCACAATATGCGTCGCCCTCAGCGCAGTATCGACCACATACGCTTGTCAACAGACAATAGTTATGCACTCATTTCTCACGCAATGCGCTACGGACATGACACAATGCGAAAAGGAACATCAACTACTCATAAAAATTAACCCATTGCAGCCTGAGATATGCCTACAATTCCGAAACGACAACTACACAGTAGGACAAGTAAAATTCTCCCTACGAAAAGTAATAATGAACTGTAATAAAGAAACATTATTCTATACAAGGAATACGATAACTAAAGTTCAATTCAGCAAACGATGTCCGCATATGGGCACATGTACCGACTTGAAATATGCAAAAATAAGACCAGATTCCTTAGTTCCTGAACTAGAAATTGCAAATAACTATTCAGGAATTACATATTGCACAGAATCATGCGGAGGTTTCGGATGTTCTTGCGGTTTTTTCTCTTCAGGATGTCTGTTCTACAGAATATACCATGAACCGCTAGACGAGGACATTTACGAGGTTTTTCATTGTCCCACTTGGACTTTAGGAGCATCATTCTCCTTTGAAAAAATATCCAGTGACAAACAACCACGACAACACCAGGTACTGTTGCACCGTAACGTTCCTAAGACTTTGGCAAATATCAAAGTACAACTTACATCTTTAAGCACAGCTCCTAACAGCTTTCTAACATCCACTTTTATTAGAGGAAAGGCACTATCAGCGGTCCTTGATCCACACGCTCAATTCTATTATGCATGTCTCAATCATAACGATTCCGCCATCATTTCCCAGTGCATGATAAAAGACAGTTGCAAGTGCAATCCAGCCGAAGACGAAATTTCATGCTTCTGCAGCCATAACAACGTATCCGCGCATTTCGACCTGCGTCATGTTTTGCCTCTCACACTTCCCAGTCTTACGGTGCGCTCATCGAAATCAGATGTTTTTCTCGAAGCCGCAACCGCAAATGCCGAACTTGCTATCACGCTCAATTCGGAAAAACGACAACTATCGCTTCTCTTCGACAATTTCGAATGCACTCTTACAGCAACCGAGGTTCATGGATGCTACAATTGCATCACAGGCGCTACAAGCACAATAACCTGTACGGCTAACAGACAATATGGACTCGCAGAGGTAGAATGCGCAACCCAGTCCTTCGTACTAACATGCGCTAAAACGGGCTACAATAACCAGGTGAAGTTCTACTCTCAAACAGCACTTTTTTACCAACAATGTCGCGCTAAGTGCGGGAAAAACGTCTACATATTCGAAATCCAGGGAGTTCTTTACTTTGTTAATCAAATCCAACCTTTTTACTCAATAATTAAGCTAGTTAACAACCACACAGTAGGGGACGAATTATTTCACATATCATTTCCAGATTTAAGCCACATCTTCGACAACTTCAAGAAATATCTTCTCTTCACCACCATAGTTCTCGCGGTAACCGGGATTACAGTAGTGATATCTTTCATAGCCATCAAATTACTCACCCAGAGTAGGCCTGGGAAAGTTAACACCAGCACCCTCACGGTCTGCATTCCTTTAACTCCGTGGTATATAATAAGGGTTATCATACGTACCCTCCTCATAGTTCCCATTCGGTTGGCGCGACTAGCTCTACGGCTCCTCAGTACCATCTAATAACCCAGGTACGACCCCTTTAACAGTAATATTGTCTACAAACCCTATACATTTATTTCTTATTCTATATACATATATTTTACATACATTATTTTTTACAAAAGATTAATTAAAACTTAAGAATTCCAACAATAACTTTCCCATGAAATTCCAAGAGAAATTTCCCAGAGACGCTCTCATCAAGTAAACATATCAAACAGAGCTACGAATACCACAAGTAGATTTCCCATGAAATTCCAAACGAAGCTCCATAGAAGCTCATATATAAGGCACCCCCACCAGACCATACCACATAATGCCGTCGTCAAGATCGTCTTCATCGTCTTCTTCGTCCGCCTCAAACGGACCCGACCCCCTCTACTATCGCGGCTACCACTATCGTCCTCGCATTATGGGTAACTACATACTCTTCGAATTGATCAATTACGACCTGCCCGACAGCGACGACGAAGAAGCAAACGACGGCCACGAGACGCCCAATGAGCCAGCAAGCGAGGACGATGACGAGATCGTTTTCCCATCTGGCCTGTTTCCACTCCGGCCGGGGGGCCCGCCCCTATTTCTTATCTTGCCACTCTGTATCCTCTACGAATGGTTACAGACCAATCCAACACTAAGCACTGTGAACCTTGAGTAAACAGATGAGGATGATCAGACTCGTTATAATTGTTGATAGGTCAATAATGTAGTCTTAGTCTTACATCGCATGTTGCCATTCCTTTAATTATGGTTCCGATTTACAAATGCAAAATAAAAGATCATAATAAAAGAATGATGATACATTGTATAGAGAAGCAAAATAGAGACGAAATGAAATGTAAACAGCGAATGAGAAAAGGAAAAAAAACCGCCGTGCATGAAACTGAAAGAACGAGTGTTAAAAGGAGGAATAAGAAAAGAAAACGAAACTTTACAAAAAAAATGGGAAAAATATATATAAATGAAGGAAAATCACTCAAAAAAAAATTTCCACTCTCACGGAGAGTCAACTTAAACATTAATTAAGACGCTCAAGATGCTTCTTGTCGATTCTTTCAGGTATTATGCAATCAATCACGGCCGAACTCACAGAGGTACAATCAGAGAACGATAGCTCGCAAAATAGTACGACACCTAACTCGCCCAAGATTTCGACTTCACTTCCACCTACTACGACGGTTCTCCAGTCTACACCAACATTAACCTCGAATACTAACGACCAAAAGATTTTTCAGCAAAATCAATTCTCCAACGAAACTTTCTATGATCCATACATGACATACTCTCAAACACAGCCTTCCTTCTCTCAATCTCTCTCTATTACTTCTCAGCCACATTCGGAACCATACTACCAACCTCCACCTCCTTCTTACCCTTATTATAATTCAGGAACTCTTCACGACGTCACAACTATCGAATCCAAGCTCTCGAATCTTCAGCAAGACGTCAGCAAGATTCTCCAAGACATTCAAGAACTGAAAAGCGGTTCACGAAAACGCTGCTGTCCATCCGCCGACGAAACACCAATTCCGAACAAATTACAGCAGTCCATAACCGCTTTATCCGACAAACTTGACTACCACGCACAGAGAATAGATCAACAAAACACTTCCGATTTGCCAGTTAGTGACATTGCACATGCAAAAACGCGTAATTTGGGACCAACCAGAACAATTACACGCTCAGGTCCGATGTTCTCATGCGTATTCTGTAACGGAAATCATTGGCCCAGCGAATGCGCTTTTTACGGTACGCTCAGCGCTCGTCGCGATTGCCTTCAAAAGAAGAAGCGCTGCGAGCGCTGTCTAGGACCTGCAAACCACCTAACCACATCATGCAAATCTAAATCCTTGTGCTACTTTTGTCGCACAGCAGGCAGAACTACAGAAATGTCAACTCAACATGCTAGTTTCTGCTCATTCCAATTCCCAATGTAAAGAGAAACGACATACAAATATGCAGGGAAATCTCTATTTCCAGGTACAATACCATCAACGTACCAAACCACACCATTCTTCAACTTGCCGTCATTCCAAATCTTCTTCAACAGTGACATACCATTTCCATACTACTTTAAGAATTACTTGATCTAATACCAATCTTTACAGATACCAAGGGAGACCTGAGCGATGGCACCTTCATCGATCGCAGAGACACCCATTCAGTTTATAATACGTGATCACTTCATACCACCAGATTGTGCCATACTTAGATGCATCTACCCAATACTCCATATTATCCATGTTGCATAATTCATTCCGACTGTGCCTTAGATTGCTTATCGCTTGGGAGTAGACGACATCATTGGATCCACACTTTCTTCATAAGTTCCACCTTCACACCCCCCAGTTTGCAATTTGAATTCCTTAAAATCGCTGTCGCCCGCCGGAGGGATCGTCATAAAGACGCATGAGAGAAAATACTCAACCATAACACTATATATTCACATTTTTTTCTTCTACCTTTACCCTACAATATAACTTACTACAGGCGGTCAGGATGTGGTGGCAAGCACGTTGACACCTCGCTCTGAAGTCCATCAACCATGGGCAAAGAGGAGGTTTGGCAGCCAGTATAAAAGACCAACGGAGCCGCTCACCGCTTTCCAAATCATTAATCTCTTTATTTTTCTTATTTAAAATTCTGGTTGCAATGGTTGCGTGTTTTCCTCTCAGGTCGGGAGTGTCATGAATATCCGCATATTCATGATGACTCATTACACGGCCCTGGGCGTGCCGACAGTAAACCTGTAGCCAATAGTCAAATGCTACTAGATTTCTCCGCCCATATCTGCCGGTATAAAAAGACCGCGCAGCTCCAATCCGGCAGTTCCTGTCAGGTTCTTCACTTCAGCTTAGTTACCTTCTAGTCTTCCTATAAAACTCCCCTTTAGTCCCTAACCCTCATTATGGATCCTAACTTAGTATGATGATCGTATCGCTTATGCCTGCTATGTAGTAATAGTAGTCCGCATTGTATATGTTATGTTAGTAGTCTGGTAGATAAATATATTAATCCAATTGAAGCATATGAACCACTGAAACACAGATGCTCCTCGCACCTGGAGTGTACCAAGCCGGCGGTACATTTTAGACAAATTTGTCTTCTATTCAGAATCGTAGAAGCAGCATGAATACGTACTGGAAAACGGACTCGGGTGCTCCGCCAGCATTTCTCATCGATAGGGCGCCTTGTGACCGTCTGTGCTGCTCGTTGGTGTCTAAATTGTTTATTTTTAACAAGTTGTTGACTGCACGATGACGTGGGGATTGTTACTCAGGTGGGAGGAAGGGTGTCGGCCGTGGGTAACCCTCTTATCTACGTCTGATGTGTGATGTGTGAACAGTGTGCTTACAATCAGCTGATCAGAGTCATTTTCAGGCGAGCCGTTCCTATATTTTGAATATGATGTTGCAATGGTGGTGCTAGGTTCATCGCAAAAATCGCATCTCCGGCGGGATTCGAAACCGCGTCTCGCAACTAACCAGGGCCATGCGCCAACAACTACGCTACTGAGAAGACGGCTCTCCTACCCCACAGTCATCCGTATTCGTCTAGCACCTTCCTTAAGCTCGAAGGCTTTTTACTTTCAGCGTAAGGGCGACTTGATCAGGCGAGCCAGATTCGTCATCGCACCAGTTAAGCTGGAACCGTTTTTACAATTGACGTGAAATTCTAGTTTTATTAAAATTTGTTTTTAAAAATTGTTTTTTGTTTTTTTGTTTTTTTGTTTGTTAAAAATTAAAAATTGTTTGTTTTTTTTAAAAATTCTAGTTTTATTAAAATATTAAAATTGTTTTCCCTTCCGTCGTTGCAAGTTAGGAGGGTAGTTCATGATCTGGTATTTTGCTTCCGAGTTCTTCGTGGATGTACTAAATTGCGGGCTAGCAAGTTTTGGATCTTTCGTCCTTCTGGTGCAAGACGTCCGTTCTTTAATGTACAGTATCCTAGGACATTTCGAAGGAGGTACAATACTGTGCATGACACGCTCTTTCGTCGTTGTGCAAGGTGGTTCCAACGCTTGCACCCGGATATTATGGCTGTCGACTCGAGCAATAAATTCAAAAGAAAATTGAGCGAAATTGACCTTCTAAATGTGCTTGGTATTGTTGAACTCTGAATTGTCCAGTGAACTCGTTTATTGTTACCGTGCCATGTAGCATAGTCTTTTATTGCCTATGGCATTATTTGTCAGTTCCTATTAGAATGCGGTTGGCTTTCAGTTAGATAGTCCTCCCTATTTCGCACCACCCTCTAACCTTTATCTATGCCAGGGTGTATACTATTTTTCTCTCACTAGCTGTCACCAGCGGTTGAGTGTTGCCCGCAGTGTTGGACACAGTGGTTAGACTAGTCTTGTGTAGTTAGCTCCCCAGGGCCGGCGCCCAGCGTGCGTAATTAGCTCAAAGGGGTCCCCATCAAAGATTTCTGGTCGGGCCCGCGCTGGTATGACACGGTCAGTTGCACTGGAAAACCCCTGCTGTGGAGCTACACATGGACTGTTCGAGCCTTGTGGTCAACTTTGGACGTTGCTTAGCTGAATTAAGCTATTCTAGTTACTCCTACTTCCATAACAATTCACTGGCATAAGACAAGGTGGTGGACATAACTACCCTTGTTACTCATGGCCACTTATTTGTGACAGGTGTCTAGTTTAACCTTGAACTCTGACAGGCGGCATACTTTGCCTATCACTTGGCTACATGGCTCGAGTATATCGAATTGACTGGACATTTTTGGGGATTGTGTTTTATTAGTCTTAGTAATGTCTGTTTCTAACTTTTGAAGTTCTAACTTTTGGAGTTTAGCAGTGTTTCTAAAACGGCTCTGCTTGTAGCATTCCGTCGTATTGAGTTGTGTGTTTTTTTCTTACTTTTTTTCTTTTCAAACTTGTTTTTAGGTTCTGATAATTTTAAGTTTCACATTGTTCTATTTTGTGTTTTCCTCCACTTTAACTATTTAAGTAATTGTTTTGAGTTGACTGTTTATTAATCGTAGTTTGGGCGCACCTTGTGGTGTACATAATAAATAATAAATAATAAATAATAATTTCCGCTTTTGCGGGTTACTATTATGTATACTTACAACATCATATTCTAGTATACATAATAGTAACCCGCAAAAAGCGGTAATAAACTAGAATTTCCTATATTCTGAACAACAACAATTTATAATATTGATCGATCGTATCAAATCTGCCGGTCCTGTTCCAGTTGTATCTGGATATTACCAAAGTCTGGTGTGCGAGAGACTTATCAGCTCAACAAATCGAAAGGGACAATTTTTGAAACAATGTGCTAGCAGTTCTCAACAAGATCTCCATTTCTAATCACAAAAGAATTGGATATTTAAAAGGTTCGACAGTGTGGTGGATAGCCTCGCCGCCCTCATGAAACAACGATGACGCGGGTTCAAATCCCACCTGAGTCGCGATTTTCGCGAGTAACTGAACTTGTCGAATTCCGCCCTGCTTTACTGACAAAAAGTATTTTCTCAGAAATATTTTATCAACTCAGAGATTTTCCGATGGAAATGAATTAACGCCCTAGGCTCGTCCTGCAAGTGACCCTAATTAACCCGACACTCGGGAGCCGAGAAGGTCATCGGAGGCTTAGAAGAAGCAAAAGTTAGTTTCATAGGAATTAACGAACAACCCCACTATCAAGAATTCCTATCAGCATTTATGCTGCTCACCTAGCACATCTGGTATGGGGAGCGGTAAGGGGCGCTACCTCCACCCGTATGGTCAAGAGATTGATCATCGTACCCATGCCTCTACGATTCTGAATGGAAAACGAATGCACGGCGCATACTAAGAAGACTGATCGATCCCTTGACCTCATTAGAATCGATCGTATTGCCGGAGATGAAAAACATAGACCCAAATATTTCCAAATATTTACCCCGACTATTTGTGCTCTGTGCCTTTATCGGCTTATCGCCAGGTGAGCACAGGCCTACAATAGGCAGTTGTTTACAGTTTACACTCCATTGTTGTTGTAACTCTATGTCCGAGCGGTCTCACTGATCCATTTTCCCACAATGGCACCGAAATTTAATATGCTATCCTGCACGATTGCGCCATGCACTTGTCATTGATTCGAAGTTGTTCAGGTGCCAAGGAATGCATACATGCATGCAGCCGGCTTTCTAGCAGCCGAACGACGCTGTTGTTTCCTGAAAAGAACAGTGGCGTTGTCCAAGGAGCAAAACTGCTTCATGCATTTATCTGCGCTCTAATTTTTACCCATCTGCCGATAAAAATTCCCTGAAAGTTCTAGGTTTACGGATTAAATTTCACCTGAAAACGACAACTGATTCAATTTTTTCGTTAGAATCTGTGGGTCTCACTTTTTATTTCAGCTCTCATTTTCTTTTTATTCCGAAACATTTCAGTTCTAGTGTAAAATAACCCGAAAATGGGTCAGGGTACAAGTTCTCGTCAAGCAAACGTAACCGGTGATTCACGCCAGGTTAAGACAAAGTATGGGAGTGTGGTGGGACGTCGTTTTGGTTTCGGTGAAAAAGAGGTAAGATCCGAGGAAATAAAATTTCAATTAAATTCCAATAATTTACAGCTAAATAATGGACTTACAGTATGTATCTAAAAATGTAAAATAAATTGGAAAATTGCCTTTAGGTGGACGCATTTCAAGGAATACCGTTCGCTAAGCCGCCAGTGGGAGATTTACGATTTAAGGTGAGTTACTCCGGAACAATACCTAACCTTTACCCTTTACCCTTTCTCAAACCTTTCCTCAGAGCCTGTTCTTATTCCAGAAGCCCATACCACCAGTAGCGTGGGAAGGAGTTAGAGAAACAAAGAAGTTCGCCGCAAGAGGTATTCAGAAGGACATGTCCCTAGTCGAGAAGATTAAGGTACTTCTTTTTTCGTCTTTTTTTCAATCTATTTTTTGTCTATGAATATACAAAAATAAAACTTCTGAATTCTGCTGAAAGCCTATTCTATCACGAGACATCAAAAAATGAAAAAGTAACAATATACATAGAAAAGGAGGAAGAAATTTACAGGGTTCTGGGATATATAGGAAATATGAGAAGCTACATCCAGGAGTGTCCAGAAGCAAGTTTTGTAGGATCTTACTTCACCAACATGTTATATTTGTATTCATAGTTATATCTCCATTTATATTTACATACCTTACACTGTAAAGCACAATAGGGCCTATTTGACAAACAAGACAAAAGAACCAAAATATTACTCTTTCATAGCAATTTTTTCTGCGCATTAATACATCAACTTCCTTTTTCAAATTTTTTCTTTTTTCTTTTTTCTAGAAATATGTTAGTAGGATAAAAAGATGAAATATTTGAAAAATTTTCTAGCTTGGCCCGACATCTGAAGACAATCTTTATCTGAACGTATTCACACCGACTTGGAGCCCATCGACGGCGTCCGGTTTCGCCACATTGGTGTTTATCCACGGCGGCGGCTTCGTTTGTGACAGCACGGTCAAATACGGTGACGTTGGCATCTGTGAGCATCTGGTAGGTCCTAAGCATTTTAATTTATTAGAAAAAACTGTAGATTGTTACACATAGAGATCTATTCATTCTCGGCAGCACAGCAGCGCCGCAGTGGTCAGGCATCGGTTAGAGACGCAGAGGACGCAGTTTAGCAGTAATGTAATGTAATGTTTACTACATGAGTGTTGAGGCAATCATGTAAGAGTAATTAATCCGTTCATGGATCATAAAATCAAAAATAAAGACTTGAACATAGTAACATGGGAACATTACGAATTCCCTAAAAACAAATAAAACAATAGAACAATGAACTGGAAGTGAACCTGAGAATAAGGCTGAGAATGAAAGGCTTAACACAATCACGACGGCGTCCGCACATATGTTTGGACAGGAGTTTTTCGCCCAGAACTTTCTTTGGCGACGACTTATTGATTGTTCTTTCAGAATCGTAGACTGTAAGGTAAAATCAATAGTACGTTTGCGTCGGCACGAAAATGATCGGGTTTATTAACATTAACTAGAGAACAATTTTTCGCATTGTTGGAATACAATAAACGCAAAAACTTCTAGTACAGGGGTGAGTACCAGACATGGAGTGAAACTTCAATGAAACAGTTAGACAAAGCGAAATAGTAGAGTGCAATTCTATCAGCGAGCAACGATTCAGGAAGAACACTTCTTATCGTTAAAACACAATAAACAGACATATTTTCACAATTTGAACATCACCTATCGACCTTTTTCTTTGCAACATCTCTAACCAAGCTATCGCTCAGCCTTTTATACCATCCTGCACAGTTTTTTGAACTCTTCCTGAACACATATGTGTGGACACGCGCGCGCGTGCCAGAGAGCCAACCGGCCGTCGCGCCCATTGCGCGCGAAAACCCCTTCGTCGTGAATGTATTAAGGAGCATGAGAACTATAAGAGTATGAAAGCTATGTGGCGGTGTGTCGCGAAATTGTAGGAATATTTCAGAAAGGAGCGAGCGAACATGCGTTTGGATTTAGCTTTTGCTCTTTAGGTGGTTATCAAGTTGTTCTTTCAATATACGAAGACAAAATGACACATACAGTAGCGGCCAAAAAACAATCAACACGCGATGGAGCTGCGATTTTCCCTCCACTTTGACGACTTCGTAATAATAACTAGGAATCTTCGAGCGAAGCGCAACACGTCATTCGATAAAACAAATCTTTCTCTTTTACGAGGTGTATTAAACGATCTCGAGTATGCTGAACTGGAGGAAGAAGAAGAAGTTTTAGGAGACATACATTTTTCGTCATGAAAAATTTCACTTTGATAACGTGTAGCTTTTCAACATGCAAACGCTCACAGAATCAAGACATGGCGTTTAATAGAAAACAATTTTCTATCGAATGGTATATCAAGTTTTGCAAAAGTTCACCACAGACGGAAATTATCGTTTATTTTCTAATTTCTTTCATAGCACGCTAATAATCCGCGGTTGAAGCTAGCTGGTACCATCGTTATGTTCCACGCATCCAGTACTATTAGTGCTATAAATCAGATTAAGAACTGTTATAAACACAAAGTGATTTGAATTTTCAAACAAATTTCTAACGTATGTTGTGGCGCAAAATTCAGGTCAACAGTCGAAAAACCTCACCTCGTTTAAATAAAGAAGACTGACAAATCAGTTCTTTTTGTTTGCATTGCCTTTGGTGTGAGCATTTTTTTAGAATTTTATTGGATCCTCTACTGATTAGTTTAACAATGTGAGATTGCTATAAATTAGCTGGTACACCAGACCAGATGTTTCTGAGATCAGAAAGTGAACAGACATGAGAAAAAGCAGGAGTAAGCTTATATTTTTGCACCAGGGTTTAGAAGAAGTCCAGCTGTAACGTATTCTGTACTCGACACGTTTGGCGCAGTGGAGAAAGGCGCCATTATCGCCTGTACGTCAAGTCTGGCGATCGTTCCCTCCTAAGACCAACCAAGCTTTCTACCCTTAAAGAGTTTCATAGGGGGTCAAAGTACAGCATAACTGCCGATGTGACGTATTCTGTACTCGACACGTTTGGCGGTTTGGCGCAGTGGAGAAAGGCGCCATTATCGCCTGTACGTCAAGTCTGGCGATCGTTCCCTCCTGAGACCAACCAAGCTTTCTACTCTTATGGAGTCTCGCAGTTGATGACAGACTTGTCCAGGAAAAGGAAAACACTGGTATGCTTATCTGTAGGCTTCCATGGGTTATATATGGAAATCTATGCAATTAGCATACTTCTCATCTCAGAACTTGTGTAGAAGTTATGAAGATGAGGACTAAGCATAAGGTAGTGCACCGAGTTGTGCGTAGTTCTGCTTACTTGGCCGCTTTTTCTACTGAACCACTGAAGTGCTCGAATTTTCGCTGGAGAATCATCTCGGAAGTTGAATAAGTTGAGTTTTTCCTTCTAATTTCTTTTGAGCTGTACTTATTGTTTAACGGGTTCAGGGCATGGCCAGAACGCTAGGAGCTCGTCACCTATCAATGGATTACCGCAGCGCAATTTTGAGAGGGATCAAACAAGGGCTGAGTCAAGTTCAACTCTCAAGACTGTTTAATGTCTCCAGGTTAGGGTCAAGCATGGGACGCCATTTTTGACTACAAATTACGACCTCATCCTCCAGAGTCCCCCATTACAATCCCTCTTCTCTATCCTGGTAGAAAAAGCTGATAGATTTCATTTCCCAACATGCGCAGTGGAGCAAATTAAGTAAATTAAATGTTAGTTGCATAGATTTCCATATATAACCCATGGAAGCCTACAGACAAGCAAACCAGCGTTTTCCTTTTCTTGGACAAGTGAGTGATCAACTGCGAGACTCCATAAGAGTAGAAAGCCTGGTTGATCTTAGGAGGGAACGATCGCCAGACTTGACGTACAGGCGATAATGGCGCCTTTCTCCACTGCGCCAAACGTGTCGAGTACAGAATACGTTACAGCTGGACTTGTTCTAAACACTGGTCCAAAAAATAAGCTTACTCCTGCTTTTTCTCATGTCTGTTCACTTTCTGATCTCAGGAACATCTGGTCTGGTGTACCAACTATTATAATTTATAGCAATCTCACATTGTTAAACTAATCAGTAGAGGATCCAATAAAATTCTAAAAAATGCTCACAGCAAAGGCAATGCAAACCATGCATCTGGATTTGTGCCTTGGTTTCTCCTACCAGCTCTACCTCGGTTTCCATGAGCCCTAAGAAATTCATTTTACTCCCTGAGGCGTCATATACATCGCACTCAGTCGCTGGGAGCTCTTTGCAAAGTTTGTCCAAATTTGCTCCGGCTTTCTTAGCGCTCAGGATCACATCAAGGGGCATGATCGTCAGTTGTGACCCTGTATCAATCATTGCCGCCACTTTTAATCCTAGGCATTTTAACTCAGCCATATGCTTAGGGCCTACGAGATCGCTTATTGGCGCATCTGTAGTGCTGGTCTTACAAGCCTATCCCTCTATGGTGGTACTAAATGAGCCTAGGGGCCGCTTAATGCTTTTTTTTTCGACCAACACTCCTCGTACGGTGCCCTTTCTTTCCACACTTCAGGCACTTTGATGGGTCCGCTTTCCAATCTAAATGGCTACGGTCCTGTGGTATATTTTTCACTATCGCTGGTTCCTTGATTTCACCGAATTCACTTCTGTTTTCATTCGCATGCCAAGGTTTCGATGATATCAGAACCTGTCTTGGGCCTCCGAAATCCCTCTCTTTACTGGTTAGCTTCTTTGTTGGGACTTCTCGACGACGCTTACGAATGCGTTCAATGCGTAGAGCCGCATCTTTCATTCACTCGAAGACGTCGTTCTCGTCCTCATTTGCGAGTATTTCGAACAAATGGTACGCTTCGGATCAATCACGCAGCTGCTCATATAAAATTTCTGCCCGGATTAACGCCAGTTTCGACTCGCCGCTGTTTGGGTGCGCTGTTGCCGATATGACTTCCAATTCCAAGCAGAATTGAAGAATAAGCGGTTTCCACTCCGCTATCGAGATAGTCAGTGGCCACGGAAAGCCAGAATCGCGACTAGACTCCTCCAACAATACCGAGTACAAGTACTCCTAGGTTCTGACCAACTGGTGGAGCACAAAGTCGAAGTATGATAAAAAATGTTTATCAACCTAACGACACTATGAGCACAATGACGTGACCGCAAACTAGACGAACAACCAAATAATAAGCCATCCTACTTATATATCCGACAATTCCCGCGCGCACGTGATCAAAACACAAGTAAACATCTATCAACTAGCATAGGCAACAAAGTTAAGAGACAGATCAAGAAAATGGGCATCAATAGGTAGGGTCAAAACTCAATAGGGTTGTACGAATGGCCTACAGAAGCACTGTTTGAGACTCCTTCATTTTCAGCAGCCTCAATTCTCTCAATGCTTCTGCCCTGGATTCTTGGCTATCTAGTCTCATTCGGTGCTTTATCTCCTGCACCAGTCTATTGAATGTGCTATTTTTGATTGCCTTCGGCGAGGTTCTATAATGTGATTTTGTCTCGCCTACCAGGTACCCTATTAAGATCTCTTACGATCTGTGTCACTGTAAATTCTACTGCTGAATTTCAAATTGAATTTTGTTATGAATTCGTCGAACTTCTGCCCAGTCCCATTAGGGCTTTATATCAGGCGTTGCTAGCGAGCGGAAATTCCCTGCCATGATTGAATTTTGTGCGCCGGCAGTATGGGAGCCTAGTGACTCGCATTCCTCACGTTCTAGGTTCTCATCACTCGACCTACCTGTTCGACCATTCCACGAAGATTGGATCCTGTCGTGTTTCCAGTCGTTTTCCTTCTTCAACTGAAAACCAAGTTCTTCATCTTCTAGGTCTTGTGGGCTTGCGAAATATCTTTTGTGCAAATTCTCACCGTCCTTGTGATGAGTTACTCCCATCAGTTCTTCTCTTTTCTTCTTTAATTGTTTTCGGCACATTCGTGCGCTTTCTATCTGGAACGAATGCACTTCATTGTTGTCCTCAGTACGCTTTGGAGTGTCTTCTGTGGAGTTTCTGTCTTCTACTTCAAAAGTTTTCCTACCTAACTTTTCATGTCTTAGGTAGGGATAGGTAACTTTTCGACGATTCTTATTGTTAGAGCTATAGCGGTCTGTTCATTTATTGCCTCCAGTGCCGCTTCTCTCTTTCCGTCGCTTGTCCGAAAGAACTTTGACATAACAACGTCAGCCATGGTTGAAATTCTACACACCTCCCTTTGTAAACTCTCTAATAGCTCATTAATTTCATTCACCGCTGGCTTTGGTCTTTCCTGTACTTCCTCAGTTACAGCCAAATTCGAAATTTTTGCCAGCATTTCTAGTTCGATTGTCTTAATAGCTATGTTGTTTTCCATGGGCGCAGACTTTCTGGAATGGAGAGTATCTTTTTAATCTCCAGTGCCCAATTTTGCTACTGTGACCACCAGTCGATCACCAAGCCTTTTTCTTTTCTTTTCGACCACCAATCGATCGAATTCACGTAAAGTAAATTAATACACGTGTAGCAGCTTGGCCCCCAAGTTGGATTTGTAACAGTTTCAACCAACACGTATTTTACTTTACTTTATTAACAAATAATACCACAATACAATAACTTCCTTTTATAATAGCACGACTTCCTTTTATAATAGCAGAATACTACCGTACCGTACTCTAAAATTGGGCGTACATTGGTTTTGTACGCCTGCAATAGTACTTCGTGTTTTCGAGTGGATAGCATCCTGAAGAAGCTGCATAGAAGCCGGATGGCCTTACCAGCCAAGTATACTCATAGTGGCTATCCAAATTAAGGTCCTCGTCCACTAAAATCCGAGGTCTTTGACATTGTTTGACAGCACTGTGCCAATCGCTACAACATCAATGTTGCAACATGAATGTGCGTTCCCTGGACCTAATCGTAAGTGGAACGTTGTCAGCAAAATCTCAGCACTTTACACCAGTCTCACACGCTAAATTGGCTATATAGTTGGATTCGTAACAGCTTCGACCAACACGTATTTTACTTTACTTTATTAACAAATAATACCACAATACAATAATGGATACGCGAACAATAACTAAACAAAATCCTCAACAATCAATTAACACTATTAAGAAGGAAACAACAATAGAACTACTTAATACCTGCTAGCGGACGGAGCAGATTGAGGAGGCGAGCTACGGAGTCGACGAGGTTCGGGCGACTGAACCGGCGAGGTGTTGATCGGCAGAGTAGACGAAGTGTTGTGCGGAGGTTTAGGCGAGACCGTGGTCCTTGGAGTCAGAGCGAACAGAAGCGCTTCTCACCGCTCCTTGAGCATATTTATACGCCCGCGCGAGCCTGAAATCACTGATAAGATATAACCGACTTGATCGTACCAGTTACCACAGGCTCACTCTCGCACTCTTCCTTTACAAAATCGTACGTGAAGATGGTAAACAGAATCGGGGATAGGACTCATTTCTGAGGTACTCACCTAGAGGCTGGCCTGGGAAGTGGAATACACCGGTTGATTTTCACTTGGAAAGCTCGATTAGAAACGAAGGCTGCTACCCACGCAACAATTCTATGGTCTATTCCCCCTTCGCGCATCCAGTCTAGGAGTAGCTCGTGATAGACACAATCAGAAGCCTTTACAAAATCAAAGTCGATGGCACTAGTGCCGCCTTCTTGTCGCATCGTGGTGCCTAAATGATGGCCTATGGTCCGCCATGTGAGCTTCGAAGCAATCAACCACGTAATCCCACGATTGATCAGCTCCTTTTGTTTTCTTCGATGGCTGGCATAGGGCGATGTCGGCATTCGAAATCGAATCGTTTATGTTCTCAACAGACTCGTCAGTGACTTGACATTCCGAGTCGAAGTCAAAGGAGCAAAGCTCTTCGTACCCGTCAGTGGGCTTCGGTTTCTGTTTTACGGCGACCAGCCCGCAGTACCAAGCTGCATCCACAGATGCGGCTTTGTGCGGCTCTGATGATGTATAGTTAATGTCATTGTATTTTTTGGTGCTCCATGCTGCAGTCCAAATTAAGGCCCAGATCGAGCGGGCTTCCAGAATATTCTTTGGCACAGGAATGCGTTCCTTATTTGGGAGGCCATCTTCGACCGCTGCTGATAAGCCGACACTCACCTGGCCATTTTCACTACACACTTCACCGAAAATGCACCAGAGGAGTGCGTTGATACTCAACTCCGTCATGGCAAAAAACAATTACACGGAATCTTGGGTAATTGAACCTTTATGTGAGACAGAAAAACATTAACATTAACAACGCGCAACATCAACAAGTGTGACACTTCTTCAAATCATCGACATGGAAAACGATTAAATGGACTAAAAATGCGAACATGAAAAAAGCGCGTTAAAATGGATCAAGAACATGGATATGAGAGGCGAGGTTAAAGGCACCAAGAACATGAACACGAAAAGCATGGGTAACTGGATCAATTACGGTTTGGAAGAAATTCCTATACTTCTTTCATTCCGAAAATGAGGGCGCAAGGAATTTTTTCAAACCGTAATATTAGGCGAGATTATAGTGTGAGAGGAAAGACAAATCAACTTCCAATAGACTGGAGAGCGGAGGCCTAGCTGAGAGAAGTAAAGGAAAAGACAAAGTAGTTCTTCTATGAACATCATGAAGCGTCCTTAGCTGGAGAACCTGCGTCTGAGAAATCCTAAAATTTGCTGAGCCGGTTTTTCGAATCTACACGTTTCGCTCACAATGTGTGATACGCAGTTTTTGTAGGCTATTGGCGCGAGATTCAAGTGATTGACGCGCGCGCATTCGGGTGGATTCTCAGCGCACAAACTAATAATGCGCGAATCGCACATACTCCCCGGGCGCAGGTATTGGTGTAGGGTGTAGAATCATATGAGGGGCGACCTACAGAAGAAGATGATGGTGCGCATTTCTATAGTCTAGAGGCGTGCTAGTTCGTGACGAAGTTCGTCCATTCTTGTGGCGCAGTTGTGGCGCCTATTGCGCACTTCAGTAATCTGTGCTCTTAATCCGTGCTCTCGCTTCTCTCGAGGATTTCACACAGCGCAGAGTGGTGTCCAAATTCACGGCAATGGAAACATCTCACTCGGTATTTGCTACAAAATTCTTGCCTCTGACATGAATATTCGAGGCACATCGTGCATTTGGCGCTCTCGTAGATCAATCGGCGCCTGTCTACTGCGTATCGTACAATGATGCACGAGTCTGAATAGTGTTTCCCCATTTCTCCGCAAAAGGCGCATCTCATGTACCGTTCTTCTTCTCTAAAAGCGACCTCTATAGAATCTGCGCGGAGGGAATACTGGCTCTTCTTGGAGTTGCTGTATTATAGTATTGCATCGAAGTCGCACAGTGCTTGTTGCAAGCACCGAATTTCCAGCTCTATACGTGCTGCGCCGTGGACTTCAGGGGGAGGGCTTCTTCTAGCGCTTCTGGAGGGCCTTCTCTCTGTTCTTCTGGGGGACTTCTTCTCTGCTCTCCTCCTTCCTCGTTGTCTTGCTCCTGTTCGGTTTCTTCCACTTCAGTTTTCTCACTAACAGTTTCTGCTTCGCTTGGTGTCCTTCTTCCGGTCTTCTTCTCCTGCGCTGTCCTCAATGGGATCTTCGCTGAGTGCTCCTTCTAGATATTCCGTGTTATCGAGGATTATTTTCTTCTTGTTGTCCTTCGCAGGAATCATTTCGCCTTCGGTGCGCAGACTCTGGTCCTTCAATAGATTCTCTATGTGACAGAGTTTCTGGCGCATTTCCTCTTCCAGCATCGTGGTTTCCTCCTCTTGTTCGGTTTGGCGTTTTACTCGAATATCCCTTGAGGTGGAGCGCAGATCACTTAGTGTTTGCAGGTGGGCCCGTGACGACATTTTCGATGCCCTCCAGGCGTGTTAAAACTAGTTTGCCCTCGTACCTCAGTGGTTGTTCCATCAGCGAACTCCAAAAGCTAGGACTCGTCTCTCTAACGAGGGAGGTTGCTCAGCGTGCTCCGAAGATTCACAACGTCGCCTTGAGTTGTTGTCTTAGTTCTGCGTTTTCCATAGTCTGAAAATTAATCTTGCAAGGTGCGTGTAATTTGCTCTACTCTCTACACTCTTCGTTGATTACTTTTTCTCACCTGCGCTCTTTTTTCTAGCACTGCTGTTTAGCGTCTGACCTTTAAACGTTATTTCCCGTCTTGTTAGCGCACCTAAATGCTTCTTGTATAATGAAATTGGTATTGTGCGTTGTCCTTACTAGAGTTAGAGAAGAATCCTTTACCTGATTCCCTTCCCATTTTGCTTACGAGTCGGTACTCTCCTCGCGCTCCTTCTCAACTTTCTACCTCGTGCCTAAATATTTTAACATAGTTTTGATCTAATCTCTGATAAACTCTGGATACTATTATCTGTATCTTATTTGGTAGCATGTTCGGAAATTTTTAAAAATAGCTTTTTTTGAAGCGCCTCTACAGTATAGATTTGCGTCAATTAGGAGTTAAAGGTGAACCTAATGCGGCGAAGCAGGGTTAGTGGAAACGTAATTGAGACTCGTTATGGGTTCATGGTTCGGCCCACCTCGTTCCGCAGGAAACCATTGTTGGTGCAAAATGCGTTCCTCGACCTACGGCCTGTCCTGATACAAGTTGTAAAATAAATGTCACCATGATGTAAAAAAGAAACCATTTTCGCGCGAGATTGGTGCAATGGAAACTCTCGGAAGTAATTGTGGGCTGGACTATGTTCTCGTTGTAATTCGTGGGTTCACGGGGTCTCAGTTTGTAGTTGTGTTTAGGTCCTTGCCGGGGTTCATTTGCTCGGCTGTTCGTAGGCCATGGGTGTTCTTCGGCGCCTACTCTCTGATCTGGTATTTCCAAAGGTGTGAGTAAGTTGACCGGGCGACGGATTTTTCGTTTGCCGTCTGTTATTAGTTCGACTTCTCGAACTTTTCCTTCCGCGCCTTTTTTTGTGGATATTATCCTAGCCATTTTCCATTCATTTCTAGGAAGAACTCGGTCGCTGGCCAGGACAACGTCTCCTATATGCGGGAGTATGTTCCCAAGGCGTTTATTTGGAACGAGGCGCTTGTGAATTCCCCATAACGAGATGAGATACTGCTGTTTCCAGATATTGCAAAAAATTTTCTGTAATTTCGGAGGAAGAGTGGAGGGCATCTACTACTTCAAGCCGATAGTGTAGCGCTTGAGAGCCATCCATGCAGTAGTAAGAAGGGTCGTTCTTCTCTTCCTTTGTAGCTTCGAAAAGCTGTAGTGTTAGGGAAATATTTCGCTGTATGAAGTCTATAGGCCGATCAGGACGCGCTTTTGGACAGTGGTTAGGAGCAGTATTGTATTTTCTGGGTATACTGCTGCTTAGGAACTTTAACTTTCAAAACATGAAGCTTAGGATGTGCTGCTTTTCGATTCGCTTTTTCACATTATTTTTTTCCACTGCCGAGTATAAATGAATTTTAAGGAGGACAAAGGATACTGAAATTAAAAATTAAAAAGTAACCAAAATCTATTTTTTTCAAAAAAAAAAAAACTTTCAGTGCACCAAGGACGTTGTCGTCGTCACTCTCCAATATCGTATTGGACTGCTTGGCTTCTTCTCCACCGGCGACCAGCATTGCCTGGGCAATTTCGGTTTGTGGGACCAAACTGAGGCACTGAAATGGGTTAAGGTAAACTTTACTAGGGTAAAAGCTAAAAGAAGTTGTAAATGGCGAGGAAACATTCAGGAAAACATCGCTTATTTTAACGGTGATCCGGACAACATCACCGTAATGGGACAATCGGCTGGCGGAGCCAGTGTGGATCTGCTGAGTATTTGTCCACATTCAAGGGGTAATTGATTGATTGATTGATTGATTGAAAACAAAGGAAGAAAAATGAACAACAAATCATCATTTAGACCTCTTCCACAAGGTGATACCCATGGCAGGTAACGCCGGCTGTTCCTTCGCCACCCATGACGACATGGTGGAAGAGTCGCGAAAGTTTGCCGAAAGTCACGGGGTTGAATTTACCCTGGACAGCGCTAAGGTTAAGTTAATTCTGATTAGTTATTTGAATAACAAAATTCAAACCGTTTCAGATGATCGAGAGCCTTCGTGGACTGGCAGCCGACAAATTTGCCCTGTCATTATTTGAGAGCCTTTCTAAATCGCCGGGAAGTACTCGTTGTCCTTGTGGACCGCGCATCGATGGTGACTTTATACCCAAGGTGGGTTTAGATGCCTGTTACTTGAGGCAGTCGGGTGTTTTGCATACCTACTCATGCTGCTCATGTAACGTTACTTGGAGCACATCCTCGATTCTATCGAAATCTGTGTACCTCAGAAGGTAAAAAATGAGGCGGTCAGTTTTGATCAATCTCCCAAGGATGCGTCATGCATTTGTCTTCTATTCAGAATCGTAGAGCCATGATGAATATTTGGCAAATACCATAACTCGTACGGACCAGTCCCAGGTCACTTCAGTGTCATCACCTATCCAGAAAAGTCTGGTACCATTTTACCCGTTCCCGTAAGAGATAGGAGGCTTGGTTACCCTGGGCGAGGATCGATTGTTCGAACGTACGGGTAGCAGCTGCGCCTCATGTCACTGCGCCACGTTGTAATTCAGTTTCTCTTGTGCGAAATTCGAGTTCCAGAAATCTAAAAGCTAAAGTTAGCACCAGAGTGACGTATTATTTCGATAAAAACTGCAAAAAATTCAATAATCGATTTCAGAGCGTAAGCGAGTTGCGTAGAGAGGCACCTCCTAAGCCAATGCTCATAGGATGCTGTGAATCTGAAGGCCTGATATTCAGTAAGTGTGGGAATTACATAGGCAGTTCCATATGGTTGAATATATTTAATTTTAGTTGTTATTCTAGCTTATTAAACCAGTCGTAATTATTCTGCTTTAGAAATGAATTCTTTTTACCCTCAGGGTTTGGTTTTCTAAAAGTTTCCAAAATAGACATCCCGTTCAGCCGCGACTGCCAAACCTCCATCGACCAGTCTGATAATGGAAATTATCGCCACTTTATTTTCTGAAGCCGAATATCCCATTATATTTAAAAAGCTACGCGAGCAACTCTTCCAAAAGATGATCTCAAATCCTAAGGATCACATGGAAGTGAAGAGAGCGTACGTAGAAGTGAGTTCTTCCCAGATTTTTCTCTAAGATTCCTTCATTTTTGAGAACAGTTTTAATAGGAATAAAACGAATAATCAATATTTCAGATTTTCGGCAAAGAATTCACGAACGGAGCTCAACAGACAGTCGTGGAAACGCTGGAAGCCAACGATGTGCCGGTGTTCTTCTACTCGTTCGACTACTGTAACCCCAAGAGTTGGGGGCCACTGTCGCTCCGGTGGCCTTTTAAAGGTCCAACTTAATTTTAGAAAATATTGCCGGGCTGATCACCTTTCCTAGATCGCGCCATACACTCGCCTTCCATCCAAAATTGTAGGAGCATGGTGGATGCTTCTCGACCTACACAATAGTTGGCGGGGCCACCCGCTATACCACATCAGTGTCTTTACCTTCCCAGACAAGTCTGATACCAGGTTACCTAACTCCGGAGGTATGGGACGCACGATTAGCCCGGGTGGGGATCGATCTCTTGACCATACGGGTGCGAGCGGCGCTTTTTACCACTGCACCAAGCGCGTTGAGTTAAATGACAGAATCACCAAATAAAGGTGTTTAGAGGCCACACACTGTACTGAAATCGCCTACATATTCGCTGTGGGTATAATTTGGAGTTTTGAATTCAACGATGACGATAAACGAATGCTAGAACTGACGACACGGATGTGGGCGAATTTTGCTAAATATGGGTGATTTTTTGAAAGTTTTATAATTTTACTAAATATTTTGATATATTTGAAATACTTTTTAGAGATCCCAATGGTATTGGAGCCGACCCTGCCACGTCTCCGGCTCCTCTATGCCCTGAGGCGTTCACTTGGGAGCCGACCACCCTCTCGAATCCGCAGCGACATCTTTCAATCTCACTTCAACCTCAGATGAAGGACATCTACAAGGTCCCGTTGGAGTGCTTAATCACAAATAATTATAATAAATCTGAAAGACGAATTTTACAGAAAGGAGTGCCACTGTTCGTTGTCGAGACCAACAGAGAAAGGGACAGACTCAGCAAAAAATTGTAAATTTTTCAAATCTCAATCAGAAATTTGTGATTTTTTTTTGTTAAATCCTCTTTCATATCCGTTTCTGAGCCCGATACCCTTGTGATTATTGCTTATATTTATGTACATACGTGCCTTTGTCGGAATAAATCTAATGAAGCCAATCAGTCACCTAAGGACGCGCCATGCGCTCGGCTTCTATTCGATATCGTAGAGGAATGGGAAATGCATATTTGTACTATACAATGACTATCCAATGACTATCGAGGTTCAGAAATTGTTTGAGCGCGTGTCTTTATCTTCCCAGACACGTCTGGTACCAACTAACACGACCAGGAAGAGACGGGTGCCTCAGGTGAAATCGATCGCTCTACCGTGCGGGCGCTCTCAATCTTGAAACCGGCTTCAGCCACTACCACTATTTTTCCAGAATATTTATTCTCAGCGTTTTCATATAGAAACTTCCGAGCCAGAAAAGAAAAGGAGAGGTAAAAAATAAAGTTCTTCGGTGACATACTCTAGATGAGCGGAATGGAAAGCTGTTTTGCAAAAAGAATAATGAAAATAAAACTGATAATCAAAGAAATAACAACAGACGGCTGTTGAAAGTAAGTAGGCCAACCCAGAAGCTATCAAATAGCAAATACTTGAGAAAACTTTGGCAACGAGATGTGAAAGAAAACAAACCGTCGAAGGAAGCTAAGGAGCAAAAACGAAAGAATAAATTGAGCGAAATTTTGAAATCTTGTTTAGAAATTGTAAAATAAAAAAAGGCGACGAAATGGGTAGGCGTACAGGAGGCTCGTGCCGAAGGGAATCCGATGATCACCCATATCGATCAGATCAGAGCAATCGAAGGAGCACCGATCGACTGTCCTTGTTCAAAACCTTCAGAGTTATCTTCGACTGGTGTATAGGTAAAGGAAAAGTGGTCGGCGTTGTTCAGCACCGTAGCAATGCGCCGTGCACACGTAATCCATTCAGAATCGAACCAATCGTTAACATTACGCACTCCATCATCATAATAACTCTAGACAAGTCTATTTTTATTACAAAGATGATATTAACCGCTTTAATACATTGTCAAATCACATGTATATACAGTATTCTCGAATTATTAGAAAGCCGATTAGTTGAGTACGCGATAGCATAGTACAACATGTAGGCTGTACTAATTTTACAACAAAAACAGGAGCACAATCGATCAAAATTATGTACAAGGGATTATCGATCGAATGAAATAAATGGTCCCTTAATAGGAAACTCCCAAACAAACACCCGTTGTTTTGCTTTTCAGAGATATGCAGCGTTGAAATGTCGAGAAAGGAATAGACATCAGAGCTCCAATTTTTCACAAAATTAGTTCAAAAATTACTCTATCTTACTAGATCGGGAGCGATTATAAGAACAACACAGACTGTGATGAAAAATACATAAGCCCCTAGGGCGATCCACCAAACCCGCGTTTCCCAGGCGTGACGACGGAAATTTCTCAGAACCACGACACCCAACAGGACTCCAGCCACGAATCCTCCAATATGGGACACATAAGACACCTGAAAAACAAATAAATGATAGGTTTAATGTCCATTTATAATTTATTTATTTTTTTAATCAAATAATCTTCTATTTATTTACTATTTTAATTGGAAACGTCCATGTTGTGGATAATTTAGGTAAAAATGAAACATTATGAAAGACATTAACGGACTATATACAGTCAGAATTATTAGTGTCGATAACTAGGACAGGCGCGGTTCAGCGGTAAGGAGCCTACTTCCACCAGCACGACCGAGCGATCCATCCCGGCACGCGGGAAGCGAGCCTTCCATGCCTTCGGGGTCGGGTAAACTGCTACCAGACTTGTCTAGGGAGGCAATGACACTGACACGGTATAGGCCCCACAAGTCAGTGTACAGACCAAATACGCATTCACTTGGTCTCTATGATTCCGAGTGGAAGATGAATGCATGGCGCGTCCTTAGGGAAGTGATCAACAATACTTCACGTAAATAAAATTTCTGTTCCGGGTCTTAATGTTAACACGATACGAAGTTCACCTGATGGAGGTCTTTTGGACTGAACATGAATTTATAGAATTAAAAATATTTAAAAATGGTAAGAAAAAACTTACTCGATCCGTTCTGTCTACAAAATAGCGCTGATAGACGGAAACTGTTGTGTCGGCGCCGATGAGAATCGCTAGGATGATGGCCCGTGCCCAATTGAATTCCATCTGGAAGACAAAATCGATAAGATTTCCAACAAAATAAATATAAATAAATCGGATGAACAACTTTTTTGTATCTCCTTGTTTACTAGCTATAATATACATGTTCTGGATCTGAATGTTCCTTCCAAGGAAGCTCACTAGAACCTGATCTGTTTTTTGCCACTTTCTCACTTATTTAATGGCTTTCTGTACTTACAGTTGAAAACAAATCCTTTAAAAAATTCAAAATTATTCAAAAAAGTAGGTCTAACCTCCTTCCAATTCATTATAAGTTCAGCCAAATGAGCCGCAAGCAGAGCGTAAACACCTCCGGAGGCACCGGCAAGGAACACATGTGGATCCACGGCTACCACAAGTAGAGCGCCTGAGGGCAAATACATTAAAAATAATAAAGTTAAATAATAAAAATAGAGAATGAAAATAAATTACAAAAAGAAAACCAACCGGATAGAACTCCGGCGACATAGACGACCACTACTCGCCACTGATGGACAAGCTCCAACGGTACGCCGAGTATCAGCTGCGTCAGTACGTTGTAGGTGATATGATAAACTCTACAATATCACGAAATATTTTATTCGTATCGAAAATCGATATTTTGAATGACAAATGGGAAAGACAAGAAGGTAAATTCAACTAATCAATAACTGATCGCTGTCATACTGGGAGTTTTGCGTACCGTTCACTTTTTTATCTTTACCTTACCTCATTTCGATAAAATTTCAAAAAGAATTGGATTAAATGATTTAGATAACTCAAAATATGTAATACCCACCCAATATGAATGAACATGTAGGTGATGTATCGCCATATTTCGTCCTTGTGATGCGGATTCAGAATCAACGGCGATTTGCTCGGCACCGGTCCGGTGATGCTCACACCTTTGCCGGATTCCACTGTATAGTACACGTAGATTCCCACCTAACAAACAACAACGTCAAGGCCACGCCCATGCATGATAACCAACAAGTGCCACTAACCTGTATGATACTGACAATAAGCATGACAACTGGCGGTGGACAGCACTTGTACCTAAATAGGGAGTTATCAGCCGATTTTTATAGAAATTTCAACTAAATTCGGCTGAAACTATGTACACGGCTTAAACCAGGGGTGTTCAGCACAGCTTCGAGGAAAAGTAAAAGAAAATTCCAAAAGTAGGGAAACAGCTGCTACATTCTATCACATTGAAAAAGATTTTGGATTGTTGAAGCCACCAAGAGTGAAGGTGCTCCTGCAACGAGCCTAATTGTGAATTCTTCTAGTACATTCCTAACATCTGCAATTCCGGGAGGAAGCCGTGTACATGGCTCACTCCAAAAACGTCGATTGATTGGTTAGATCTACGTAAATACTCACTTCTGGAGGTAGTTGAACGGCTCGGTCCGTTTCGATCGTGGAACGACCAATTGAGCGGCTCGAAACATCATATGCAGAAGGCGTTGACGTTTAACCCGACTCATCTGAATAATGAAAGCCTTGAATTTTTTCGAAAAAAGGTGGTGGACCGCCAAGTGGCGCCGCCGTCTTCTGCGCAACTCTGGTTCGAACCATGAGTGGGGCCACCAAGGCTGTTGACTCTTCCAACGTCGAGTAAACTGAGTTCAAGTGAGCTCTTACCCTGGAACTCTGGACCTCCGGGGGTACAAAACCCGTGACGTAAATGGGCGGCGCGGCCTCCATTGAGGCTGCCATACTCGAATAACTTAGCTAACAAAATGAACCTATACCCATTCAACACCGACAAAACTACCCAATGATAAGAAATTTTTCATAAGTGATATGAATCGATAAAAACCAAAGTAAAAAGAATGCCGCCATACTCACCAACGTACAAAATTCCGCAAAATCGATAAGCTTATCACCATTCCGATCGATATTCATAATCATCTCATCGATTTCGTTCGGATTGAAACCGAACGAATACGCCGACTCACGAACGCTTCGTTTCAAGTCGGTGGTCGGAATAAAGCCGTCGTGATCCAAGTCGAACTGAATATTTTCAAATGTACTTTTGAAGAAATTGAAAAAATTCATACGTACCGCCCTGAAAAGTCTGATCCAAGAAGTGCATTCGGCCGGTGACTCGCACATCATCTCGTGTCGGCCTTTGTCGTACATATTGGCCTCCGTAGAAAGTCTGAAATCGTTCACACTCAGCTGGAAGCGGCACAGCAACGGGGCAGAGACGCAGAGGACGCGGCGCAGGAGCCAAAAGGAGCGGGATTAAGATTTAGTCGTTGAGATTTCCGAGTGAAATGTTTTCCCCGAGAAAAGTGAAACCATAGGAAAATGGAAATGATCATAGGAAGCACTGAAAAAGATTGAAACCCTCTACAAAAAAAATTACAATTGATAAAAGATCATATACCCATGTTTTATTGATTACTTAATTGTTTATTTTTTTGCGACCTCATTAAATCAAAAAATATTACGAGCCACAATTTGACATTATATTGATTTTCGATGTTTATATTAATACTATCACGTCCAATAGCCGCATGTTGTAAAAGTATTCTTTTATACTCTTCTAAGTTCTGTTGATTGGATATCGTGAATAAAGAATAAAGTTCAAAAACGCGAAAATCACAAGTGATCTGCTGACTACCTTGAGTAGCGAGTCCCCGCTTGACCAGCAGATATTGTTGAATTCGGTGGCTGTTTGTTGATCCTACAACAACAAACATTGATCGAAAACCATGATTTGGAGAAAAGAGAAATTTCTGGGATGAAGATGGAGAAAAAAGAAAGAGCAAAAGAGAAGATAAAATGGGAAATTCGAAAGGAAAATGTCCCCAGGGCAGCGCGGCGCTCGATTTTTGAGGAGTATTAACGTCTCAAAGGGCTCCTCCGCTGGTGGTGGAGCCACGTACAGCCGCGATCAATTAATCCTCAGTTCGCTCGGAAACCCGCCTTTTTTTTGGACTTTTTTTAACAATTATGTTCCAGCCGGAAGAATTCGTTTCACCTATCGATCGACGCCCGAGGGCACTGCCGTCTTCTCTGGGTGGTTCTCAAACAGTTTTACTCTCGAAAATACCCGAAGAGGTTAGGGAAAACCAAGGAGAAGCAATAAAGGAGCAATGTTGCGATGAGAGAGAAAGAAAAGGATGACAAAACGATGAGAAAATATCGATAATCTCAGTAGAAACGAATGAATAAAACCACTACTGCAGATGCCGCAGTGATTGTGGTAGGATCATCTCTCGATGGTATAGTGGCCTGACATCTCGGTGCCTCGAATAGACCCCAGACGCGGGTTCAAATCTAGCCTAAGGCACGATTTTTGCGACTCTCTTACCACCATCCTTGTAGCATTTACATCAAGTGTACCTAGTAATAACCCACAAAAACGCGTAACAAAGCTAGAATTCCACGACGAAACCACTGCATTATTGAAAAAATCGGCAAGTTGAACAAAAAACGCCTCGGCTCACCTCTTGGAAAAAATACTAGGTTTGCAACTAGAATGGACTTCATGGAGGCTTCGTTTTTTTCTCATTAACTTTTCTGGATTATCTAGAGCATTCTTTCCTCTGAAATCACTTACATTCAGCCTGGTGGTGACAGATTCTATTTGAAGAACAGCAGCGGAATTCAAGCCGGACGTTACGGGGGACGGAAATATCAATGGTCAGCCACCACCGTCACGTCGGACGACCGAAAGTGCAAAAAACGCTGCTCAATTGATCGATCAGCACCGATCGGCCGCTGGTGATGATCATATTTATCGACTAGAACGACACTCCGGCGTCTCAAGGTTATGCTGCAACCTTGTTCTTAGGGAAAACGTCCTTGAAAAGTCTTACGATTAGAGCGGAAACCGCCCACGAAGGGACGGTGAAATGAGAGAGGAACACCTTTACCCAGGGATTTAGGGTTTGGTGGACATGAAAGGGCGACATTTAAAAATTAAATTCAAATTAGAATGCAGACAGGCTTGAAATGGCAACAATCGTGTCTGGAAGCTGTCTAGCAATAGACTCCTGCTCTGCAAACAAGAAGTAGAAGTTCTGAAAACTAAAAAATTGATATATGCGTTATGTGCGGCTCATACCGTAACTGTCTCACTCTATCAAAAGAGAAAACCAAACTGTTGCACATTGGTTTGAGAAATGTCCAGTACAACTATTACATTGGAGAGACTCCCATCCGAAAGGCTGACACGATTTCGGATTTAGGTTTTCTAGTAACACGCCTTGACGCCCCGACTGCAAACAGATCGCGAAGAAGGCAACCGCCCTTGCTCATCAACTCTTTCGCAGTTTGGTCACTGATGATTCGACTATTCTGCTGAGGGCGTATAAAACCTACATACGTTCTTTGTTGGGATGTGAAACTGTTATTTTCAATCCATCTCAACGCAAAACCATTGAATTACTAGAAAGAGTTCAGAACGGTTTCACATGGAAATTATTCTTAGGACGTATGGGGTTCCTTTACGACGGAATTCCTAGTTTTGTGGAGAGGAACGCCAACCTCATCTGACTACTCTTGCTGACCGTAGGAAGAAGTTTGACCTTATAATGATTTAAAATTCTCTCACAATCAGGGTCTTCTGGGATCACAGCGGACAAGTTTCTTATTGCAGAGCCGTCCATCGCCAGAGGCGGTCAGTATAAGCTTGTTCTTTCAAAGGCCAGGCCAAAGCTTAGATCCAGTTTCTTCTATAATAGGGCAACTTCTACCTATATGGTTTTTATGAAGGATTCTGTTACTGTTGACCGATTTTCTTATCTGTTTGTTTGAGTTTTAGTGCTGTTACATAATTTATCATGTAATGAATATAAATATACCAAGGTGATCGATGGGAAACTTCAAAAACCAAAAGCGCATCCACAAGTGATAGAGACAACTGCACTTAGTTATTGCGGGTATGTCCGACAACCTCTAGCAACAAGTGGGTCGCGTAATTATACCCTTGACGCTCATAAATCTTTATTGTTCCGGTTCGGAGGCAGTTGAGAATTGACCCTGGTTGAATTTCACAGATAACCGTCTCCACGGACCCATCCGATACCCAAACATCACTGAATAGCATCACCTAGATGATTATGAATGGAAAACGAATGCGTGGCGCGTCCACAGCGGCCTGATCAGCGCCGACCACTTTACCATACATACTTACGGTACAAGCGGAAGGATAACCGGGATGTAAGGGGCGCTATTTCCACCCGCTCGGTAAAGCGATTGATCTTGCCTTAGCCCAACCAAGTTCTTAATCCCTTCCGGGTTAGATTTATTGGTACCAGACTCATCCAGTAAAGTCGAGACGGTGACTCGAACAGTGGCTGGCCTCTGCAGGTCATTGCATCGGTCGAAATGCGTTTACCATTACTCTACGCCTATAAATGGAAGACGAGAGCATGGCGCGTTTCTCGGAGACTGATAGAGGCCGGCAACTTTACCTTCTGTATGATAAAACTCTTTTTTGACCAGACAGGCGTGAAAGTTGATGGAAAAGTGAACAGGTTGAAAATGAAAATGAACGATTTTCAAAATTTACTTAACTATTACTACTATTAATACTAAATTAATACCAATTGAATACCACTTTAATTTACTACTACTATTTTGCAACAAATTGCTTCCCGAACAACAGAATAGGTATAAGTCGGTTATAACTCAGCAGAGGAGCACCACCGTAACCGGATTTGGTCCTAATGAGCCCGGCGAAAAACACCTGTTCGACGGTGTCCTCGACGCTGACCGATCCGGTTAGCTTTGTTTCCGCAGCGAACGACGCCATTGTCTTCACGGCCACATGCGTCGGTGACAGCCTGAGTGTTCGGTTGCCAGGTGCCCAATTTCACCTTCCCTTTGGCTGAATAGATCGGAGAGGTGAAGCCTTTTAGGATTCACCTTCCCGGTCTATTCAGCCATAGAATCCGTGTTTAGAAGAATAACTGAACAGGACAGAATCTCACCGAGAGCTTAGGAAAATTGCATTCAAGAGAACGGCAGTAAAAATATAAAGAAAATCGGATAACAATTGAACCCATAAGTGGAAAGAATTAAAGGGAAACTAAAAAAATAGAGCGCAAATAAATAAGAAGTTGAAGAAAAACTTTGCGAAAGGCAACTGGGCGCTCGTAAGAAATCAGTGCCACAGATCAGATCAAGCCGAGCGATAACAACGATCGCACCCAATTATAAGGTTTAAATATCAAAAACAAAGCAAATTCTGGCAGAAAATCGATAAAAACTTTGTCTCGATGATTCCAACAAAACTGAACGATCAGAAGACGGCTGGTCTGGTGGCTTAGATGAGTCAGAAGGGTAGGAGGAAGACGTTGACGGAAGTGAAAGTAGAACGATCGGAACGCGATCGATGTGAACGGATTAGATCAGGCCGATAGGGCGCCAAATGGCGATCGAACGAACGGAGGACCCTCTTAGTCATCACGAAAGGATCTCACGAACAGCTCAACAGACAGAGGGGCTGAGGTGAACCAGCCCCCCCCGCCCCCGTCGAGTGTGTTTTTGAACGAGTGCAAGCAGCGTGAATGCGCTCACAAACACGCCGGTAGTCGAGGTCATCAACACGGCCCACCCACGTGGCCTGTACCCTCGCCAAGGATGCGCCATGCACTGGTCCTCCGTCCAGAATCGTGGAAGAATGGCGAATTCGGCCTAATCAATGATTGGCTGGCCTAGCCGCCGTTCAAGCCAGTATCTTCACCTTTAGAGACAACTTTGGCCCAATTCACCCTGATTGGACAGCTCGATTAGCCTGGGCGAAGATCGATCACTCGAAAATGTGGGTGAATGTGGCGCAACTTACGACTGCACCAAGAGGTAACTCGACTTCTGTAATATTCTTCAAAGAAGTGTATGGAGAGCGCAGAAGTCGAAACCAGTTCATTCGGTTGTCATTGCATAATGTTATATTTTCCTTTTCAACTATTTAATCACTACAAGCGTCTGCTGGCTCCTTCCGGCTCTCAGCTGACACCCTGCTTCTTCTGAATCTTGTTTTCCTCCTTCTCCTCATCCTCCAGCGACTTTCCCTGATATTCTTGATCGTCTTTGGCCAACAGTTTCTGCTCCAGCTGCTTCCGCTCGTCATCGAATTCACTGAAGAACTTTATCCGTTCCTGTTCAAGAAGACGAGGCTTCTCGTCATCGGCGGGGAGCTGAAATTGAGATTCTGGCATACGAAATCAGCTAGAAAATCGACCAACCAACCTCCTTTCTCCTTTCCTTTGGTAGCATTTTCGGATCTACAGGTATACCGCGTTTCTCGTTATATTCTGCTTCGAATTGAAGTATCGTCTCCACCTGGAAATACGGTAAAACATAGCTGACAATTCAAATTTCTCATTGATTGCGATCTATAGAGGATTCCAACAACAACTCAAACAGAAAAGGTGAAAATCGAATCGATCGGATCTAGATCAGAAATGTAAACGCCACCAAAGTAGCTGGGCCTCAATAAGCTTGTTATACAAAATATTTGTAAGGCTCACGAAAGCTTCATGAAACTAACAATAAGAGAGCTGACGTTCATTGGAAAATCATGAGATAGATCATTTTGATAGCCAAGAGTTTCCGTAAAGGTTGAAGTATAGATAATAAGAATTTTTTGAGGCAAAACTTGACTTTTTACGAATTAAATTGGACTCAACTTGAACTGCACAATGGAAGTGTACAATTCCAATTGAAAATAGTCCGAAATCAATTTCAAACACATTCAAATCAAATTAAAAATGTTTCAAAAAATAACAACATTAAAAAGTCAACTAACAAACAGTTCAAATCTACAACATACCTGTTCGTTCCACTCGTAGCCACTCGGTGAGCCGACGAGCAAATGTCGCAACTTTCCACCAGACAGGCGATCGATCTTCTCGAATTCTTCGTCACTTAATTTCGGGATCTCCCTGAATGGAAGAGAAAGGTAAAGGGTAAAAGAAACAATGCAAAGAACAGAAGGTATAAATATAGGGTCTAAGAACGGGGTTATTATTAAACGATTGGCAGTGTTTATACTTCATCACCGATGCCAACGGAACGACAACAAAACGCTCCTTTACCACACTGTCGAAGCACTAGCATGAACACTCAGGGCATTCGCTAACCTTCGTATGGTGCTGGTCATAATCGGCTTGTCATCGTCACAAACAGCCGGGCGCTCGTTCACACATCCCCCGATGTAGAACAATCGGCCGTTCTCGTCTTCAGCAAAGATGTTGCCTGGATTTCCCACTATTAACTTAACTTCTTACCAAAAAGTATTAACGAATAATAGCACCTTTCGCGTCCTCAATGACATTCGGGTTTTCCAGCAACTTAATGTCCGCTTCGATCGACTCCAGTTCGTGTTCATAATCGACACCGAGCACTTTCAGTGTTGGAATGGCCTCTTCTAGTAGCAACGCTGCCTTGCCAATGTTCTACGAAAAACAATGAATTTTAAACTTTTCTGATATTTCAGTGCCATGAGAATCACCATTCATGAAAAATCGATAAATGTTACGCGAAAAATCCAGCTAATACCCAAAACAGGAGAGTTATCGATTAATCCGCTCATATCGTACGAAAATACTACGGCTCAGGGATAATGGAAATAGATTCTTTTACGAAGATGAGGCTCATGTTGATGAATGGTAGACCTGCCGTAAACTGGCGCGCAAACCGTGATTCATCACCATGCGGCGGGGTTTTCAGGGTATATACGGGGCTGCCCCTTCAGAGGCGCAAGAAGAGTTTTGAAAATCGTGCAGAAGATCAATGTATATGAATTAAGAATATATCCTAAATAACCCCTGGATAAAACTCAAAGCACATTTATGAATCGGAGTTCGCACGACCATTTGAGGTATATTTCGGGGATCATGACAGATATATAATTGACAACTCTCAGCCCTATGAAATTAGACAATAAAAAAACTCGACACCTCTCAAAAAAAAACCTAACAACAAAACAACAAACAGTCATCCTATTCTCACCTTATTGTCAATGCCCTCCAACCGAAGATACTTCAAGGACTTCAACATTTTGAGCCCCATGAGACCTAGAACAATTGAAAAATAATAGAAACGACTTGATTAGAGGAAACGGATCCATTAAGCACCTTTACCTACCCTTGGCAGATACTCGATGACATCCACTTATATCAAGCATTTCGAGGCTCTCCATCATTCCACCAATTCTTGACATCGTCCAGTCATCAATATAGGGACAGTCGGCCACTCGGAGCATTCTCAGGTGATTGAGGTTTTGTAAATTCTCGAAACCTAAACAGAAAATCTAAATATCGATTTTTGGCACTACGAGTACATGACTAATCAATAATCCCACCCTCAAACATCAGCTCCGTGCCCGAGGCGTCAATCGCTTCCAAATAGAGACCTGGCACTTTCTTTCCCGGTAGGCTGTAGTGCTAAAGAGCTCATCATTAAGGTCTTTTTACAAAACAAATTATTTAAAACATGTAAAGGAGAAAACTTACCCCGCTCTTGTCCTTTTTATACCACGCATCGTCACCGAGAAACTTTACCGCTGCACCTCGATGGACTAGAAAGTGTGCTGCTGCCAGGTCTGCACCCAAGAATAGCAGTCTCTCGGGAATAAACCTAAGAAAGTGGATTCGGTTACCATTACCTATGAGTTAATTCAAAAATACTTCAAACGCCTAGTGGGTTTAAGATAATTAGCAAAACCTATACCAGCCGATCACAATAAATCCAAAAGTGTAAAATAAGATTGAGACAAATGTTCGGGTCATCGAAAGAATGAATATCTTCTCCATAGACTTGAAAGTGTTTGTTATTAATAAAAGTTAAGAAAATATTAGCAATAAACAGAATAGTGAGACTTTAAGCAATGTCAACGTATTTGGGAAAATTTTGCGAACGATCAAGATTGCTTCTCCAAAAATGCTATTGGAGCAGTGCAAAAAGACCTTCCACAGTCGGACTGAAGGTCTGCTAGTAGTTGGACAACCCATATTTCATAGTTTTCATCATTTCATCGGAATTCAAGAAAACCATAATCAAACTATTTCCTTGCTTGGTAACTTGAGTACTATAAAACGGAGGAGAACAATAAGTACTATAATATAACATTGAAATATAATGCAATAAATATAACAAAGGGATACAATAACACAACATAAAACAAACAAACTAGCTAATAAAAAAGTCATAGAAAAACTCATTGCCACCAACCTCTGATCATATTGTAGATGTTGAAAATGCCGATATCGTTTGAATCGTCGAATGTTGTCAAAACTGTGATCCAAATATCTCATTTGGGTATGATTTGTCAGCAGTTCCATCGATAGCGCTCCGGTGTCCTTACGAGTCTGATCAGCCAGAGCCTTCTTGGGCAGCACTGAACAAAGTGGACTGAGAAATCATACTCATATACTTTTACTTATATTTACAGCCCATATACTTATATTTACTATTATTATAATTATATTTACTAAACTTATATTTATATACTTTACATCGCAAAGTGTGACATGGTATATTTGACAACAAACAGAAAACGACACAATACAATAGGGCAACATAGTCTTACAAACCTTGGCAAAAAACTGCTATGAAGGGCTTATGGGTGTAACAAAGATAGAACACAGCTTTATCTATATTCTCTCGTTTTTATCAGAACAAAAAAAGCAGAAAAATTCACTAAGGTTGAAAATAGCGATAAAATCAATAATTTAGAAGAATAGTCTAGTAGCGGAGCGTAAAAAACTCCTATCTTAACACGCATAATTGAATTTAACATCAACTGCATCAAATTAATTGCTACGAATCGACGCCTTAAAGAATACAAAGAAAAAAGGAAAGAGACCCACCATGTTCAGGTCTCTCCGGAGTTATATACATTCCATTGGGAAATCGTATGAAATTCCGTAACAACTGCTTTTCCTTGATGTGCTCATCCTAAACATAGCTTCATCAGTGACAACTTTTGATCTTTGAATAATCTAGCAAGTGGACAATAATCTTAAAATACTCGCGTTAAGAACATAAATAGCTTGTGGATGAATGTCTCTACTAATATCCCTCTTGCATGGATCCTACCAGTGGACATTTATAACACATGAACTCGGCGAAGATTAATCCTACGTTCCACTTCGCCGGGCTTGATCATTGCGAGGCGGGAAAGATGATTGCTGCACTTTATTCGACGTACGAATGACAATTTCGAGCATTTCTCATGGTTATCCAACTCTATTTAATCAAACCCCTTCTGGTAAAGCTAAGGGGCTCAAATTCATCGCCGGTAAATCTCCGATAAACCCCGAGATATACCCCGAACGGCGAGCAAACCGAGACTCGTAAACGCGCACCGGGGTTTAATCGTGGTTTATCGCGGATCTATCACATCTCAAGATGAGGATTTGGGAGACCTCGACGGTATCGAGCGGGTTTATCGCCGACGGGGTTTCGGAGACCACTAGTCCGTCCATGAATCTGAGCCAGGATGGCTGGCGAATAGGTGAATAGTATCGGCACATGTGAACATTACAGAAATGTAGTCAATACAATAAGAAAATTTGACTGCGAACGAGCCGCGAGGCGAAGAAATTGTTAATTTTTAAGCTTTAGCTCTAAGCTTTATTTTAAGCTAATCAACTCTAGCATGCCAAGTTGATCTTTCAACGACAAAAGCGAAAAGAGCACCCAGACTAGACCAGTAATCCTCCCGCATGACCCTGAGGGAAATCGAAATCAATTTACCTAATCATTTATTCATTGAAATCGCCAATCACTAACGAATAATGAATAAGAAAATCGATGTATATGTGATGATCGGACTGAAACGCAAAAAAATTTCGAGTAATAGCAACAGAAAACTTTGGTGGCGGGCTGAGGAACACGACACCGTATGAAAAGAAGATCGACCGATCCACACCAATCAATAGCTCATTCACATACCCTCGCTTTCTCCATTTCTTGCCATCGCTTGAAATTCGGCCATTTATGAATGAAACAGGTACGCCTCTGAAGTTTATTCAGCGAACCGCTAGAGAATAAAACTAGCGGATGCCGTTGAGACGCCACCGCCATATGTTGGCGATTCTTAATGAATTAAAAAGTGATCATAGTAAGATCACCCAACAGCAAATGTACGTAAATAAGCATTTTGTTTAGGCTTTAACTAATTAATCAAACAACTACACAGAGAAATAGTGGGAAAACATTCATTTAGTCACATCCTTATGTACCCTTGCACATGCACAACAACCCTAGTATATCACAAAAAAAGAGAAAAATTCACAACCAATAAAGAAATGCACGACGTATTATGTGTGTACAGCGTTGTATATGTACCTCTCTAAAATTTAGCTCCCTTATTAATCGTAGTAGTGAAAACAAGGCACACATAATCGAAGAACAACAAAAATGTCGACAGGAAAAACTTTAAAAAAACGAGGAAACACGACCAGATAGAAACTATTAAAAGGTAACAAAGAATATTATAAAGAAATATTACCAAAATACGGCTCTACAACACAACACATGAGACTCATGGAGACATTCACACAACTTAGGTTTCCCTGTATAGTTTTGGAGTTTAAATATGGAATTTGGGTAATACAAATACTATTTGGAAGTGCATCTTGTGCTTGAGATACCCAGCCACCGGAAACCAATAACAAAGAAACAAATTAGGGTAGATGATCCGATTTTAAGACTTATACCCTTCGAGACTCCACCGTTGATCTGGGGAAAAGGAGTCGCAGTCTCTCAGCTCAACTTCCTTGCCCAACGATGCCGTCATACAGCGATGAGTCTTCACGTGGACCATTTGCTCAGTCTGGGACAATCATTATTAATTGAGAATTTTCTAGAAAAGTCACAAAACACTGAAAACAAAATGTTGAATAAAATTTCGTCGGCGATCCAACCTTAAAGTCAATCAGGTTTCTCAGGGACTAGCAAAAATCGGAATTCTGAGCTCATTGTCCTAATTCACCAATGCTATACCCATGCTATAGGCCCATGAAATATATAAGTAAGTATAAGTTGTAAAAGCTTCGTGTGTACCTCAGATATACCTGAAGCAAACCTCACACCTCTCACATACGTTGATGAATCAGTTTGCGCGTCAACCGGGGTATACAGGGTGATCCACATGAAGTGTTACGCGCTTTAGGAAAGCCATTTTCCGAAGTGCACCGAAAGCAAATTTTGGAAGGCGAGGTGTTATGGTGGCTACAAGAAAGTGCTAAGAACATCTACTGGACGTTTCAGCAGCATTGAGCACCAGTCCACCGTGCCAAAAAAAAGCTGGACAGGTGTGAGGCCAATCCTTCGGATTGTTGGGCAAAAAAATTCAGCCTTCATGCTCGCCCGATCTGATCCCTATGGATTTCGCCATCTGGACGATCCTAGAGCAAAAAGCCTGCTCTTCTAGACATGGATCACTAATTTTACTGAAAAGAGTTCTGGTGGAACGAAATTACACCGAAAATGATCGCACGCATTCTCAGAATTTTCTGAAAGAGATTGGACGCTTGCATCGAAGCAAAAAGTGGCCACTTCTAATGTGATGTGTGAAGTGTCATGAAGAATTTTTTTTTGCCTTTGTGAGGAATATAAACTTATCTTATTTGCTTCGTTCAACGAAGAGTTGCATGGAGTTTTTTGTGTAACACTTCATGTGGATTACCCTGTACACTGCGGGAATTCCAAAAATAAATCGATGTCCTAGTAGTTCACTTAAGGCCGGTTATCATTACCTAATTGTAAGGGATCAATTAACGATGTTCCAATCAGTGCCGTCGGTCACTCTTCAATTTCGCCGATGGCAAATTCAATCGATAGGTCGAAAGTTGGGCCAACTATCGGCACAGCTGCCATAAGAACCAACCAAAGCAACCATATCTTGAAAATATGAAGCGAACCTGTTTATTGTACTGAAACAAGTGTTTCGGATTCGATATGGTCACACTGCATCTTTCCAATCGTACCAGTTTATCGGTGGAGAATGCGGCACCTGCGGTCAGACAGAGATCGTCTGAGCGAATTTCTCCCCGCTCCGTGTAAGACCAGGCCTGAAAGAGGAGCATAGTTCCGTAGTAAGAACAGTATCGATCATGCAAAACCAAAAAAGGTGCGCATACGATTTCTGTGCCTCTAGTTTTCTTAGAAACACGCCCCAGAAACCGTTTCAATAGTGAACAGAAGAAAATCATAGCCTTCCCATCATGCGTTCACCTATCTGAGTCCATCTTTGACAAGTTCGCTCTTAAGTTTTCCATTACTCCTCCGTACCATCACGATGTTAAATATAACACTGAATAAGATACGACTAGCATATTCAGAAGATTCACCACTAGTAGTAAAGCTGTAAAAATATTGTTCAATTGCTCTGAATCAATACCTACCCCAAATATCTGACAAAGATGATTCAAGGTCTATTTACGTCTCTGGAGACACAACTAGCAACCTTGAGTCAAAAGCATATCGAATTGGGTAGAGATAATAAGATTGACCTTCATTGGGTAAAATAAAATATCAGTAAGAGGTTACAATATCTTAGAATACGGTATGGAATCTTCGCGATGATATTAACAGCAAAAACTGAGTAGGGTAAAGTTTTGGATGAGTGGGACATCAAACAAAGGAAATGACCCTAACCCGACACTATCACTGAATAAAAATCAGATGAACTCATGAAAATAACATTACAAAATTAAGTTTTGTAAGAAAGAGAAACTGATGGTTGACCTGAACTGCTAGTCGCCGTCGCAACACCTTATATCGAGGGTGATCATGAATGCAATTTGAAATTATTTTCGGAGAAAATGAAATGGAACAATTTCAAAAAAAGCGAACCTGATTACCACCGCCTCCATGGCACGGTTGCACCGCGACAGGTCCATCCTTTTTCGCCATCGTATCGAGACATCTATTCTACAATATTAGCAATTGAATTATCCAATTTAGATTACTAAAGTTTGAGAATTAAAAATAAGAAAGAATTCCAAAGGTTAAGAATTGGCAAAAAATAAGGCTACGCGGCTGGAGAATCAATAAAATGAAAATGGTTCAGATGTAAGCACCGAAATGAATTTGGGATGAAAATAAGAAAGGAAATTCAGAATGAGAGAGTGCTTACAACAATGGATGGGCTACTGTAGAAAAACAGAAAACAATATTAGACGTGAATACAGAATCGACCAACGACTACTCCCATCTTTTTCGCGAATTTATTTTGTTCAAAAAAACCTGACAATGTATAATAAAGTAATAGTAAACGACTAGTTCAAGCAATTGACCACTCACCTCGCTGGAAATCGTTCCTAACGAAAGATAATCATACGGCAACGGCGCTTCAGGGTAGATATTTCTCAGATACCTGCAATTCAGTCGATACTAAAATCGGAACTTACATATATTTATTTATATATAAACCTTCAAAAACCATACCATTCGAAGTTCTTGCACTGCAAATTGTAACGCAGCTCTCGCCTGCTAGTCAGATCTCCAGCATCAACACGACGAGCCGCTAAAAAATCAAACCATCATGAGGAAAGGTAAAGTCGAAAAAGAGGTATAAGTTAAGAGGATGGATCACTTGACCGTGCAAATGTCAGCTGCGCCTCTTGCCACTTCACCACAGGTTAAAAATGATAAGCAAAGTTATCGGGACTTACATGGAACCATTTTATAGAAGAACTCCTTATAATGGTCCATCCATACCTCGGCTGTTCGAGCAGCATTGTGATGAATTACCTGAACAAATTATAGATTGATCTGCAAACTAAAGACGACAAGGGGTTAATAAATACCTGGGCGGTGCCACCTGGGAAGGTATATGGAGTCTGCTTGCGGAAAACATGACCTACTCGAGAGCATGGATGAATCTCCAAAGAACCACCACACATCCATACCTAGAACCATCAAAAACCAATCGTTTGGAGAAAATTTCGTAATGTGGTGGTGGCACGGCTTCGTTTCATGAATAGAGGATAGTAAATAACCCAAACAGGCAGGTAAAAACTTTTGAAACCTGAAAACTTACCCTGAACGATATCTCGAGATTCTCCCCACCCCACACCTGCATGCCCTCATCGTATGAGCCGATATCGTAGAAGAACTGCTTATCGATCGCAAACAGTCCACCGGCGATAGTTGGAGTCCTGGAATCTTCCCATAACTTACTAATATCAATTTCTTACTTAATCCTTTTTTCAACTTCTCCATATATTCTAATATTTTTACAAAGAATATAGAAAACTTCCTCACTGAATAGGGGAGGCGCGATCTCCTTTGCGCCGTGACATTTCTCTCTTAGGCACAGGATACCATCGGAAATTCAGATGCCAATTGAATCCTCCCCAGGTGGTGTCCGATGCTGTCACATACTCAAATGTATCATCTAAAGAAAGCCATAGAAGCCGCTGAACTTTTGGGAAAAATCATCACAAACTATTTTTTAGTAAAAAAAAACTTACCGGAAATCACGTCGATAATTGGAGCAACAACACGTTTTCTGTCGCCTGCTACTCGGTCCAGAAGCGGTTCCAGCCATCCCTCAGTAACCTGATAATCGAGATCAACAACTACTAAATTATTTCAATTATTAAGATGGTCAATTTAAAAAGGGTGATCCTACTCGGTTTGCAAAAAGCAGTAAACAAAAGGATAGGTATACTGTAATAGACAACTGAATACAATCAAGCCACAGTTATCCTAATGGCACAACTGATAGAGAAAAATCAATAAAGAAACGAAATATAAATACAATAAATCAACGAAAAAGCATAACAATACAAGGGCAAGTGATTTACCTCCACATGGGCATCTAAGAAAACGAGTATTCGGCCTTTAGCCATACTGGAGCCAGTCAAGCGAGCCCGAATCAGGCCACTACGATTTTTCAAATGGACAATATGCATAGGAACCTACAAAGATCCAACAGTGGTTCGAAGGAAAGAAAATGAAGCGAAACAAATATCAGATAAACAACATACGGGGAATCGTTTGATGTACGCATCCAGTGGATCCTTAAGGTAGGATCTATCCGATAAATCATCGATGAGAATGATTTCCTCTAGCAGATGGAGCGGAGATCTAGAAGGATCACAACCATTTTTTTTGTAGAAACCAGTCGATCAGTCGATCAATCAAAGAAAAGAATAGGTCCGACACCTGTTGACGACGGAATGTAATGTGCGAAGAAGAGTCGTCCACGCTTCATTGTGAAAAACGATAATGATTGATGTTTTAGGAAGATCGCTTCGGAACGATAGTGATTTGCACCTAAAAATGCGTTTGAAGAAGAAAGAAAGGAAAAGACAAAAGAAAAACTGTCTGCACGATAACAACATTGAGAACTCACTTATGGAATCGATAATCGGGCAGTGATCTATTAACGGAGATCATTTCGCTGGCCATCTGAAACATAAAAGCTGACAAACCAGAAAAAGGCAGGGAAAACCTGATAATAAAAAAAACAAGAAAGAAGAAGAAACATATAGACAAACTTACCACATTGAACTCGTTCTCCTGGAATCTTTTGTCCTTTTCCGCTTTCAGTTCTTCCGGCACTACTACGCCTGTTCCTTCTTCACCGTGCTCAGGAGCTTTGAAGGATTGCACTAGAAAAACAAAGAAACGTGCAAAACCGCAAGTGACAAGAATACGTAAATAAGTAAAAAAAAACTAATAATATATGGAATGTATGGATGGAATGACTCGATCGAACCTCCTGCGGTTTTTGTCATAGAAGAAGCCATCAGAGGGAAAGAACAAGAAATAAGGATCAAGAATAAAGAATAGGAAGTAGGAATAAGAATAAAACTCACTACTCAGAAGTTTTTCGAGTTGTTGTCGCACAATAGGATTGAGAGAAGAGGAGCTAGAAGGCAGCACTCGCGCGCGTGGTGCATCGACAACCTAAGAAAGCGTAAATAACAACAATTTCAGATTTTAGAATTCACAGTTGAGTGTAATTCACTTCTTTATTTTCAGAATCACCCGGAATCGGTTGAAACGGTACTCGGTTGTCTTTTAGTAGGACACGATCTCCACGAATAGGAACGCTGTAAAGAAATGTATAAAATTGACGATCACAGAAAGCTTGTTAAAATATTAATATATAAGAAATACTACGATTTTCTATTTATTGAAAAGTGTAGTGCTCACCTGCGCTTGCTCTCGCTATTAGACGTCGTTCCAGAATCGAGATAATAGAACAGTACAACAACATCTACTAACAGCCATACTATACTAGTAACTACCACCGCTCGAACAACCCCAGCACGCGCCATACGCATGCCTCTTGACTGAGGATTAACCTGGAAATCGATCATTTTTACAGGAATTAAATGAATAATGAATATTGCCCTTTATTGTGCGATGGGGTTCGCCGAATGAAGTGCATTCAATTCAACGCTGTTCGACAATACAATGGGCTTGCACTGTGAGCCGCTTTCCGTCGAAAATGAAATTAAATTGCTCTGCAGGGTGCCTGAGCGGGGGAAAATAAATCCATAAATCCTGCCTCCCGTTGATACACTCAACTCTGATCAACCTAGGCAGAACCCAAATCTAGAATGAACCCTGATCTATTCGAACATTACATTTATGGGCTTCATGCATACTCGTTATTGGAACAGAGTCTCTAAAGGTCCTTAACCAATGGTAACCGATATTAGAACAACTAAGTATTTACAGCCAATAGTTGAGTAGTCTTTCAACGAAAAACGAGAATATTAACGAATACCCGCCCTGTGCTGGTAACTACTAAAAGCTCATCTAAGCCATCCGGGTCGACTGCAAATCAATGGAAAATTATATTCAGTAACTTCCTCATAAGGACTCGTCCCTCATAAGGAAGTCCTACCATAAATATTTATAACCTTATAGGTCCTCAATAACATGGTGTAAAACTGAAGCCATTTTGAAAGAAAAAGCAAAGTGAGGTTATAGAGATTGAATATATATGCAAATTAGAAAAATCAAGCAAAAAAGGTAAACATAATCCACAGGTCAGTACGACCCCACCTACGGAGAAGTGAGAAATGTATGGGAATGACGTAACATTACGAACAAACAACCAATTAATGTATAAGTTGACCTTGACAAAATCTTGGTAAATAATTAAATAAATGAACTACATTGGACTACACATTCACCTCTGTGAGAAGACTATTACCCAAGCACCTAGAACGGGTAAGAGAAATGATTGCCAGGAAATCCACTGACCTAGTTTAAACCTTGACCGGGTCACCTGGTCATAATCAACCCCTTCGAGTTTTCCCATACCACATTTTACCCAAGGACACAACATTTACCACAGAGAAAAAGAATAAGCCCTTCCTTTCTGCACAACCCAACAATTACACCCTCTTGTCCGACAAAGACCCTTAGGGCACACAAAAACATCAGAAAAGGATAGAGGTAAAGGTGAAAGATTAAACTTTTCCGTGCCACTAATCAAACAAAATGAGAAAGAGAACTTTGTCGAAACACTCCACATCGAACATAGACTGAGCAAATGGATACAATTGGCAACATCTACAAACTATATAATATTACAACAAATTCAACAATTTTGTCCACGACAACTACAAATTAGAACCATCAGCAACTGTACTCGGAATATTGATCACAGAGAAAAAGTAGGCATTTGCTAAATTACCTCAATCTCGTACTTGTGGCGAAAAAGAAGGTCACATTTCCAAGCGAATAGCCAAACGACAACATTGCAGAGCCCAAATCAAGCCGATTACTGTAGGCAAGTCAAGTTGAAGCATTATAATTATTCTATTAAAATAAGATAATGCAAATGAATAATGATAACGTAACATTAAAATTTACAACTAAAGGGTCGAGAAGGCGCTCCGACAAGCGAATACGTGATGTCACTTTCGGTGAAGTGATCTCAATCTTGAGATTTGAACAACTAAGCTCTTAACAGCAAATTTTGTATAACATTATGGCGATATCACAGCGAAGCACTCATAATTAATCACTCAAAGGCACTACTAAATATCACATATGTAGCAATAATTATGCACTTGTAGCAGATTTAAATCACATTCTCGAGACTAGCTGAAGCATAAAATTGAAAATATTTGCATAAAATTTGCACTATGAAGGGCAAGACAAGAGCATGGAGTAAAAAACACATGAATAAATCATTTAAAAATCGTTTACATCGATCTAGACGGAAGCGCAAGTCGATGCGAGATAAGCCAGTCGGCTAGGTCACGACCACAACAAGAAATACTGGCGGTGACGAACGGGACTGCCGGCGCGTTCAGCTGTTTCCATACCGTATAACCGTCAGGAATCGGAGTCACCTTAAACATATAAGAAATAGTGATTTATACGTACAAATAACATAATATGGAACAGCTATTTTCTATCCTTCCAAAAAACTGTTATTGATGGGTTGGAAAAGTTGCAAAGCAGTTTTACCAGGAAAATTTTCATTCGAGTTCTAGGTTTCACTTATAGTAGTATTCAACGTAGCTGTATTAGAAATAAAATCCTAAATTTGGATTCTTCACCTCAGAAGAAAAAAAATCGATTTGATGACGGTGTATAAAAAATAATGTAAAGGATGATAGGGCTAAATCCTCGGAAGTTATTTTCCTTTGGACATTCACGGACAAGAGGTGGTGAAAAAAAGCTGATTGCCGCAAACCAGGCTCAGACGGAACTTCTTCTCGGTCAGGTAGGGGTGTAGTATAATATTTCAAACTCAGCAAAAACATACAAGGTTCTCACAATGCGAAAATATTTTCAAGACTCGTATCTGCTTGCTTAGAAAAGTTACACACACACATACAGGTTACCATCTCTTTGAAGTCAAACGTTAAGATAAGATCTGTCTTAACGTTATGTTTTACTTTTCTAGCGATCTCGTGAACGTGTTCAATTTGGTTTTGTCATTATGTTAAAGTTTTGTGTTGTTAGTTACTGTACTTTTCAACACCACGTGCTATTACCGCGTGTAGTAAATTTGAAATAATGAATAATAGCTGGAAAAATTAATAAAATATAATATAATGAAATAAATACAAATAAAGTTAACATTAGTGAATGTCAGTCAATAAGAAGTAGGCAAGCGATACAATCTCCGCTTTGGGTATCACGAGTGACTTAACAATTTCACAATCTTTCACTTTACCTTTACCTTTCACTTTACCTTTACCCTTTCCTTTACATCTAATACACCCGCATAGAAAACGGAATCTTCCAGGAATTCTACCTTCTTATGGATGGGAGAGGGATCTACAAAGATAAACACGATACCGGATCGTACAGATAAAAACTTATTGAACGATAGAAAAAACATTCACCATATTCAATCAATCTATTTCTCATATCGAATTCGTTCATAAACATTACCTCATTTTATAGAACTACCAAGTTCCCATTACAATCCAAAAAAATCAATAAGAAAAACTCCGACGTGATGTAAGTAAACTAACCATAACCGTCTCACCCATACCGGCTTCGAAAAACTCCCGAACAGCCTCATGTGCCTCTCTGTTCCATATATCCTGACCACCTATCGGGACGATGTGAGCCACCTATAAGAGCTATTGAGTACACAAAGAAATGGATAAAAGAGGAACAACATCGAAATAATTTGAAATCATTAAAATATGAAAAAATCAATAAAAATGTCCCACCTTACACTTGAACATGAGCATTTTTCGGAACGGCGTTCTGGCATTTAGCCTTCTTAAGGCGTCTGCTCTCACGTAATGGAACGCTCCAACGTCAATCAGATACACGCAGAAGGCCGCTTTGTCTGTGAGAAGCATTAGGAATCATTGATGTTTTACGATGTTCTATTATCGAATCAATCAATAAATTTCAAAAACATACCGATTTGGCTGGCTCTCACACACTGTACACGTTCCCAACGGTCATTGATTCGAGCCGCATAGAAGCTTCCGGGGCGTGGAGCCTCCTGAAGTTCAGCGTCGGCCATTTGGGATTCCTCGGTCAACTTATCGTACATGTAATCCGGCATTGGGTCCTGAATATTAAACAAAAATTAAAAAAAAAACGAAAAAGGTAAAAAATAAAAGAAACCGAAACATAAGAATTTTGTAAGAAGTCATTTCTTTCCTAGGAATAATCCTCCGCTCTCTACAGGTCCATTACGCCCAAGATCCGGCACGTTAAACCGAGTTTCGGCTAAACGTGAAAGAAATCGTGAGAAAATAATCGCCTTCAAAACTCGTCTAACGTCGACCTTGACGATCCTCAAATTTTACCCTCCTCCATCAGGTTGCGTTATACTCAAAGTAGGTTAATCCTCTAGTCGTTTCGCAATGTTGCGAATTCAACCAGTCAGTCATTGACAAAGGTGCTGGTCTCCAGCAAACTCGGTTATGAACAGCTAACAAGAACTGGACCCGAAATAAATGAGTTTGAAAACGAAGAAAGAGGAAAATTAATCCATAAAAGTTGGATCTCTAGTGAATAAACTGGGCAACCATAGCTACCAAAATATCAGTTTTATGAGGATGACGTTACGGCCTACGCGCTCTCGTTAGGGCCTATAAAGACAAAAACGTGTGGGATTATCCTACCAAAACACTATTTCAGATAACAAAGTAACTAATATCTTGGGCAGCTCCAGCAGTCCTAAGTAAAGCACGCCGTCATGAAGCCAATATTAGTAGAGAGCCGAACAAGGAACATTAATAATGCAAGCACTTACCAAAGAGACTTGTCGAAGACTGATATCGCCGGGACCGGCGGCAAACAGAGCGTTCGCCGAGAAAGTGCCGGTGGGGATTTGGCTAATATCCATCGGCACGATGTCGACATTTCCCTCGAAGACGCAAACCGTAGGCGGAAGGCTCGCGGCCGTCGGCGTACTTCGAGCTATCGAACCGGCATCGCTGCTGAAAAAGTCGGGTAAAATTTGGTAAGGATGCCAGCGTTGATCAGCCCCCGAAGAATGCGCCGCCGCATTCGTGTTCAATTCAGAATCGTGGAGACTTGGTGAATGCGTATTTGGCCTATACAATGACTTGCGGGGGCCAGCCGCTATACCTAGTCAGTGTCTTTTACCTTACCAGAAAAGTCTGGTATTTTACCGACATCGGAGGGATGGAAAGCTGGATTGGCCCCGGCGACGATCGATCACCGTGCGGGTGTCAGCAGCGCCTCTTACCCCTACACCACGCGCTCCCACAATTTGATAAAGGTGGGCAATTTTGTGGAATAGAGGGGTAACAGAGGTCACAGCCTAGCCCTTCAAGTGTGGGAGTACAACTGACCCCTTCTATAATACATATATTAGAGTGCAAGTCAAACGGTGTGGCAAATTTTTTTGCCTACCTGACGAACTCGGGAAACAATGGGAACGCGGGAGCCACGAGAAAGAAAATTGGTCTAGTTCGATGGATCTCTAGCTGGACGTCGCTTGCTTCTCTGCTGTTCTCCTCTGTTTTTGCCGGTTCTCTTCCTTTTTTTCCATTTTTATGAGTTCGCACCAACCATTAGGCATAATTATTGCCGCTATTATTCGCGCTTTTTTCGGATGTTTGTCCTAATACATCCGAAAATGAAAAATGGATTTGTGAAAGGTGCATCTACTACCACCCAACTGGTGGATGCTCAGTACGATTGGAGTGTTGCCGTAAATGATGACTGTTTTGTGGATGTAGTCTATTTTGATTTGTCAAAAGCTTTTGACAAAGTCAATCACACCATGCTTCTCTATAAACTTAAACTACTAGGTATTGGCGAACAACTTTTGAATTGGTTTGAGTCTTATTTAAGAGGCAGAAACATGTGTGTGAAAGTCAGCACTACCTTTTCGGAGCGGTATCATTGTCATAGTGGTGTGCCGCAAGGTGGCGTGCTGTCACCCATTCTTTTTTTGGCTTACACTGCTGATTTACCTGCGAAGCTCAAGACACACCCCAAAATAAGAGTGCAGCTTTTTGCCGATGATATCAAAGTCTATGGAACCTATAATGACTCCAGTCGTGCTGAGGTTCATCAGGCACTTTGCCAATCAATCGATAATATGTTAGCTTGGGCGTCCAAATGGAAGATACCTGTTAATCTAGAAAAGACAGCTGTCTTCCATATTGGTTCCACTAGAAATATTGAATACAGAGCTTCGGACTATGTGCTTAGATCGATTCAGAATGTTCGAAATCTCGGAGTTGTGTTTGATGGAAAACTAAGCTTTGAAGAACATGTGAAAAATGTAGTGGCTAAAGCCTACTCAGTACTTTTTGCTATATGTAGGAATGTAAAAAGTAATGACGCCGCTTTACTCATGAGACTCTATAAGGCTTACGTGACTCCAATTTTGGAATATGGCTCCCAAGTTTGGAGTCCACAAATCAAAAAGCTCCAAGTCAAAATTGAAAAAGTTCAGAAGACGTTTATAAGAATCTTGCTATGTAGATGTTCCCCCTTTTCGAGCACCTTACTCAACAAGAGTTATCAGGGAAGACTGAAATATCTCAAAATGGATAGTCTTTTTTACAGAAGAATTCGTCATGACCTCCTCTTCTGCTTTAAATTGTTGAGAGGGGAACTGAAACTTAACCCTAGCAAGTACTGGGTTTTCAGGCCCTGTAATGGACGAACGACTCATCTCAGCATGCATAATGCCGTGGTCAGTAGACGACAGAAGACTGTGTTCTTTAATTCTCTTCTTTGCAGGTCTATAAGATGGTTGCAGATACTGCCTCAAGAATTACTAGAGGCACCGGACAGTATGACATTTAAACGTAAGCTAAAGAAAGTAGACTTGCTCACAACACTACACATTTCAGATGTTTAGTTTTGTCCTGCTCAGATAGTACAAATGAATGGATGATGATCTGTTTTTGTTGCGGTCATACCTACTCGGACCAATGGTTGAGCTTCCGTGACAACCTAACGTTTTGGCACTCACATCATGGTGATAAATCTCGCGATCAACAAGGACTGAGAGGTTAAAGGTGTAGCTCTTGATGTGTTAAGTGTTGTCTTTAATTCACGACTTATTTTCCGTCTTGAGTGCACCCTGTACTCAGTTCGTTTCGTTGTTTGTGTGGCTCTGATGGGTGTCAATAATAGTCAGGATTGATTATTTTTATTTTTAGCTTTTCTTTTTAGTATTAGTTTTGTATTTCTTGGATGGTTGGTGAATTCGTTGTTCTGAAGGGCTCTCGTTGTCATCTAGACACGGTTGCGGGTAGCTTAAGTCTCCTTATGTTCTTTTATCAGTATTACAGTTTGGTCCTTTTCAATTCCTACTGGATATATTTTTGTTCATATTCAGTTCAGTTTGACAAACGTTATCTGTTTTTCCCAATACACAGTTGCTCGCTGGCAGCAGCCTTGGCCCACATATGCAGCACAAATTTCGCTCATTTGAAACTTGGAGGCTCTACTTTTTCTCTTCTCGATGTATGTTGAGCGTTCTTCCTGCTTACGGTGGTCTGCAGGGTGCACAGGCTCATGTCAATTTAGTACAGTCCGCTTAGCTTAGATATGTTCGGTCTATCATCACTTGATTCGGCCTCATACTTAGGACTTCCTGGGACAATGAGCTTCGTTGTTCCCTACCGTTAAGCGGCTGCAGTTCCTGGCGGTGCCAACTACAATGCTTTACATTATTTTGAACACTATTTATATTTTTTCTTTTCTTCTGTCTTTCCTTCTCTATATCTATTATGACGTTTTGTGGACCAAATTGGTATTTAGCGCAGGTCACTGGTACCGTTTGGCTTACTGTTGCAACTTTTGTGCCTAAAAGGACTACGAGAACCCTTCGATTGTTTTTTGGTTTGTTACGATGGCGCGCCATCAGGCGTATTCAAATAAATAAATAAATAATAAACGATTATTTGTACAAGTGTATTGTGCCCTCCTTGGCACCACCGGTTTCTTATGGAGAATTACAATTCTGCTAACGGACTGTCAAACCTAAAAGGATGCACTCCACTTCCACTTCGAACGTCAATCCATTACTTTGACTTTTTCATAGTAGTAACAAAATAATATAGTACATTAATTATTGAGCAAAAATGTCACAATCCGCTGGAAAGCTGGATGATATCGTGCATCAGATTTCCATCACAAATTTCGACCATATTCTTTTTAATAGTTTGTTTGCAGTTTGCAAAAGTCTTGCGACACTTTTACAATATTCTTCAAATTGACATCAATTTATTCGAACAAAATCTCAGTCAACGATATAATCCCTATTCAGAGATATGACTCTTCCCCATCTTTAGGGCAACTTCTCAATTCCTCTCCGTCAGAACTCTGAGAGCTGTGGCGAAAAAAATTGGCCGACCTCTATTGCCAATTGGTCTCGGTTGTCGAATTCCACATCTCGAAAGTGTCGCTTTAAGAGCCAGAATAAGTGATAATCTGAAGGAGCAAGATCTGGAGAATAAGATGGATGCGGTAGAACTCCCCGTCATGCAAGAAAAACGCCCTGAAAGGGAAAAGTCTACCTCTTGCATGACAATGTTCGTCCTCATGTCGCAAGAGCGACTCGTGAAAAAATTCAGGATTTAGGCTGGGAAGTTCTACCGCATCAACCTTATTCTCCAGACCTTGCTCTTTCAGATTATCACTTATTCTAGTTCCTTAAGCAACATTTTCGAGATATGGAATTCGACAACCGAGACCAACTGGCAAAAGAGGTCGGTCAATTTTTTCCGTCACAGCTCTCAGAGTTCTGGCGGAGAGGAATTGAGAAGTTGCCGTAAAGATGGGGAAGAGTCATAACTCTGAACAGTGATTATATCGTTGAACGAGATTTTGCTTGAATAAATTGCTGTCAATTTAAAGAATGTTGCAAAAGTGTCGCAAGACTTTTGCAACAATCTAATATTTATCAGAAAAAACTCTAAACCAATATTTAAGTTCCTGATACTTCCAGGTAATCTGATTATTTCACAATGTCCTTCATTTACTACCTTTTTTATCACAAAAACGGTAGCAAACACACCATGTAAAATCTGGAATCCAAAAGTAACCCCTTCAGGGTAAAACTCACCCAGTCAGGTTGTCGTCCTCCTTGTCGTCAGGCATATTCATCACCACCACCTCGACTACAGCTCGTCCATCAGTCGTCCACAAATCGGCCACCGTTTCCACTTCGCCGTTTAGCTCGGTCTCGGTCAGTGAAGTCAACTGTAAAATCGTCAAATTTGAAAGCTCCTTATAGAGCTGTTTCTCAACAAAAAAGGGAAAAATGAAAAGAAACAACACAAAATGAAAAGAAGGGTCAAAATTTGATCGAGTTTCGCGGGGAGCACTATAGGGACAGGAGCGCGCCATGCGCTCGTACCGAGCAAACACAATGGGACAATGCCGCAAAGGGAGGGGATAGATCCGGGACGATACGATGTGGTCTCTAGCCACTGGCAGTCGTGCTGTTTATTCAAACAGTTCACGTTGTTAGCTCGCCGATCCATATATCCCTTCACGTCACTTGATACATGTCAAATAACCCTGCCCTCATGTGGCATCGTCCGTCCACGGAATGAAACAGTTTCGCCTAAAAACTATTTATCCACCTTTCATTCGCACGATCGAGCGATCGATCTTCACCAAAGCTAGCCAAGCCTTACATCCCTCCGTTCTCGGATAAGTTGGTACCAGACCTGCCCGTGGAGGTGAAGACACTTTTTTTCTACTGTGGCTGACCCCGCAAGTCATTCAAAAGGTTGCAATGCCTCTACGATTTTGAACGGAAGATGAATGCATGGCGCAGACTCGAGGCTGATCAACTCCGATCACCTCACTTAACGTCGAATCTTGTGAGCCCCACTAAAATGGATCGTTAATTACACCCAGGGGCGACCTCGACGCTGCAGGAGCAATGTTTCTGGGTTAGAGCGGACTGCTAAAGACGTTTCCCATGTTTCAAGAATGTTACAACATCTAAATCGAGCTAAGATCTCCAGAATGATTATTCCTGGCATTCCCATGACTTATTCTTCAAAATCGAAAAAAAAGAGTTAAAACAGATTAAAATGAGAGTAGCAGTTCAATAAAATATTAGGAATCGTCCCCCACAGCTACTCAATTTTTGTTCATTTCTAAACCATCAGTATTAGAAATTTTATTTATTTATTTATTTATTGTAGACACGTATGTTTCCACACGTGTAGAAAAACCCAGGCAAAACAACAAAAATTCCAAACAAACAGAAACTCTACTACCAAAGGACTGAAGACAAAAATACCGAACAAGGAAGAGCTAGAAGCTAAAATGAACTATGAGCTTTAGAAGTAGACAATTCTCTAACCGAAATGGAGTTTTCCAAATAAAAGTGGACGTCGCTCGAACTAAATTGGACGTTTCAAAGGGGCTGATTAAACCGGAAAACACGTCCTTGGTTGCTTTGCTAGACGCTATGATCGAGTTAACGACGTCCAATTCGATTTGAAAAATGTCTAATTTGAAGTGAAATGCTGCTTGAAAGCTATTAGAGGCTGAGCTTTGATGAAAAACGTAGCAAAATATCGCCTTACAATTAGAGAATTACTAAATTCCTCTCCGCTTGGTGAAATACGAATAACTAGAAGAACAGGACCGGTGCTACCACCTTTCTTAAGTAGTATAGCTGAGCAAAACGACCAAATAGTGGTCATAAATTTCTTCCTATGATATGAGAATACGACGAGCCGTGAATTAGCAGATTGTTGGGTAATGTACACGACTAGCCAATGGCTTTACTTTTACCCAGACCGTTATATTTAACATACTGGCTTGGAGGATATTGGATGAAATATAAAATACATAAAAATATGGGCAGAAAAAACTGCAAAAAATTTAAAGTGGATGACATTTGAGAATCCATCGGGGATTCATAAATTGAAATCAGACGCGAACAGCGAATAGAATTTCCGACCACCTGGAAGCTACAAAAACTCCCTGAAAAAACAACTTTGCACTTTCTATTTTGCCGAATAGCATGCAAAAAACGAACAGTACGAAATCGCTCCTGGTGCCAAAGGGGAACTCAAAAATCTCTAAAGTTAGGAGAGGCGCAAATATTGTCACAGTAACCGATTTTGGGTGAACTGAGACGACAACCGAGTTGTAGAAGAGTAGCGTTCCGTAAATGGTGCCACTCAAAACAGTAATCGATACCCATTGAAGGAAAAACCACACAAAAGAACGGTCACAACGCACCCACCGTGCCGTGTGGTCTCAGATGTGAGAAAAATTCTCTATCACTCACCGTGGCAATTCACAACGGTGATAAATCATCCTAGTAAAACCACCTGACGCCTTAACGCTCGTTAGATGTGGAACGGTGAAACGGAAAGTCAAAGGTGGTGTGGTAGTAGGTAAAATTCAAGGTAAGATTGTGATACAAACATATGTAAAAAATAATAAGATAGGACTTTAAGAAATTAGAAACGTCCCCTAACAGACTTGATCCGCCTCTCTAACAAAACAATCAAAAAGTGCCACCTAACTTATAAGTTTTATAGAGCAAGATTTCTTCTTTTCAGCGCACGTTTGAATTTTACATATCATCCACAAGTCTTCGAGAAAATGGCTTACAAAGTTGTACTTACATTAACTGTCATATTTAGAAAATCTGTATAGGAATCGACTTCTATTTTTTCCACCGCGTAGGAGACTTTCTTACCTTTGAACAGTGAGTTAGGGAGGGAATGAGTCCAACTCCTTTGTAGAAAAATTCCATCTAATTTGCAGACGTTGACACTGTTATACCTCACCAGTACAGTGTACGGTGGTGGGGAAAGCTGTTAATGCCTAGGCGAAACATTGCAAATCACAAAATTGAACGTTGGCCATTATATCATGATTGTATTCGTTTGGCTGTGGACGAGAAAAGTGGAGAAAAAATATGAATGCTCAATATTGAATGCTTCCCCCACAATGCGCTGTACCGGTGGGGTAGGGTAAGGGGTGGCATTTTCAAGGTGTGCAAATTAGATGAAATTTTTCTACAAAGGAGTTGGACTCATTTCCTCTTTTACTCACTGTTCAAAGGTAAGAAAGTCTCCTACGCGGTGGAAAAAATAGAAGTCGATTCCTGTCCAGATTTTCTAAATATGACAGTTAATGTAAGTACAAATTTGTAAGTCATTTTCTCAAAGACTTGTGGATGATATGTAAAATTTAAATGTGCGCAAGAAAGAGGAAATCTTGCTCTATATAATTTGTGAGTTTGGTGCAATTTCATTGACTCATTACTGATATAGAGATTTTTATTTAAAGTGATGTCTTAAAATTTTGCCATTTTTTAACCATAAAAATTTTCGATCAAAAAAATCGATAGTTTATTGGCAATCTGAATTACTCATTCGTTGCTTTTCACAACAAATCAATCATGCTCTATCGAAATATCACCTTGGATTGGTTTCACGTGCAGCGGTTCCTGAGATATAGTCATGTGAAAATGCGTATAAAAACGCATTCAAAATTTTTGAAAAAAATTTAGATATTCCATCAAGTGCATAGATCAATGTATTTTTGAGTAAGGTTACCGAAACTACCAATTGGACTAGGATTCCTCTCGGTTTCGACTAGTTGTGTTCAAAAATGTAAGGTGACATATCATTTTGATCGCTACTGTACCTGCATTCGGACTGGAATGAAGTTTCCTAGAGCATCCTTCTCAAACAGCACCGATCGCAGGATATCGTCAGATGCTTCTCCGATGGCGTTCTCCGGCACCGCGAGACTTACTCGTTTTGCTAGTGCACCACCTAAAAACTTGCCTCGCATAACTGCAACTTTTTTACCAGTTTAGTTCAAATTTTACCCAGTACCTTCTGAAGACTCGGTACATGTATATAGATAGATGAAGACGAAGCTGTAGTTCTTTTAGCAGAGACAACTCGTGAGGAAACTCAGACTTTGCAGCACCACAAAATGGGTAGCGCAAAGTAAGCGATTTAAACTAATCGATATAGCGATTACTAATGCATCGAAAACAAAAAGAACCTTCTAGAAGCTTCAGAGATTCATACTTAACGAAGGGACTAGTGCCAGCCTTGCGCAACACTCGACTGGATAACTCGCCGGTACAGCCAAATGGACGCTTTCACGCCTCTTTTTTCTTAGCGAGGAACTGGCCGCCATTCATTACAGAAAAACTCCGCGGCCAATTTCTGGCCTCGTTTCGAAAAGCGGCCTAGTAAAACAACAAATCGAGGAATTCTGTCCCAGAGATTCCAGACTCTTGCGAAAAGTCATGAGCGAATATAACGAAAAACTACATCAAAAAGTCAAAAAGTTAACATCAACATAGAAAATGCCAGATATAAAACTAAATATACCTGCATTCGGACTGGAATGAAGTTTCCTAGAGCATCCTTCTCAAACAGCACCGATCGCAGGATATCGTCAGATGCTTCTCCGATGACGTTCTCCGGCACCGCGAGACTTACTCGTTTTGCTAGTGCACCACCTAAAAACTTGCCTCGCATAATTCGTAACTTTCTTACCAGTTTAGTTCAATTTTTACTCAGTACCTTCTGAAGATTTGGTACCTATACATATATTAGATAGATAAAGCTACATAATTCTTTTAGCACAAACAGCTCTTGAAGAACTTAGACTCTGCAGAACCAGAAAATGGGTAACGCAAAGTAAGCGATTTAAACTAATCGATATATCAACTACTAAAGCATCTAAAAACAAAGGGTGATGAGTAGAAACATAAAAAGAACCTACAGTGCATAATCGAATGGCCGGGATCCGGTAGAAAGCGCAGATCAACGACGGGATACACTCCGTACACTCCAACATCGCAAAAGAAGCACTTGATAGTGCCAGATCGAGGAAGTTCCTGTTGGCGGAAAAATATATAAACAAATGGAAAATGTGATAGCCAAAATGAAAACAAAAAGGATAAAATATCAACAGAAAACTTAGTCAATGAATTTCGAAAACATACCACGGCAATGACTCGAAACCAATCACCGGCCGCATCACAAAGTGCATATGCTCCACCTGACAGGACCTCCTGCAACAGATCAATATTTGAAAATCACACTGAGATCAAGGAAAAGGAAGATGCGTGCAACGGAAAAAGGGAGGATGTGAACAGAGATCGCCAGCCCATTGTAACAGCTGCAATTGTTCCAATCGGAAAATAAAAGGTAAAGGCAAAGGTGTCGGCGTTGATCAGTCCCCAAAGGACGCGCCGCCGCATTCATGTTCAATTCAGGATCGTAGAGGTCTGGCGAATGCGTATTTGGCCTATGCAGAGAGTTGCGACAGCCAGCCGCTACACCAAGCCAGGGTCCCAGAAAAGTCTGATACCAATTTACCAACTCCGGAGATATGGAAGTCTTGGTTGGCCCGGGCGAGGATCGATCGACCGTGTCAGCAGCGCGTCTTACAACTGCACTACGCGGGCCTAATCCAAGAATAAGATATGAGAATTTTGGTATCAGAAAGAGATCTCAGACGGAAAAAACAACGCAGAAGGATAGGGGCTTACCTGTGACCTTACCCGTATCCTTCCCATCAGTTTATTCCAAAACATGAACTGAGACCTTATCGGTCACGGTTAATCTTTATTGCATAATATTTGCTAAGCCCTTCATCAATCACAGATCATCAAGGGAAATTAACGACTTCACAGCAAATTTATTACTTCGTCGTCGCCTATGAGGGGTAGGTTCCGACGATGATAATAGAACATTGAGAGCTCACCTCCTTCAAATAGGAATTGAAGAAGAAAGAAGTTTTTCGAATGCACTTTGAAGTTTTCCTATATAAGGAATGACTCTAGAATGGAGATGGCGGCAGACGACTGGCCCAATGTAATCAAGTGTTGCCAGTGACAATGCGCCCCTAATTACAGTGCCCTCCTCCTAATCAGTGATAATCTTGATTACGGTGAACAAAAAAATGTAGAGGTGAAATGACTGGACCAGCCGGCTGTTCACCTCAATGTTTTTACTTTACCCGACCCTGGAAGGATCGAGGGCCTGGTTAGCTTGGCCAACGATCGACCACTCGAACAACGGGTGCTAGTAGCGCCTTTAACCACTTCAACAAACCAATAATAGAAGAAGAAACCCGAGCTCTTAAACCCTGGATACCTGTAGCATGTTATCGCGCCGCCCACTAAGCGCAAGATAAAATCTCGAGTGGTTAGCGAATAGGACTACTTTGATATTCAGGGAATGGAAGCGGAAAGCGACGGAGACGAACAACAACACGACTCGGGACATACTTGATGAAAACCGCAGAAAACACATCTTACGCCACGACGCTTCCCTGCTAGTCAAGTCACCGAAAACACTTCTCCTGGTTTTGAAACGATTATGTAAAGAGTGTGAAAAAGCGAAAACATCGCCGGACTTCGAGGGAGCCATTTCAGAACACCAAAATCTTGCAAAAAAAAACCTTCCTAAAAACTTGATTTCAACGTCATAGCAAACGACGGAAACCCAATTCTTTTATTTCCGAAATAATAGACTGACAGCAAGGAAGCGAAAGGAATTCTACAAAAAAGTAGAGCCAACAGGGCGAACATCGGAACCATACTATGCGGTACTTGAAAATCAGAAAACAAAGTAGTGTGATCAGCATTGACCAGTCGTCCAATGATGCGCCACGCTTTCATATCCAATTCAGAATAGTAGAGGCGTAGTGAATGCATATTTAGCATAACCTGTGGGGGTCAGCCACTTTACCAAGTTAGTGTCTTTACCTTCTCAGACAAGTCAGGAACCAATTTACACGACTCCAGAGGGATGGAAGGCTTGGTTAAACCGAGCGAGGATCAATCGCTCGACTGTGCGAGTGTCAGTAGTGCCGCATACCACTGCACCACGTGTGCCAATAAAAATATAAAGTAGATAAAAGAGAGGTAAAAAAGAGATAGAATAATAGAAATGGAGTGAGTGTTCGTGCAACACCCGTGGTTTCCCGTTAACTGTCAAGGTTACGGTCGACAATTATATGAACAGTACAAGCACAACCGGGGCGTGCACGTGGCACGAGGAACGGGAACGTCGAACTGCGAAGCAGTTCAATGGAATCTTCGTGACAGATCGCGACGTCCCCGAGGTACTAATTGATTCGTTCCGATACATTATGGTCAATCAAACAAGATCTATCGTGATCAAATCAATCGTCAAATCTGCTACGCGGATCAATGAGCTAGGCGAAAACTGAGCGCGAAATTCGACGTTCTCCAAAGGCCCATTCATACTCATCAGTAATTCGGGGTGGTTAAGGCAGAGACACGGAGGACGCACTATAGCCACTGGCACCAAGATTGATACTATTGAGTACTCTTTATCGGTAATGGGAGTCGAAGTCTTGGCGCATCATTAGGGAACTAATCAAAGCCAAAAGCTTTGAGCGAGCGAGCTCACATGCCTCTACGATTTTGAAAGCGCTACGACTGCGTGGCGCATTCTCAGAGGACTGACCAACGTTACCTTTTCCTTCCTACCGGATCTCAAGCGGAGCGGTTGCTCATAAAACCAAAGTTTAGTAGCTGCACGAACAAAAGTTTTTACTCTCCGGATAGAGGAACACCGCAAACAACAAAATGCCACATCGAAATGCGGAACACATAAAACGATCAAAAAGTGAACGAAACGGTAGGAAAAATAAGAAATATTAATGCAATCGAGAAAAACCCACGTAGATCTGCACACGTCGCTCACTCGAGTTGTCCACGTAGAATTTGCGCATGTCGCTTTTCAAAGAGTCGAAAACGGAGTCATCGGAAACCGCCCGAATGTACAGATCTCTTGACGTCTCAAATGCGACTACGATCACGTCACAGATCGGTTCCAGCGAACAGGACGATTTTGAAAGCTACAATCAATTACCTGATAGAAAACTGACAATGAAGGAAACTTTTGTCTATCCTTTATACTGAGAAGAATCACAGAAAAACTCTCATCACTCTACCTTTCGAAGTATAAAGGATAGACAAAAGTTCGAAGAAAGGGTTCACGAAAGCTCACTGAGACACATCACTGAGTCAATATCCCCATGTCACCCACCGTTTCGGCATGCTGAAGAGGATAGTGATCTTTTCGCTTCTTCATAAGCTCGGCGTCAACGACAACTGTTCCAGAGGTTATAACTAAACAAACAGAAATGTAGACTAAATCGCTAAATACGGTAGAAAATTCACGCAGAAAAATTACAGGGGCAAACTCGCGCAGTACTTTTGACATCAGTATTAGGTATTGGAGGTCGTTTATAGGATGTGGTATTTGATAGCCGAACGAAGAGTATGGTCAGCGGGCCTCTGGTCTGCGCCTCGAATTCCTCCGCCTCGGCCACCTGGACTAGCCAATCCTCGGGAAGCTCGCGACCGAGTCCTTTTGCTACGTATCTGAAAAAAAAAGAATTCTAAGCCACCGGAAAAAAGCAACAACAATAACAATTCGATAGGGTAAAATGAATAGAAAAAAGTGAAATGTTCTACGAAAACGGTTTCAAAACAAACATAGCTAGAAAATATACCGCGCGAAAGAGAACCTCATCCTAAAAATTTCACCCAAGACAGCCCTCTAACCCAGTACGTTCCCGCCAAACATATTCCGCTAAGCCATTGGCGAGTCTCGTCCTCATTCACTATGCATAGCTCGTAGAGAATTCCACCGTGTAAATGACCAAATAGGAGAGAAATAGTATAGGAGCAAAAGGAAGAGTTGAATCGAGGAGCATTTCATACTTTTTTGAAAGCCTACCAAAATTTTGCTATAAAAATATCTCTTCATTGAGACCGAAGTGCTTAGCCCACATTGATCACCGACTTCTATATATCTCAAGTATCTGAAGGCCACAACCAATAACAGCAATTCTGAGTTCATTTCCTGTGCACGAAATCAATCAATAAAACGATTCAAACCAAAAACCTTGGAAAAACTCACTCCTCGTGGTACTTCTGTGCAAGGTGAGAGGATGAGACACCCATAGGGAAATTCTTTTTGATCATTTCATATAGCAGTTCTCGAACTTCCTCCATTTCTTCTGATACGTCCATATCAGCATCACCTGAACATAAATGTGTCATTGAAATTTAACCAAAAATCCAAAACTCCAACCTTAGTGAATGCTGAAAAACACTTCACTCATTTCCTAACGAGGGGAGGAACCTGTAACTCCGGAGCTATTAGTTTCCGTCAATGTTGTGAAAAAAAGAGAACGACAAAACGATTTCGAATGTAAAAATTCGAAACAAGCAAATGCTGAGATTTCAGGGAAGTAAAGCAAGCAGCTAGATTCACACCACGGGGTGGAGATGGGTGTACAAGTTGTACAAAAAAGTGTTTGTTTACTCACATCTCATGCGAACATTACTCAATTTTTCCTCTGGCGAGGTTTACAACGTAGAACGAATGAAGAGCTCAGGCTCTCGGTAAAAGCAACTTCATAAAATTCGCAACCGGAAGGTTTGATAGATGGAATGGCAACATCAAAATACTCCATTCACGAAAAAAGGTAGAGCGCCCTGCTGTAAACTATGGAGAGGGTTAGGGTGCGACTTTACCTGCGTGAACTGCAGCAAAACTGGGCAAATTTATGAATTGTAAGCGCCTCTTCTCAGAGAACTCCACTTAGTCGATAGTCGAAATAGAAAAAAAGGGGGGCACTAGAGAAAATACGAAAAAGATCAATAAGAGAGCAGCCGGATAGCAACTAGAAAGCGGTTGAAAATAGACAAGAATGAAATTGTAGTCGCGAAAGAAGGAAGAAAATTAAACTGAAAACGCGAAAAACAGCAGCTGTCACAGTCACATGAAAGCACCTCACCTTTGTCAAAAATGGTGGACGGCATCAGACCCTCGGATGTCATAAATCGATGAGAAGTGCTCATCCCCTATAAAAGGCGTAGGCAATCGTAATCGTTTTTCAATGCACAAAGCCCACAATACTATTGAAGAGTACAGTCGTCCTTGAACGAGAAACGAACAAAAATGGAACGGACAGAAAAACGCGCCAATTTTCATACTTTCTCATAACGTACAAGACACCCATGAAAATACATCACAAAGATACGAATAAAAGAAAAATTGAGCATGAAGAGAAAACAGACGGAACAAAAGTAATACTAGATAATATAGCTGTATTGCAAAAGAGGAAGTAAAAATAGCAATATGTAATCAGCCCGTTTCGATCTATACAAAAAGTGCTCATTCACGAGGCTCTTGTAAATGTATATAGGGCTCTGGTTAGGATGAATCCAAGGGAAACAATAGAATGTCTCGAATATTAGTCCGAAGCTTTCAACCAAAACTATTTCGCATTTTATCACCTCTTCTGGCGCTATTCAACTTAACGGACACCAGTACTCGATTTTTTTCAGTCAGAATTTTTTTTTCAGAAATTCGCTGAAGCTTCGCCTATGGGTGTTATTTGGGGTCCAGAACGCGAATTTGCTGTTGGTTTTTCACGTGGGTGGTCTCGGACCACCCAAACCGCTACTTGGGTGGTCCATTCAAGATCACCGATTCCGCTGAAACTTGGTTTATGGGGGTTCTCTAGCGTCCTGAACACGATGGTGAAGTCCGTTTTCCAAGGGCGTCCGGATACGGTAGTTGTAGGTGAGTTTCAAAAGGTAAGGTTGGTAGGTACTAACCTACCGTATTTGGTCGCCATTTGGAAAACGGATTTCAGCATCGTGTTGCGGACATCAGAGAACCCCCATAACAAAGTTTCAGAGGAATCGGTGATCCTGACTGACCACCCAAGTAGCGATTTGGGTGGCCCGAGACCACCCATGTGAAAAACGGACCTCACATTTGTGTTCTAGACCCCAAATAACTACGATAGGCCAAGTTTCAGCGAATTTTGACGACTGAAAAAATCGAGTACTGGTGTCCGTTGAGTTGATTAGTGCCCCTCTTCTTTCTCATCACTATCGTTTGATTCTTGTCTCGGCAGCATGGGTGCGGCGAGAATTAAACACAATGAGCGGGAAAGAATAGCTACATTGTATATTCGAAGTATAATATGCGCACCTAACCTCTAAGGAGCACATTTGAAGCACTTAGAGTGGAATGAAATCCTCTTTTTTCCAAAGCAGAGACACTAAAGCAACAATACTAACATGAATTCTCAGAAGTTCAAGGGTTCTAATATAAAACAAACCACATGGACAAGCTGAAGCAAGAACAAACTTTACACCATTAAACTCACACCGAACACCTGACTTCTATCCCCGCCGCTTCAGAAACTTTCAATAAACCAGCTTTATCTCTAGTGTTTACACACCGGCGGTTTTCACTTTGATATCCTCGAACGTGGGAGGTTGACATCGCAGTGGTTATTTCAACATTACCAAAAGCAGTCAGTTTTCTCCAATAATTCCTTCCCATTCTAAAGGCAGACTTGAATATTGAAATCAAGGTCAAACAAGGATGGGTTATGAATGCTGCGAAAGAATTGAATATATAGCTACAATTCAATAGCAAATGTTCCGGTGACATTCTACAGAGGGGCACCGTAAACGTCGCGGCCGGATGAATAAGACTTTGTATGAATGCTAACCACCAAGTACGGTCTATTCCTCGTTTTGACGTTGGAGGTGCTTCACTAACAACAAGGAATGTATTCTGGTGACAAGTTACTATTAGAGTTACTACAGTTCTAAGGAAGAAACTAAAAAAGCAGAACGATTCACAAAAAGAGAAAAGATACCGGTCTACAAAACAATAGCGGAACACTTTGTCGCTCTACAAGAAAACCAGAATTTTTCGCAATAATATGTCATCAATTACAGAATTTTTTACTTACCGTCCGATCTACGTCTACGACAAACAACTGATGCTTTTTATGCACCGATTAGCATACCATATTGCACGAGAAGACGTGAATCATTAGATAGGGCGCAGAAAACGCAACCAGGCAGAACGACGGAAGTACACGCTCCAGAAAGAGCTTTTTTAAGCATTATCAATTCTAATATGGTAGCTAGGCAGGTCATAAGGGTCTGAAAAACTCCACTGGGGAGGAAATATTTGAGAGTGAAGGAACAAACAGTTTTGGAGGACAACATGAACGAAAATATGACGGCGCTGCCAAATGAAATAATAGATTAGTTCCTTATTTACTACACAGGTGGGAGTGCAAAAAGTGAGAAAGTTAAAGTTGGTAGAACAAGGAACCATGAAAACGGTAAAATTTATAAAACCAATAGGTTAATAAGATGATAAAAAGGATTTATCATAAAAAATCTCAGTAGTTACATCCTCCAAAATAGAATATGTTTATTCTATAGGTACTGGCGGCAATCTGAAGACCAAGGTGACGTCTTCAAAGAGTATAAGGGCTCGTTCAGACGACGCGCGTCGAAAATGCAAAATCGAAGCGCAATCAATAATTAACGCCATTGATCGAATTTGCTCCTTTGCGTTAGTGGCGCAGTCCGGTTGCGCCTCATATAGGCAAAAAAATTAGGCATATAATCACATAGGAAAGAAATTAAACGAAAAAAGTGAATTTCGTCAAAATTCCCTTTAATAAGGAATGGCAGAATTCTAAAAAACCCGAGCGACCAGTAAGTTTGCCTATATGAGGCGCAACCGGACTGCGCCACTAATGCAAAAGAGCAAATTCGATCAAGGGCGTTAATTATTGATTGCGCTTCGATTTTGCATTTTCGACGCGCGTCGTCTGAACGAGCCCTAAGGAACATGGTTCTTCCTACAATCTATTGTACCCCTCTCAACAGAAGCCAGTCAGAGGTAAAACTATAAAGTCCCCAAAAGGTGATAAACCCACGAAAGTCCATTAATAGGGAGATTAAGAGGATTTTCAACTAACAAGCAGAACAATCGATGTCGAATGAGAGCGAAGTAGTCGAGAGAGGCAAAACAACAACATGTATAGTCCGGATCAGGTATGAGCCGAGTCACACCCGACTTGGGTAAAAGGACATGCTGGGTATGTACACTTGAATGAGGGGGTTGTCGAGCAGAGACAATCGTATATTGATTCGCGTAGATTTACGGTGGACAAAGTGTGGTGTTTGTCCAGCACACGAGAAGTTCAGCGACGGAACGTCTCGTCGCGCGCCGGTAACCCGGCCACGACGGGCAATAATCGAAAATGAGGGCACAACACACCTGCGATGGACATAATTCATGGAAACTGGCAAGGATTGCCCTAGCTGACTGCACTTGAGAACGGATACGAAAAAAGGAGAATTTACGAGGCATATCGTCTACTGTGCAGGTGAACCAAGCTGAAACCTCCAAAAGTAGCCGAACCCTACTGAGTTTTGTGGATATCAGAGTCGACTGAAACTAACCCCAGAAACAGACCAATGTTCTCTGAACGGCATAACTTATCCTGCCAGGTGTTGGTTAATGTTAGAGCTTCGCTGACAAGAAGCTACATGTTCACTGCATGGGTATAATTACCCGCAAGAAGAATCATTTTCAAAATGGTCAATCGTCGATGGCTGAGACTGAATCGACGTCGCAAAAGTAGACGAACGTGGGGCTTGGAAGCATCTGAGACTGCGTAATGGAATCAGCTCGTTAGGAATGACAAATATGCCGCACCGAATTTCGGCGCCCGAAACGGCGAGCCGTTCTCTTCCTTCGTCTTCTTTATAGAGGAGGAACACAATACGTCAGTAGAGACCGATGATTTATGAAGTAAGTCCCGAGCTCTATCTCTCCTTTGAACCTCCGCATGAATGTCGACTATCGTTTCCATCAATTCTTCTACTTTTGAGCTTTTTAGGTGGAATATTAATTTGTGCGTAGACGCATTTATTTCTATCTCAGAAGATATAGGTAGTTATACAAACCTCGAAAGACAGAAAAATTTATAAGAATAGAAGCTTCATATAGTCCCCACAATCGAAGACCCTAGGGAGAATTGTAACAAAGCCATCGGCTACTTCTTGATAGTGGATGACTCTCACGAGGAAATGATTAATGGTATAGTGGAACAAAAACTGCTGCTATTACTCATCTTTCCGTCTGAATCTCTGACTTGGATACTAAATTAACAACTAAAATGGAAGCTTCGATCACCAAATTACCGTGGAGATAAAAGCACGAGAAGGTACTTGGAAATTCTGTTTTCACGCAGAATTTGGTCAATAATTTTGTAAATAATCTGAGTTGCTGATTTGCGTCAACTCAGGGGAAATGGAGAAGCTCAAGAGAAAAATATTCACAGCGATGGATACCATACTGACTCTTGGGTAGCCATAGGAAGGATGAAATTTTTACACAAAAAAACAGGTGATCGTGACTTGAATGTTTGGTTTGCGTTTCATTCACAAACAACTAGAAAACATGGTGCTCCTCCAAACCTATCGGTAGTTAAACGAAAACCATATACAACTAGAAAAGGTAAAAAAATTGAAACCAAACAAAACCTGAATGATCAAAGAAATTCTTTTCAATCGAGATCCTGATGACTGCTAACGAATAACTACTTGCAAATTCGTACAGTACGAAGCCCTCTATATAGCCCGTTGAACGGCAATAATGGAACGCGGCAACAACCGATGAATAATAGACGGTGGTCGTTGAACTCGAGGATCGTGTCTGAATGTACGGCCGTTGGGTTTTCAACCTTCAGCTGCAACGCGTCGCGCGCGCGTTTTGCATTGGAGCGCACCAGTCAACCACAAGCTCGATGTTGCGTCCAGACGCAGGTCTGTCGCAGATGAGGGCCGCCTTCTTCTGAATGCGTCGCCTTAGTTAGTGCCAGCTTTTTGTTGGCTGACGAAGGAGTTGACGGCAAGTTACTGCGGCGATGCCTCTTTCTTTGCTAACCTGCAGACGAAGTCGAAGCATATCTTCGGCTTCGAACCGGTGAATACCTTCCAAATTCTAAGTTTTTTTTTACAGTATAACTCACCACACTCTGTACAGGACCGATATTTTTGGAACAAACATCACTTTGGTGCTACGCATCTCCCTGCGCTACACTTCGACCTGCGTGTGGACAGAACACCAAGCTCGTGCTTGACTGGTACGCGCCAATGCGAAACGTGCGCGCGACGCTCCGCAGCCGACGATTGAAAACCCAACGAAATTCGAATCACATGGGTGGTTCCTGCATTTGCTTTTTCAATGATTTTGCTGTGTATTTGCAATTTGTTTTTATATTGTTGCGGAAATATCAGTTTCCAAGTGTCATTGTAGCGGACTACTATTACTGCTATGTTTGAGATGTCTGTTGATATATCCGTGTTAATCGGATTGTTAAACGTTAGCCGATCAAGAAGTCGAATCAAAGTGGCGCCGAGTGATTTTAAATTCAAAATATTGTAGACGAATCCAACAACTGAAATGATAGACGGCGCCGGAGACGCTGACGATGCAGAATCGTTGAATTTACGGTTCAGGAAAGCTGAGGATGTCGTGAACGATATTGGAGAGGGACGATTTTCTACGGTGGAGTTGCAGGTAAATATTTCTAGTTCAACCGATCTTCAAAAATTTTCCTTCAGACGTTTTGTTTAAGAAGCACACTTGTTTCGTTTTGATCAAATTCTAATATATTGATAAATTAGTTTGTTTGACATCGTGATAAAAATTGTACCAAACAACCTTCGTCTCTAAAGCTCTTCATTCATGTTTTATGCTCATCTTCATGCCATCTTATGAAGCTCAGCAGAAGTAAAGCAAATGGTTAATACAGAATTCGGCAACGGACACCTGTACTTGATTTTTTCAGTCGTCGAAATTTGCTGGGGGTTATTTGGGGTTCAGAACACAAATTGGAGGTCCGTTTTTCACGTAGGTGGTCCACGTCGCTATTTGGGTGGTCCAGTCAAGGTCACCGATTTCGTTGAGCTTTTGCCTAAGGGTGTTCTCTGTTGTCTTGAACACGACGGTGAAGTCCGTTTTCCAAATGGCTAAGGTCGGTTGGTCGAAATGGGTATGGGTGGTCCAGGACCACCAGGTGAAAAAGGAACCTCAGACTTCTGTTCAAGACACCATAGAACGCCCATAGACAAAGTTTGAGCGAAATCGGTGATCCTGACTGGACCACCCAAGAAGCGATTTGTGTGGTGATCATTTGTGATACCCCCTCTGTGCGAAATTTCAGCGAATTTAGACGACTGAAAAAAATCGAGCACTGGTGTCCGTTAAGTTGAATAGCGCCTAATATTTCAAACTGATTTTGGCACTATTCCACTTGTTGGGCACCAGTCATAAAATTTGTTTCCTTCGTCAGATTTCGCCTAAACTTTGCACATGATGGTAATCGGTGGCGCTGATCACGAATCTGCTGTCCGTTTTTCACGTGGGTGGTCTTGGACCACCCAACTCGTTACATTTGTGGTCCATATGGGGTCACCGATTTCGCTCAAATTTCGTCTACGGAGGTTATTTGGGGTCCTGAACACGATGGTGCAGTCCGATTTTCACCTGGTGGTCGGAGACCACCCATATCGAAAACTTGGGTGATCCAGTTAGGATCACCGATTTTGCTGAATCTTTGTCTGTGGGGGTTCTCTGGTGTCCTGAACACGATGGTGCAGTCCGTTTTCCAGATGGCGGCCGAATACGGTAGTTTTAGGTGACCAGCTACCGACCCTACCTGGTGAGGCTCACCTATAACTACCGTATTCGGCCGCCATCTAGAAAATGGACTGCACCATCGTGTTCAGGACCCCAAGTAACCCCCCTAAGCAAAGTCTCAGCGAAATCGGTGATCCTAACTGGACCACCCAAGTAGCGTCGTGGGTGGTCCCTGACCACCATGGTGAAAAATGGACACCATATTCGTGATCAGCTCCCCAGATTACACCCGGTACCAAATTTGGGCGAAATCTGACGAAGGAAAAAATTTTTATGACTGGTGTCCAACTGGTGGAATACTGCCCTGATTTTATGTAAATTCTCGTTCAGGATCGTATCAAAGAAGCTGTTGGTATTCTCGAAGACCTAACCCGTGCCGTATCCATGGTGGGCTTGTTCTCGGTGAACGAAGAGGTACCTCTATTTCTCTTTTATTTCACCTATTTTTCCTTTATTTTCTTGAGTAATTTCAAATAGTGGTCTTTGTCCTCTATGCATACTTGTAAGAGTTAGTTTACAGGTGGAAGATTTACCTACATCGTCGATCCAGTTTCTTCTTATACCGTGTTATCTGGGTGTCGTCCACCATAACACCGTCACCGAACCGCTTCATCGAGCTGAGCAACTAGGATTGGCAAAGGTTTGTTTTTTACGACAACTTTTTATTCTAAAAATTTCGTCTGGGTTTGTTTGCTGGTCTAGCATGGGTTCTTAATAGTTGAATAAAAATTTTTTCGTTTAAGCTGGTTCGCAACAATTATAGACTTATTTGTAATTCTAATTTCTTTTCGTTCGATGTCACTTGTCTGGAGTTATTGAATTTCTAAATAAATAAATACGATGTTTGCCTCCAGATCTACTATCGAGATTTCCTAAAACGCCTCCGGAATTATGGCTTTGAATTTGAACGCGACTGCTCATTCATGGAGGATGGTCAAGGTAAGATTCAACGTGATTTCTAGTGACGTAGGGCATGAGTCTTATAATCGCTTGTATTTATTTCTCATTTCTCTGTAGTTTCTCTTACCATATTCATTTTGCCTAGAGTACTGTTCATTTTCCTACGAGACTCGTTTTCGTTTTTCAAGCAAATTTTGCGTATACAAAATTTTCAGAAGGGGTCTCTGATGAATCGCGACACGGAGTGAAGAAATTCACCGGCGAGGAGCTACGCGAGAGAAAAATCGCTCGGTTTCGAAAGCAGAAAGAGCTCAAAGCCGCTATGGCTGAGCTGCGAAGTCAACACGAACAGAACAACAGCGACGAATCCATTTTGGTCGGTCTCTCTCGCAGTTACTACAATACTATTTTAGATGTTCTTTTAGTTGGTTTTATATAGTCCGTAGTTGTTTCAGAGACAGCTGCATTTGACAATTGTCAAGTTCTGGCAAGAAAAAGCCCTCGAGGAGTTGGAGTCGATTGAAGGTGATTTTGTCATTCTGTTCGTTCTCTTCCTTATTCCTACTACTTTTCTAACTTTTGAAAAAACCAAATGTTGAAAAGATTTCAGAGGAACTACCGCTCGTGGAAATGATGAAAAAACGAATGCAGGGAGGTAGTGAGTCGACCAGTACCGACGCTGTGAAGACTAATGGTGCGAAGCAAGGTGCATCTTCATGTTTTTACCACTTATTTTAAAGTTTTTATTGAAATCGTGTAGAGAATCAATAACTTAACTTACCAATAACTAGCAATGAGCAATAACTCTAAGACAACATTCTAAAGAGCGATATACCATCGTCTTTTCCTCTCTCTAGCTAACGGAGCGTTTTTCGTCAACAAACATTTCAGAATCAAGAAAATAGCTTCTAGAAAAAAACAAAAGATTAGAGTACCTTTTTCGATGATTTATTTTGAATGTGTTGACGCTTCACACTTTCCTCTGTTTATTCTATTTATTTTTCTGAATTCCACGGTCATCCAGTTTTCATCTCCTTCATCCCATCCTTGCACGACTGAAATTATTCAAGTTGAAGTTTTGAAAATTTTATAGAAGAAAAAGGTAAATTAAAGTTCCTTGAAAGATCCAGTGTTCCAACGCAACCTTTTTAAACATATTCATTCCTCTTTGTTCTACAGTTACCATTTTTTTTGCCGTCGTATCGTGCTGTAATTTTCTAATTCATGAATTATTTTCAGCTCCTCTCCGTCCATTTATCATCGCCCGCTCTGAGCAGCAAAAGAAAGTCTTCGGCCTTGGGTACCCGTCGATTCCTACGATGACGGTGGACGAGTGGTATAGCCAAAGATTCGGCGACAAACCCATTATGTCCGGCAACCAGCAGCAGAAGCCGTGCGAAGATGGGTTCGTCTATTTTTTGAATTTTATTTTTGTTTTTTTTCAAACAAAATATAACGAAATTGTGATTTTTTAAGGGATGCCGACGCCTGCGGATCAACTGATCGTGAGCGAGAGGAGGAAGATGACCGTGAGAGAGCAAGACTAATGAGATGGGACGAGTACAAGGACACACATCGACGGGGATGGGGTAATACTCATAATAAAGGATGAAAAAAGTCAAATGTAAATAAATGTATTGTGCTCTTCGAGTTTCGATTCTTCGAGTTGTACGTGTATGCTTCAACTGTTTCGGACAGAATCTTTTCGTAGTCGCGCACTTGACCCGATGAATGTTTCATTGACTTCTTTCACGATGTTTTTTTCTCAAAGTTTATACATTGCCATTTTGACAGAATACTATAAAAATAAAGGTTTTATTACGCGTCATAAGATCGTATTTGTATTCAGTAAGTGACATCTTGATATTTCTGATCGATATTATTGTTGTCGTACTGTTTTCAATCTTTTATCGCACCTAGTTATACCTGTTTCAGGTAAAAATGGACTATCGAAAGAAGGGGGAGGGTAGGTTCAGTAATTAGCTTTTCATAAGTTTCTTTTGAATGTTCTAGTAAATTAGCAATCTTCAGACTCTGGTTCGTCTGATGAGGAGGGTGAAAACTTGCCACTCAATAACAAGGAGAAGGAGGACAGTGATAAGGTCAGGGTTTCCCATTTTTGTATACCTGTATTTATTTTTGTTCACTATTTCTCTTTTGGAGCTAAATATCACATTGCGGGTGGAACATTAAGAGTATGCCTATTCAGGTTTGGATCAATTCCGCTGACTTTATTCCCCTGTAATTTTGTTTTCTTTTTGAAAAAACCTTTACATCGTTAGATCTTTCTACATTTACCCGAGTTGTAGCAGATCTCTTACTAGTGCGATCTGCAGTTTTGTTGTTTACTTTCGTAATAATGATTTTAAAAGGAGAAAGAGAAAGTGTTTTTTTAGGAAGACGAAGGTCCGGCTGCAAAGAAAGCCGGCAGCCTTTGGGGTGCTGCACTGATGGAGGAGTCAATAGTAAGCAAGGGCTCTCGTATCACTTTGGACAAGAAAGATGTGAGTGTTTCATAAAGACATGTGAAAATTAACTATATGGCGGTGTATAAATAACTTATTATATTCCATAGAATTTTTAAAAAATGTTTTGCAGAGGAATTCCTAGTGATTGATCGATAGCTTCAGGGAATGATTATTGTTGTGATGAACATCACCGATAAAATAAATGCTTTCTAGGTTATCAACTTTGTCTTTTTCAGAAAAACAATCGTGTTGTTCGAGGAGTGGAATCCTATCACGTTCCGGAGAACTTCGTTCGACTTGAGAAGGAAGATTTCGAGGCGGTAAGTTGCTTTCTGTATGTTTTTTTTCGTTGATCACCACGTTTGGCTTATTTTTGTTTTTTTTTTGTGTTTTGCGGGCTAATGCTCGTGAAGTGGGTTCAAGTTGGGACATGACCTATGTTGAAGTATCTGAAAAACCCCTCAACTGAGACCTTGAAAATATAGATAACTACTAAATCAAGTGGTTTGTTCTATTCTCTGTCTATTCTAGAGACGTTAAACAATTTTTCTGCATAAAAATATTGAAAAAATAAAAACAGCGAGAAACATAACAAATACTTGATTTTTTTGTTCTTAGCGAAGTGAAGGCGTCGAACATGCCAGCTGCTCGGGTGATCTGTTCGATGATGCCCCAATCGATCTGGAATGTGAGACAGCGTTGTGTGAGCGGATTCCCGATGATGATTATTACCCTCGTGGTCGACCGTTAAACAATATGAGAGCAAGAGGAGGTGAGCTTTCTTTAAAAATTGAATCAATCGGTCATTAATTGATTTTTTTTAAGGTCACCGCAACGTTGCTTCGTTTTCTGGACGCGGAAGAGGTCCACCGGGTCGTTTTCGCGGTGGCGGAGGTCGAGGTGGATATGTAGATAGAGGTGGAGGGAACGGCTTGAAGCGTAACTGGGCCGGAAAGGTGAGTGTCTTCATTTATTTTTGTTATATTTCTTCAAAATTAACGTATATTTTGTTTCACATTAAAGGTGACTAATCCGGCCCAGCTGCTATCAGCTTCGTATTCTCTGGAGACCCTAATGGCTGCGGAGTTCGCCGCAGATATAACCCTGGAGCAGTTGGGCGATGAAATGGCCAAGGCAATGGGAGAGCGAATTCCAACCACTGTGAAGAGTATTGTGAACGCTTGTGGCATGGATAAGGTTAGTTTTTGAGGACATTTTAATTTATAAGTTGAGATTTGTTATTTATTTGGTCATTCAAAATTTCAGGCCCTAGCACTCTTCGAGGAAACTCGAAAAGTCGAGTCGACCGGAGGAATGATGGTAGGTTCATATAACAGCTTGATTTTTTTGTTTTTGTATTTCTTAAATAAATCTTTTATTTTTCAAGTCCAAAGATTCAGATTGAGAATGGACAGCGAAGGCGTACTCCGGGCGGCGTTTTCATTTCGCTGTTCAAACTAGATCCTGATATTTCCGGAGAAGTGAAGGTAAATTGACGGCTTTTTCATTTATATTACATCCTTTTCATATTCTCTGTGATGAGGATGATTTGAAGTGTGGTGTGCAGTTTGATATTTTATGCATTCTTTGGAACATTTTAGTGTGCACTTCTAATAGACTGTTTTTCTAGAAGAAAATCTTCGAGGAAACAAAGCAGGAATCTAGGAAGATCTGTCGCGCTCGCAAGAAAGGTCGCCATAATTATGCTGCAGAGGTAGCTAAGGTAAGACTATCATTGTTTTTGACTTGTATAGAAATTCATTCGCGTTTTTATTACCCTTTGAATTTTTCAACCGTTTATAGTCGTGCATGAACCTTGCCACAGTTCTACCCTTATTCGCGAAAAAAGCTCGGAAAAATATGTTTCTAAAAATCTGAAAATAACTTATTTTTGTATTTCTCGCAGCTTTTAAAATCATTCGATATATCTCGATGGTCTGAATCAAAAATCTAATAAAGTTCAGGACCGATGAGAAATAAGCGCGGTCTTCAAAAACGTGATTTTTCGGCTGAAAGTTTTCGAGATGATTTTTCGCGCTTTCGAGCGATTTAAACTCAATTTTCTGTAAGATTTGGGCTCAGAACGTAAAGATCTATCAAATCGTTGTAAATCGTTTAATGAGGAAAAAAATGAGTCTAGATGAGAAATAAGCGATTTCCGAGAAATGTGATCCCGAAAAACTTAATGTTATGTACAACCGTCTTTCAGCTGGCCGATCTCATGAAGAAGGAGAAAATGAAGGAAGCAAATGCTGGAGATCTCAAACCACTACCCAACGTAGAAGACGAATTGTTGAAAAAGAATTCCACCGAAAACGTTCATGAGGATGCGTTGGACTACGGTGACATTTGCGATGACGAGATGGAGTCGTAAATCTACCTCTTTTTTTGAAAAGTATCCTCATTGAAATACCGGTTTTTGTTTGTAACTGTGACCTAGCCTTCACCATTATTCTGAAGCACTTTGATGTGTTTTGTATAGGTTTTTTTGCAAGTTTATACCGGTACACGTTCTCTTGGTAGGTTTCAGATTTGTATAAGTAATAAAGATAACTTTTGCTCACAAAACGTTCAAGCGTTCCCAGGAAGAAATTGGATATTATCCTGTCTTCGGAGCCTGATCGATTGCCTTCGGTCGGGGAGAAAATTAGATGGGTGTTGACGAAATGGGAAAATTTCAACTAATTTCGCGTTCCGAACGAGCAGATTTCTCCCTATCGCCCTCAGTCGACCGTCTCCATCGCTCGCATGTCCACGTGGGAAGAGGTTCGTCCTAGAATTTCAAAGATTGTATGGCCCTTAGGGTGATTGACGTGATATTCTACTTTTATTACCATATTTTTGTGGGCATCTGATATGTGCAGTAGAATATCGGTGCTGTTTTTGACACTTTTGCATTGATGGGTTATAAAACTCCCTTGATATTCGCTTGAAACCACGAAGTTTTGCACTGCGGCATGTACATAACAATACGAAGTCCTGCAACGTACATCCACCGGCTCCAAAACGTCACTCAACACAGTCTAAATGTCAATAAGCATCGAAATTTCCGTGCAGTCTGCTCAAAGATCGAAGGAACTAGAACCAACCCAAGCCAAAACAATGAATATAAAAATTTGGAATCCTGCGACGTAAAACCATTGGGTCCGAAAAGCTGTTCGACATGGACTAATTGAGAAAGGCGCCGATGTCAAAATGAAGCTGTACCTTAGCAGAAGTACGGCTCCATTTTGAAGGTCTCCGGTGGGATTCATTCTCAGCTCTTTCCAAAAGAAATATTTTAACTCATTACGTTGTATTATACATATGAACTGTAAAATTTAAATCATTTGAAATCTCCTCTTGTAAGCTCCGATAAAATTGGAAATGAACACAATCGCATCTAAAAGCGGTGACAGCAAAAGTATCGTTCACCTGAGGAATCCTACTTCTGACCTCCTGATCGTATGTCAATCGAGCTCTCCCCCAGACTGCGCCCATGGATACGGATCTAATCAATCGAGAGCTTCCTGAAGATGATTTTTAAAGTCATTTTCGAACTATCTGTACCCCACAGGACCACATAAGTCTTCCTGAGAATGTTTTCTATGAGTTCTCTGACCCATGTGATAAAAATTACCCACAATTTAACCACCCCACATGAGCTACTGCCAAGCGATTATGTTTTACTAGATTCTCGTCAACTTGTAGAAAGACATAAGGTCGATTACCGGATCCTTCTGGGAATGCAGCAGCCGCTCGTCAGTGAATAGAAAGAGTCGTCCACAAACGCCACACCGGATAAGAGGATTAGACTGATGACGGACGGTAGTCCATTGTTCGATAGATCTTAGGTAACAAAGTCACCGAACCCTTTCATCTCAAGACTTTAGACTTCTTCGATTTTCCGTCTGAAAACCATCACAACAATAAAAATTTCGATCTGGTAGTATATGCGATGCAGAAATAGGAGCGAAGTGCAGAGGTAAAAGGCGCTACTCCGCCCGCACGGACAAGCGATCGACCTCCCTCGGGGTTTCCATCCTTCCGGGGTCGGGTAAACTGGCAGCGGACCGGTCTGGGAAGGTGAAAATCTATCAAAATTCCGTTTTCTACTACTTCAAATTTGCTGTGTTACTTTTCTCGTAAATTTTTTGAATTCCCGAATTTTTCCCTCCCCTTTGCTAGGAAAGAAGAGAAAGAGGTTGGCGTCTATCAAACTTCTAAGGTTGCGCAATGCACTGGTCTCGCATTCAGAATCGTAGAGGCTCGATGAATACGTTTTCGACCTATACAGTAACTTGGGCGGGCCAGCTGCTATACCGAGTTAGTGTCTTCACCTTCTCAGACAAGTTCGGTACCTATTCACCCAACCCCGGAAGGATGGAAGGCTTGGTCAGCCCAAGCGAGGTTCGATTATTCGACCGTGCGGCTGCCAATCTCAGCTCTTACCACTGTGCCACGTTCAATTTTTAAACCAAACAATTTAGATAATAAGTTAGGACGCTAAGAGTGTGTACACTGAGAAATTTACAAAAAAGACCGGGAAGATTAGCTGGAGTTCAGCAGACTTTCGACCCCCTTTACAAACTCCCGGCCCCCATTCTACCATGTTCGGATCGGTTTCAGATTCCACAAGTCGATATGTCTGGTGTGTGTTCCAGCGGTTGACCTTGACCTGCCGGCCGGGGGAATTGATGAAAGACCCCAGGTTTTCAGCAGAAAAGTCGTTTAGAAATCTGGGTTGAATGACGGCTAGCCGCTCGAACAAACGCAGAGATCAGCGTTGGACCATTGGCTACGATTACCCTGGCGTCGAACGTTGGCCGTTTTTCTGTTACCTAGGTTCACCGGAATCTGGCAGACTTCCTCAGCTGAAAATCGGCTTCTAGAAGGCTTTTCGGTCAGGTTGATATTCGGGAATCCACTCGCTCCAGATTCTGAAGGCTATAATTTCCACCTCTCCCCCGGCTGACCCAGTTCACCATGATTCATGGGAAAACAGCAATCACGTGTCTTACAGACCGAGAGCGAATTCGAGCGGAAAAAGATGGACGAGACGCGATCGCAAAAGCAGAGGTTCTAGAATATTCCTCTGACTTTGAAATATTTTCAAATATTCCGCTAAATTTGTTCAGGTATGAGCAATGGGAGCGAGAATTCCTCGAAGCCCAGCATCGAGCCAAAGAGTTCAGGGCGTACTGGGAACGTCGACATCAGGACGACAGAGACCTGTGGAGGGACAAAGTGAGTCGGATCATTCTGCGAAGAACGCGCCATGCATTCGCCTCGCATTCAGAATCGTCGGGGCGTTGTCAGTGCGTATTTGACCCATATAATGGACTAATACATATCTCCTACTGCAATTCCTTGCTGGGATGTTTTCCTTGTATCATTTTAATTGCACGGACAGAAAGGCCTTTCAAGAAAAATCAATAGATCAATAAATCAAGAAGTCTTGGGAAAAACCGTTCCGACCCCGAATGCTAGACAATCTCTAGAGTTGATGAGTCGGCAGCTGTCGTTTCCCGAGTTCACCACCGGTCACGTGCTTGACCCCAACCCAGGGTCACAGCCGCTGATCAAACAAACCCTGCCGGTATAATCCTCACCGATAAGCACCAAAAACGTCGGCTCCACTTCTAAGAACGCTTTAGAACCATTCTCCTATACCCGAATGCTCCGTTGGTCGCGCGCGGTGCAGCGGTAAGAGGCGCTACTTCCACCGTCACGGTCGAGCGATCGAACCTCGCTCCGGCTAACGAGGACTTCCATCCCACCGAGGTCGGGTGAACTGGTGCTAGACTTGTCTGGGAGGGTAAATACACGGACTTGGTACAGCGGCTGACCCCAGCAAGTCATTGTCCAGGTCAAAGGCGCATTCACCACAGCTCTACGATTCTGAATGGAAAACGAGTGCAGTGCGCGTTTCTTTATCGAAGGGTTTCTTTAGGACTTTGCAAACGCTGTGGATAAGATGAGTCGAGCTGGTTACCGGGGCGAATACGGGCATCACGAGGTTCCCGAAAACGATCGGATTCTACTGGACGCGCTCTACATGCAGGTCACCGTCGGCGACTTTGGTAGGTTTATCAGCGGCAAAGATTAAAGGCGATAATTATAACTTTGTCCACTAGAGAAAAAGCTCAAATTCATGATCGAACAATTGGTTGGGAGAAGAATAAAATCCGTGATTTGGGTTAATGTCTAATGAACTAGTGATTGAATATGGAATGCGCCATGCACTCGACTCCAGCTCAGATTCGTGAAAACACTTTGGACAGGTCGAGGAAGCTAAGCAAAATGGCGTAAAAATCAAAGTTTTCACATATACATACTGGATATCCATTGTGGAGGTACAGTGGTCCCCGACAAGGATCGAACACTGATCGCACCAGTGAGAGCGGCGCTTTGTTCCATTTGGGCTATCACGACCCAGCACATCCTTAACACTTAAATATCAGTGAATTTAAATCATTTAACTCCAACTCGTACATAAAGGTCATTGCTCAGAAGCACTTTTGATACAAAATGATTACTAAATTTTGAATAATTAACGACTTTTAAACTTTTATATAAAAATCAGTCTTGAAGATTCTGAAATCTTCAGACGGCAATGAATCACTGCCATGTGCTGAAGAATGGAAGAAACTCAAAGGAAAGACAAAAATCGATGCTCAACGCGAATTCATCCATCACACCAACAAGATGCTGACCCGATACGGCTGGAATCCGCCCGAGGGCTGGGTTTGATCCAATCTGATCTGATTCAAATGCCAATATCGATATTTTTGTAAGATTTTCACCTGTAGCTGCATAAAGATACGAAAGAACTAGAACAAACTGTTTGCACAACATAATTACATATTTATTTTATGGCAGAAAACCGGAAGCCGGTGGGGAGGGGGCGATAGGGCAGTGTAGGGGTGGTGGGTAGAAACCGAGATGGCAAACTGATCACTTTCGGCCATTGACCATGTTTTAGCCTGGTCGCTCTAGAATCGGCATTTCTATCGAGTTTTTGCTTTTCAATTTCAATTTCAATTTATTACGTTGTATAAGACAAACGTAAGAAAGTATTTCTTAATAGTTTTCGACTATTCTAAAAATTTTCTCACCGAATTTTCTCTCGAGTTCAAGGAATGTTAACCCCAACTTCCAGATCAAGCTGTCCAGAATTGCAAGGGTAACAGGTTAGTTTCAGTCCTTCGAAAGAACCACTGCATAGCACTTTTATGGAAGAAATAAGCAGAAAGACTCTCAGTCCGCTATTCTGGGTAAATCCAGCGATACCCCGATGTGTGAGGGCTTCTTCTACCTCCACAGGTAATATGGTCCCTTCGACCGGCCACAACTCGCTGCATTTTCAAAGTTGTCTCGATTTAGTGCTACTTTGAGCACAATCATCACGTAATTGATGAGACAGCTAAGAGAGCCCAAAGAGCGGTTATCTGACGGGAATTCCAGGGCTCAACGACACGGCTTATCTCAGCTTATCGACACTTTGCTGAAAGTACTGTAAGTCAGAGCCAGGAATCAATCCCAGTTTAACCACTCAACCTACGCATTATTCATTATTAATCAATAATTTGGTCTGTACATATGTTTGAAAAGGACCACTTTGGAAGCTTTATGGTATAAAGAAGACTTGGAGCCACTGATTCATCAAACCATTCTCTTCCCAACTTCAAGACTTCACTTTCTATTACACCAGATTATACTGTTTTTCTGCTATACGGTTCATTTTAGCCAAAATGATCACCTAAATACTACGATGGAAAGCAAAGTAAGAATGTAGGCATCTGAGATAGAAGATGGTTCACATGGTCCGATGGAAAGAGTCGCTACCTCCACCTGCACGGTCAAGCGATCGATCCTCGCTCATGCTAACCAAGCCCTCGGTCCGTCGGGTGTCAAGTGGTATCAGACTCATCTGAGATGGTTAAGACACGATCTAGAACCCTGGCTGGTCCACGCAAGTCAACGTATAAACAAAATGCTTCTTTTCTTTATTCCTCATTTGCTCTGCTTCTATGATTCTGATTGGGAGCTGAGTTCATGGCGCGTCCTTAGGGGACTGATCAACACGGACACCTTCACCTTTGTAGTTAATTGAATAGTTCAACAAAGATCAAACAGCGGAACATATGGATTAAAATTCCAGGACACTAAAACAAATCAAAGGCGTGGGTGGTGGGTCACTATCTCAATCAGGGAGGTCCCAATTGCCCTCAGGGTAAACTGAATCAGATTAAGCAAATGAGGAACAAAGAAAATATAGGAAAATATGTTCTTGAAACTTTCTCTTTTAGAAAATCTCTAGAGATCGAAAGGTCTCCCTATGTTAATCGAGTGTGCTCTCCAATTTTTAGTAATTTTTTTTTTTTTTCTATGAGAAAAAGGTAAAAAACGGTCCTTGAGCGGCTCAAGGTCAAACTGGAAATTTGATCGTTCTCTGGGCCGACAATGTACTCGAATCGAGCTCGTAAATCTTCACAGTCCGCTCGTAGTGATAAAACGACGACGACGGCGACAAAGTAACAAGACAATCAAGGCGACACGACGCTCAGGGTAAATGATAAGGGTAAAATTAAAGGTAAGGTAACGGTAAAGGTGTCGGCGTTGATCAGTCCCCGAAGGACGCACCGCTGCATCCGTGTTCAATTCAGAATCATATGAGCTTGGTGAATGCGTACATGGCCTACACAATGACGTGCAAGGGCCAGCCGCTAGACCAGGTCAGCGTCTTTACCTTCCCTGACGAGGCCGGTACCAATTAACCCGACCCTGGAGGGATGGAAGGCTTGGTTAGCCCGGGCCAGGATCGATCGCTCGACCGTGCGGGTGACAGCAGCGCCTCTTACCATTGTACCACGCGGGCTCAAGGGTAAAATTATACTTAAAAATCATTAATTATTCATTAAAATTAAATACACAACACAGACAAACACAGACACATAACAGAATTCACATCGCAGTGTAACGAAGAGCGCGATTGCACACGAAAAACTAGGTGATTGCACTTTGAACAACCTTTGGAGAACATATGGTGGTGAACATGGATACCTAGGGGGTATATGGGGGGGTAAAGGTTACACTACTAGGTACGTCTATCTAACACGATGGGAATGAAGAGCTAACCAGTGCCTAACAACCAGATAATAAGATAAGAAGATTCATGAGAAACCGCTGTGAAATTGGGAACCTGACCAGCAGCCCTATCGTAAAATCAATCATCACGACGAACAACGAGTTACTTACAGATAACGAGTGATGAATTTTTCAGTATGAAAAATGACTGAGAGTGGGAATGTGGAAGTGATTATTGATCGATATGATGGCAGCACTTGCCTCACAACCAATCTCTTGAAGATGAACAGGTAAGATAAAAAGGTAAAAGGTATATGCAGATGCAGAAGCAGAAGGGAGAAGACCACTGGGCGGCAGTCGCAACGCGCAGAGGAAACCCGGGGAAGGACGAGTACCCGAAGAACGTGGATATGCTTAGGAGTCACAAATCGATCCTTATCGATAATCGATGGCAGTCGGTCGATTCGGTCGGAGACGGTGGTGGTGGTGGTGGCCGGACGTCTATTGCAATTGTAAATATTCGGGGAGAAATTCGTCGAAGAATTTCTCATCGAAGTAGTATGGATCTGAAAGAACCTCTCATCAGAATAGCGGCCTAATATAGACCTTTTGATAGATTAAAGGTATAACGCAAAGATATCGGCGTTGACGAGCCCCTAAGGACGCGCCATACACTCGTCTTCCGTTCAGAATCGTAGAGTCATGGTGAATGCGTATTTGGCCTATTCAATGACTTACAGAAACCATTCGCTACGCCAAGTTAGTGTCCTCACATTCCCAGACAAATCTCTTACCAATTTACCCGACCACGGAGGGATGGAACGGTTGCTTAGTCCGAGCAAGGACCGACCGCTTGATCGTGCAGTTGGAAATAGCGCCTCTTACCAGTGCACCACGTTCATCCAGCTAGCATACATGAGTAAAAACAATAACAGCGCTATACCCTACTACCCATGGGTAAAAGGGCACTAGCCAACGTGGGACTTTGATGGAGACGCCAAAAGTTCAACGAGGGATGTCATGGCGTCACCTCTCTACCCGTTGCACTTACGCAGCTGATTGTACTTTTTGGATACGGTAATGTGAAAGTTTCCATTTTCGTCATCGTTATCTTTTCGTCCGCGTAAAATTCGTCAAATTCCCAAATACCATCACATGTCTGTCTACCGTACCCGACGGACTGACTGAGTAGATGGATGCTACGGGAGCGCCGCTCGGTTCTAGGTCACTGGTTTCGGTGGTTCGAATCCAGCTCTAGTCAAGATTTTTGCGAATATCACAACTTCATCACTCTTCCAAGGAGACGGCTCAAAATGGTTTTCTGAACTGCAGCAGGCACCACAACATTTACGGCCAGTGAAACAGCTGCTTATATGGAGCAGTGCAGAGAGGCGATACTGATACCCACATGGTCAAGGGATCGATCCTGGCCAGGGCTAGCAAAAATTCCTGCTTCCTCTGAAGTTGGGTAAACTGGTACGAGACTTGTCTATGGAGGTATAACACTGGCTTAGTGCAGCAGCTGTTCCCCATTAGTCATTGTCTAGGCCAAATGTGCATTCATCATGCGCCTACAGTTATATTACTCACAAATGGAAGACGAGTGCATGGCGCGTTTTTGGGGAAACTGATTAGCGCCTACCCCTAGTTCTCCATTTTCTTCAACCTTGGAACGATAAGAGTCTAATTTACATGAGCATTAGAAAAATTATTTAAAAAATGGTAAAAAATCTCACCGAGAACGGAAGGTTTCCCGTGCTCTCGCCGTCGTCGCGCTCCTCGAGCCATTCGTCGGACGGAGGCAGCGGATACCGGTCCAAATTCGGAAACCTAAAAGGATTTTCTTTCGGAAAAAAAATTGATAAATTAGGAAAAATCAAATGCTAACCTCTTTCATGACTCCATTGAACTCTTTCTCGAGCGAATCACCAGGTAGATAATCGGGACCACCTCTATACGCGTGCAGGCCCAACAAGAAATTACACAACACTTCACCTTGAAAAATAAGGAATAAACATGATTTCTTTTTGTAAAATAAAATATCACTTGATAATCGATCAAAACTCACTGTACGTTTTTGATTCCGCCGGTGGAAAGTGCAAGAATTTTTGTAATCTCGCTTCTATCAACCATTGAATATCATTTGAAGCAAGGCATCGTGGAATTCTAGTTTCTGAAAAATGAGTGATATGGTAGGGAATTCTTGAAATTTGAGGAAAATTCTGCTAAAATCGAAAGATTGGGAAGAGCTAAGAAATCAATGCTGCGTCCCATAACCGCAAATTGAAAGAAAAAACAAAAATCGTAAAATTAGTTTGAAAAAAATAAATTAAGAAATTCAGAATGTGATACCCTTTTCTTCGAGTTACTGTGACGTACACATTTAAGGAAAAAAATAAAATTATGATAAAAATTCCCAGAAAAAATAGGTAGTATGTGGCAAAAGGAAGCACTGAAGGAAAACAATAACAAAGAGGCAGAGGAAAAGGCAGCCCTGGCATTGCGACGCGCGGCAAACGCGACATCGCGCGCGACACGGCTCCTCCTGCTTGGGGGCCGCAGACGGCCCCGCTGCGATGCGACTATTTTTCTTTTCGTAACCTTCGCACTTCCCATTATACGTTCCATTTACCTAGCAAGGGTTCAAACAAGCCCGAATCAACCTTAAAGACTCTTCACCAATTCTGAAGAGTAGGAAGTCAACCTTCCTCTCCCTCGCTGGATGTATTTAGATTAGAGCAAAAGCAATCAGCAAAAAAGGTCTAAATGGGGCTTGCCTCGGGGCATTAATAGCCAATTACCGGATTAGCTGTCTATCTCTGGTTAATAACAGAACAACAATACATTCAGTAGCACTGGGCACATCATGGCACATTGAGATGAATACATCGGATGTACTATGAGGTCATCAACAGGGTAATTGAGCTGATAAGGACCTGCTGAAGAGTGCATACTTGCCTGCGCCTACACTATAATGATTCAATCGCTGCAGGAAGGCCTTCCTACAGGTCGACTAAAGTTCAGCGGGCAGAGAACCCCTTCTGATTGCCTCACGGAAGTACTCGCTTGATCTAAAACTCCCAGAGATTGTCATTGTCCTTTGAGCACAAAGAAGACGGAAATCAGAAAGTGATGAGAAGAGAAACTGGAAAGAAAAAGCGGAAAAAATTTCTTGGAAGAACTTTTCAGTGACAAGTCAACCTTTCAGTGAGCCCTCTGCGTGGGATCATCTACCCATCACCCTTAGGGAAACCTTCAGTCCAGTCAGGCTAACTCTGGATTTTCCAGTAGTACTAGACAGTAGTACTGAGGGTCCGCGTGGTACAATGGTAAGAGACGCTGTTGTCACCAGCACGGTTGAGCGATCGATCCCGGTCCGGGCTAACCAAGCCTTCCATCCCTCCGGGGTCGGGTAAATTGGTACCAGACTTGTCTGGGAAGATAAAGACACTGACCTGGTATAGCGGCTGGCCCCTGCAGGTCATTGTATAGACCAAAACACGCATTCACCAAGTCTCTACGACTTGAATGGAACACGAATGCGGCGGCGCGTCCTAAGGGGACTGATCAGCGCTGGCACCTTTACCCTTATCTTTTACCTTTACCAGACTTGAACAGTTTTTCTTTTCAACTTCACGGAACCTCACAGCTAATTAACCTTTACTATGCTTCTGAGTACTGTAAATGACACTAATACATAAAGTTTCACTAATATCCGTAATTCTAGACAAGTGCACGGCGCGTCTTCAGTGAAAGTAACAACGCCGACCACTTTGCCTTTACCTTGTGCTTCACTCTACCGTAATACTCCAGTTTGAAAGCATTACAGTCGGCATGCACAGGGTTCTTGCCCAGGTGGAGGATAGATGGAATGCTGATTAAACTAACAGGACGGACTCCGATCCCGTGTATCCTTCGTAACCCTACCATTTCTAACCGACTGGGTAAGGATCGTGGGCAGAAAAGTGACTAACGCGAGGATATTAAGGGATCATTCGGCTCTTGTGTTTAAGTTCGCAGACCACACATGAATGACACATAACTTCCTCAAATGTCACGGCTTTAGTGCGAAAATGTCAGAGATTAAGAAGCACCGCCGGCTACAGAATACTCCACGGGAATTTAAGACGATTTGAGCCTATGCGTCAGAGTCCAGGGCTTGCAGTGTGGCACGTACGATGCACAATCGCAGCAGAACACCCTCAGCTTTCCAAGCACCTTCGTGCTAATTCAGTGAGGGTTTCCAAACGGTTTAAATCTTCAGGTGACAGTTCGAATACTCAATATAATGAACTTATGAACCATCCCTTAAGCAGTTCTCGAGCCCCTATCATATTCCTCCACATCTTCCTTTACCCTTACATTAACTCTATGACTTCCGTTTGCGCTCATTTGCCCACGAATTTCACAATTTTGCCTTCCTTTCAACGAGTGACTCTGAAGAAAAACCCACCACCAGCGGTAACTGCCCAGTATACATCATGCACTTCACCTATAAAAAGAATTGAAGGGACGAACGTAGTCAGCAAGATGCCAGGTCAGTGCTCACGTAAAGAAGATAGTTTCCAGGAAAGTAGTTTCCAACAACAATAATTAAATAAACAAATAGGAAATAGAAACAGAAATGCTGAAGAAAAAAAGAAATATTGAAACAAGAAAAAAGCCACTTCATAAAAAGATCAGACTCACGTTTCAGTATTCTCTTTGCTGCTTTGATTCGCTGCTTCGGACTATTGTTCAAGTGATCTGAGAACAAAAATCGATTATTGACAAGATCAACAATGATCAAGGAGAACGGCGAATAGTTGGAAGGACCGATAGGACATGTTTAAGAATCGCAGTCAATCCTCACTTACTGCTGGACGCCATTTGATCGGAATTGTTGTGAATCGGCACGATTTCGCTCATCAACCACACAAACAGACAGAACTTTGACGTACCCACTGAAAAGAGCTGATCAATCAATATACCAATCAATGAGCCGATAATCGATCCGGCTATCGTTTACGGTCCACAACAGTGGTTGCTAGTCACCATGAAAACATTTAAAAATCTTAGGAATGGAATCCAGCACGAAAATTCTTCAAGGAGCCGTAAGTATAAGGAGAAATTACAGCAGTCAATTTTTTGAAAATATTTCCTTTTATTTAAATTTCCTAGCACATTATCGGTTCTGGCTCTGGACCACTTTGGCATGTTATCGAAAGATATCAGACTAATTCCAGCGTTTTAGCTGATTGGGGAGCTCAGCCACTAGCTATCCAAGCCTAATTCTGAGCTGACGGCAAGAGAGCGGAAATCAGAGAATTATTGGGAGAGGAAATCTGTAGAAGTTTTAAGAAAATTGGAGGAAAATTGCAAAAAAAAATTGAAAAAGGGAAAAAATTTTTTTGGAATATAGAGCACTAAAGCGACTCAACAGGAACAGAGACGCAGAGGACGCTGCACGCCGCGTCTCCGAGTACAGACGTGCATATAGACTAGACCTTCAAATCAACGCGAAAATTCCTCACCATAGTTCCAATTGATGGCACATTTGTCGTCGAGATCGAGCTTGATCTCGTCGAGCGGCATGTTCTTGTAATAGGGGTACATGATTGCCTCCTGTTTTTTCGCATGTTGTAGACCTAACGCGTGACCGATCTCGTGAGCCAACACGTACGGGAAAAATCGACGATCGCTGAAAATCGATACGAATCGATGCTACATTTCGATTGTTCTGATGGAAAAATAATTCTATAGTAACGAATGGAACACCTTTAAGATACGAAATTATTTGAAATCACTATAAGGGTGGATATGGTGCAGCGGTAAGAAGCGGCACTTCCACCCGAAGGTCAAGCGATCGACCCTTGCTTAGAACAAAAAGGCCTTGCATCCCTACGGGCTCGGAAAATTGATATCAGATTTGTCGGGGAATGTAAAGACGCTCACTATGCCTATACAATTTTGAATGGAGGACGATTGTACGGCGCGCCCTTGGGGTACGCTGCCCGCTTCACTTTTATCTTAAGGGTAATACCTTCGCAACATTCAGGGCCCAGATTCACGAACGGACGAGCGATCTCCGAAACCGCGGCGCAGCCAGAACCAGACGGCAGAGTCGATGAGAGATTACGTTTAACATAGGAAGTTTAGGATAAGTAGACAAAGGTGGGCGCCTTTTGGGCTATATCACGGGGTTTATCGGAGGTTTATCATTGATGAATCTGAGCCCTGAAGGCCGTGTGCTCGGCTTGCACCCTTGATTTGGCAGGAATCGTACTCGGGGGTTTCTTTCAACCTCTCCTTCAATTCTCTTCATCCACCCTGCTCCTTGCACCTTACCTCGTTTTCCGGTTAGAGAGTTAAATTCTAAACTCAAATCATTAACAGACCGAACTTCAACCCAGTTCCCAGCTATTCCCAGGTCTTACCCAGCCCCTCCTGCTCAGTTCCACCTGAATAATCGACAACAGGGTTAAAGTCCTGTAGAGCGTTACCCATCACTTCCGGCAGAGGTATCGCTACTAACGAAGGATGTTTCCGTTTCCAAAGTCCCTGATAAGCGCGACTACAGTTCAGCGATTTATTGGCAATCGATCAGGGTGCTTTCAAATCGATGAAAAGCGCCGAATCGATAGAGAAAATTCAGAACCGGCGACCTCTGGGTGTCACATTTGATTCGCTCGAATCAACCGCTGCTCTTAGAAAACCAGCTCATTAGAGGAGTGCTGAGATACGGAGACGATCGGGGTAAACGACCTGGGTAGACGATGAGGAAGGCGAATTTCACGATTGCACGTAGATTAGCGAGAAATGAAAAAGGAAAGAGATGAGGAATTACCGAACAGATGTTCTAGAGCTCATCTTATCTTCTAACCACTTCTTCTAACTCCAACGGCCACAGCGGTGATTTGCACTTCGACTTGGAACGCTCACTGATATCGTCGAGTTTATCACGTACCATGTTCACAGGCAGAATGCACGGCGCGATCCGAAGGAAAGCGGATAACAGACCGAACTTCACCCAAGTTGCCCAAGCTCCTCAGGTTTCACCCAGTGTCAATAGACAGTGTCATTACCTTTCTAACGGAGTCTGGTACCAATTTACCCAACCACTTCGGCAGAAACAGCTCACAAGGACTCTCCTTAACTGGTGACCCAGTTAATGAGAGTCCTTGTGAGCTGTTTCTACCGCACTTGTTTCTCTCTCCCTTTCAACTCCATCTAGTACCGATGATTCTAAACATGCTCTTTCGCTCCTCCCTAATACAGTCTCCATTTTATCTTCATTTATCTAGGTATCGTCATTAAATATTAATCATTCATTTTATGTGGAGACCACATGTGGAGGATTATTTCTCGTAACAAACATATCAAAATTGAGCGGTTCAACTTCGCGCAGGAATGAGATTAACAAGTTTAACGAATGTTATTGACATATAAAACGAACGTTGATGAAACTAAAAAATAAGACGAAAGAAGCAAAGCAAAAAAAAGCCGCAAAAGTAGACAGGTTAGAAAAACCTCGGTGTTACGGCTTCAGATACCCAGCTAGAAGTTTTTTGAATTGAGCTAAGTGGTGCCAAGTGAGCCCAACTTGCATCTTTTCAGTCAGTTTGGAGTATTCATTACCTGCCATTCCATTCAGAATCGTAGATGCATGGTGAATGCGTATTTGACCTACACAATGACTTGCGCTTGCTAGACGCTATACCTAGTCAGTATCTTTTACCTTATCAGACAATTCCGGTACCTGTTTACCCGACCCCGCAAGGATGGAGGGCTTGGTTGGTCCAGGCGAGGACCGACCGACCGTGCGGGTGTCAGCAGCGCCTCTTGCCACTGCACCACGCGCGCCCGGTAATGGTAAAAGTAATCAATCGATTTACGGTTGTTTTTACAATCAATCAACTTTACACCGCAAGTAGCGAAGAAACTGACTAGTTAGTAGCGGCCGTCAGATCGGTCTCCCACGTTTCGGCGTCATCGAAATGGATATCACCGTTGAGCGGTTCCGAGTGTCCGGGGAAGAACGTATGTGCCAAAATGTTCTTCTTTGCCGAGGCACCGTCGAACTAAAAAAGAACTAATTTTTGAAAATGTAAATGTGAAGGTAAAGGTAAATGGTAATGGTGTCGGCATAGATCCGTCCCATGAGGACGCGCCATGCCTCCGTCTTCTATTCAGAATCGTAGAGGCATGTTGAATGCGTATTTGTCCTATACAATGACTTGTGGGCCAGTCACTATACCAAGTCAGTGTCATTACCTCTCAAACAAGTCTGGTACCCATTTACCCGACCCCGGAAGGAAGGAAGGCTTGGTTGGTTCGGGAGAGGATCAATCGCTCCACCGTGCCGGTGTCAGCAGCGCCTCTTACCACTGAACTACGCGCTGGTGTTAATCAAGTGAAGACGCATTGCCCCTCCGGATGCACAGCTACACCTCATCAATGCCTTGCTCTACACAAGTGCATTCCTCTAACGATAAGTATTAGGTTGGTGCAAAAGTTCTCAGACATTCGGGATACAAGTGTTTATTTTATAATATCAGAACAATAGCAAGGAGTTATTCGAAGTAGACACAGATAATATCAATGGTCTTCTCTTCTCTATACCATTTTTTGACTAGAGCCGAAAATACTTTTAAGAAATCCTTTTAAAACTCAAGAAGTCGCAAATGTCCGAGAACTTTTGCACCAACCTAATAACATAGGGTCCAGCCTGTCACCGGCGAGCGGTCGCGTAGCGTCCTGTGACGGGGGCATGATTTTTCAGAGGACTAGGCCTGGATTTTTCCTATATATTTCACTTATTTTTAGACGCACCCAGACTTTTTCCGCCGCTTGGTCGCACCTTTCTTTGAACGAAAGAAAACGATCTGCAGAAGTGGCGACCGACGAGGGTGAAAAAAGACTGAAAAGGAAGTTTGAAGTGAAAGAATACTCGCATAAAAATGAAAAAAAGTACTTAACATACAAGTGAGAAAGACGAAAAAGAAGTGCGTCACACACTTTGACTGCCGTTGAGATCGCGTCGCGAACTCACCTCGTACTGGTCACCGTGCGCTCCTTCCGCCCACAGAATGTTGATATCGGCGTCGGCTTGTGAGGCGGCCTCTTCGAAACGAAACGTCACCTGAAAGGGAAATTCTAGGAATTTCAGAAAACTCTAGACTTCTGCAGGTGCCCTGACCGGCTGACGCGATTTCCGTGCGACGTCGAGTATGAATCAGCCACGTGAGCGTAAACACTTGATTTGTTCGTTGAAATGTCAACAAATTGTTTACGAGAGATAGCATCATAAGCCGACGACGTGACGGTCTTTGACCGGATCTGTGCCGAGTCCGCGGCCGTCGTCGCTGCCTCAAAACACCTGATCGCCTATGCCCGGCCACTGGTCACAGGTGAGCGGAGGTGAGTTCAGGTGAGCTCAGGTGAGCCAGAATTCGCTCCGGAACCCCCTCAGGAAGGGAGAAATTCAACAACGAACCTTTGGCAAATTTCGTTCGTTCGCCTGCTTCGCCCACAGCTGGAACGCCTTCTGGATCGTCGAGCTGAAATCGGCACCGATAGAAAAACTAATTTATAAAAAATTATGCTTGTAATACGAGAAAGTGTCGAACAAATAGCTTTCATAGTAGGCAATTGGAAATAGGACCATCCTAGTTTTACAGTATCTTATTGATAAAAAATAAATAGATAAACTGAATTACGTCAAATATTCTTCCACCCAGTCGTGAGAAACCTGCGAAAATATCAGGTTATTGAGAGAAATACAATATCTTGAATCAAAAATGTGGATTATGAAAACAATCGATGGCAGGATCTTCGGCAGAACTTTTCTATTCTTAAAACTTTACTGAATACCAGCGAAACGAATTTCTGAACGGAAATATGGGCCAAAGGTTAGGCATAATGTTAACGAAAGTCTGTTATTGTCTCTGTTTCTTCAAAATGCTTGACCATCTCTAAGATTCTTAGCTGTTCATCTTGAAATATAGAGGTGGTGGGCGTCATCGAAGAGCTCCATTTCTCTGAATCATCGTCGTGATTATGATATAATCATAATCACGTACTGATTGCGACTAGACCAACGTCAGCAACGCTGAGCCGTTGAACAATTGAAAGCCATCAAGAGATTATTTCCAGAGGAAAGGAATATCACTTAATAAGGTCGAAAATGTGACGTGTCTGCAGTAATAGCTCATTAAGAAGTAGCTGCTACCGTAGAAGGGATTCCCTTTTTAGATAGGCGCTTTATATAGATCGATAAGTCGACGGATAATCGGACCGAAGCTCAAGGGACTATTTGAGGCCATTTTTGCACACTTGTGCATAAGGAGGAAATGAAAAACTCAGTAAGAACTTCAAATTCTACCGTAGGAATATACCGTACACCTGCTCACAAGACTTTCAATCTATCACGTTTTTAAAAACTTTTTTTGAACTTCCTGGAACATTACCTAAACCACTTTTTAGCTACTCACACTACTTATTAACTAAATATTCATTAACCAAATGATGTTCCTTTTAGTCCCACAAAAATCAGATTCCGGCCGGATTCGAACCCGAATCTCGGGTGCTGTTGATCTAACCAAGGAATTATTCAATTTGTGGATATAAAACCCATATCATGACGGAAAAATAGCGAAAATAGGAAAGTTCCCAGAACAAACTCTACAAGGATTTGTAAGAAAAGCACCAGTAACATAGAAAAATCAATAAATCAATGAGCTCACCGAATAATGGCCTTCGGAATGTCGTTGGTGTATTCGGAGACGAACCATTTCAACGAGAGCTCATGCAGTCCGGTGAAATGCTTCTTGTCCCATTTCGATGTGCCGGAGAGCGCTGAAAACGACCAGAGAAGATTATTGATTGCTTGATTCATCAATTCATCGATTCTAATGATCTCGAAGAATAAACAAAAGCAGCAGGTATTCCATAGCCCCGGGGTAGCCCAACTCCTCCTTAACGGTTGAATTAACAGTTTCATCGCAAGAATGACAACCTTGTTCAGGACTTCGACTGGTTACGGTAGGTTACGGTAACGTCGGGTTGATATCGACGATTTCTCATCGCCTTCGAGGTTATCTGCCGTGCTGTTAGCAGATTTGCCGTGGCGTCATTGAAATTTCGATCGGTTACGGTAACGCAGATGTCATCTATCCACTCTGCCTACCGTAATCGGTGAAACTTTTCAAAAACTGGCCTTAAACCTGGTGTTGGGTAACCGAGTGGGCAATGGGTGTGGGTAAAGTAGGTAACAAAATCTCTGGGGAAGTATAGAAGCTGAGAAAGTGTCCAAAGAAATCAAAAGTAGCGTAAATCGATTAGAAGACAGGGTCGATCGGGTAGATCGATCGATATCGTCTATGGGTTAGGCATCAGAAAACACAGCCGGGTTTGGGTTAGGGATACCCAGCGCGTGCGTCCGGTTCACATGCACTGCACGCTCGCACGATCCGACGCTCATCGTTCATCTTTCAAGGTGAGCCAGTTACCCAATCGACCAGCTGACAGATTGTTCCGGGTTCTTAATAAGTTATGAGTGATCGGGGTGATAAGTGCAGTTACTGGTTCACTTACTCTCAAGAAGCCCAAGGGTATTTCGCAGAAGAGGGAAGATAAAGATGACAGAAACGTACCGCTCCGGAGCTGAAACTTGAACGCGTTTTTTGCTTTTTTCAGATTTCATAGTTTTTTTTTTCGAAATTTTGGCGAGCTCGACATGTGGGCCTTCATTCATCTTTGGATAGATTGCTTGAAATCGACTGAAGAAGCTTGAAAAACGACTAAAGACACGGGGCCAAGCGGATCCCTAACGTGGGCGGAGCATCGATAAGTCGAAGTTTTGAGGACCTTTCAGAAGGTACTCTACGTAAGCAACTTACCGAATCGTTTCGATCGACCGTCGCTTCGCCTCGTGTCCCGCTGAGCGCATCGTTTCCGTCGGGTCGCCTCGACTGTTTCCGGAGTGAGCTCACCGTTCGGCTCCACACCTATCACTTCCTCAAAAAGAAGAAATTTAATATTTAAACAATCGATATTTCTGTTTGACCGTAAACGCGTGGCGCAGTAATAAGAGGCGCTACTGACACTTGCACCGTCGAGCGATCGGCTTCGCCTGAGGCCAACCAAGCCCTTAATCCCTTTCGGGTCAGGTGAATAGGTACCGGACTCGTCTGGGAAGGTAAAGACACTGTCTTGTACAGCAGCTGGCCCCAACAGGTCATTGTGTAGGTCAAATGCACATTCACCATGCTTCTACGATTCTGAATGGAAGGCGAGTGCATGGCGCATTTCGGGAGAAGTTCAATTTGATCGTGTTCAGGTCAAAAAGCAAGTTCGAGTAGTGTCTGGTCGTCAGCGCACTCTACGTTGCTGCGAGAATGGATGAGAAAGATCCTAGATCAGTAGTTATTAAAAGGATATTTCATTTAGTAAGGCATGGGGAGACAACAAGAGGCGCCAGTTCCAAGCAAATAGTCGAGCGATCAATCCTCGCCCATGGTGGTCAACCCTTCCATTACTCCGCGGTCGGGTAAATTGGTATCAGAATCGTCCGGGAAGGGGAAGAGCTGCCTGAATCAGAGTCGACTCACCTGGAAAAGTCGGAGAGCGGCTCGAAACTCGTGAAGACTGGGCGCCGGTGTGCTCAGGTATCCGAAACGATGCAGGTATCGCTGAAACGACTGTGTTCTGATTTTTGATCGAAAACTTGCGCTCTGTGTCGTCGAAGGTCTTTCGGCGGTGGAGAAGTGGTGAGAAGAGGAGAAAAAGAAACCGCCATCAGCATCCGTACAGAGGTTTTTTCTTTGCACTATGTGACGGATGCATCACACATCCGCCACCTTGCAGACAATCGTCCAAATTCATCGAGGGTGGTCTACCTGGGAGAAAATCAAGAAAGGCGGAATTACCCTTCTCTATACCCGCAGATAAGGCTGCTTCCGTCTTTGTAGATGGTCGGGCCCTAGATTCGATTCCATCTCATAGATCAGGGAGGTGGGATCGAATGCAGGGCCCGACCTTATGGATGAAAACTTTAGCACTATCAAGCAGTTCCGTTAACTGCGGGAACTCGACCTCGAAAAGGGAAATAAAAACAATAAAAAGACTAAAAACTTGTTTACGCAGCGTCTGGGTCTCACTCGGGGTAAGCAAGACAAGGTAAGTCATTCGACCGAGTTCGTGCAATCTAACAAAAAGAAGAAGCTTGTCAGGACACTCTGAATATTCACAGAATTGCGGTGATGCTGAGGAGAACTAGAGACCCCAAAATACCGAGCCGTACAACTCGTCCACATGTGGTAGGTGCTCCACAGGATATGAGCACGAAAACAGTGAAGGAGACATAGAGGAAAATGAACATTTCACAAAAGATACACGAAGAAAAAAGGATAATGTGACAGAGAGGGAAAGGGTAGGTAAAGGTATAACTGAAAATCTTAGTACCCCCACGAAACGAATAGAGCAGTATCCCATCCTCGAGCAAAAGTTATCGCGAAGAGTCTTTATTTGGTTTTACTTGAGAATCTCGGAAATTAGATACAAATTTTGCTGATTTTCTCAAAATTACGGTATACAGGTGACGCATCTGCGTCACCCGCTCAAAAATTTATGGAAATGCGCGCCACTTTCACTAGCCTATGTTTGGGAGGAAATGGAGCCGATAGCACCTGCTTATCGTAAAGGTCATTAATTTATCGAACACCTTCAGCTTTACCCATTAAAGACGATGAATCACAGCGCTGAAAGCAATATAATGCAAACCAGGAAGTGCGAATTCGTTGACGTCGAAATGAGTTCAGAGAATCCGACCAGGATGAATTAAAGCGTGCCTAAGTCGCGCTTGTCAGAGATCAGCCGCCACAGAGCCGAGCTTTGGTTGAGCCGTGCATGGGGGAAAACAATAAGGAAGGAAATCAGATTCTAATTTTTACGACTCCTCAAGAACTCACAGCATCACAGAACGATGTCAGAAAGAAAAACAAGAGAAAGATTAAAAAACAACTAAAATTAAGTATCAGACAATCGGACAGATAGTCGGAGCCGTGATCTCCCTTGATATTGAAAAAATGTTAATAATAACGAAATTCGGATGGGTCCTGAGTGGAAATAGTCAACCGGTTCGAGAAAAGGGCAAGGAAAGGCCGTATGATTACTTCAGAATCGTAGAATCAGCGAAAAATTACTAGTGCTCTCATTGTCAGATCACTCACTATCAATCAATTAATCACAATTGTCGATAACTGCAAATGGCCCTGAAGGGGATGATGCTGACACGACTATTTAAATAAAACAAAAAATGAAATAAAATAAACTTGGACCGTGCGCCACAAGGTCCGAGGGATGCAGAAGAGGTAAACAGGAAATTTTCGACGAACTAAACAACTATTTGTATAAACTAGCAACGAAACTCGATAATAAATCGCAAAGCCTCGAACACGACCGACCGAGTTGGTGACGGTTAAGGTGCTACCTTTGGGTATAGACCGGTGAAGTTAATGTCACCCATTCCCAGTGGCAGGGCACCGGCCGAATGCCCGCCGGCCCAAGACCGCCGAAAAAGTTCAGTGATTGGAAAAAGGGCCAGCTCTCCCTGTCAGTGACATGCTTCCTATTGATTGCCCAGACTCTCTACAGCCAAATCTGACCTTGAGTTTGATCAGGGTATAGAATAGGGTATGGAACGGAGGGGTGGTGGTCCCACCCTAGCGGGATAAGGAGAGGTAATTCGTCGGTATATGGGGTTCTGTCTTGCCCTAGATGAACCCTAGGCACAAGGGCAGAGATTCATGACCGGAACCATCGGTATGCAATTAGCGCTAGCTCAACGTGGTTTCTGATTTAGGAATATCGAAATAAGTGAGGAAAATGACAGTAGTGCGAGGTATCCGATACCCCCGCGACATGTTCTACTCCGGTTGCAAGCGCTGATAAGCCATGATTACGGAGTGTATTCGAAGTTGAAAAGCCGGTTTGCTAATAACGAATCCGGGTCAAAAATTTGCCACTAAGAAAAGCACTGCTACCATTGCTAGGCATCAGTGGCATCAGTGGTCAAAGGGGTATGCGATACCGCGAGGTCTCCTATGAATTCACCTCTCACAATCGTCTGTGCGTTGCTGAATCGCAAACAACGGGTTGACCGCGGAAACCTTTAAGGATAACGGTCGGTTTGCCGAAGACGATGGCTTATCTGTTTCTACTGAGAGTAAAAAGGACGCGCGTGGTGCAGTGATAAGAAGCGCTACTGACGCCGGTATGGTAGAGTGATCGATCCCGATCACCTTATGGTGGGTATCAGTGCACCAACATCACCATACCTGCCAATCGTCGCCGTTGTCGCTACAAAATCTCTCTCCAGGGGCGCGGTCTGCTGAATCTCTGCTCTCGGTGTAATGATAAGTAAAGCATAGGTTCTGGGTATACTTTCGCCATCATACCCACGTACAGCCACATCGTACGACGAAGGTGAAGTAGAGCCTGAACGCAGAGTCCCATGGGTTACACTTAACCCCTTGATAAACGGTTTACCGATGTAAAAGTCTCATTTCGGCCACGAAATCCGCGTGACGACACGTCAAGAAGGTCGAGAACCAATGATTATCTGAGCGTGAATTCGCCAAGCACCACCTGCCTGCTGCAGCGACCGGTAAACCCGGTAAACAGGGTAAACAGAAGCGGACGGATTATGATCACGATGGACTTGACATAAATGGGGCACCACCGGTGTTTGGTGGGGAAGGCGAGCCTAACGGGATGATGAATTGCTCGTGGTGCAGTGGTAAGAGGCACTAACACTAGCAGCACTGTCGAAAGATCGATACTCGTTCGAGACAACCACAAGGCCCGCATTCATCATTGGTAAACCCCGATAAACTCCGAGATATAGCCTGTGAACGGCGCGCACCTTTCGACTCTGCCGTCTGGCTCTGGCTGCGCCGCGGTTTCGGATACCGCTGGATCGTTCATGAATTTGGGCCTTCAAGCCTCCTATATCTATTGGGTCGGGTAAGTTGCTATCGGACTTGTTTTACGATTATTTGGTTATTGACTCGTATAGCGACTGGCATCGCAAGTCAATGCGTAGGCCATCTAGCGAGTCTGAGTGGAAGTCGAGTGCATGGCGTGATCTTAGAGGGCTGATCAGCGTCGACCACTTTACCCATACCTTAATCGCAGCTCACTAGATAGTCACTTCAAGAGCGATAGCTATCGGTTTGCCTCCTGGAGATGGAGCTTCCGGTCCGCATACCCTGTGGGCATAAATATACCAATATCACCGTCGGCAAGGTTGACGTCAACGCCAGCCAAGACGACGGTGATCATGGTCAATCGGCCGCTCTCAGCGCGCACCACATCAACGCTATCAATCGACGACGACGATAGTCGATCTGTGGTGGCCAGAGAGACTTTGTCCACCAGAAAAGATCGAGTTTCTGTCAGTTACAAACCTTGGGTAACTCATACCCAAGTAGGTAAGGAAGCTGAGAGGTTAGCTTAGAGAGGAAGATCACATTCCGTAGAGAAGACCGCCACATGCTTCAACTCTCCATGGATTTCCGTATGAAGATGCCTACTCGCAGCTTATACCTGTCTCGGAGGAAAAGCTGGGGGAAAAGCTCGACAACCTTTTGGGTGAGGATAACCCGTTCTCAAGGCCCCTGAAGCTGAAAGACTCCACGAGAAGCAAATTGCCAAGATCGAGAAACCCTTCCCCCGGGGCAGATTAGAAATCGCCCTTTTCCAGATTCCAGAGTCCGGACTTTGCAAACGTCAGGTCTCAATTAAACAAATTAGTTCTTTGTCTTATCTCGCTTTGTCGTAATTGAAAACCGATCACACTTGTTCACAGAAAAAGATCAAGAAGAGCGCAGGAAAGCTCTGTAAAAGTGGAGGCGTAGAGACTAAGATATGTAGTCGTTGAAGATTGAAAAAATAAAATCAAGAGAAAATTAATTTAACAAGTTAGCGGAAAAAGGATGGAAACGATCGTTTCAGTTTATTTCGAGTAATCCCTGAAAAGTTCCCATTGTAGATCATTGCAAGCCTACTCAATGTCCTCTTTCCCTCCATGACCTAATTGAATTATGAAGAATTGAACGAATGAATCAAGAAGAGGAAAAGAATCAGAACAACCAAATGGGGCAGAAAATAAGAATGAAACGATTTCGACGTCTAAGCGGAAATCGCCACCGATTATTTGTCTTCGTTCGAAAAGACGACGAATTAGAGTAGTATTTAGTTCAATTACAATTAAGAAAAGTCCTTTCTCTTCTAACGAATGCCTATGAGAGCGTAGTAGAGCAGAGGGTGTCTTTTGTAAAGTTAATGGTGGACATATTTACTAATCTATTACACCTATAACAGCAAAAGCTTAACCCTGAAAATAGAGAAAAGGAAAAGCTCCTGAACCTGGAGCACTACATAAATTCACTAGGAGTGCAGTATAGTAGAGGACTGTAAAGAATTTCACATTGAAGATTTGAGACAGCGTAGATAAGGAGCATCAATAGGAAATCTGATATACACACAAACTCGCTCGAAAAATCTTCGATTGAGATTCTCAGAGAGCGTGGCCACTCTCAAAACTGTGTCCACGGTCAGAGGATGGCTACGTGACACCTATGAAGACTGAAGTGCAGTTCAGACACCGAAAAGTGATCGAAGGCAGAAAAACGACGCGGTGATGGAGACGGTGGGTGATGGAAGGTGGTGGCTACCCATGGGTAGATGGGTAACGTGGTGGTGGTGATCTTGGTGGAATCTACCCAAGTAAACTAACCCACCACAATCTCGTCGAAGTTCTCGGTGACCATGGGAGCCGAGGTGGTTGGCGGTAGCAGGACGACGAGCAGCAACAGTAGATAGACGGCCAGAGAAGAGCAGTAGCACATCGCGCGCGCGCCACCGCCTGCGCCACGCCGCTCGGCTGTCGCAGTGGGCGGACCTCCGCAGCAAACCCCCGTTCCCTGCCCCCCTCCCGTCGCCCTCCCCCTCCACAGCACACCTTCACGCCAGCCCCCTCTACGCGTAGGTCAAGCGGGCGGAGCTTTCCCGGTAGCCAGTAGCGAGGGTTGGCCACTCCGGAGACGGTGAAGCCGCGAGTTGGAGCTCGGCTCCGCTCGGGTAAGATATACCGCAGGAAGTCGATTGAGTATAGTTGATGCTCACTTGATTGGGTATGCAGCCAGCAGAAGCTTAACCTCGAGAACGGACTGTAGAAAAGGCGTGGGTAAGGTGCTACCGGTGCTCAGCCAGCAACAGGTAAATTGAAGGTGTTTCCATCGTCGATTCATCTGAAATTCGCTGTCGGACTATGATTGTTAATAATGCTACCCCTAGTATGTATATCACCTCTACTGGCTGCCCTAATAAAAGGCTCACGTGGTACAGTGGTAAGAAGCGCTACTGACACCTGCACGGTCGACCGATCGAGATTCCGTGAGACGAAGCAAAACCTTAGCCTCCTCGGGGTTGGGTTAATTGGCACCCGACCTGTCTGGAAAGGAGAAGATACTGAGCTGAGTAACGGCCGATTCCTGAAAATCATTGCACAGGTAAATACGCCTTCATCATCTCCCTACAATTCCGAATGGAAAACTAGTACATGGCGGAATCTTGAAGGACGCCACGCCTTTCTTCAATCTTCACCGTTATCATACTCAAACGCCTGTGAGAGCAGTGTCATGGTATAGCCCAAATACGCGATCGCCTAAGCGTTACCTTTGTCCTTTATTTAACCCAACGTTCGCGTAAGGTACCTCGAACGGGCTAGGGTTAACCTACGACTCGATCCAAGACGAAGCTGAAAGCTGATACCTTTGACCTTAACCCAGCGTCGCGTAAGGTGTCTCAAAAAGTCACTGATTTAAAGCTCTAAATTTTATACTATGTCTATAAGCCGTGCGAGGAAAGCAAAAGGTATAAGAAATCTAGATAAGCCTGCCCTTGATATCATTCGATTCGGCGCCGAGTTGCATCCTTCAAAACTGCAAACCACTGACTTGACTACGCAATTATAAATCTCTAGAAGAAACGGTGAGGGGGTGTAGGGGTGACGGTGAAGGTAAACCGGTTGCTAGCTGATCACCGGCTGATATCGAGTAATTTAATGAGATTTTTCCGATAGAAAAACCACAAACTTCACGCTTTGCACAGCACAACCGCGGCTGTGACGAGACGTCACGACGACAGCCGAAAGTTACTTACGCGGGGTGGGGGTGATCACGAGTTGGATATGATAGACAGCATCTAAGCGTCGACTAACCAAGCTCTCAATCCTCTAGAAGTCGGGTAAATTTGTACCAGAGTAGCGTGGGAAGTGGATTGGCCCCCGCAAGTCACTGTCTGGGCCATATACGCATTCAGCATTTCTTTTCTGAATGGAAAATACGTGCATGGCGCACCCTCAGAAAACTGATAAACGATAGAAGTATGGGTATACTTTGCCAACCTGTAGGTTAATCCAGGTGATACGCGTGAAAGGATAGAAAGGAGGGGCGTTACCGAAATCAGGGAACCCACTATCCTTCAAACCCGATTCGGCCCTCATCCTCCTTCCCCTAACCTAAACCTGGCCCTTCATACCCTTACTTCGCATAGTTTCAACAGGGTAAGCTCTATCGAAAGCCACCGATGAAGCTGACCTTGCGATCAGTTGAAGGCGTCTAACCTCCTCCCATTGAAAGCTTACCATCACGAAGGTTACCGCCAGAGGTAAACCGGTCGGTATTGATCAGCCCCTTACCGCGCGCCACGCTTTCGTATCATATTCAGAATCGTAAACGTATGGTGAGCTCGTATTGGACCTAGACAAAGACTTTCGAGGGCTAGGTGCTCAACGAATTACTTTCTTCACCCTCCCAGACAAGTCTGGTACGAATTAACCTAGTCCAGAAGGGATTAAGAGCTTGGTTGGCCACAGGGCAGATCAATCGTTCGACCAGATGGGTGTCAGTAGCGCCCCTTACCACTGCGCCACAAGCCTAGTGTACAATCAAAGATTCATTTCTACAGAAATACGACCAACGTCATTGTCATATTTTTAGGTGGTTGATATGGAAGCAAAGTTCAATGCTTAAAGCTTAGACAGCTCAGACAGGCTACCAACACGTCTGCACCAATCGAGGTCAAAGCAGATTGCCCTTCAGGTACTAGAAATATCCACACCATTCCGAGCACTTTCGTTAATGATTGTAAAACTTTAGTAAGTGACATTGCAGCACGAACAGTTCACAAGTTTCATTTGCGGCTAATTAGGGTCACCAGTCGGACAAGGACACAAAGTAGAGGAGAAAGGAATGGAGGAAGTTGAATCTGATCGAAGAAAAAGAGAAGAAAAGTTTGAAACGATCGAAAATTTCAATTTATACGTTCATAAGGAAGGAACTCAAAAGCAAATCATCAGGCTAGAGAATGAGTTTGGAGAGTTGAGATAGCGCAGGAGGTGTGCACGGAAGGTCTTTAATATTTTTTGACAAAAGTCAAAGATTTGCACGGCTCTTTGGCTCTTACCGCCCTTGAGGAATACGATTTGTAGAAAAATTAGTTCAAATCTTAGTCTCTTCGCCAAACGCGGAAGTTGTACGCTATGACTAAGGAATACAGGTTTTGCATAATTGATTTCAGTTTTGTGGAGTTTTCGTGAAACTCAGAGATCCATCACCTAACCCTTCTTTGACCCATTCGAGTGAGGATTAATAAAGGTAAAGGTAAAGGTAAAGGTAAAGGTACCGGCGTTGATCAGTCCTCTGAGAACGCGCAGCGCATTCGTGTTCCATTCAAGTCGTAGAGGCACAGTGAATGCGTATTTGGCATATGCAATGACCTGCGGGGGCCAGCCTCTATACCAGGTCAGTGTCTTTACCTTCCCAGGCAAGTCTGGTACCAATTTACCGACCCCGGAGGGGTGGAAAGGGGTGACAGCACTACCCTTTACCACCGTACCACGCGGGCCCCTGAGGATTAATAGGTACCCAAAATATGAATGCGCGTGGAGCAGTGCTAAGGGGCGCTACTGACACCCGCACGGTAGAGCGATTGATTTTGCCTGAGGCTAACCACCTTACGGGTTCAGTTAATAGGTAACACACCCGTTTGGCTGAGCAAAGACACTGACTTGGACAGCGGCTGGCCCCGTAAGTCATTGTATAGGCCAAATACGCATTTACCACGCCTCTACGGTTCTAAGTGGAAGACGAATGCATGGCGTGTCCTTAGGAGATTGATCAATGGACAAGGAGAGCCTAAAACTATTCAGTTACGGTGATCAACACCGCCTCATTCTAGTATCATTTTGAAACTACTGAAGATGGAGTTTTCTCTTCAGAAATTTGAAATCGGAGCCGACTTCCGCCGGACGGAAAACTGCAAACTCAGCTTGACCCGGTCAGGCTGACGTCGTGAAATCTGCAAGAATGCGTTTCGCACCGTTCAAAACTCCACCCGGTCGACCGCGTTATCACCACGGTGAGCAAACTTTCCGACGCCCATTTCTGATGAACACCCGCGGTTTGAGAAACCATCGATGACTATATTTTATTATTTATTCAAATACGGTACATAAGGCACACGTGAGGGACACATAGAGACGGCAACGCATAGACAACGAATTGCTGATCTTCCGGCGGCATGATTGCCTCATTAAGGGCCGAGGAAGTAAACTACTGGCATCCGCACGGTCGAACGATCGACTTTATCTGAGGCCAACGTGACCCTTAATCACTTCCGGTTTGGGCAAAATGATACCAGATCTGTTTGGGAAGATAAAGACATTGACTTGGCCGGCGGTTGGCCCCTACAAGTCATTGTATGTATAGACCAAATACTCATTCACCATGCCTCTCAATTCTGACGGAAAAAGGTTTCGTGGCGCGCCCCAGAGAGAATTCAACCAATGGAAGAACTTTATTACGACAGTTTGACGTCTTTGAGGGATAGGAGTACTGATGCTGGTAAGGAAGACGTCAGAGAGCGATGATCTGCGCTTTTTATTCAAGTTCTCTCAAAATAATCTCCTTTTTTCATCGACAACGTAGCTGAGAATTTGAAATTGCGCTCGAGCAGCTGCCGAAGACACCCGTAGAGCCGACCCACCTGCTTACGGTTCCACCGAAGCCGCTCAGAGGAAACCGACGAGGAGTGGGAAGGAACGACAAAAATAAAAAATAAATATATAAAACAGAAGAGGGAAGACGTCACTCAGCTTTTTGAAAATAACATCAAGTCCCTAGAAAGGTCAATCGCGTCTCAAGTTTGTCTACAGTTACTATAAAAAAAACGCTAAAAGAAAGACGAAGATGTAGAAAGACTATGAGACGGAGAAGAGAAAGGAAGCAGGAGGCCAAGTAGGAGGAGAAAATGAAAAGGGAAAAGAAAAAAGGACAGGAGGAGAAAGATAAGGAGGCAAAGAAAGAGAAGAAGAAGAAGAAGAAGAAAAAGGAAGACAAGAGGAACGGAAAAGAAGAGGAAAAAGGAGAGCAAAAGAGAAAATGAAGGAGAATAAGGGCAGGAGTCGATTATATGTACGAAAGAACGAGAGGAATAAGATGATGAATAAAGGGCCGAATGTGGAGACGAGGAAGGAAAGGTAGGATAAAAGATGGTCATCGATGGAAAAGATGGAAGATGGATCATCACTAATCCTCAATTGAAAGAAAAAATGAAAGTGTAAGTAGTTCTACTCGAGAAATGTCAAAGAATAAACTTCAAGAAATAATATAGCATTGCGGAGGAAGAGCAACACTGTCAGGAAATTGATAAGATATGAAAGTCATGTGGATATCAGACAACGAAAAACCACTACTAGAAAAATGTAGACAGAGATCGACACTTACAATTACCACGACATTCGAATCACAAGTTGACATGCACGGCGTACACCAGTCAACAGGAATTTCAAAGTGCGACGAACCTTACACCGAACAATTCAATAACACCGTACAACAAACACTTTATTATGTATAAACTGAGCAAATCGTTGTCGTCAACAATCGTGACAGGATTCGGGTTGTTCTTCGTCCTTCTATAAGTGAATGTGATGAAAATACAAATACATATATAACTCTCCTGGATATATAAATGCTTTTGACAGTGATGACGTTGGGAAAGAGTTGCCTCGGGCAATATACGAAAATAACTTTCAAAATGTCGCAAAAAAGGCGAAAATCGCAGAAAAAAAACTATGTAGGAGCAAGTGACGACTAAAGTGTGAAATGGCGACACAAAAAGACGATTTAAAAAATTATCCACAATGCAGGCAGAACGACTGAGACAGAGGAAGTGGTACATATACAAAAGTCAACAAGAAAAAAATGTCGCGAGAAAATAGAAAAAGAGAGAAAAAGTGATGAAGAAAGGGTGGGGGGTCAGAGGGGGTGGGGGAATATGGCAGTATAAGGACACACATCTCTGGAAATAGGTGGTGTTGGAGCAACAGCAGCAGCAGGACGTTTTGATTTACAATGATTCACACTGCTGACGATTGTAAAGACGTAAAAAATACAAGATAAAAATTTTGTAGAAAAATCATCAACTATAAATGGTAGCACCGAATTCACCGCACGCACACCGCACAACTCGCTAGCACCGACACTGGACACTACGATCATCATCTATCGGCCAGAGGAGTGCTCCTGAAAAGGGTACGGTAAGGTATAGCAATAAGCAATAACTACCATTCTTTTCATTTTTCCTTCCATTTTATTCTTTTTATTCTTGTTAAACGGGCCCGCGAGATGAAGCGCCAAGAGGCGCCACTTCCAGCCGCACGGCCGAGTGATCGTTCCTCGCCCAGGCTAACCAAGCATTTCATCCTACGAGGTAGGGTGAATTGGCACTAGACTCGACCGGGAAGATATAGACACTGACTTCGTATAGCGGCTGGACCCCGAAGTCATTGTAGAGGCCCGATATGCATTCTTCATGCCCATTCTACAATTTTGAATGGGTGACGAGTGCATGGCGAAACCCGACGTAGAACGGTTTTAGAATTCCATAATTGTCTTGCAATTTGTGCATTTTTTTACGGAGCACTTGATACTCATCTACAAGAGTCTTGTGAGTAGTTAATATTGTCGAGTTTTTCAAGTTCTGGGCAAAAACATGCCTACGAGTTTAGCTAATCCTATTTAGAGTTTATCTTGACCAGAATGTGCAGTATAATTTGAAAAAAGGGAAATGAATCTATTTACAGCGCACGATACCTGTAAAACCCCGTGGAAAAACTTAAGCCTTAATCTATGAAACCAGAAATTCCTTTAATTTCTAGAAAATTCTCCATAAGAGAGACCAACCTCTTTGTATGACCGATGGTATTTCTCCTCAACGATCTCTTTGGCGTCACCATGTGAAGTGGAGGCTCCTTCTGAAAAAATCATTCATCTAGTGAAAATTTCTAGTTTTAGTAGAAAAAACTCTTAATTTCCGATAAAAAGCTAGGCACAATGAATAATTTTATTCCCATCATTTTGAGTATCGGGAGAGAAAATCAGGAAAATTAGAAACCAGAAATTCGGCTTTAATTGGAGCCGCGATCCCTCCAGACGACTTCGCAATCAGTCTCCATAAGATAGAACAAATCCACGCAGTGTGTTAAATTATTTCCTTTTAGGAGACATACATTTTTCGTATGACCGATGGTATTTCAGGACATAGCGTTTGATAGAGAAAACAATTTTCTTTCCAATCAAACATTCAACGTTTATCTCTTTGGCGTCACCATGTTTCAAGAAGTATTTATACTATGAATTAGATTAAGAAACGTTACAAACACAAAGTGATATGAATTTTCGAACAAATTTCTAACGTGTGTTGTGGCGCAAAAAACAGACGAAAAACCTCATTTTTTAAATAAAGAAGACATCTAGTGAAAATTTCTAGTTTTGAGTAAAAAAACCAGACCAGATGTTCCTGAGATCAATGAACAGACATGAGGAAAAAACAGGAGTCCGATTTAAAACAAGTCCAGCTGTAACGTATTCAATTTGGCGCAGTAAAGACGCCATTATCGCCTGTATTCATTCCCTCATCAATTGATGACACTTGTCCAGGAAAGTGAAAACACTGGTGTGCTTATCTGTAGGCTTCCATGGGTAATATATGGAAATCTATGCAACTAACACTCAGTAGCGGTCAAAAAGATATGTCACTTTTCATTTTTGCACACAAATAGCTCAAATCGAAAAGAATCTGATGCCATTCGATAGTGTTGACGGTTCTACCTTAGAATGTGTCGAAACTCACCGTTGTTGCAAGTTCTGTGTTTTTAAAAAATATTTTGTAGTGATTTTCATATGCTATTTCAAACGAAAATATTTCAAACATCGCTGAACGAAATATCAATCTAAGATAATATTCTGACAAAGCGTGGTCTACTTATTATAATGTAATACAAACATTTGATTCAGATCGTTGCTAAATTATAGATTTTTCGGCAAACATTTTGGTGGTCAAAAACTGGTCAAATTTTAGGACCATGTTTTCAACAAAATTTTATATCTTTCTAACTTTGTAATAAAACTGCACTAATATTGATTATATTATAGAAAATGATTTTCTCTGTCAAGAGCTTATTTTTATTTCTGAGTTGTTTTCTTAGTTTGTGAGAAAATTCCTTTTAAATTTGGGATTACGTAAACTGCTATATTCAAAAAAGTTGAAGAAGAATCGATTTCATTTATTCTCAGTTCATAGTACATTTATGGTACTCTTGGTGCTGTATGTATGCTGAAATGAATCAAAGTTCTTCATAAAATATATCGCTTTGACTAACACATGCTGTAGGCGCCTTTGCCCGCCGCCGTACCATGTACTGGTAGTGAAGAAATTAGAAAATACACGATAATTTCCTTCTATAGTGAATGTTTGCAAAACTTGTTATACCATTCGAAAGAAAATGGTTTTCTCTATCAAATGCTATGTCTTGATTCTCTGAGCATTCGCACGTTGAAAAGCTACACGTCATTAAAGTGAATTTTTTCATAACGAAAAATGTATGTCTCCTAAAACTTCTTCTTTTTTCCTCCAGTTCAGCATACGGGAAATAATTCAATACACTGCGTGAAAGAGAAAGATTTGTTCTATCGAACAACGTGTATCGCTTCGCTCGATGATTCCCAATTATTGATTGCGAAGTTGTCAAAATTGAGGGAAAATCGCAGCTCCATCGCGTGTTGATTGTTTTTTGGCCGCTACTGTAGGACAATTTCATAATCTATTCCCCCAAGCCAAACGACAGCATTTCTTCAAGTTCACCCTTCTTGAAACTTTTTGTTGAGATTTCGTGGCTCCGCCCACATTTGGTCCTAATTGGTTCCATCCGATGAGCTGAGCTTTGACGGCCAACTTCGCCATAGTGCTCGAATCTTAGTAGCAGTTACACTCCCAGTCGCATCGCACCCAGCCGCAGTAATTTGTTCCAGGCTCCGCCCACATCGAGTCCCATCTGGGACCAGACGTAGCAGCTCTTTTTTCGCTCTGATATACTCTTCCATGTTTTAAGAAGGGAGAAATTTGAGGACTACAACTAGCAAACCGATTAGAGCGCTTTCTAAGAAACTGGCCGCACCTATGAGGGTCACCCAGACGAAACTGCTCGTTTTTTTCTTCTAAGCGCGTGATTCCATCAGAATCGAATCTCCTACAAACCACCATCACCACCGTGAGAAGCTCGTCGTCGTCGTCGCCGTTCACGGAAGGAAATCAGGTGAAATGGTGAAAAAAACGCCGGCCGAGCGCTGGAAATCCGTGGAACGAGTTCCGCACAACCCGACGACCTTGACCTGAGAGGCCGGCCGATGATGGTTTGTTGGCGGTGCGTCTTCTTGTCTTTTCATCATCATCAGCATTTTGGGGACAAATCCAATCTCTATGCACAATCGTCCCCAATCCCCAAACCGACCAGCCGCCATTAAACTTTAGCCGCGTGATTCATAAATCATACGCATGATTTACTGTCCGCCGTAGACCCATCGGTTACAGGAAGGTTTTTCACCTCAAGCAGTTTCAAGCAGGGTCGGGAAGTTTCTGATACTTTGAGGGCCATCTAACAGATGGTGAAGATGAAGAGAATCATCTGTTGTTCGATGAAATGGTTGAGGGGTAAGAGGCGCCCTTGACACCCGCACGGACGAGTGATCGATCCCCGCCACCGCTAGTCAAGTCCTACATCTATCCGGGCCTGGGTGAATTTGTACCAGACCTCTCTAGGAATGACTTAAACACGGACTCGGCCAAAAATCAGTAGGAGAGCGTCGTTACTATACTGTTATCTCCGATACCTTGATACCACGAAGTAAACCCCAAATATACCCCGTAGGAAGAACGACACTTACCGACGTTAGCGGACGAGTTGCTGTACTTCTTCATCCGATCCAACGTCTTGTTCATCGGTTCGGAGACGATCTCCAACAGATCGTCGGCCCATCTGCCAGCATCGTCAGCCGAGTCTGAAAATACTGGGTAAGATTTACCTGCACCTTCACCTTTGCCTTTCTTGAATAACCTCCCATTCTTAGCATTTTATTCTACTGACAAATTTAATTTGAAAAGATGAGATGCTGTTCTTCTTCATACGGTCCAACGAAATTCTGCCCTGTCCGGAAACCAGGAAGGTGTCGAGAAAAGTTCCTACCGATAGCTCCGCCCCTTTCGGTTCCCTTTTTGGACCACCTCATTAGCTCCAAAAACGTTTTTTCTCTACTACTTTATGGATTGCTCTACAATTCGAGCGTTAATTTTTCTACAGCATTTGTCAAATCGCTATATTGCTCATAATCCGTTCGACGAGGCGAATCAGGACTTATCTTTTGAAAAAAATGAAAAAAGAAAAGTGAAATAAAAACTTCGCTTTCGACTAAAAAGCTTGGGTCAACTTGAGGAACTATTTTAGGATACTAATGCGCCACTGGTAGTCCTCAACAACTGTTCGTACGTCATCTTCCTAATTGAGAAGAGGATTAAAATACTGACGGCCTGGTACTGACAGTCAAATCCTGCTAGGACCGGTGAATCTACTCAAGGGTACTTAATTCCCGTCCAGAAGGGAGGTGCTAATTAGCGACGTCAATCGGAAGTTATTTTAGAAGATTCAGCCAGAAAAAACCCTGACACCAGATGGCAAATGCCGGTGTCGGTCTGTGACCTGCAGAGCTTTTAAAACGGAAACTTCAGCCGAATAGATCCACCACAATCCTCTCCACTATACAATCCGTCTCGGTTGAAAACCAAAACTGAAGCCACTCAATCGTGGACTCAGCTGGGATTGCACATTTGTACAAAATATGAAGCGGAAAAACCAGAGAGTGACGGATCTACGTAGATTTGTCGGCGTCGAATCTCGTTCTAATCCAGAAAAGACGGCTCTTAAAGGTGAAAAATCACCACAACTAATGCCTGCAGTCAGATATTTTGGAATATTTTCCTGCGAAAAACCCTGACACAGGATGGCAGATACATAAGCCTCTCTCGGCGGCCTACGATGGGATATAGAAATCTGAGCTGAACAGAGGCGGTCGGGGGTGCCTGACTTAATCAAATCAGATCAACAAATAAACAATTTCATGAACAACTTCTCCATCTTTTTTATATATTTATATCTTCCAATTAACACCTCTTGGGTCCCGACCACTTTTGTTCTCCCTTATGAACGGATAAGAAACCTAAAAACTAGAGAAACTGCGAAGACCTGGGCTATCGTCTAAAGTCTAAATCGACGGCTCTCGTCCAACGCGGTGCCGTCGTGCAATGCAGTGTGTTGACTGCGGAGTACACGGCACCGCTTGGACGAGAATTGTCGTCTTTTTGAACTTAACGATACGCGCAAACTGCTCGTCGTCGATCCACTAAATCGTGGCTCACGCCGGATTTAAAGCCAGGAGCCAAGATTGTCCTTTGAACTAACGATACCAACCACTACCCCATCATGACACTGATTTTCATTTTCATTTTCATTAAAACAGGATAATGGTCACATTTCCAGTCACGCGATGGAGGGTTCAGTCCTCGCCCGGGCCAACTTCGCCTTCCATCCTTCAGGCATCGGGAAAATTGGTACCGAACTTGTCGAGGAAGGCAAACCCATTGACACTTAAAGAGACTGCCCCGTAAGGTCATTGTGGATGGAACGCGCTTTCACCACGCTTCTACAATTCTGAATAGAATACGTATGCATGGCGCGTCCATAGGGGACAGATCAAAGCCGGCCACTTCACCTTTACCGTTTACTGATGAGCTAAGACAGAGGAAAACCACGACTGTTTCTAAACAAGCCATGTTTGGTGTCAAACATCTCTCTCGGTAATTTTCTTACAACTAGCATAATCCTCTTGAATCGCTTAATCTTCACGAACGATGACGAATCTCTCACGTAAGTCGCACGAGCAAATCCATCACAATGATTCATCCTAGTACAAACTGTGTACATGGTGTCTCCGGGCATTAATTTATTTCGTAGATTATTTAAAGTCTGTACAATAGACTATGACGAGAAACTCGATTTTCTTCCAAAGTTTTTACTCCTAATAATGTTGAAAAATGTAAACGAATGAGATCTAGCCAATCACAGCGACACACAATGGCTAAGTGACTGGGACCCAAGTTTCGGACGAGATTTCAGTGTGACCAGAGACCGGGTCCTTTCTGCTGCAAGACTTAAGCGTACCTTTCGCTGAATATCTGGTGGTGGGAATGGTGATTCCGGTGGCACCGCCTGAGGCGGCCGACGTGCCGCCACCTACTGCCGAACTTCGCGTCTCGTGATGACGAGATGACGAGAAAGTGTCTAGAAAGAGGCAACACGGCATTCAGTCAAAAAATAGATCACACCTTGCAGTTAGAGAACAAGAGAGGTCAGAGAAGAAGAGGAAACTAAAAACAGCATTCACCGTAGTCATAGTTGGAGTAGCCGCGCGCCTTCGATCGCACGGTGTCGTACTGGTTACCGCCGGTGTCGGAGGTATAGCCGCGCGGCGTCGATCGATCGGGCGAGCGACTAAGTGTGTCCAACTCGCGCTGCAGGGTGCTAAGCGCGTCACGACGGGCGTGAGGGGTGCTGGGACCCGGTCGGGACCCATCCAGCAGCGTCTGGCTGGCGTAACGCCGTGGACTGCCCACATCCGATCGGCTACGGTAGTTGTAGCGCTTACTATAGGTGTCGGTACCCTGACGATCGGCCGCCGATCGAGTAATGTACGACGAACCGGTACCGGATGCATGGCGCGATCGTTGCTCCATTGTGCGGCTCTCTTCGCGAGACGAGTCTGAAACGGAAGTTAGACCATGCACACACACACCAGGCATATCATCAGAAAACAAGTTCCGTTCATACTTCTCTCGCTCACGCGTCGCGCTGACGAGCAGAGCTTCATGTCGTGCCATGTTCATATCAAATCATGCGTTTAAACACGAGATAAACCACGTTAAGTCCATGCAGAAGTTTGTGGAAATAAGAAATGGAAAATCGGTCAAAACTTGTCCGAAGAAGAATTCGGTTCGAGAAAAGAGCCTGCGGTACCGTCGCATCGTCTCTGGGGAAGTGAAAAGTAAGAGGGAGAGTAAAAAAGGGAAAACGATAACTCTCTCGTCATCTAACACGTTCATAACAATCAAGGTGTCAGATGTTCGGAAAAGAGGAAATTTCCTGAATACCCAGCTCCGTTTGATTGGAAGAAAGGCGAAAACGATGGATGTTTGGATGGATGGATGGATGGATGGATGGATGGATGTCTCTCTCGTCATCTAACACGTTCATATCTACAATCATTTGAGATGGATTGTCAGATGTTCGGAAAGTGAAAACTCGGTGAAGATGTCGAATCGTCAAACCTGAACACCCAGCTCAGTTTGATTGGAAGAATAATATTCATACGAAAATGGGAAAAACAGAAGTAAAAGAATTAAGTTAATCTTACGGATCAATATTCTTTCCATAGAAAGCTGGGAAGGGACCCTTCTGTGAAGAACGATGGTTGAAAAAATGAGGTAGAGGTTGATTTATGATCACTCTTGAACTACTGCTTGGTAACTTCACCATAGATTAACTCAACAACTCTTCTAGAATTAGACGTTAAAGGGAAGTCCGCCAAGTCCACCTCTTTTTTGTGCAAAATCGTGCAGAAACTTGAAATAGAATTGCTAGCTAGTTAAACTTTGAACGAGTTGCAGATTTTTTCGCGCTCATACCTTAATATAGGTACATGTAATTCTCAATAAAAACGCGAAAATTACAAAAAATCGCGAGGAAATGTGCAATTTATTAATTTAATGTGCAATCAGATAAGTCGACTAGATAGTTTCTCTACGAATATCACTTCAAAAGCCAGACTTTGAACCCATAGAAAAGACTCTACGGCATGATTCTTGTTTTCTATCACATATGAGGTATTATATAAAATACAGACAATAATTGCTCAAAAAAGGAAACACATATCAGAAGAGGTATATTATACCATAAAGTTACCCAATAAGGGGCAGAGCTCATGGTCGATTGGAGGACCGTAAGATTAAGATCAGCTATACATTTGAAGAACTTTGAAAAATTTGTTTCAAAAATTTAAAAATTGCTGTACAAAATTCTGCAGAACTTTTTTACCTCAGAAATCGGACTGAAAACAAATTTTTGAAAAATATTAGTTACCACCAGATTTTTTACCAAACCCTCACGGGATGAAAATCTTCGATTTGGATGCTCTCCTATGGACCAAAGAACCACATACAACATCTTCAGCAGTCCCAGGGTTGGTAAGGATCCGACAAGCTTTTGCATGGACTTTTGTTTTTTTTTAACTAATTTTAACTTTCAATACCCCAAGTATATCTAAACCTATCATCCAAAGATGTCTTACCTCGTGCCAAAGCCGACGCCGACAACGATCGTCTGCCTCTGCCCAGCGTACCGTAGCCTTCACCTTCGGACTTCAGATAGTCTCCCGGCTAAAATTTCAGAAATATTTATTATCGTTATCATTATTTTTATTAGTTTTAATCGTTTACTTACAGTGTAGTGCCGTCTCAAGGTGCTTCGTCTCGAGGTGCTGTTGATCTCTTCGAGTTCTTGGGCCAGCTGGTGAGCGCTGGAGGTGAAACCGATCGTCTCGGGCTGTTGGTTATCTGAAAAAGTATAATTGTACCTGGACTCTGCGCTGTTTAGTCTTTTCCGCCCTTTCTATTTTATTTATTTTTATTTTATTTTTTATTTTTTTATTTCGTACGTCCGAAGACGCGCCATAAAAAACACATTTAGCACACTAACGCCAGACTAACTGGAACAAATTCAAATTGAAATTCAAAACCGAAGTTAGGACCTTGGCAAAGACTAAGCTAGCACAAATATATCAACAAACCACTATCACTGAACTTTAACAGCTAATTAATATGCAGCTTTATCTTTATTTTTCAAATTTTCATTGTATGAAAATATAAAAAATTGTAACTCACAAACGTGATAAATCTTTGTCGAATGAATTTCGTCTCCTTTGGTCTTCTCGAGAGAAGTTAGCCGTTCAGTGAGCTCGGTGAGCGACTGCTGCAGGCGACGAGAATCCTCGAACGTCTGGAATATTCGAGGCTTAGATTTTTTGTTGAGAATATTAAAAAATTGTAGCGAAGATCAGCAAGGAATAAGAAGTTACCCTGTTACCCTTTTCAAAAATAATTATATCAACTTTTGGCAGAAGGAGAAAACAGGCAACGAAGGCCCTAGGGGAAAAAAGCGTGTTACGCGGCATCGACGCATGATTGACAAGGTTGCCGTTAACCGTCGAATATAGCCTGATGGTCAGGAATCTGCTATTTAGCTGGTAACACAAACCTCGCTGGGTATCGGATACGAGACATTAGCAAAAGCGCGCCATTCCGAGTACTCAGTCGAGTATTCAACAGTTGCATCACAAACCATCAGCCTCTACCCCAAGGTATCGGATACAATGATATTCATGAATCAGCATAAAGGTATACCACTTACCCTTCTCTCTCCACTCCTACTGCCGGCGCCCTCCTTGAAACCGTCCACGTAGCCCTGCTTGAACTCGTCCTGTCCAGGATATTGTTCATCGAGGCGCGAAATCAACGACGGTGTGACGCGATCGCCGAATATACCGGAGTTTCCGTCCTAAACGATTTATGGTCAATCAATCAATAATCGATTAGTCGTCAGTAATCAGCAGTGAACCTTTTTTATGCTTCTGAACTCTAATTACTTAGGCCGTCGAACTGGACAAGATAGAAGCTGCTGCGCCCAAAGTTATGTTAGTGGTATTAATCAAGCACTAAGAGTTGCGCCATGCACTCGGCTTTTGTGGAGAATCGCAGGGTGATTTTCAGACTTCATGATGTCTCCTGGCAACGATTACTTGAGGAACTAACTCCGCTTTTCTAATCTAGATCTCGTACGCCCCCATTAGCCTCTGGTCTTCGCTTTGTCGGGTCCGTTCCGTTCGAGGCGTTCCAATTGTAATAATTACACGATTGTAAAGTACACAAAATGTCAGCCGTATTATTATCGTTCCGGCCGGCCAATTTCATTCCGAAATGAGGTAAACGATCTGTGGTCGGCCTCGACCAGCCTATGATCCTACTCCCCCGCCGTTTAATTATATGAAGTTTTGCTTTTAAGTGAAGTTTGGTGCTTGTCTCCGAAGATCCGCATCATGTTCCATTTGTAAATTCATAAAACAGGAGCAGAATAGGGGCTAACCACTGCTCGCTACAATTCTGAACTGTGAACGAAGGCACGGCGCAACCCAGCTATTCCCTTCGGCCCGGGTAAACGACATTTGATAGGAAACTCAGAGGCGTCGTGTGGTAGGATTATTAATTTCCAACGATGTCTTCGGAATCGTCGATCGCGCGATATCAGCAATCTTATCAGCAACTTTGCAACATTACGATTTCGCGCTACTGGTCCAAAGGTCCTCGAAGATCTTTTTCGACCTCTGGCGATTTCTGGCAACATCTGGGAACCTTTGAGGGCTTTTGAAAGCGTCTCTCATCTTTGTGAACCACTTGTGCCTCTAGAAACTCTTGTCCTATGGGTGTGTCTCGAAATTATCTGAAATAATCTCATGATCCCCGAAGTCCTTGAGAGAACTGGCGCCCTATGAGAACCTTGGCCTGTTATTAGGACCTCTGAAGACCCTCTCCACCTCAATAGGTACCTAATTCTTTTGGTCCTATGTTGATTGGAGATATCTCATTACCTTTGACAGCTTCTAAGAACTTTATAGGTCGCTGGCCTTCCGACGAAAAAAAATACAAGAAAAGAACTGATTAAAATATTCCTGCAAAATATTTCTTCTCCCTATCTCACCTTGTAGCCCTGCATGAATCCGGTCGAGTAGCCGCCGCCGGCTCCTCGCTGTGCCAAATTATGCATCGAGGTCGACATTCCGGTCATTCCAGCGTCTCTGAAGAAGGACATCGACAATGCATGAAGCATAGAAACTATATATTTGGAGATGCTAGGTTATTCGCAAAACACTGACATCGAACGGGAATTGAACCCGCGTCTTTCTGTTTCCGACAGACTGCACTAACCACTGTCCTACCGATGTACGTTGCGAATCTCCTAGCATCTTTCTTGAGCCCGGTCGGGCTGTTGGTATCAGCGCTCACCCGTAATCGGGAATAAGCCGGTAAGCCGTTATCGGCAGTTACCAGTTAACCAGTTAACCTGATTGCATTTTTGGTATAACACGAAACTATTCTGCTATTTGCCACTTTTTGTTTAACCTTTTTCTGCTTTTTTGTTTTTTACGGTTCTCGTCTATAAACCGCTAAACAAAAAGCGGCAAATAGCAGAATAGTTTCATACAAACTCTACATAGCGAAACTGGGACCCACTTGAGACCCTTCACGTATCCCTCATGGAAGCGATCGTCTCTGGCTCCATAGTCGTCGTCCATTCGTCGTCGAGCCGCTGTGGCTGAGCCGAGCTTGTTGGCATCCTTGTAGCCCTTCATATAACCATCCTCGAAGTCACCACGGGCTAAAATGGCGGAAATTGGAAAAATTAAACGAGTTTTTTTTTCAAGCTCATCAATTTGGCTGTTTGGAGCTAAAGTTCCCCATCGCAAAAAAAGAAAGTTCCTCATATAGGATCAAAACCGTGCCTTAGGCTAGCCTTATTATCTGATATCTAACTGATCCAATCCGTAGAAAACCCGCTCATGGTAGACGTTTGAGTTTCACAGCCAAAGTCATGTACGCGGCGCAATCCCAGCCGTTCACAGCAGGCATCAGTGAGCCCGACAAGTCTAGTGAATAATTCGACGCCTTATAGTTCTCTCGTCCCAAATCGCCGATTTTTTTATTCTCGTACATTGGAAGCCGGGAGTAGCCATATGGCGTGCCCAAAGCGGGACAAAAATGGGCGTGGCGTTGTCTTAAAATCAAACGGCGCCGATACTACCTATCAACCACGACTGCCGTTACCCTCCTTTTTCCATTTGATTCGTCTTTTTGCTAAATTTCAATTACACCTGTCCAACGACCATGCATATTTTATCCAATCACTTTTTCCCGTCATAATCGATGCCATTAAATCAATAACGATCCCGAAGATCGGTGATTTTCACCAGTTAACGGCGCGTGTGTGTGTGTGTGTGATGATGATGATGAGAGATGCGGTGTGATGTTTCCGGTTTTCGATTCGCTGTGCTGATGGCAAATATGCGGTTTTCAAACCACCACCATTGCGATCGGAGCCACGCCCATGTCAAGGCCTTCTCAGCGTGATGGATGAACCGACGCCCTTCCCCCCCCCCCCACACCACGTCCCACCATCGAACAACAACGTCTCGAACAATTCAAAGCGCATAGCAAATTGTAACAAATGTAAGAGAAAAGGAGCTTCGAATCACACCCGACAAAGCTTACATCGTCCGTCGCCGGTGCCGCGCATCTTGTCCAGACGAGACTCCAACGAGCGCAGATTCGTCTCCACACCGGACTTGTCCTGAAAATTGAGGCAATTCGAGTCAGAAATCTAATTGTTCTTCGCTGAATTTTGATCAATCTTAGACCTCATACTAGGTCATGGCGCAATCTCAGTGACCAGCAACACGCTAGCCCAAGCTTCACACGGCACGGTCCACGTAAACAAGGAAACCGACGCCTATGAGGTGTGGTAGACAATCTGGTCAAAAACATCGCTTGAACAATCCTCGACTTGACCCAAATGCGTGACGCGATCTCAACAGCCAAAAATTCAAGATCCCAAGAAAATGGAGATTTCGATCTAGTGACACTCATGGTTTACCCCTTTGCAACACAGCACTACAACTGGTACTGCTATTACTCTACTGCTACCGTAAAGAAAGCCTCTGACGTGAGAAAATCGATATATCGATCGGCGTGATCAACCGCTAGGGTACGGTAATGGTTCCCCAGGTAAGGCTATTGATCAGAGCGTTTTGCAAAACTAGTAAACAAAGTGGCTGCGGTCAGTTTCCGCCACGAATTCCGATTCTTCCGATTTTACACTTTTCGCCGCAGAAATACCTATCCATCTACCATCTTTAGGTCATGCACACAACAGTTGAGAACAAGAGAAAAAGGATTAACAGAAACTCCGCCTCACTTCGAAATATCGATACATCGATCGATACTCATAAAAGCTAAAGGCCCCCTTTATTTTCAGCGTATTATCGTTTTTCAGCTTCAGTTTTATTTAAGAAATTTACTATGACTTGACTAGAGACAGATATCTGACGAGCAAAAAAGCAAAAAAGTGATAAAAAATTTTTTCTAAGACGTTTCTCGATAAAACGGAAAACAGCTGATGTCAAATCGTTATCTCGATCGAAAAGTTCAAAATTCAAGGACTGAAATGATGCTAAGTGTGACAGAAAGTTGTTGTGCAAATGAAAATTGTAGCTGAACCAATCTAACGGATAGAGAAAAAGGCCACCAAAATAATTTTGACAGCTTTTTTTCGACGACTTTTCTTTAAATTTTTGAAGACTCGTCATTATTCATTCCACTCTTCACATCTGGTAGTTTTGACATTGCGCGTCTTTCTTCAAAGTTTCTGAATTTTCGCTTTTTTTATTATCAAAGCTCCAAGGAGATTTTCAGCAACATTTCCATAAGAGAAAAAGCTAGAAGACAGAAGCCAGAGACGAGTAAAAAAGCGTATATTCAGCGTCTATGTACGCTGCTTCCAGAAAGTTTCTAGTACCTTGAGGACTTGGATTTTTATTTTCTAATATTTTTATTCGGCTCTTCTTCGACAATCTAATTTGTTGGTTTAGTAGCTGTGGCGTTCGGTGGCTGGAAACGCCCGAATAGAAAAACAAGACACTTCACATCGCTGCCACTCAACCGGGCTGCAAAACACGTGGAAAGGTCAACACCTCCAAATGGCTAGAAGTGGTAGCCGACCGTCAATAAATCGATCAATAATACAAAAATATCAAATTTACCCACTCAAAAACCCCTGAACCACGTCGCCTACTCCCATCTGGGTATGATCATAACTAGTAAACCAAGGAACTTCGAGAATAGAATACCTCTTCAAGTAGCGGCACATGCTGTCCGTTGGTGACCATTCGTCGGTGCTCCTTTCGGGTTCGGTATCGGCTAAAATGCAAAGAATACTTGGATTAAAAGGAGGTTAGGGTATATATCATGCTTTTTAGTTGGAATAGTTAAATAATTATTATAAGAACATGCCAGGAGTTGCTACAATATGACAAAGGATTGGGTAAGCAACTTGCTCTTTTTGAGAAACCATGGATATTTTGGTAAAAATATCAAACAACGCCTTCGAAAAAGATTCTACTATCCCCATCGATCGATATTTTGCCATAATTTTTAAAAATTGAAATTTCTCAAGAAGATCCACCTCAATTAATTCAACGAGAATATTGATAAATTCAAAGTGAGTTTGCGGGAAGAACACAAAATAATCGCAAAAACGAGGTAAAAATTAACTATAGGTCTTAGGTGAATTTGAGGCTGCCAAAAATTCAGTAGTTATACCAAAGATAAGGGGCATTAGGTGATAATAGACCGTCAGGAGAAATGAAGAGGAAATGAAAAAAAAACCACACGAAGACATAAAGGACAGGATTTCTTCTGAGAAAACGTCCAAGAAAAAAAACGGAAAAATGTCGTACGGACCATTTATCTAGAAAAATGAAACTGCTGTGAGGAAGAAAACTAAGAAAAGTGATGGGTAAGAACTAGGTGAGAGATGATTCTAAACGAGAATTTGGGGATTTTTTCTCGGGGTTTCAAACTTTGGAAAGCGCTTTCTCCAGTGAGGAAAAAAAACGGGAACGAAAGGGAGACTTCGAGAACACGAGGAAAAGATTCTAAATTTACTGGAAAACCAGGAAAGATCTGAAATAACTGGAGAGATCAAAAGATTTAAGGTATCAAAGGAGGCAAGGCAACGATTCGAAACGTCATACTGTAGCGCTCTCCGAGGGATACAAAAGGTAAAAATTCAGGTAAAATTATCGAATTATAAAAATTATTTTAATTAAATAGGAATAGAGAATCAGGTGATTAGATCGCACCCCTGTAGGCACCACAGCAGGCAACAGCATAACAGGATTAGAAGGAGTAGAAGTAACAGCAGCAGCAACAGCCACCACCATGGCCATCCGGCGGCCAGATAAGGAGAGGCTGAAATACGATTAGAATGTTGTTATTTCAAGGAGAAAATCGCGTCATGCTTGGGTAATTGGGGTGGTTTAGGTAGTTCCAGGGGTAATCATGCATCAGGTGAGATGCATGAACTCACTGGCAGAAACAGCACAGCCAGATCAGGCACGGTAGGAGTAGGGCGACGGCCAGTAAGGCTGGCAGCAGCCACCACCACGGCACTCGGGACCACCATCCTCGCACGTCTGTAGGAAAACACGGGGAGTGACGGAGACGGGGGCGCACGGAGGCGCTGGCCAGGTGGACGGGGGGGAGGGCGACGAAATCGAGCTCGAAACCTACTCACCGTCGGGCAACCACGCCATTTGACACTGTCGGCGGTCGGGCGGCGGCCGCGGGGTGGTTGGTTGGGTGTGTGGCTGGGCTGGGTAACTGGCGGCGGGTTGGAGAGGCGACCGAACCGCCGTCGCATGATTCTGCGTCTCCCACCTGGCTTCTTTCCTTTCTCCCTTCACCGACCGCCATCCACCGCGCCCCGACCACCGCCACCCCGGACCCCCCGCTTATCACTACCACCACCTTACGCCTCTCTCGTCAACAGGTAGCTCTCGACACAACCTTTCACCTTACCTGGCTTTCCCAGGATCGAGTACTTACCACGAGTAACCGTAACCTGTACCTTACTCCTAATGAACTACTAAGCCACCGCCATCTACTAGCCCCTATTAGGGGTAAGTCAAGCCTTACCTGGCGCTCCTAGCATCGACGGCTCTTTTTAGCTTATCTAGAAATTACCCTATCCGATATCTTACTCCTAGTAAACTACTATTGACCACTGAGTCACCACTATCTAGTCTCTATGAGAGCGAAGTCAAGTCTCTTAGGACAGCACACTGCTTGCGTTACCCTTGCGTTACCCCCGCCTCTATCGCCTTCCTCCTAATCCATCCCTTCGGGTTAATTAGCACCTCGACCCCGAAGGAATAGGTTAGGTTTGCCCATCACCGCAATCAACAACTCGACCCGGAGGGATGGGTTAGGTTCACCAACAGTCGTAACTAATGCCTCGACACCAGAGGGTTGGGTAGGGTTAGCTAGGTCGTAGACTCTTCGTTGTTTTACCTTCACCTCGTTATCCATTTGAAGGAACTCAGAGCCCTTTCCGCATTTCCACCATCAGCCCTATACCTATCCTCCCCTTCTGCTTTCTTCAAGACAAGGATGAGATGTCCCTACAGTACCCCCAGAATGGCCCGGAAACCCGACGACGGTCCAGGGAACCGAGAAAAACTTTTATTCACTTACCTCGACTTCGGCCCACTACCGGTACACCGGTCACATTCCACACGGTGTACACCTCGTAGTTGTACTTCTTGCCCTTCACAAGAGGATAGTTCAGATAGCCGCCGATCACCGTGCCATCACCGATTCGCACCTGAAATTCGACGAGATTTCATTCAATTTACCCAATTTACCCATTCTCTGGCACAGATCGCCGACGCCTGCAAAAAAAGGCGTTCATCTTCAAGGTCAACCATCGATTGCACCGCGCAAGTTTTCATGAAAAACTTCACAATTCTCTCACAGAGACGGAGCGGTTTTTCTACCCAGATTCAGGAAAAAACGGTTGATGAATCACAAGTTAGTGTTTCGGCAGCTTCTCACCTTTTTGGGCTCGGTAAGGGTGTTGATGTCGTAAGAGGCGGCCACGTAGTATGGGATCTTCATCTTGTTGGCGGTCACCTGAAAGTGGAATTATTTTTATGTTTTTATTTATTCATTTATTTTTCAAGTAAGGGTTTCAAGAAAAGCTTCCCTACCTTATCGGTGAGCTCGGTCCAGTTTGACTCTCCCGGAGGATCGCGCTCGTCCACCACGACATAGTATCGCCTGAAAAGGGTCAGAAAATCGATTTTTCGTCATCGATCGATTTAAATCAAATGGGGAAGGTTTTCCAGAAAAATCGAGAACGTAGAGGTCTTCGTAACTGCCTATATCCGACTTCCTTACTCACTGAGTACCCTACCGGAAGGAGAATCGTCCTTTGAACTCTCCGTTCCATTCTCACGTTCTAGACGCGCAAAAAGTGGACAGCAAATTGAAAAGAGCGGAAAAACAGAAAAACAAACGAAACTGATTGGGAATGATCGGCAATCGATTCTTCATAGGCAGACGAGATCAAGAACTGTTGCACTCTACCCAACTTCTACCCATAGCCCTGTCACTTTCTGGTCATGAACCTTGTGGGCACTTACTCTTTTGGAGGGTATCGATGGGAACACTTCCGCCTAATTAACCTCTATCCATACAAAAACCCTTTTCTATCCTTTTATGCTGCCAACTGACCCACCCACAGCTATCTCTAATACGCCTGGGTTAAGAAATTAACTCACTTTTTTCTCACCTAGCAGGCCCGAAAGATGTAAGCACATCATCACTTCCCCCTTCCGTTTCTCACCTCAACTTCATAACCGTTCCTCCACTTCTTGGTAAAATAGCACCCTTACCCTGAGGTATTCTCAATCAACCCTTCTTTACCTTCCAGGTAAGTGCACTGAACGGTAAATATTCTTCTTGTGTCTATCATACCATAGTCATGTTTTCTCAATAAATCTAAACGGGTGGCGGCCAGAACTGGTTCCCCGGCGCCAAAGGTAGCACCGCTCTCGGAAGGGGTGCCATAGGGACCTGGGGAAGGTGAAATTTGCCCGGAGAGTCCTACTGAAGCACCCCTACTCTTTCCCAACCCCTTACTTTCCGCCCCCTCCCCTTTAAGAAAGCAGAACTTACGTGACATCCTTCTCAGTCGCCGCAGGGCTCACATCCACTTCCCACCACGATCCAGGACTGCCGATGTTCTCGACCATGTACGGCGGCGGAACGATGCAACAGCTTCGACGAATCTTCAACAAACGTAACTTGGTAAATGAGGAAACGAGAACGGTATAAATATACCCAACTGGGAGTCGCTTACCTCCGCCGTCTCGCCGGTGATCACCTTTCGTGGGGCCGATCGCCAGTGATTCCATTCACCATCGACCTTGGCACGCACCTGAGATGAACTTTTATGTTGACTTTCACTTTTTCAGGAAATCGGTGAAAGTTGTCGATGATAAGGGTCTAATACCTGCTCCTACACCTGTTTACTTTACCCCAACGTCTCTTTCCTATGGAAGCCCTCACCTTTTTTCTCGCATGTTCGAAAGTTTACCATTTCTTCGCAAAAATCTTTAAAATTTCTGAACGTATTTCATGTAACGAGACTCTGAAGTGTTCCAGAAACCTGTAACCGCCCACAAACTGCAGCCAACTGCCTTGCGCGCTGGATATGACACAGATTCTGTCTTTCATTGCCGGCTGCAAACCTCTAACGGTGGCCAATTAGCGAAAAACTTGCATAATGGCCTATCGCCGGTTCAAAGACGTCGCATGATCCTCAGTCGCGGGTAATTTTGGTGGTTAAAGCTGGTCGGCGATGGAAAATACTAACCTGGAAGACGTATTCGGTGGGGTTGTGCGGCAGGTTGAACACCAGGTAGCAGAGGCGACCGCATCCGTCCTGAAGAATGTAATTTCTCAAGTGAAAAAGCTCACAATAATTTGCTATTCTAAAAAGGGAGGTAAACAATGAGAAGAAGAAGGACGAGGAGGAGGTGAGCGACAAGGAGGAGAAGGAAGAAAAGTATGAAGGCGAAGTAGACGAAGAAGAGGAGGACCAAGTGGAGGAAGAGGAGGAAGAGTAGGAGGGGTAACAAGAGAAAGACTAGGAATAGAGAGAGGATGGAAAGGAAATAGATGATTAGGAAGAGGAAGGGTGGGAGAAGAAGAGGAGAAAATAATGATAACGAAGCGTCCCACCTTTGGACAGAGCAGCTCCTTACTCTCCTTGGCGTCCTCCTCGATCCAGCCGGCCTCATTGTCCTTCATACGAAGATAGCGGACCTGAACACCCTCTTTTGTGAAATTTTTTCGCTTTTCGGTCTCCTATGCCCTGAGGCGTTCTAGACGTAAGATCAGACCAGGTAAAAGAGCAGATACCCATACCTGATAGTGTGTGGCCATGTTCAGCTCGACCGGCTCCCAGCTCATCGAGACGGCGAAGTTCGTCTTATCGCACTGCTTGAGGTTCTTTACAAGGAACCAACCCGGTGGTAGAGTAGCATAAGCCCCCCAGGCGACCTGATAGGATAAAAGGTAATCATTAGAACTTGATTTGACCTGGGTCTATCACGCTTACCTCGCTGTGATCCTTGGGTTTAAGCGTCACATTGTAAACGGTGCTCGGGTGCAGACCGCGAATGACAAAGTCCGACTCCCACGACTCAACGTCGAACGTCTTCACCTGGTTGATACGGACGTTCGGGTAGACGGAGTGCAGCGAGCGAGCAGTCAGCTGAAACTCGTCCGCATTTACCCAGGTATTCTCTCATACCTCCTCGTATATCCAAGTGGCATCCAGATAAATAACTTACCACGTATCCGCTATGGCTACGACCCCAAACCGGTTCCCATTCCACATGAAGTGTTGTTGGAGTTCTATAAACACGATGTTTCCCATCAGCACCGGTTCCGGTAAAATCTGACCACACCCACTTACCTATTCAACAGTCTGATGATGTGTCTCTGACCAGGTGCCAGTGTACTGTACGTACCCCAGAGGGTATGACCGTAACCAGAATTTGTGCCAGCTTGAACGGTAATGTTGTAGATGGTTTCCGGATTCAGACCCTCGAATTTGATCGAATTTCCTGGTACCGGTACGGTATAGTTCTTCTTAGTACCAGTTACACCGGTGCGAGGATCGAACGGAGCGATGGTAACCCTGGAAAAGCCATGGTTACCCTGGATAAAAAGCACAAAATGGACCACCTTACCTGTAGTGGGTAAGCAGTTCTCTCTGCTCGACGTCAAAGATCTCCGGTGGAACCCAGTCGACGTGCAGCATGGTGTCCGACTTTTCGATCAGGTGGAGATCGGTCGGTGCCGGTAGCCAGGTAAGGAGACCCTCAGCTAAAACCAATACAAATTAGCCATGGTACGGAATCGGTGTATAATCAGGGTAAAACTGTAAATTCACCAAAATCGGTTGTGGCGAACACGGACGATATGAACCAGAGCTTGTTGCTGCCCGACAAACCCTGTACGGTGACGTTGTACTGGGTGACAGAGTCGAGCTGTCTGAAAAATCGATAACTTCGATCAGTGTACGATCACTGGTGATCATTACAGAATAATAAGATCAATAAATTTCTTGTAAATTTTCAAACTTATAGCTGAGAAGCAAATTCTGTTATTTGTCCTACATTACAGCCTAAGCAAATAGCCCCACAGAATCAATCAGATTGAAGTTGACTGAAAAAAGTGTTCACGGCGCAATTTCCAAGACAAGCCACCTCACTGCTCATCCGACTGATTTTATTTGAAACATGTGGTAAGATGAGAAATGCCGACTTTTCAAAACTCGTCCTGCTTTACCATAATTGCATCATAAGCCGACACCGAGTCGGCACGCTCCGCCCACTCTGTGTACGCCCCGCCCCGGTGCCGACGATTTTGGGGACCATCTTAAATGACTCAAAATGATCGTATCAGAGTCTTTTTTCAAATCTCAACCTAAGATTCGTCTGATTTGACCGTTTCATATGGAAAAGTGCAGTTAATACCC